>CM046875.1:334531784-335731784 GCA_025667525.1 Glebionis coronaria
TCAACCCAAGTACCTGTCAAATACTTGCCTCAAACCCCAATCCCAAACACCCTTTTACTTGTTGAAAACCAATTTTTAACAAACAAAACCTTAACCAACTAACATAAAAATCATTTTAAAATTTTTAACATGCATATAACTTACAAATAACTCAAATCAAACATAAATTGATACCAAGAACACTCAAACCTAAATTTACACAAAAAATAATCACATTCAATCTAAAAAAGGAAGGGAGTTCAAAAGATGTACCTCCCTTGGACTTATTCAGATCAAGGAGACCACTTGATGCCCCTGCTTAACCCGATTTAAAGAGGTGAGACTTTTTGGGAGATAAGTTATTGCTGATGTAGAGAAAAAACATATATCTTCAACAAGATCTCATAGTCAAGGTTCTACCACAATGTATACACCTGCAATTACACGAACACAAACAGAAAAGAAAAAGGTACTAGCTCAAAAAGAGACTAAAAGCTCTTTTGTCAGAAGGCTTTTAGTAGCTTTATGGGCAACAGCTTGTTAAACAGAAAATACAAAGATAACCAAAGATTTTTTAAACCCTACTTTTGGAACCAATCAATTGAACTGAAATAAAAGTGACCAACCAATAGCTTATATCAGCTTGTTTTTCTGCTTGGGTGTCAACCAATCAGTTTCACAAGCTGGTACAAGCTATGATAGAAAAATAGAACTAGGCCAAGTTTCCTTGAACCAAAACAGATTTTTGATAACTAAAACTAATTTGAAGAAAACATAAAAATGTTTAAGCTAAATTGAAGAAAAAGTAAAATTAGAAATCAACTCTTGTAAATTTACAAATCAAATACTTTAAATATTCATAAAATTAGAAAATATTACAAAAGTTGGAACAAAGGGAATACCACATGTTGGATTCTCCTTTTATAACAGCTAATAGAACATACTAGAAAGCAAAACCCTAGAACAAGAAATTCACAAATTTACCCTTGTTGTCTTGACTGATTCTTGGTCAATATGCATACATGTGACTGTTGAAGAGATGACAGCAAGGATTGACCAATCTTGGACGTTGGTGTGTTTCTTTGGTACCATGATTTCATTTGGAGACGTTGGATGCCTTCCTTGATTCTTTTCTTGCTATATCTAGGGAGGCAGGGGAAGACGTGTGGGGCCATGTGGTCACGAGGTGATGTTTGAGAGGTGGGTTTTGGGTTAGCGGGAGGTTAATAGTAATTCTGGAAAGATATAGGGAAAACCCCTTTGATTTACTAGGTGAATTAGGATTAGGGTTTAAGTGAGGAAGATGGGTAAACATTTTGTTTAATCTGGTTTTGGGTTAATTAGTTTTTAAAAATTGTGTTTGCCTCCCAATTTGGTTAATCAGATTTAATAAATCTGATTTGTGTTAGTGGGATGTGATGTGTAAGGATGGTGCAAGATGATTTGTTGAAAATTATAGTGGGGTGATGTGACGCCTGAGTATTAGATGATGATGGTTTCCTTGTCTCCCAAAATTAGTCCATGGAATCCCATAATCTTGTCACTTTGTAATAACAGCTTAAAAGCTCAATTTCCCTTTATATGAAACTTTTGGTTTTTCTATATTGGCCACCAAAACTTTTCCAAACATGTTCCAAGGGCTTTACTTGTAAATTTGATATTGTTTAAGGACCAATATTGTCATTTCTTGTCATTTAAGGGACCCAATTGTAATTTTGAGGTTTTACAAGGGTATAAAATGACAAGTCTTCAAAAGTTGAGGGACCAATCTTGCCAAATCATCAAACTTCAAGTACTTGAATGGAAATTCATGATTCAGGTCTGCTTCTTTTTGCGGCTTCGTTTCCCGTGTTCGTTTTTGCTTGAATCTTATGATCTTTTGTTGATTTCACGATATCCGTACCTAAAATATACAATGAACAAACACAAGCATATTTTTAGGTATTTTGATGATATTTTAGGCGTTTTAAGCCCGATATGGACGATGAGACTATGTATAATTGTAGTCTCATCACTCCCCTATACTAAACCATTATCGTGCCCTCACGCAATGCTAGAATTAAGTATCGTAGCACTTCCAATATTTATTTTTATGTGACATTTATTGAAGACATAAACTTAAATAAACTACTACATGTGTTTTAGACATAATGTATCATTTTCATCACGATAAAGTGACTTTTAGGGTCACAGAATAAGAACACGTGAATGCATCATAGAGATACGTTCGTCATCCTCGATTTTCACTCGATTCCATGCTAAGCGTGTAACGAGATCTTTGTTATTATAAGTTAGCAACACAATCATATCTCATGAGTGTTAATTACGAATCTAGACTCCCTTATTCCTAATTGGTATCTCTTATATTTTATTTTGTGTTAATGATCACGAGGATGCATCATTGACTTATGCGTGAATAGAGATTAGGTCTAACAATAGAGTCTTAACGGTGTAACCAAAATCATCGAATTAATAATTCACCCTAATAGACAACGATGTCAAAAAATTAAGTCAACAAGAAGGATCGATAAACACGGTTTTATAACGGTTTTAAACACGAGACTTATTACCAAGACTTTTATACGCCCCTAACGGATGGGCCTTATTATCATAGGTTTACCTCCATCTTTTATTCAACTTCGCCATGGAGCTTTTATTATGACTTCGGTCTTGCCTTGCCTTTATTTAACCTCGCCATGAGGTGTTTATTATGGCCAAAGACGTATATCCTCACGCTAAAGCGAATTTTGGATCTTTAAAGCTTCAGAGATTAAGGCTTGATTCACTTTCAATTTCGCATAGATTTTCCGGCCTTGTGAGCTTCAAATTGTTTGCTTGATTTAGGTGAGCACTTAAAATCTTATTATTAGGTGAAGCTTTCGATTATTCGGGTTTCCAATACTTGAAAACTGTGACACTGGCGATACCTTAATGTTTTCCCAATTTAATTACATGGAAGCTACTAAAACAAATTAGCAACCAACAATAGTGACTAAACCGCTAAATCAATATTTATTAACAATTTATTATAAAAGCATGGGGAGAATAAGCTAATAATTACTACATATGAGATCGTGAAGATTACGAGACTTATAAATAACTCTATCATTTCTCGTCCTCCTTTAGGAGACTTAGCCTACAAAGTTAAGGAATCGAAGGCTAAGTGCTCAACACGCACGGTCGAGTCAAAAATTACTCTTATTCTCACCATCAGAAAACCTACATTCGTGTCTTAAACACTTATGAAAAATACGAAAAAAATTTAAAACTTGGGCATTTTTAGCCTTATTTTGCAACAAAACGATAACACAAAGATGAATATTGGATTGCGTGGTGACGTAAGCAACGTGAAGTATCTAATCACCCCCCTATACTAAAACTAAACATTGTCCTCAATGTTTCGAGTCTAAGGGTGAAACACCCCCATACTAGAGACGTAGTCAAATGCTTAATCTCGAGCATGGAAAGGGTAAAACGAATAACCTAAAAGCCGTTTATGAATTATGCTAATAAGATAAACGTTAGAACATAAACGGATATCATCGGATATCAGAATCTCCAAAGGCAACGATCGAAGCTCGAGTGATCCGTAAAACGAACACGAGAGGCTTCAATGATGACGATGAACCTAATGAATCACAATCACAAACAACCACAGAACAAAGTTTGGAAGAGCACAAGTCCCCTCGTTACACTATTAGAAAAACGATAATATTTACAAGGATAAGCATGAGAATCCCCCACGAGGCACCTTGTTTTTGATAACTGAGTCAAAAGCTCGACTCGAATCCCTATAAATGTGATCATTTAAGGATAATCATGGTATGGACATTTTTGGTGGGGCTTACATGATAAACAATTCCCAAAGTACATGGAGTACTTTAAAAACCCGATACAATTATACCGGGGTCAAAGATAGCGTCCTCGTTTTCAGATGAAAGACGAAACAACGCTACTTCAACCTAAGCCGAAACCCCAAAGGGCTAGAAGAAAATAGCTGAGAAGTAGAAGGGGGCGACAATGGGTAAGTCAAACGTATGACCTACTCGAGGTAGACTCACACCAAGAAAATGAATATAATTTCCATTTATTGCATCGGTGGAAGACCGAGATTTCTCTTTACAAGCAATTCCGGGATCGAAAATCTCGTCCTTGGTGGAGAAATGTGAAGGAACATAAGGGGCTTCCCCCACACTAGATCCACACCAACCGTCGTCAAAAGGAGTAGACGAGGTGGTAACACTCATAAAACGCGGTGATGACGGAGTTAAACATGTAGACAAATCTTTTAAATCTATTTTAAAATCCTTTCCTTTTTCATCGTTTAAAAACTCTATATGAAAACCCGATTGAATAATGTCGAAAATACTTAGCGTTTCAAATTCATAATTAGTTTCGCTAAAAATCCTCACATTTAAGTCGCGGTTAGGGGGTGGTGGATTGTATAAGTTCTCAAAACGTCGATCAACAAAGAACACCGCCCCCTCAGGGTCTACATATTTGTCATCCTCATGAATGTCGATCTCATCGATTTCTTCATCAAAGATAGGCTTGTCAAACCAAGGTTTATCATTCCCCGCCTTGAGTATCTTAAAAACTCTCTCGAAAAGATCACGATCAAACATGAAACCATCATTCATTTGTGGGGATTGTTGATAAGTTAAATCCTCACGAATGTGGTAAACGTAATTCTCATTTGAGGTGTGTTGATTAGGTAACTCCTCCAGAATTAGATTTTGGGTCACATGAGTTGGTTCATCATCGAATATAAGAAGTTCCAACTCATTAAGTTCATCGTCGATCTTGGAAAAGTCAACCTCACTCGTAGGTGGGAGTGGAAGAGGTATTTTAGGGAGAATTCTCAAAAATGGCATGTGGATTACAAAGTACGTGATCAATCTCGGCAAAACCGCCATCGTCATCGTCAAAGAAAGAGTCGATGTGAGCACTCACAACCATGGTCTTACAAGTCGAATGACTATGCTTAGGTGACTTTTCTAAGATGAGAGGATTGATGTCGATAAAACCTTTAGCCTCAACGGGATTTGGGCTAGGAAATGAAGGCTCTTAGATGGAGTTAGAAGTTGAAGCCTCAAAGACGTGGTCCTTCGAAGGTGGTGAAGACGAGTCTATTTTTGTCATTGTCCTGATGGCACTAACGTCGCCCTTCGGAATTGGTTGTTCACTTGTTTCACCGAATACGTCCCAAAGTGATTTTTCATCCATGAATTTACGTATACCCTTTTGAATTAGGTACACGTATTCTTTATCGTTAAAATCGTCATCTTTAAAACCGTTCTTCTTAATTCTTTCAAAACATGCATTAAGCCTCACATTTTCCGCTAAAGTTAACATTTTGAAATCATTAGAATTTGAAATATTAGGTTTTGAAACCTCGGTTTTTTCATGATCATTTGAAACTTGGGATTTATTCGTGAAAAAGTCCATTTGTTCATCCCCATATCTCATAGTAAGTTTCCCTCCGTGGACGTCGATTACGGTTCGAGCCGTCGATAAAAATGGTCGACCTAAAATAATGGGACATTTAGGGTCACACTCATAATCAGATATGACGAAATCCGCGGGAAAAACAAACTTTCCAACTTTAACATAGACATCCTCGGCTATTCCAATTGGTATAAGTGGTGTACAATTTGCAAGCTCGATTGTCATGTTCGTGGGGGTAAGTGAAGGCAATCTCATCAATTTCCAAAGAGAATGAGGCATAATATTGATGCTAGCACCTAAATCGGCAAGGGCTAAACATCCCTCAATCTCAGAAAAATCACAAGGTAGTAGAAATTGGCCCGGATCCTCTTCCTTTCTCGGAAATTGCCTTTTGGGTTTTTTTAAGAAGGATCGATGCACAAGTTTCTTCAAGGGTTACTTGGGTAAGGTCGATAAAACTCTCTTTTTGAACCGTGGATGGAATTTGAGGTACACGAGGGGATGCACTCTTTTCCTTGGTCACCACGTTCACCCCATCGAATAGAACAAGAAGGCGTCTTAGAAGTCGAGGGTTGAGAAGAAGGAACAACACGAAATCCATCAAGGTTAGGGGTAATCACACGACCTTTCTCACGAGACGAGGCGGCTTTACATTGTTCCTTCGGATTAGAAACGGTGTCACTAGGTAACGAACTTGATGAAGCACCCGAGGCTTTGTTCATAATAGCCGAAAACATCTTTTTAATATCAATTTGTCCTTGCTCAATCTTCGTGTTTTGCATTTTCAAAAGAAAAGTCATTTTTCTAAGTATCAATTTCTCCCTCTAATCGTCTCATATTAGCCTCATTCGTTTTCATGTAATTTTGAAAATCATTTGACGAACTATTTTGAAAATGAATTAAATTTCCCTTGGTTTTGATTACTTCTTTGAAAATTTCCTTGATTACCACTCGAAAAATTGTTACCTTGATTGTTGTTGTCTGAAAAAATCAAGTTTTGATTATTGTTGTTATCTCGGTTTTGCCAATTCAAATTCCGACCTTGATTATAACCTTGATTTTGAAAATTCCCTTGTTGATTGTTTCCTTAAAAATTGTTACGATTTTGATTCGAAAAATTGTTGCCTTGGTTATAATTGCCTTGTTGCGATGGACCGGCGTTATTTTGATTTTGATTTGAAAATTTGTTGTTTAACGCACTCACATTCGACGTTTGGCCATCCGTAGCCACACACTCGTAATAATTATGAGGTCCACCACAAAACGTACACGATGTCTCAACCGCTTTCACCGTAGCGGGAACGTCTTCTTTTGCATTTCGATGAGAAAAGACGTAAACACATTCGTTAGCTTGTCGACTTTTGCATCAACTCTCTCAATGTCGCGATTGGAATTACTGACATTGGCAACACTCGGTGCGTTGCAGAGTTGGTAAACCTTGGATCGATTCTCGATAATCATCAATGCATCTTTCGGAGTCTTACACAAAAAGTTGCCACCGGCGGCGGAATTCAACGAGTCTTGTTCTTGAAAACTAAGACCGTTGTAAAACGTATCGATTTGGTGCAACTCGGAAAATCCATGGTGAGGACATTGCCTAAGAAATTCCTTAAAACGATCCCACGCGTCTCTAAAAGATTCATTCGGTTTTTGCTCAAATCTCGTAATTTCATTTTTGAAAAACACCGTCATAGACGGTGGGAAAAAATGATTAATGAACTTGGAAACGAGATCCTTCCATGTAATTATCGAATTAGGTGGCTCTTTCTCGTACAAATCCTTGGCGGGCACCATCGAACGAGTACAAAAAAAGCATAAGCTTGACGACATCGGTGTCGACGTTCTTAAACTTGCTCGTGGCTAATAGACGATCAAAATTCCAATTGTGGTCGTCAGGATTATCGGCTTCACGACCTCGAAACTTCGTATCTTGGATTAATGAAAGCATTCCGCTCTTAATCTCAAAAATCTTTGTTTCGATAGCGGGAATTACGATCGCGTCTCCATAACCCTTGGTGGGTGCTTGGAGCAATTCCATCATCGAACGATTGTCGGTCATCTCGTCTACGATCCCTTTAACAACGATATTAGGAACGTCAGTTTCTAATTCTCGTCTACGTCGTCTATTCCTTCGATTACGATTGCGTCGATTCGAAGCGTCGCTAGAATTAGAATAATCCTTCGATCGAGTGCGTATGCACTAAGCGTAGAATGGGGGGGGGTATCAAAGAAGATTCTTTTTGCGGTTTTTCGATTTTTCAATTTTTTTGGTCTTTGATTATTTTTGTATTTTTTGGATTTTTGTGTATTACGTAGACTCAAATCTACAAATCTCTCCTCGAATCGATTTCTCGATTAAAGGAGCCTCAAAGAATGAAAACGATCACGTGGAGTGTACTCCTTCGATGACTTTAGAACGTTGGTGGAACACCAAAACGTTCAAGAGGGTTTAATCTTGAAAACACAGAAAATATAGTATACGTATATAATACTTGGGCGGCAAACCCTCGATTAGCCCTCTTTCTCAAAACACGCACAAGCAAGCGGGGGAAACGAGGCGGTGCTAAGCCCTTAAGAGCCTTTTTCCCTTAGGTCGTGAAATACAACCGCCTTATACCCATCTTATAGTTTGTGTTAATCAAAATTAAGCCTCACGAAAGTATTTATCTATTTTGCCTTTAGACTTTTGCTTTAGATTCGAATACAATAATTGAGTGATGAAATCCCAATTAAGGTTGCGTTTTCACGCTTTTAGAGATATTATATATTTATTGTCATACGTAAATACAATATATTAATAATATTCACAAGAAAAACGAAAGCCAATATATCTACAATATAGTAAAATATTTTTTGTGTTTAATTTAGGATAATTAAACACGATTTATTTGGATATTATAATATAATAAGGAAAAATAACAAATATGTGTATGTACGATATTTACGCTTTCTAAAAATTGAAAAGCAAAAACGCACTACTCACACAAACACGATAATAATAATGGCACTAAAAACTCCTCCCCGGCAGCGACGCCAAAATGATTGTAGTAAAAATACGTGTTTAGGAAAACAACGTATAATGCGGCAAGTATTAAACACGATGATTTCGGAAAACCGACGAATCGAATAAGTGCGAGTTCATTCTCGAAGGAGGTGCATGATTTGTGTGCCAATTATATAAAATAAAAGTTTGGATTAGTGTCGTTTTTGGTTTAAAGAGAGAAAATTAAAGACGAGATACGACTACGATTACACTACGACGTAATGACGTAAAACGCGAACATAAATACGTAAAACGTGACAAAATTAAAACTTTTAAGCAAAAAATTAATTAAAAATGAAAACTAAGTCTAAAATAAACAAAATAAGAATAAAAATTCAATAAATAAATTTTAAAACCTTTTATTAAATAAATATTCAATTTTAAATGCTAATTAAAGTCCGAAAATTAAATATATTTAAGAAAAATCCCAGAATATTATTTTATCAAACCAGTATCTTACTTATATTAATTAAACACTAAAAAGTATTTTACCTAAATTTTCAAAACTATTTTTCTATTTTTAAAACACTAAAAACACTTTTTAAACTAAAATAATGATTAAAAATAATAAAATAATGCTAAATTAATTTGACTTTTTCAAAAATCCTAAATTATATTACTGAACAGTAAAATACAATTAAACTTTTTGATAAATCTTAAAATAAATAAACAAAACAAAGAAAAATGAAAAATCTATCAAAAGCTTAAATTAAGCCACTAATGACAAAATGTGTAGAAACTGATAGTGATAGGTCAAAAGGATTTGTTCTTATGCAAAGCAGTGGGAACCAACAAGCTAGTAGTGGGAACTTTGTTCCCACTGACCTAAACAGAAAATGAGGTCTGGTGGGTTTTGAGCTTAGGAAAGCCTTGCTACTTGGTTTCTGATAGTTGTAAAAAATACCACTTGTTTAGGAAAACAAGGGTAAAATATAGGGTAAGCACGACGATTTAGGAAAACCGTGTGTAAATGACCCTAAAGTGAGTTCGTTCTCGAGGAGGCAAGTGCGTTGTGTAATGAATTGAATTTGATTTGTGATTATATTGTTATGAGAAAAGAAAATAGAAATGGGGTAAGAAGAGAATGACGGTTACGACGACGGACTACACTAAGACGAAAAGGTCGTTCATGTAAAACCGTAAAAAGCTACAAATTAAAAATTTAAAACCTAAAAATTAATTAAAAGCTAAACTAAGTCTAAAATAATATAAATAAGAATAAAAATCCAACAAAAATATTTTAAAACCTTTTATTAATTAAATATTCAACTTTAAATGCTAATTAAAGCCCTAAAATTAAATATAATTAATCAAAATGCCCAAAATAATATTTTATTGAACTAATAAGTTACTTATATTATTTAAAGACTAAAAAGTATTTTTCCTAAATTTTAAAAACTATTTTCTATTTTTAAATCACCAAAAACTATTTTTAAACTAAAATAATCATAAAAAATAATAAAATAATGCTAAAAATAATTTGACAATTTTAAAAATCCTAAATTACTCTAAGAATAGTAGAAAAATGAAAAAGTTTGAAAAATATAAAATTTTTCACTAAAAGACAAAACAGTTAATAAATAAAACCCTAATTAAACTAAATTAATTCTAAAAAATAATTAAAAAGTGAACAGTAAAAACTTTTTAAACTAAAAATCTTAACTTATTTTTCTAAATCCAAGAAAAATCTTAAAACTGAAAAATAATGATTTTTGGCACTAAAAGACAAAAACATAAATTAAAAAGTTAATTAAAAATAGCTATTTAATCTAAAAAATTACTAGATGAACAATAACATAAAAATAAAATAAAATGAAAAATCAAAAATAAAATAAGAAAAATATAGAAACTGGTTTGAAACCCTAATTCCTATTTTAATGCACTAAAGACAAAAAAAAAACAACTTTCTGATAGTGACACTTGACTTGTTTTTGTTTTTTAACTAAGCAGTAGAAACCAAAGCACAAGTAGGGGGAACTTAGTTCCCACTGTTAGTGTAAAATATTGGTCAGTTGACCAAATAGCTTAGGAAAGCTATGTGAGGGCTTGTTTTTGGACAACAAGGCACCCCCACAACCAGTTGGGTTGTGGGGAGTCAAGAGCAACACAAAAAACCACAAGTAACTTCACAAAATAAATCACAAAAATGCAAAGAAAGTTACTGATGAAGCCTAATGGTTTCTGATGAACAGTTGACTGGTTCAACTTGCACAAAAATGGATTTTGAAGCCTCAAATATTGCACACTATCCAACTGAATAACTTAAAACTGATAACAATCCCTAAGTAGACCTAGTATCTAACAGTTACCAAGATTTTATGGCACAAATTTCACAAAACAGGCATGAATTGAGGTTTGCTGTTTTTTTAACTAGTTTTATCAAACTTGAACATGCAAACTTGTTTCAAAACCTAAAAAAATGAAACCAAAGAAATAAATAAACTACCCTTACCAATTACAAGTGTGTCTAGGTGGATTTCAGGCCAAAAGTTTTTCAAGATCTTAACTTAAACCCTAATCCCAAACACCCCTTTAATTTTCTGAATTTTAACTTTTCAAACAAAATCAAATCAAACTTAATCCAAACTAATTTCTACAATCTCTAACATGCATAAAAGACATATATAAGCAATATCAAGAAAATATAACCACCTCAAGGACAGGTTCATTCAATTTCACACAAATCACACAAGAAACTCAGAAACTTGAAAACAAGGAACTGAAAACAAGGGATGGCCAAGTTACCTTGTGGGACCTACAATCCAGGTCCCACAATGGCTGAAAAGCCACCTCCAACAAGCCCGGGCTTGTGCTGATCCTTTTGGGATGCTGGTATGCAAAGTGATGATGATGATGGTACTTGTTCTTGCTTTGATCCTGCACAAACACAACAAACAAGGCAAGACACTTCAAGCTCAATTAAGCCAGCTATAAGCTTTTGTCAGGAAGCTTATAGTTAGCTTAATATGAACAGTAAGCTTCACAAAAAAATGATAAATAGTTTCTGAAAATCCCAATTTTGAAATACCCTTTTGAAACAACTTGGAAACTTTTGAATGTGGAACTCAGATTATGCTTCAACAATACCACCAACTTTTAAAAATAAAAAGGGATTACAAATTCAACAAAATACCAACTTTTATAACTTAAAAAGGAATTACAATATTTTAAAGCAAAATCTGGAACAAAAATGCAATGCTACAAACGGCTTGTATTTATAAGGGTACTAAGACTATTCTAGAACATGATTAAAATATTACAAGAGTGCTAAAACCCTAATCTCTGAAATTCCTCATTTGCCCCTTGATTTTGACTGATTTCTTGGTCAAAGGATGATCATGTGATGTGCAGCTGGCTTGGAATGATCTTGGCTGTTAAATGAGTCCTTTGGGAGCACGAAATTGCTGAGGACCCTTGATTTTCTGTCCAGATTCTTTATTTTCCTCTTTTGGTGTAGCAGGGGAGCATGGGGGGGCCCTCATGTGGTCACGGGTGAGTGATGTTAGGGGTGGGTTTTGTTTGTTGTGGGATCAATCAATGATCGGGAGAAGCTAAACAAAAACCCCTTTGATTAGGGTTTAATTAACCCTGGGGATTTTTAGGGTTTGTGGGTGATTAAGAGGTTGTTTTAATCTGTTTTGGGGATTAAGGGATTTAAAAAAGTGTTTTGTTAGGAAGTTAAGGAGGGGTTTGACTAGGAGTTGACCCAGTTTAATAATAAACTGGTGAGTGGGTTTGGGTTATGGGTTTTGGACGGGTATTGGGTTGGGTAAAAGGGTAGGGTCGGGTTTTGGGTGACGTGTAGGGAGTTTATTGGTGGGTAAAGTTGTGTTGTCTGGCCAAAATGGCCCCCCATGTTTCAGTCTTTCTTCATTTTGTAATAAAGAGCCAATAACTTCTAATCCTTTGTAAACAACTTTGGGCAGTTTACCCTTTCAGTCCCTTGGTTTAATTAAACTTTAGGCAAGGAATACAAATGCAATTTTATCCAATTCCAAGGGCTATTCTTGACATTTCTTCAAACTTTAAGGATTTTTCTTGTACAAATGACTATTGGAGGGTCATTTGTGACAAGTCTTCAAAGTTGAGGGACCAAACTTGACATTCTTCAATTCTTCAAGGTCATTTTTGGAAATTCCATTCTTGGGCCCGGTTCATTGTGCGGCTTCGTTTCTCGTGTTCGCTTTTGAATGATTCTTGTGATCTTTTTGGCTTTTCCTCAATATCCGTACCTAAAATACACAAGCAACAAACACGAGCATATATTTGGCAGTTTTAATGATATTTAATGCATTTTAAGCCCGATTTAGACGATGAGACTATGTATAAAAGCAGTCTCATCACTCCCCCATACTAAACCATTGTCGTGCCCTTACGCAATGCTAGAATAAAGTATCGTAGCATCTCCAATTCATTTTTATTCACTTTTATTGAATGATAAACTAGCTACACTACTACTATTGCTACTACTACTTGCGTTTTAGACATAATGTATGATTTTCATCGCAAAATGGGACGTTTAGGTTCATAGAATAAGAAAACGTGAATGCTTCGTTAGAAATAATTTCATCGTCCTCGATTTTCACCCTAATTCCATGCCAAGCGTGCAACGAGATCATTGTCATTATAAGTTAGTAATGCTAACACTACTCATATGCCCTAATCACGTACTTATCCTCCCATTATTCCTAAGTTGTATCTCTTATACTTTATTTTGTCTTCAATGTCTCACGAGGATACATTGTTTGACTTATGCGATGATAGAGATTTAGGTCTAAAAATAGAGTCCTAACGGTGTAACTAAGACCATCAAATCAATAACCCCTCCTAATAGACAACAATGTCAAAAAATTAAGTTGACAAGAAGAATCGATAAACACGGTTTTATAACGGTTTTGAACATGAGACTTATTACCAAGACTTTTATACGCCCCCTAACGGAAGGGCCTTATTATCTTTGGTTTACCTCCATGTTTTATTCAACTTCGCCATGAAGCTTTTATTATGACTCCGGTCTTGCCTTGCCTTTTATTATCCGCCTCATCGGTGGTTTTATTAGCCAAAGACGTATATCCTCACGCTAAGGCGAATTTTGGATCTTTAAAGCTTCGAAGATTAAGGCTTGATTCACTTTCAATTTTGCATAGATTTTTCGGCCTTGTGGGGCTTCAAATTGTTTGCTAGATTTAGGTGAGCACTTGAAATCTTATTATTGGGTGAAGCTTTCGATTATTCGGGTGCCAATACTTCAAAACCGTGACGATGGCGATACCTTAATGTCTTCCCAATTTAATTACACGGAAGCTACTAGAAAAGACTAGAAACCCAACAATCCTAACTAAACCGCTAAGTCAATATTTTTAAGCAAAAAATATTTACATGCGAAGGGAGAATAAGCAAACAACGAGAACACATGTGTTTTTGAAAGAATACGAGTACTCTACGTTTAGCATAGTAACTTATAATTAGCCCTATCATTTCTCGTCCTCATTTAAGAGACTTAGCCTAATGTGTAGTTAAGGAATCAAAGCTAAGTGCTCAACACGCACGGTCGAGTCAAAAATTACTCTTATTCTCGCCATAGGAAAATCTACATTCGTGTCTTTAAACACTTATAAAACATGAGAAAATTTTTAAAATTTGGCCATTTTTAGCCTTATTTTGCAACAAAAACGATAAACAAAAAGATAAACTTTGGAAAGCGTGAAGGTTTGGCAAGGCAAGTATCTATTCACCCCCCATACTAAAGTTAAACATTGTCCTCAATGTTTCGAGTCTAGGGGTGCAAACACCCCCATACTAGAGACGTAGTCGAATGCTTAATCTAGCATGGAAAGGGTGTAACCAATAAATTAATAGCCGTTTATGAAGTGTGCCATAAACCTAAGGTTAGAACATCAAAGGATATATCATTTGGATATTGAGAAAGTCTTCAAAGCAAACGATCGAGTGCTCCCATAAAACGAACACGAGAGGCTCCAATCGTGAAGATCATGATCTAAAAACCACAATTCACAAACAACCACGGAACAAAGGTTGGAAGGGCACAAATCCCCTCATTAGGTTAACTAAAAAAACAATAATATGTACATGGATAAGCATGAGAATTCCCCCACGAGGCACCTTGTTTTTTATAACCGAGTCAAAAGCTCGACTCGAATCCCCATAAATGTGATCATTTAGGGATTATCATGGTTCGGTCATTTTTGGTGGGACTTACATGTAATCAAGGCCCAAAAGCAACCGTGAATAAAGGCAAAGCCTTTATACCAGGATCAAAGATCGTATCCTCACATTTTGTTGAAAATAAAACACGCAAAGCCGAAGGATACATCTTGTAAGGAAGAAAACTCCTTACGACGTAGGTAAATTCATCATATCCGAGGGGGTGGGTTGGTATACTTTGAAACGAAGGTAAAATATAAAAAGAATTATCAATAATAGGAGTTTCAAAATTTCCCCCCGGATCGAAGGCAAAAGCCTCATAAAATCCTCACTCTCATCGAGAGGCGGTCCATTGGCGAACCCCACGAGAATGGAAACGTCACAAGTAGAAAGAGAAGTCTCAACCGTATGAGACGTCGGGAGGGTGACTAGCAAATCCGGCTCATCGAGTTTAGAATCCTTAGAATCCTCACTCTCGATGTCCTCGAACGTCTCATCAAAGAGAGGATTTACGTCACCAAAAATGAACGCGTCATCAAATTCGAATAAACGGTTAGAAAAGATTTTAAAATCGTATTTTGAACGTCCTCGTCGACTAGTGACTCGTCATCACTAGCGGAAAAATCATTGTCATTGAAAAGAGGGTTCGAAAAAGTCGTTGATTCTCTCCCCGAAGTGTCAATGGGAAAGACATCATCACAAGAAATCGATTCACACTCACTATTGTGATTTGCCTCGTTGGAATATTCGTGGAAAAATTCATCGAGAGCAAAATCACTTACCTCATCTTCGGAGAAAACCGTAGGCTCACTTTGGATTTGAATAGGTATCTCGACACTAGGATTAGTGCTAAGATTCGTCTCCCCCATACTTAGAGAGGCATCGGTTTCCGTAGTGGGTATAGGAGTAAAAGGCTCTTCATTTGAAGATTTTGCCTTAGTGATTTCGACATCGACGTCGAAAAACGTATCAATATGAGCAAGGGCATCGGCGGACTTCTCACATGATAAATCCATAATCTCACATGATGTGGGATTAGGAATAAAAGGCTCGTCACGAGACGTTGTAGCCTTGATGGTTTCAAATTGGTCCTTCAAAGGGATCAAATACGGGTTCTCAAAACACGTAGAAATAGTAGTAACGCGTCCCTCCTGAATTAAACTTTGATACTCTTCAAAAATCGAGGGGTCAATGATTCTCCTTAAAACCTTATCAGTTTCTTCCTTTTCAAAATCACTTAACGGACTATCTTCGTCAAAATCTTGTGTATGTTGATTTCGAAAATCTTTGATAATTTTAACTTCATTAGAAAAATTAGGTTCCAAAGGTGTAACATTCATCGTTCCAACACGTGCTACGAGTTTTTCTTGTTGTTTATTTTCGAAAACATTTTCAAAAACCTCGTTCGTTGACACCCTCGTTTCCTCATCCTCGATGCTCTTTTCAACCTCTTCAACAGTCAGGGTATCTTTTTTCTCCATAATTAGTTGGAAGAGCATATCAATTCGTTCATTGAAACGTTTAGACCTTTTGTCGACACGACTAGAACCTAGATCATCATCAAAAATATGTTGTGGAGATGGTTGGTCAAAGTTGGAATTGTAAAAAGGATCAGGCTCATGGGAATTTGGAGGATCGAGATTGTATGGTGGGGCCTCAAAATTATCAAAACCGGAATTATCGTATGAATTGGGCTCATCATAATCCATTGGTTGGCAAGAAAAAGTATCGTGAGGCCCCCCACAATTGTCGCAACACGGATTTTGAGAAAAATCTGGTTCGTCGTATGGATAACCACCCCCATTGTCGTAATTGTAACCCATGTCGTGTGATTCGTCAAAACCGTAAAATTGATTGTCGAAATACGTATTTTGGTTCATCAGTTGACAATCGTACCCATAGTGACGTTCATCTCCATAATACTCACATGACGGTGAGTATTGCGAAGATTGGTCAACGAAATTCGGATTTGGCTCGTGATTGTGACCATTTGGGTATTGAATTTGACACTCATCGTGCCAATGGGAAGGGCTTCCACAATATCGGCAATGGATAAGACGTTCTTCGTTAGAGTATAAACAATTGTTCGGATTACACGGTGGACATGCCCTAAATATTGCATAGTTGACATATTTTCCGCACCTTTCGAATACACACCATGGACAAGTTACGGAACCAAACTTTCGTCTCCCACAACCTTGGCAATGAAAATCCATGAAGAATTAAAATTTAGAGGGGTTGAGAAAAAGAATTATGAAAATAGAGGGAAAAATCAAAGAATCTTTTGGTGTTTTTGGTTTTTTAATTTTTTTGGAATTTTGGTGTATTACGTAGAAATTAATCTACAAAAACTATCCACTAATCAAAGGTCCCGATTAATGAATCCAAGAGGAGTGAAGGCAATTACGTGAAGTAAAAACCCTCTTCGACTTTGAAACGTTGGCGGATCGCCAAAACGTTTCGAGGTTCAATAATTAAAACTCACAAAAATAGATTAATAATACTTGATTTGGCAAACCCCAAATTAATCGTCACTTTCAAAATACGCACAAGCGAGCGGAGAAAACGAGGCAGCGCGAAGCTCTTAAGAGCCTTTTTTCATTAGGTCGTGAAATACAACCGCCTTATACCCACCTTATAGTTTGTATTTATCGAGATTAAATCAATTAAGAGTATTTATCTATTTTGCCTTTGACTTTTGTTTGAATTCGATACAACAATAGTGACCGGAACGCTCAACTATTGAGGTGCGATTTCTCGCGTATTTGGATAATTATTGTGTGTTAATTGTTCTACGTAAATACAATGTATTATGCACAATAAAAACGAAAAAACGATTTTGTGTTAATTGAGTTCAATTTAACACTATTTATTTGTATGGCTAATAGTATAGAAAAATAAAAAGAAGTATTTACGATAAAACGTAAACACTTAAATAAACACGATAAATAAATATGGCTAAACACACCTCCCCGGCAGCGGCGCCATTTTGATAGTTGTAAAAAATACCACTTGTTTAGAAAACAAGGGTAAAATATAGGGTAAGCACGACGATTTAGGAAAACCGTGTGTAAATGACCCTAAAGTGAGTTCGTTCTCGAGGAGGCAAGTGCGTTGTGTAATGAATTGATTTTGATTTGTGATTATATTGTTATGAGAAAAGAAAATAGAAATGGGGTAAGAAGAGAATGACGGTTACGACGACGGATTACACTAAGACGAAAAGGTCGTTCACGTAAAACCTTAAAAAGCTACAAATTAAAAATTTAAAACCTAAAAATTAATTAAAAGCTAAACTAAGTCTAAAATAATATAAATAAGAATAAAAATCCAACAAAAATGTTTTAAAAACTTTTATTAATTAAATATTCAATTTTAAATGCTAATTAAAGCCCTAAAATTAAATATAATTAATCAAAATGCCCAAAATAATATTTTATTGAACTAATAAGTTACTTATATTATTTAAAGACTAAAAAGTATTTTTCCTAAATTTTAAAAACTATTTTCTATTTTTAAACACCAAAAACTATTTTTACACTAAAATAATCATAAAAAATAATAAAATAATGCTAAAAATAATTTGAAAATTTTAAAAATCCTAAATTACTCTAAAGAATAGTAGAAAAATGAAAAAGTTTGAAAAATATAAAATTTTTCACTAAAGAACAAAACAGTTAATAAATAAAACCCTAATTAAACTAAATTAATTCTAAAAAATAATTAAAAAGTGAACAGTAAAAACTTTTTAAACTAAAAATCTTAACTTATTTTTCTAAATCCAAGAAAAATCTTAAAACTGAAAAATAATGATTTTTGGCACTAAAAGACAAAAACAGAAATTAAAAAGTTAATTAAAAATAGCTATTTAATCTAAAAAATTACTAGATGAACAGTAACATAAAAATAAAATAAACTGAAAAATCAAAAATAAAATAAGAAAAATATAGAAACTGGTTTGAAACCCTAATTCCTATTTTAATGCACTAAAGACAAAAAAACAACTTTCTGATAATGACACTTGACTTGTTTTTGTTTTTTAGCTGAGCAGTGGAAACCAAAGCACAAGCAGGGGGAACTTAGTTCCCACTGTTAGTGTAAAATATTGGTCAGTTGACCAAATAGCTTAGGAAAGCTATGTGAGGGCTTGTTTTTGGACAACAAGGCACCCCCACAACCAGTTGGGTTGTGGGGAGTCAAGAGCAACACAAAAAACCACAAGTAACTTCACAAAATCAATCACAAAATTGCAAAGAAAGTTACTGATGAAGCCTAATGGTTTCTGATGAACAGTTGACTGGTTCAACTTGCACAAAAATGGATTTTGAAGCCTCAAATCTTGCACACAATCCAACTGAATGACTTAAAGCTGATAACAATCCCTAAGTAGACCTAGTATCTAACAGTTACCAAGATTTGATGGCACAAATTTCACAAAACAGGCATGAATTGAGGTTTGCTGTTTTTTTAGCTAGTTTTATCAAACTTGAACATGCAAACTTGTTTCAAAACCTACCAAAATGAAACCAAAGACAGAAATAAACTACCCTTACCAATTACAAGTGTGTCTAGGTGGATTTCAGGCCAAAAGTTTTTCAAGATCTTAACTTAAACCCTAATCCCAAACACCCCTTTAATTTTCTGAATTTTAACTTTTCAAACAAAATCAAATCAAACTTAATCCAAACTAATTTCTACAATCTCTAACATGCATAAAAGACATATATTAGCAATATCAAGCAAATATAACCACCTCAAGGACAGGTTCATTTAATTTCACACAAATCACACAAGAAACTCAAAAACTTGAAACCAAGGAACTGAAAACAAGGGATGGCCAAGTTACCTTGTGGGACCTACAATCCAGGTCCTACAATGGCTGAAAAGCCACATCCAACAAGCCCGGGCTTGTGCTGATCCTTTTGGGATGCTGGTATGCAAAGTGATGATGATGATGGTACTTGTTCTTGCTTTGATCCTACAAAAACACAACAAACAAGGCAAGACACTTCAAGCTCAATTATGCCAGCTATAAGCTTTTGTCAGGAAGCTTATAGTGAGCTTAATATGAACAGTAAGCTTCACAAAAAAATGATAAATAGTTTCTGAAAATCCCAATTTTGAAATACCCTTTTGAAACAACTTGCAAACTTTTGAATGTGGAACTCAGATTATGCTTCAACAATACCACCAACTTTTAAAAATAAAAAGGGATTACAATTTCAACAAAATACCAACTTTTATAACTTAAAAGGAATTACAATATTTTAAAGCAAAATCTGGAACAAAAATACAATGCCACAAATGGCTTGTATTTATAAGGGTACTAGGACTATTCTAGAACATGATTAAAATATTACAAGAGTGCTAAAACCCTAATCTCTGAAATTCCTCATTTGCCCCTTGATTTTGACTGATTTCTTGGTCAAAGGATGATCATGTGATGTGCAGCTGGCTTGGAATGATCTTGGCTGTTAAAGGAGTCCTTTGGGAGCACGAAATTGCTGAGGACCCTTGATTTTCTGTCCAGATTCTTTCTTTTCCTCTTTTGGTGTTGCAGGGGAGCATGGGGGGGCCCTCATGTGGTCACGGGTTAGTGATGTTAGGGGTGGGTTTTGTTTGTTGTGGGATCAATCAATGATCTGGAGAAGCTAAACAAAAACCCCTTTGATTAGGGTTTAATTAACCCTGGGGATTTTTAGGGTTTGTGGGTGATTAAGAGGCTGTTTTAATCTGTTTTGGGGATTAAGGGATTCAAAAAAGTGTTTTGGTGGGAAGTTAAGGAGGGGTTTGACTGGGAGTTGATTGTGGTAAAATACGACCCTTTAGGGAAAAGGCGTAAAAGTGGTAAGTATTGAACAAATGACTTTAGGAAAAATCAAGTGTTAATGACCCAATGAAAGTTCGTTTCCCAAGGAGGTATATGTGTGTGACTAAGATGTACAAGATTTGAGATTAATGATTGGTTTAGAAGGGGATTAGAAAAGAAGATGACGAAAACGTAAAAATAAAAATTAACAAAAATTCACTACTAGAAAGTTAAAACGTAAAACCTTAAAAATCACCAAAATAAAAATAAATTCTAAAAATTATCAAAAATTCACCAAAAATCAAAAATAATAAACTAAGAGTTTACCAATGATCAAAACTTTTTTAAACCTTTTAAATAATTAAATATTCAATTTTTAAATGCTAATTAAAGCCCTAAAAATCAAATAAATTATCAAAAAGCCCAAATAAAGATTTTTCAATTGATAAACCTCTAAAATGACCAAAAAAGATTAAAAACTATTTTTAGAAATTTTAAAACTAATAAAAATTATTTAAGAAGAATTAAAAACTATTAAAACTTAAAATAATTATAAAAATTAATCTATAAGTGATAAAATTATTCTAAAAGTTGCTAAATTCCTATTTTAATGTATTAAACATAAGAAAAATGTAAAAAGTTGAAAATGTGAAATTTTAAAAATAATAATAAAATAATAATAAAATAATATTAAAAATCCAAAAATTCTAAAAAATTCTAAAAACTTGCAAACTAGTTTATTTTAAACTAAATAATCAGAAAATCAAAGTGAAATTACCAAAATACCCCTAATGGGCCCTCAAATGGGCCAAATCCAAAAACAGTCAACCTAAATGGGCTTTTGGGCCCAAAAAGTCAAACTTGGCCCAATTGACTTGGAAAAGCCCTATCTGACTTAAAATTTAATTCTAAGAACAAAACTCTAAAGGCCCAAAAGCTGAAAATGTGCTTATCACAGCTTATTAAACACAAAGCTTATTCTTATTGGGCTTTTCAGCCCATTAAGCCATAAGCTAATGCCATAAGCTCTAATTTGACACACAACCCTATTTTAGGATGCTTAAGAGATCTGTCAAAAGAAATTTCCAATAAGCTCACTCAATAAGCCAGAAAATAGAAAAGCAAAAATCCACAAAACGACAAAATAGTCGTTTTTGAGAAATAATGCACCTCAGGACTTGATTCAACTTGCAAAATCTTTCAAATGGACTCAATAAGCAATATCAATCAACAAAAATACAATAAGCAAAACCAATAAGCCAGAATAAGCACAAATGAACTTATGTAAAAGTCAAAGGAGTTGGTTTTCTAGTCAAACCTAAAAGTCAACCACCCAAATGCTCCAGTATGAACAAATGGGTCAAAATATGAGCACCTATTACAAAAACAAAGTTGTTGCTGGTTGGAATAAGCTATTATATCTTATTGATAAGCTGACACCAAAATTGCACTACCAGTGGCAACCAGCTGGGGAAAGGAGTTCCCACTGCTTTGACTAATTGACCAAGCTTTTATGAGAGTTCTGGTTTGATTCAATTGGAAACAAAGGCACCCTTGTGATCAGTGAACCACAAGGAGTCAATAGCAACAACAAAATCACAAAATGATCCACACAATAAGCCACAATAAGCCAAACAGTCACCAGATAAGCACCAGATATGCAAATAAGCAGTTAAGCACTTAATAAGCAGATTTAAGCAAAATAAGCCAACCAAACTTAACCAGATGCATACACAAGCTATCTAAACTAAGAACAAACACAAAGAAACAAGAATCAAACACTGAATCAAAGTAAATAACAAGATCTAGGCATAAAAAGTTTCTGATGAACAATGAACAATATGCAGACAAGTTTTGCTGATATACTTGACACTTGATCCAATTTCAAGCCTCAAATCCTTCTACCCTGGTGTGATTAACTACGATTTAGCACTTGTTAGCCCTAACCTATGCTTAGATCTAGGTGTCCTCAAAATCCTAGCCAATTTTACCAAGTTATGAAGATTTTATAGCCAATTCAAGAATCAATGTGTTCAAAACCTCAAAACCTCAAAACCTGCAAACAGATGAACAAATACACCCAAATAACAGATACCAACACTTGCTAACAACACACAAGCACTTAGCAAACCACAAACCAAACTTATGCAGTAATCCCAAACACCCCTTAAAAACCTATTTTCACAAATTTTCAAAGGCTTATGAAGATTCAACCCACAAATCAGATCACTAACACCTCAATAACATCAAACCAAACCAAATCAACAATAATCAACCACAATAACACAGATTCAAGCATAAATCCACAAAAATCACAAATAATCAGAAACTTAAAGAGAAAATGAAAAGGGAAGAAGGTGCAAACCTCCAAGACCTACATCCAGGCCCTGGATTGTTTGAGCTGAGGTACTAGCAAAACAAGTACCAGCTTCCAAGCTGCTAAGATGAACAAACCACAAAGTGAGATAAAAAATAATGCTAACTTTCTGATTTTTGATGCACAAGCTTTATTACTTAAACCTTGCCTCAAAAACCTTCAAACAAGATAATGGAACTCAGATTTTAGCTTCTCAAACACCAAACTTTTATAAATAATAGATTAGAACTCAAAATTTTAAGAAATTCAAACTTTATTTCATAAAAAGGAATTACAAAGATTAAAAGCTAAAATCTGGAACAAAGGGACTCTCACATGTTGAGGTCTCCTTTTATAGGCAAATGCCTGGCTAACACTATTCACAAACCCTAGATGTGATTTCTCTAAAATGCCCTTGAGTCTTCTAGATCATTTGATGGAATGAGCTGTCCAAATGTATCCAAACCGTTTATAATAGCTTTGGGGTGAAGCAAGTGATGTGGGCTGTTGATCTTGACACGTGGCAAGCCTTGGTGAGGAAGTTGTGATGTGATAGGTGGACGGGTGAATGGGTGGGACCCTTTGGTGAGTGGAGATGAGGGTTTTTGTGTGGGATAGGTTTCTGCACATGTGAATTAAACGTGTGCCTGGGTAATTTGTTTTTACCCTTTGTTTTAAGTGAAGTGGTAACTGGGTGGTAAAAGGTGAACAGTAACACCTTTTGATCCGAAATTGGGGGAATGGAATGTGTTTGGCGCATTTTTGAAGTTTGAATGTTTCAGTGTACAAGAATGGTCCTTGTTCTTTGGGATTTTTGGTAAATAAGGTTTTTCAGCCCTAAAACGTATTCTCCTTTGTTAAATACTTTCACCACTTGTCACTTTTGGCACCAAACTTTGGAAAAAGGATTTCAAGGGTTATTTTTGCCATTTTTGGATAATTCAAGGGCTGATCTTGGACATTCTTGATCTTCAAAGGTCTTCATTGTAACTTTGACTTCATGAGGGACCATTATTGGCAATTTTGATTTGTTGAGGGACTAATCTTGGCATTTCTTCAAAGTTGAGGGACCTTTGGTGTAATTTTGACAAACTTAAGGGACCAAACTTGTAATTATTAATATACAAGGGTTTTAAGTGTCATTTCTTCAATAATTGAGGATCAATCTTGTTTGTCATCAAGTCTTCAAGGGTATTTGTTGAGAATTCCATGATTAGGGCCCGGTTCTTTGTACGGCTTCGTTTCTCGTGTCCGTTTTTCCTTGTAACTTGTGATCTTTTGTCTTTTTCACGATATCCATACCTAAAATACACAAGTAAACAAACACAAGCATATATATGGTAATTTATGACATTTTTATGCATTTAAAGCTCGAAAAGAACGATGAGATCATGTATAAATGCCATCTCATCACTCCCCCATACTAAGCCATTGCCGTGCCCTCACGCAATGCTAGAATAAAGTATCATAGCATCACCAAAGTTCAAATTTTATTAACCTTTATTGAAGAGTAAAAGACTTGCAACATACTACGAAGATGTGTAAAGACATAATGTATGATTTTCATCACAAAAAGTGACTTTTAGGGTCAAAGAATAGAAACAAGTAAATGTCCCTTAGAGTAAACTTCGTCATCCTTGATTGTCATACATTCCATGCTAAGTGCAAAAACGAGATCATTGTTGGTACAAGTCACAATGCTAACACTACTCATACGTCCAAATTGTGTAATATTTTTTCTCCCCGCAATCCTAGTTATTATAAAAAGAAATGGGTTACTAGCATTTTTTTTATCTATTTGTCATGAATCACAAGTGATTCATATTGACTTATTTGAGTAGTTATTAGTCCAAAAGCAAAGTAGCACGATTTGATCAATAGTTAGCCGAAGGACAAAATCTTTTAAAACGGCTTCTCGTGTATCTCCTTAAGTTCATATCTTGGCATAACTCGTTTCACGATTTGAGACCTTTCTCGGACCGATATTTGGCATGTACTTCATACTTCAAATCTTGGGAAAACGTTCTCGAAATTATGGTATTCTCTTCATATATTTGGAATTTCTTCACTTGATGTTTTTGAGAGATTCTTCATATAGGACCACGACTTCATCATTTTTCTTCAATCTTTACTTTGGATTTTGATATACAACGATCCGCCTCCTTTTCGGACTTGGATATATTTATCCTCATACCTTGTTAGGGTCTTTTTGGATAGACTTTCTCCATTCTTTAGGGGAGTAATTGCTTCTCGTCGTGTGTCTCGATCCTTCATATTGATTTAGGAATAATGATACTTCACATCATCTTGGATCTTTAGCAAAAATAGAGCTTCTCATGCCTTGTTAGGGCCTTTTTGGATAATCGCCAATCTTCGCGTCCCGCTTCAATAAGTTATGCCTTGGCTATGAACTCTATTCAACCCCGAGCAACTTTTAAACGATCTTGCGCTAGAGGCTAAGTAACCTTTCAAATCGTACGACCTTACTTATTGCAATTATGATTTATTCCTAATGCATTGATCTTATGGGAAGAAAAAGCCACAATTAAAAACATATGAGTTTTTGAAAGAACACTTTCATGTTCTACGTTTAGCATGATCACTTGTCTAACTCTATCATTTCTAGTTCTTCACTATATAAAGACCTCTAATTAAAGAGACTCGTGAATACTTAGCCATGCAAGTCAAAATTAAGCCAAATTTGGATTAGCTTTCATTAAGACTATATCAAATCAAAGTTTTGGGTTTTCAAGCCACCTATAGGATCTTGCACTTTCTTGGACTTTTTCAAGTTTAGAGAATGCGTTTTAAAGTTCCCTTGATAAGTGACTTTCTAGAATCAATTATAGGAACTTGCGAAAAGTTCTTGTTCTTAACCCGTGTGAATTAAGACTTTCGCGTTTTAAAGCTCCCTATATAAAAGTCTAGCAAAACTTGAATTGAGCGGGTTAAGGAATGTAAATGGCTCCAAATGCCCATCAAGTCAAAAATTAACTCTTATTCTACCCATCGGAAAATATACATTCGTGTCTTAAAAACACTTATGAAAACTAAGAAAAATTTTAAAATTTGGCCATTTTTAGCCTTATTAGCAAAACAAAACATTGAAAATTGGAAAGCGTGAGGGCGTAGCAAAGCAAGTATCTATTCACCCCCCATACTAAAAGTAAACATTGTCCTCAATGTTTCGAGTCTAAAGGTAGAGCACCCCCATACTAGAGACGAAGAGTCGAATGCTTAGGATCTAGCATGGAAAGGGTGATCAACAATATATCTAAAGCCGTTTATTAAGTATGCTAAAAGATAATTGTTAGAACAATAAAGGATATGTCATGGATTCGTGAAAAACTTCTTCAAACGAACGATGGAGGCTCACGTAAACGAACACGAGAGTCTTCAATCGTAGATGATGATGATGATCTAGATAACACAATCACAAACAACCACGAGACAACGAGTCGAAAGGGTACAAGTCCCCTTATTAGTGAATAGTAAGCATAAAAGATAAGCATGGGATCTCCCCCACGAGGCACCTCGTTTTTGATTACCGAGTCATGAGCTCGACTCGATCCCCTCAATGCTAATTATCATTGGGGAAGGTGACTTGGTCGAGGGCAACCATTGAAGGAATTTCCCCACCAAAGTAGTGCTTAAGCCTATGTCCATTCACCTTGAAATTAGGACCATCATCTTGAGCTAGCTCAATGGTCCCATATGGAAATACTTGTGTAATGGTGAACGGACCCGACCAACGAGATTTCAATTTCCCGGAAAATATCTTAAGACGAGAGTTAAAAAGCAACACTTGATCACCAACGTTAAAAACCCGGTTTTTAATCTTTGAATCATGAAACTTTTTAGTCTTTTCTATAAAAATTAATGAATTTTCATAAGCATTATCTCTTAATTCATCCAATTCATTCAATTGTATTTTCCGGTGATCTCCCGCGGTCTTCAAGTCAAAATTTGCATGCTTAAGGGCCCAATATGCCTTGTGATCCAATTCAATGGGCAAATGACAATTCTTCCCATAGACTAACTTATAAGGAGTGCAACCGATAGGTGTCTTATAAGCGGTCCTAAAGGCCCATAAAGCGTCATCAAGTTTGTCGGACCATGAAGCAGGGTTTTCTCCAATTGACCTCTCTAAAATCCTCTTCAAAGCTCGGTTCGAAACCTCGACTTGCCCACTCGTTTGCGGGTGATAAGCCGTAGAAAGACGATGAGTAACTCCATATTTCTTTAGAACCTTTTCGAATTGGTCATTACAAAAATGGGTTCCACGATCGCTTATAATAGCACGAGGGGTTCCGAACCGAGAGAATAGTTGCTTCAAAAACTTCACTACCACCCGAGCATCATTAGTAGGCAAAGCCTTAGCTTCCACCCACTTAGAAAGGTAGTCCACCGCGACGAGGATATATTTGTTGCCATGAGACGATGGGAATGGCCCCATAAAGTCTATTCCCCATATGTCGAAAATCTCACATACTTGAATTATGTTTTGCGGCATTTCATCACGTTGAGACGATTTTCCTTGACGTTGGCACGAATCACACGACTTCACAAGTGCGTGTGCATCACGATAGATAAAAGGCCAAAAGAAACCGGCATCGAACACTTTCTTAGCCATGAGATTAGCACCGTGGTGACCACCCGTGGGTCCCTCGTGACAAGCTCTAAGGATATTAGAAGCTTCGGCACCAAACACACAACGTCGAACGAGTTGATCCGCACAAATCCGAAAGAGATAAGGGTCGTCCCAAAAATAGAACTTGACGTCACGAAAGAATTTTCGTTTTTGTTGTGTCGTCATACCCTTGATTATGAAATTGCCCGCATGGTAATTTGCAATGTCGGCAAACCATGGGGTGGTGTCTTTAGAAATCACTACACCGAGAGTCTCAAGAGGAAATGTTTCGGTGATTTCCTTGTTCTCGAAAACATCTTTGTGAGGATCTTCTAGACGAGAGAGATGATCGGCCGCTAGATTCTCGGCTCCTTTTTTGTCAAGCACGGTGACATCAAATTCTTGGAGGAGGAGCATCCAACGAAGCAATCTCGGCTTAGCATCTTGCTTAGCTAAGAGATACTTGATAGCCGAATGGTCGGTATACACAATGCTTTTAGTTAGGACGAGATAAGGTCGGAATTTCTCAAAAGCATAGACCACGGCAAGGTATTCCTTTTCCGTTGTGGTGTACTTTAATTGAGCCTCGGTCATCGTCTTACTAGCATAGTGGATAGGACGAAAATGCTTGTCATAACGTTGCCCTAAGACGGCCCCTATAGCATAATCACTTGCATCGCACATGATTTCAAAGGGTAATTCCCAATTAGGAGCAACAAGAATGGGAGCTTCGGTAAGTTTCCTTTTGAGAGTTTCGAAAGCCTTAACACAATCCTCATTGAAGTTAAAAGGAGCATCCTTCTCGAGAAGGTGTGTCATAGGACGAGAGATTTTCGAGAAGTCCTTGATGAAACGACGATAAAAGCCCGCGTGGCCTAGGAAACTCCTAACTCCCTTAACGGTTTTGGGATGAGGTAACTTGGCGATGACGTCTACCTTAGCTTTATCGACCTCAATCCCCGCCTTCGACACCTTATGTCCTAAGACGATTCCTTGTTTACACATAAAATTACATTTCTCCCAATTAAGCACAAGATTGGTTTCTTCACAACGTTTTAACATTTGTTCGAGATTAGATAAACATGACGTGAACGAATTACCAAACACCGAGAAGTCATCCATAAACACTTCCATCGACTTCTCGATCATATCGTGAAAAATCGCCATCATACACCGTTGAAACGTACCGGGTGCATTACAAAGTCCGAAAGGCATCCTACGATAAGCGAACGTTCCATAAGGACACGTAAAAGTAGTCTTCTCTTGATCACGAGGGTCGATAGGGATTTGAAAGTAACCGGAAAAACCATCTAAAAAGCAATAGAATTCATTTCCCGCAAGTCGCTCCAACATTTGATCCATGAAGGGCAAAGGAAAGTGGTCTTTACGAGTGGCGTCATTTAACTTTCGGTAGTCAATACACACCCTCCAACCGGTCACAACACGAGTGGGAATTAACTCGTTGTTTTCATTAGGCACAACGGTCATTCCTCCCTTTTTAGGGACACAATGGATTGGGCTCACCCATGGGCTATCAGATATAGGATAAATCATTCCCGCGTCAAGGAGTTTAAGAACCTCCTTTTTAATGACATCGTGAATTTTGGGATTCACCCTTCTTTGACTTTGAATTGCGGGTTTGTAGTTCTCCTCCATTAAAATCTTGTGAGTACAAAATTTTGGGTCAATACCCTTAATGTCGGATATTTTCCACGCAATTGACCCTTTATGAGCCTTAAGAACTTTCAAAAGCTCGGTTTTTTCATTATTAGCAAGACCTTTTGCAATAATAACCGGCAACTTGTCATCACCTTCCAAGAATGCGTATTCAAGGTGAGAAGGAAGATCTTTCAATTCAAGGATAGGTGGTTCCTCGATTGAAGATTTTGGTTCAACACTCATAACTTCCATCGGCGAAAGAAATGGTGGAATAGAAGTATCATCACTAATCAACACCTCATCTTCATTGTCGATTTTATTTGAAGTGAAATCGCCTCCTTGGAATGGAGTGAGATTTGGTGTGGAATTAGCAAGAATCGGATCCAAAATAGTGGGATTGCCACTTGACGAGCTATCGGAAAAACCTAACACTTCTTGTGAAAACTCATCGCAAACCACATCAACGATGTCAATGTGATTGATGGTAGCGATTGCATAAACATGAGAAGGTTTCGAGTTTTGAGTAGCGTTTATAACAAGTTCCTCTTCGTTGAATCTCAAAGTGATAGTTCTTGCATGAACATCGATAAGCGATCTCGAAGTGTCTAAAAATGGACGACCTAAAATTAGAGGAACTTGAGGATCCGCGGGAATGTCAACTACTATAAAATCAACGGGATAGTAGAACTTCCCCACTTTCACGAAAACATCTTCGGCTACTCCACATGCCATAATCGTAGAATGATCGGCCATCTCGATGGACATGTTCGAAGGAATGAGAGCCGGAAGCGAAAGCGATTTCCAAATGGAAAATGGCATCAAATTAATGCTCGCACCAAGATCGGCCAAGGCGAGACATTCTTTCATATCTTGTATGTCACAAGGAATGAGAAACTTTCTGGGATCACCAACTTTTTCCGGTATGCGGTTAAGATAAACCGAAGAACAATTAGCAAGCTTTGAAAGCTTTTCCTTATCGCTCATCATGCTTTTAAAAGTGGAAGAGAAACGAGGCATATATAACAACGCGTCGGCTAAACTTACGTCAAAATGCACTTGTTGAAACATTTTTATAAAAAGCTCGATTTGTTGTTTGTTACGTTCTTGCATTTTCTCTTTGTTTCGTCTGGAAGGGTAGGGTAAAGGTGGTGTAGGTTGGTCATTAGGCAACGGCCTTGGAAACTCGGGTTCCACAATTGGTATTGGTTCAACCGTAGGTGTGGGATGAGCGGTACTTCGTGGGATTGTAATATGCTCCTTTTCGACCATCACCTCGGGTTCTTTCTCGATTTCCTTCTCCGTAGAAGTACTTGGACGAGAGATTGGTTCCTTGAAAGTTTTACCACTTCGTGTAGTAATAACCTTCATTTCTCCCTTCGGGTTTGCAATGGTATCACTAGGAAGACCACCCGAGGAAGAGGGTTTGCACATGATTGCTTCAAACATTTTAGCCATTCGGTCCTCTAATTTTGATTGCCTAGCATCCGCTTTTAATAACTCTTGCTTAATCTCATGTTGTCCTATTTCCATCTTTTGTTGATTTTGTTGAAGACGTTGGACATTTCCTTCCATTTTGTTTGCATGAGTTTTAAGTTCATTAGCAAGTTCATTTTTAAGCTCGTTTTTCAACTCGGACCTTAAGCTAATCATCTCACGTTGCATGTTATCAAATTTAGCGTCATATGCTTTTGCATAATCCAAAAATTCTCCTTGCAAATTTTTAGTGTGAGCATTTTGAAAACCTTGTGTAGTGTTTTGAAAATCACGGTTTTGGTGTTGATTAGAAATTTGTCCATTCCCACTTTGATAATTCCCTTTGTTGTAATTGCGTGTGTTGCCTTGGTAATTACCTTGGTTGTTGTTTCGATAATTGTTAACATTTTGGTTTGGTGGAGCTTGATTTTGGCGGGAACCTTGACCGTTTTGGTTGTAAGTTCCCGTTGCTACATAAGCACTCGAAGTGTTACCATCCGCGGTAATGCACTCGGAAAGATCATGAGCTCCCCCACAAGATAAACAACTCTTAGCAACCGCTTTAACCGAAGCGGAATTGGAAGCTTCTTGAGCCTTCCAATGGGACATTAGATTAGCAAATCTATCAAAAAACCGATTTTCCTCATTAGCTTCATCATGTAAGGCATTAATGCTACGAGACGATTGTGACGAAGAGGACGAACCTATATTGGCAACACTCGGTGTGTTACGAGGGTTATAAACCTTAGATCTATTCTCAATGATTTGTAAAGCCTCATTTGTCGTCTTGCACAAAAAATTACCACCCGCGGCGGCATTCAAATAATCTCGTTCATGATCATTAAGCCCATTATAAAAAGTATCCACTTGATGCAATTCCGTAAAATCATGGTGTGGACATTCATGTAACATCTCTTTAAATCGTTCCCATGCCATTGAAAAACTTTCATTATTTCTTTGCACAAATCGTGAAATCTCATTTTTCAAGTGTGTTGTTTTAGATGGTGGAAAAAATTTGTTCACAAACTTAGAAACGAGATCGGCCCATGTCAAAATCGAATTTGGCGGTTCTTTCTCGAGCCAAATTTTTGCGGGTCCATCCAACGAGTAAGGAAACAACATCATCTTAATGGCGTCATGTGGAACATCCTTAAACTTGCTAGTAGCGGTGAGACGGTTGAAATTCCTAATGTGGTAATGCGGGTTGTCTTTCTCGTGACCTCTAAACTTATTTGCTTGCAACATCGACATTAAACCCGTCTTAATTTCAAAATTCTCCGCAAGAATGGCGGGAATCACAATAGCCTCTCCAAAACCCTCGGTGGGTGCTTGTAGCAACTCCATCATAGTACGATTAGCCATGACGACTTCTTGTTCTACAATAGGTTCAACAATTGGAGGTTCTTCAACAATCAACGTCTCTTGATTGGCTTGCTTTTGAAGGCGTTTACGAGCTCGTTTTGCTTGATTACGAGTGATCATAAACTTCACGAAGAATGGTAGGTGAGCAAAGAAGATTCTTTTTGGGTGTTTTGTGTGTTTTCAATTTTTTTTTGTGTTTTTGATGATATTTAATTTTTTTTTGGATTTTGGTGTATCTTCGTAGACAACAATCTACAAAATCTCTCCTCGAATCAAACTCTTGATTAAAGAAGCCTCAAAGGAATGAAAACGATCACGTGGAGTGAACGCCTTCGAATGACTTTAGAACTTTGGTGAAAACCAAATTGTTCAAGAGGGTTTAATCACAAAGAAAACCAAGCAAATATATTATACGTAATAATACTTTGGGCGGCAAAACCCTCGATTAGCCTTCAATCTCAGAATACTCACAAGCAAGCGGGGAAACGAGGCGGCGCGAAGCACTTAAGAGCCTTTTTCCTTAGGGTATATTTTATAATACCCGCCTTATACCCACCTTATAGTTTGAATTTTTCAAAATCGAGCTTCACGAAAGTATTTATCTATTTTTGCCTTTTTCTTTTTGTTTGAGATTCAAATACAATAATTGAGTGATGAAATCCCAATTAAGGTTGTGTTTTCACACTTTTGGAGATATTGTATATTGATTGTGATACTTAATACAATATAGTAATAATATTTGTACAAGAAAAACCAAGAAAACCGATAATACGTATTAGTAGAGTTCTACTAATACAAATACTATATGGTTAATATTAAAAACCACAATGCAAATTAATCACGACACACCTCCCCGGCAGCGGCGCCAAAATGATTGTGGTAAAATACGACCCTTTAGGGAAAAGGCGTAAAAGTGGTAAGTATTGAACAAATGACTTTAGGAAAAATCAAGTGTTAATGACCCAATGAAAGTTCGTTTCCCAAGGAGGTATATGTGTGTGACTAAGATGTACAAGATTTGAGATTAATGATTGGTTTAGAAGGGGATTAGAAAAGAAGATGACGAAAACGTAAAAATAAAAATTAACAAAAATTCACTACTAGAAAGTTAAAACGTAGAACCTTAAAAATCACCAAAATAAAAATAAATTCTAAAAATTACCAAAAATTCACCAAAAATAAAAAATAATAAACTAAGAGTTTACCAATGATCAAAACATTTTAAACCTTTTAAATAATTAAATATTCAATTTTTAAATGCTAATTAAAGCCCTAAAAATCAAATAAATTATCAAAAAGCCCAAATAAAGATTTTTCAATTGATAAACCTCTAAAATGACCTAAAAGATTAAAAACTATTTTTAGAAATTTTAAAACTAATAAAAACTATTTAAGAAGAATTAAAAACTATTAAAACTTAAAATAATTATAAAAATTAATCTATAAGTGATAAAATTATTCTAAAAGTTGCTAAATTCCTATTTTAATGTATTAAACCTAAGAAAAATGTAAAAAGTTGAAAATGTGAAATTTTAAAAATAATAATAAAATAATAATAAAATAATATTAAAAATCCAAAAATTATAAAAAATTCTAAAAACATGCAAACTAGTTTATTTTAACCTAAATAATCAGAAAATCAAAGTGAAATTACCAAAATACCCCTAATGGGCCCTCAAATGGGCCAAATCTAAAAACAGTCAACCTAAATGGGCTTTTGGGCCCAAAAAGTCAAACTTGGCCCAATTGACTTGGAAAAGCCCTATCTGACTTAAAATTTAATTCTAAGAACAAAACTCTAAAGGCCGAAAAGCTGAAAATGTGCTTATCACAACTTATTAAACACAAAGCTTATTCTTATTGGGCTTTTCAGCCCATTAAGCCATAAGCTAATGCCATAAGCTCTAATTTGACACACAACCCTCTTTTAGGATGCTTAAGACATCTGTCAAAAGAAATTTCCAATAAGCTCACTCAATAAGCCAGAAAATAGAAAAGCAAAAATCCACAAAACGACAAAATAGTCGTTTTTGAGAAATAATGCACCTCAGGACTTGATTCAACTTGCAAAAGCTTTCAAATGGACTCAATAAGCAATATCAATCAACAAAAATCCAATAAGCAAAACCAATAAGCCAGAATAAGCACAAATGAACTTATGTAAAAGTCAAAGGAGTTGGTTTTCTAGTCAAACCTAAAAGTCAACCACCCAAATGCTCCAGTATGAACAAATGGGTCAAAATATGAGCACCTATTACAAAAACAAAGTTGTTGCTGGTTGGAATAAGCTATTATAGCTTATTGATAAGCTGACACAAAAATTGCACTATCAGTGGCAACCAGCAGGGGAAAGGAGTTCCCACTGCTTTGACTAATTGACCAAGCTTTTATGAGAGTTCTGGTTTGATTCAATTGGAAACAAAGGCACCCTTGTGATCAGTGAACCACAAGGAGTCAATAGCAACAATAAAATCACAAATTGATCCACACAATAAGCCACAATAAGCCAAACAGTCACCAGATAAGCACCAGATATACAAATAAGCAGTTAAGCACTTAATAAGCAGATTTAAGCAAAATAAGCCAACCAAACTTAACCAGATGCATACACAAGCTATCTAAACTAAGAACAAACACAAAGCAACAAGAATCAAACACTGAATCAAAGTAAATAACAAGATCTAGGCATAAAAAGTTTCTGATGAACAATGAACAATATGCAGACAAGTTTTGCTGTTATACTTGATACTTGATCCAATTTCAAGCCTCAAATCCTTCTACCCTGGTGTGATTAACTACGATTTAGCACTTGTTAGCCCTAACCTATGCTTAGATCTAGGTGTCCTCAAAATCCTAGCCAATTTTACCAAGTTATGAAGATTTTATAGCCAATTCAAGAATCAATGTGTTCAAAACCTCAAAACCTGCAAACAGATGAACAAATACACCCAAATAACAGATACCAACACTTGCTAACAACACACAAGCACTTAGCAAACCACAAACCAAACTTATGCAGTAATCCCAAACACCCCTTAAAAACCTATTTTCACAAATTTTCAAAGGCTTATGAAGATTCAACCCACAAATCAGATCACTAACACCTCAATAACATCAAACCAAACCAAATCAACAATAATCAACCACAATAACAGAGATTCAAGCATAAATCCACAAAAATCACAAATAATCAGAAACTTAAAGAGAAAATGAAACGGGAAGAAGGTGCAAACCTCCAAGACCTACATCCAGGCCCTGGATTGTTTGAGCTGAGGTACTAGCAAAACAAGTACCAGCTTCCAAGATGCTAAGATGAGCAAACCACAAAGTGAGATAAAAAAATGCCAACTTTCTGATTTTTGATGCACAAGCTTTATTACTTAAAACCTTGCCTCAAAAACCTTCAAACAAGATAATGGAACTCAGATTTTAGCTTCTCAAACACCAAACTTTTATAAATAACAGATTAGAACTCAAAATTTTAAGAAATTCAAACTTTATTTCATAAAAAGTAATTACAAAGATTAAAAGCTAAAATCTGGAACAAAGGGACTCTCACATGTTGAGGTCTCCTTTTATAGGCAAATGCCTGGCTAACACTATTCACAAACCCTAGATGTGATTTCTCTAAAATGCCCTTGAGTCTTCTAGATCATTTGATGGAATGAGCTGTCCAAATGTATCCAAACCGTTTATAATAGCTTTGGGGTGAAGCAAGTGATGTGGGTTGTTGATCTTGACACGTGGCAAGCCTTGGTGAGGAAGTTGTGATGTGATAGGTGGACGGGTGAATGGGTGGGACCCTTTGGTGAGTAGAGATGAGGGTTTTTCGTGTGGGATAGGTTTCTGCACATGTTAATTAAACGTGTGCCTGGGTAATTTGTTTTTACCCTTTGTTTTAAGTGAAGTGGTAACTGGGTGGTAAAAGGTGAACAGTAACACCTTTTGATCCGAAATTGGGGGAATGGAATGTGTTTGGCGCATTTTTGAAGTTTGAATGTTTCAGTGTACAAGAATGGTCCTTGTTCTTTGGGATTTTTGGTAAATAAGGTTTTTCAGCCCTAAAACGTATTCTCCTTTGTTAAATACTTTCACCACTTGTCACTTTTGGCACCAAACTTTGGAAAAAGGATTTCAAGGGTTATTTTTGCCATTTTTGGATAATTCAAGGGCTGATCTTGGACATTCTTGATCTTCAAAGGTCTTCATTGTATCTTTGACTTCATGAGGGACCATTATTGGCAATTTTGATTTGTTGAGGGACTAATCTTGCCATTTCTTCAAAGTTGAGGGACCTTTTGTGTAATTTTGACAAACTTAAGGGACCAAACTTGTAATTATTAATATACAAGGGTTTTAAGTGTCATTTCTTCAATAATTGAGGATCAATCTTGTTTGTCTTCAAGTCTTCAAGGGTATTTGTTGAGAATTCCATGATTAGGGCCCGGTTCTTTGTACGGCTTCGTTTCTCGTGTCCGTTTTTCCTTGTAACTTGTGATCTTTTGTCTTTTTCACGATATCCATACCTAAAATACACAAGTAAACAAACACAAGCATATATATGGTAATTTATGACATTTTTATGCATTTAAAGCCCGAAAAGAACGATGAGATCATGTATAAATGTCATCTCATCAGGAGTTGACCCAGTTTAATAATAAACTGGTGAGTGGGTTTGGGTTATGGGTTTTGGACGGGTATTGGGTTGGGTAAAAGGGTAGGGTCGGGTTTTGGGTGATGTGTAGGGAGTTTATTGGTGGGTAAAGTTGTGTTGTTTGGCCAAAATGCCCCCCCATGTTTCAGTCTTTCTTCATTTTGTAATAAAGAGCCAATAACTTCTAATCCTTTGTAAACAACTTTGGGCAGTTTACCCTTTCAGTCCCTTGGTTTAATTAAACTTTAGGCAAGGAATACAAATGCAATTTTATCCAATTCCAAGGGCTATTCTTGACATTTCTTCAAACTTTAAGGATTTTTCTTGTACAAATGACTATTGGAGGGTCATTTGTGACAAGTCTTCAAAGATGAGGGACCAAACTTGACATTATTCAATTCTTCAAGGTCATTTTTGGAAATTCCATTCTTGGGCCCGGTTCATTGTGCGGCTTCGTTTCCCGTGTTCGCTTTTGATTGATTCTTGTGATCTTTTTGGCTTTTCCTCAATATCCGTACCTAAAATACACAAGCAACAAACACGAGCATATATTTTGCAGTTTTAATGATATTTAATGCATTTTAAGCCCGATTTGGACGATGAGACTATGTATAAAAGCAGTCTCATCAGTTTCTTTGGGAGACAAAGGCACCCCCACAACCAGTTGGGCTTTGGAGAGTCACAGCAAACAAGAAAATAAAAAAGATGCACACAAAATCACTCAAAACGGGCAACTAAATGTTTCTGATGTAACATGCAGATCTGAGGACCTTTTGACTGATGCAAATGACAAGTTTGTGAGATTCAAGCTATTATAACTTACACAAAACTGTACCAAATCATAAACAAACTGAACACAATCCTAAATTAACAAAAATCATACTAAATTACAAGATTGAAACCATAAAATACTAGAGCAAACTAGGTTAATCCTATTGGTTTTTGACTAGACTGTTTAACCCAAATGAACAAGTAACTTCTGATTTTATACTATACTTACTTAAAACAACTTACTGATATAACCTTAAACTAACCAAAAGAGCGTGTTTAAGCTGGATTCAACCCAAGTACCTGTCAAATACTTGCCTCAAACCCCAATCCCAAACACCCTTGTACTTGTTGAAAACCAATTTTTAACAAACAAAACCTTAACCAACTAACATAAAACTCATTTTAAGAATTTTAACATGCATATAACTTACAAATAACTCAAATCAAACATAAAATGATACCAAGAACACTCAAACCTAAATTTCCACAAAAATAATCACATACAATCTAAAAAAGGAAGGGAGTTTAAAAGTTGTACCTCCCTTGGACTTATTCAGACCAAGGAGTCAACTTGATACCCCTGCTTAACCCGATTTAAAGAGGTGAGACTTTTTGGGAGATAAGTTATTGCTGATGTAGAGAAAAAACATATATTTTCAACAAGATCTCACAACCAAGGTTCTACCACAATGTATACACCTGCAATACACGAACACAAACAGAAAAGAAAAGGTACTAGCTCAAAAAGAGACTAAAAGTTATTTTGTTAGAAGGCTTTTAGTAGCTTTATGGGCAACAGCTTGTTAAACAAAAAATACAAAGAGAATCAAAGATTTTTTAAACCCTACTTTTGGAACCAATCACTTGAACTGAAATAAAAGTGACCAACCAATAGCTTATATCAGCTTGTTTTTCTGCTTAGGTGTCAACCAATCAGTTTCACAAGCTGGTACAAGCTATGATAGAAAAACAGAACTAGGTCAAGTTTCCTTGAACCAAAACAGATTTTTGATAACTAAAACGAATTTGCAGAAAACATAAAAAGGTAAGCTAAATTGCAGAAAAAGTAAAATTGGAACTCAAGTCTTGTAAATTTACGAAACAAATACTTTAAATATTCATAAAATTAGAAAATATTACAAAAGTTGGAACAAAGGGAATGCCACATGTTGGCTTCTCCTTTTATAACAGCTAATAGAACATACTAGAAAGCAAAACCCTAGAACAAGAAATTCCTAAATTTGCCTTTGTTGTCTTGACTTTTTCTTGGTCAATATGCATACATGTGACTGTTGAAGAGATGACAGCAAGGATTGACAAATCTTGGACGTTGGTGTATTTCTTTGGGACCAAGATTTCATTTAAAGATGTTGGATGCCTGCCTTGATTCTTTTCTTGCTATATCTGGGGAGACAGGGGAAAACGTGTGGGGCCATGTGGTCACGGTGTGATGTTTGAGAGGTGGGGTTTGGGTTAGGGGGAGGTTAATAGTAATTCTGGAGAGATATAGGTAAAACCCCTTTGATTTACTAGGTGAATTAGGATTAGGGTTTAAGTGAGGAAGATGGGTAAACAGTTTGTTTAATCTGGTTTTGGGTTAATTAGTTTTTGAAAATTGTTTTGCCTCCCAATTTGGTTAATCAGATTTAATAAATCTGATTTGTGTTAGTGGAATGTGATGTGTAAGGATGGTGCAAGATGATTGGTTGAAAATTATAGTGGGGTGATGTGGCGCTTGAGTATTGGATGATGAAGGTTTCCTTGTGTCCTAAAATTAGTCCCTGGAATCCCATACTCTTGTCACTTTGTAATAACAGCTTAAAAGATCAATTTCCCTTTATATGAAACTTTTGGTTTTTCTATATTGGCCACCAAAAATTTTCCAAACATGTTCCAAGGGTTTACTTGTAAATTTGATAATCTTCAAGGACCAATCTTGTAATTTCTTGTCATTTAAGGGACCCAATTGTAATTTTGAGGTTTTACAAGGGTATAAAATGACAAGTCTACAAAAGTTGAGGGACCAATCTTACCAAATCTTCAAACTTCAAGGACTTGAATGTAAATTCATGATTCGGGTCCGGTTCTTTGTGCTGCTTCGTTTCACGTGTTCGTTTTTGCTTGAATCTTGTGATCTTTTTTGTTGATTTCACGACATCCGTACCTAAAATACACAATGAACAAACACAAGCATATTTTTGGGTATTTTGATGATATTTTAAGCGTTTTAAGCCCGATTTGGACGATGATACTATGTATAATTGCAGTCTCATCACATTCTTATCTCTTGTAAACCCTATTCTTTACACTAAAAAAGGAACCAAGGGTTATAGGTTTATTTATCAGTTTCATATACAATGTAAACCTAAAGTGTGTGTCGACTAGGCGTGGGATTAAATGTATACACGCCTAGTGGTTGTTTGTTATTAATATAATGAGCAATCGTTGGGAGTAATTCATCTTTTTGTAGTTGTGCCTAAACACATTGTTAACATTTTTCATTCTATACTGCCTTGATTCAATCAAGTGAATCAGATTCGTTCCTAATAGCTAAAAGATCGAGGAAACTTAGATTTCCACAGTTGGTATCAGAGCCTCATGGCTCTCAATGCTAGGACCAACAAGGTGTTCGTATTAGTGAGAAAGAAGAAAAATCTGTATAGGGTTTTTCTGGCAGTTTTGTGTGCGCAACAGTATTTAGAAGGGCATATCTTTTTCGTTAACCGTTGGATCGTTGTGAAATTCGAACTCTAGGTTCTTGACACATGTGTCTTGGATCTCACCGGAGGGATCTTTGGTCTGAGCTATTATAAAGGAGTTATTAGCAGTTAAAGCTGGCTGTAGAGGAGGTTTTAAGATTTATGTTTTTGCTTTTAATGTCAAACTAGGGTTTCCTTCAAACCCTAGATCAATTGATAACATAAAAAGATGGTGTGCATTGTGTGGTTGTTAGGGTTTTTGGAACAAACCCTAGATCAATGATGATGAGTTTTGTAGCAGCAATTGGTGTCCAAGACTGTGGTTCTTTTATTGTTACTTCGTGCCTTGGTGAAGTCGTTTTGATTATTGCTGCCAAAAAGTTCACATTTACGGTGGCAGGTGTTCATCAAATGGATCTGCGACAAGTTCATTGTCAATATGTTTTGATGTTACTACTTGACAAAACGTGAGTACATCAGGATGTTTCATATGCCACTACTGAAAGAAAATGACGTGGGATTGCATATCAAATCATGGAGCTATAATGTTCCTGTTTGAAAAGGTCAAGACATGAGGATCGATTTTGGACGCGTCTTTAATTCCTGATTTTAAACAAGGCGTGGATTGTGAATATAATATACATAAGAAATACCTGGTTCTTAGGAATTGTGGTCTATTTCCATAAAACTTTCGGTTATATGGAAAGGTGACATGGGCTGACTATAAACAAAACGTGTACAACAAGTTTGTTTTACTTATCTCTGGATCCTATTTTATTGATTAATCAAACAAGGGATATTTACATGGGATATTATGATTTGTGTTCCTTGTGGTAATAACTGCAGCTACAACAATCGATTGACAAAGTGAGAAAAGGACAACAGAAGGTACCATGTTCGCTATCAATCACGTGAGGATTTGGTTTATCCAAACTAGTCTCATTGAATGTGATGTGAGATAATTCTATCCAAGTATTCGTAAGATACTTATGTCACTTTGTGGTTTTAATAAAAACGGTGATTGGTCATGGTTCACGTAGGTCAAACAGTTTTGACTTGCTGTTTGATTTGTGTAAACAAGAGGGAGGCCTATTCATGTTATACATATTACGTGGTTATTATAACCACTATTATATTATTTTGGTACTCACTGTGATTATTTAGCCATTGACTGATGACAGTCGATTGATTTAGCCGCTGACGCTTGTAATTCAGCTGCTGACGTTAGTAATCCAGCTGCTGACAAAGCACGATTCACACACTGACAGAAGATTTTGTTGTCCAAGATATAAGTTTTTGTCCACTGACAAGTGTTGTTCGTTATTGGACAACACAGACTGATAGTATGTTGGACAAAGGAGGATATTGGATGACAAAGGAAATGTTGTTGTTTGAATAATTGATTAGGTTTTGGCACACAAAACGAGGAGGTTACACACACAGGTACATGGGATATTTGTTATTATTTAGAATATCATTTTGATATTTATGGCTCGGATATTTTCCTTAGAAGACGTATATGATTAAGGGGAAGAATTCTTAGGGTAAATTTGATGCTTGAAGTAGATTTTCGCGAGTTTGTGTTTTATCATATCTTTAAATCGTATGGATAGCACCCCATTGGTTTGAAGGTAACTTGTTCGTGATTTAATGGTTAGTGACGAAGACTTGTCAAATCTAGCATTTAGATACCTTGTTATCACTTGAAGGAGTTACATTATCGTGCTCAGTGTCTTACAAAAGGATAAGGATTTTGACAATGGGATTGAGGTCTACTTATATTTCCCTATTAGTATAAGTTCAACGTCTTGTGGATAATGCAAGACATGGAACATAGGTTTGGGTTATTCTACTTCTACATCAAAATTATTGTATTTATTTTTCTTCAAGGTCATTACAAAGAGCCTACATTTGGAGAATCTTCAGTTGCATACATTGTTTACTTCCCTATTTGATGTGACAAAAAGGGGAAGATATACATGCTAGACTTGAGGGGAAGCAATTTGAAGATGATGTACCACTTACAAAAGATACACAAAGAGTTTTTCCGACATCAACTACGGGAAGATTATTGGGTCTAAAAATTGATGTGGCAGAAACTCAAAATGAAGAAACATCAAGACGTTTGTTGAGACACGCTGACACGTGAAAGCTAGACCGTTGACACGTGTATTCTAGCCGCTGACAAACATCAAGACGCTGATAGAATCTATTTAGGGGATATATTTGATATATTGTGGACCGATATATTCAGAATATAGTTTATCTAAATAGAATATTTATGTTTATTCATTCTTATCTCTTTTAAACCATATTCCTTAGACTATAAAAGGAACCAAGGGTCATAGATTTATTTATCAGTTTCATATACAATGTAAACCTAAAGTGTGTGTCGACTAGGCGTGGGATTAAATATATACACGCCTAGTGGTTTTTTATTATAAATATAATGAGAGATCGTTGGGAGTAATTCATATTTGTGTTATTGTGCCTAAACACCTTGTTAACGTTTTTCATTCTATTCTGCCTTGATTCAATCAAGTGAATGAGATTCGTTCCTAGTAGCTAAAAGATCGAGGAAACTTAGGTTTCCACAGTTGGTATCAGAGTCTCGTGGCTCTCGTTGCTAGGACCAACAAGGTGTTCGTATTAGTGAGAAAGAAGAAAAATCCGTATAGGGTTTTTCTGGGCAGTTTTGTGTGCGCCACAGTATTCAGAAGGGCATATCTTCTTTGTTAACTGTTGGATCGTTGTGGAATTCAAACTGTAGGTTCTTGACACATGTATCTTGGATCTCACCAGAGGGATCTTCGATCTGAGCTATTATGAAGGAGTTATTAGCAGTCAAAGCTGGTTGCAGAGGAGGTTTTAAGATTTCTGTTTTTGCCTTTAATGTCAAACTATGGTTTCCTTCAAACCCTAGATCAATTCAAAACAGAAAAAGATGGTGTGCAGCGTGTGGTTGTTAGGGTTTTTGGAACAAACCCTAGATCCTTGATGATGGGTTTTGTAGCACACACATCTTTTGGAACACTGTAAGTTCTAGAACAATTGATGGAGTGATTACATTGACTGCTACTGTTCATGAGGTTTAATGGGTGGTTAATGAAGCTTTGGTTCGCCAAGCTTTGCATCTTGATGATGCTGATGGTATAAATACCCTTCCCTAAGCAGAGCTAGAGTTTAGACTCCAAGGCTTGGGGTATGCTTTGCCCCCAGTGGGCCATTTAAACAAATATACCAAACAACAATTTCCCCCCAGCCTGGAAGTTCCTTATACATGTCATCATACAATGTTTGAGTCCCACGTGCTCTTCTTTGAATGAAATCAACCGTTCAATCGGGAGTGCCATTGTTTGTATTACAACTGGGCAAAGGTATAATTTTTCAAAATTAATTATTGATGGCATGTGTCATAACAAGGGTAACCAAATGAATCTTTCTTACCCTAGGTTTTTACAAATAGTTTTTGATATGCAAAGATATTGCAGTAAGGACCATGACAACTTTTATGAGGTCCCTACTCAAAAGAAAACTGTGTTTGGCAATATGAATTCACCACCCTATAAAGACTTACTCCTTACCCCAGCCATACTAGCTGTCATTGAGGCAGTTGCATATCCTCAACCACAACTAGAACAACCTCCATCACCCCAACACATGGACCTTGACCCTCAACCATCAGGCGCTGACACTCACAATGTGGGCACTGACACAGCCAACCCAAACGCTGACACCAGTATTCCTCACACCCCCACACCCAAACAGACCCTCATTCCACTTCCTCTTCAGAACAACCAGATTATAGGTTTGAGAAATGCTAAAGGACTGCTGGAGTGTTCTCCTCTAGTGGTCCTAGCCATGTAGCAGAGAGAACCACCACCACAAGTGTGGTTGGTGACATGGGTGGGGCTGGGCCTATTGACTCTGGCTTAGAAGCAGGTCAAGGCAGTCCCAACATCATTAAGACCCCATCCATGCCTGATGAATCTCTTTTGGGAGGTCAAATTCCCATAATAGAGGAGGGCAGATTGGAACCTTTATCACTTTTCGAATTGATGGCGGTTTGCATTAGCTTGCAAAAGTGATATGAGCAAAATCTCATATCAATTAATCAACAAATCACCCTAAAAAACATGGAAAATACCTAACTTTTGTGCTATAAAGCGGAATTATGTGGTATGTTTTGTGTTTTTGCTTAAATAGGTAACATGGATACATTTTCAAGCAAACAAGAAGAAATCAAGCTTATTTGTGATGAAAAAGACAAAGAAGGATCAAAGATGACAAGACTATGAAGATGAAGGACCTATCTTGACAACATTCCAAAGTTGAGGGACTTAAATTACAATTTGGTCAAAGTCAAGATTCAAGTCAAACCTGGTCAACTCTAAAGTCAACCAAGTCAAAGGGCCAAAACAAACAAAAATGCAAGTTGAAGGACTGAAAATGACATTGGAATGAAGATTATGGCTCATTTGGATATTCTGCCAAAGTTAAGGGGTTGAAAGTGTCAAAAAGTCTCCAAATTTAGTTTTGATCCATGTCTACTTGCTATTAACCAATCACATTGCTTGAAAATTAAGACAAGGATTGCCAACAAAGTGGCCAGCTCACCAGCTTATTAAATGAGCGAATCTACACAGTAGCTTCCCACTATCCACTTTTTGACCAATAGAAATCTGACATGTAATAATCCTTTATCCAGTTTTAGATAGTGATATGTGTGACACATATTCAACCAACCACAAGCTGACACGTATCATCTCCTTTTTCAAACAAGCCCAGAACAGAGATTCCTCTACAACGAGTTTCAAGAAAAGTGGTCTACATGAAAAGTGTTCGTTTTTGGACGACGAATTTAACCCACTCACTTAATTAGCCTGAAAGTCAACCAAGAAGAAAAGCCCAAATTCAAGTTCATATCGGCTAGTATCAATCAAGAGTTTGAGGGCACCTGGCAACTTCTAATTGGTGGGAACACGTCACTGACATCCCCTGCACTTCATCCAACCTCTATAAATAGGCATCTAGGCTTTCATTTTGTACAGGTAGCTAAAGTGTAAAAAACACACACAATTTCCTTTCTTCTTCAATTTTGTTATAGTTTAGTTAGCAACTCAAGAGATTGACAAACTCTTAAGTTTGTTAGTACTTATAACAGATTTACTTACCTTTTGAAACAACATTTACCTTCATTAATAAAAATTCACAAATTCCTCTTCAATCTTCATTCTATTCATTTCAATCTGCTTATCTAGTTACTGTTCTGAGTTTCTATTCATCATCATTGATCAATGGAAGCTTTGTGAGATTCTGTTGCTGTTCAGTTTGATCCAGATCCTGTTAGAAGTTGAATTTAGAGTTTGTAGATATTTTGAGTTGATTTTGATCAACAATGGTGATCTGAGGTTGTTGAATGATGTATGGTGATGATCTTATGGCGTTTTGATAGAAATGAGTTGGTTCAGCACCACACTCCTCCATCAAAGGAGGCCTAAGCTCACAAGTTTGCTAATTGTGTTTTTAGAATTCCACTCAAATGTTCATTGAATGCTCAATTCTAGTGTAATCATTCTATGTTGCTCTGATAATGTGTTTTTGACTTGTTCTAGCATAATTGGTTTGATTTGACTGCTTGTTGGTAGTTTTGTAGTTTCTAGTTTGATTTTACTTGATACTGTCCTTAATTTCATCAGTAAGTGCTTGTAGAGTGCATTTTGAGTTTTAGTGTGTTTACAAGTCTGATTTTAGCTCATTTACCTTTCATTTTACCTTTTAAACTTGTTCTGATATAAGTCTTTACTTGATTCATCTTTTAAATCAAAGTTGCTTTATAAAAATTCATTCTAGTTTACATAACTAGTGTTTGGATCTGCATACTTTAGTGATTCAAGTCAGATAATCTTGATAAGTTTTGTTTATTTTCCATTCAGTATTCATTTGTAAACATTTGTGTTCAAGTTTGTGGTCAAAATTTAAGTCAAACAGGCAATTGGTAAAAAAATAGTTTGGGTCAAGTCTTTGTAATTTGTTCATCAGAAACATGCAACTTTCAATCTCTTGCCATTGATTCATTACTCAACTAAATTCATTGAAACCACTTTCTATTAGTGTCTCAACATCCAAAGTTTACTTTTGTATAAGGAATCTCTACAGTTTTCATAAATAAGCTAGAAATCAGCTTTTGATTAAGCACTCAGGAAAATGCAAGTTTCTGTAATATTAGAGTGAACTGTTTTCTTGTATTGACAAATCCACTTCATAAAACCTGTGATTTTCTTTCATATTCTTGTTTAGAAACTTGTGTTTAGTAGATTTTGAACTTTTGAGTTTTTTCAACTTTTGGTCAACAAAAGTCAAATAAGCTAGGTTTCAGCTTAATTTCGTTTTCCTGCTTATTCACTTGGTCATTTTCAAAAAGAAAAGATATTCCACACTCTCAATAAGCTGTTTAACAAGATTGGACTTTAAAATCTTAATGTGCATGTCTGAATTTGTAGATAGCTTATTCATGGCTTATTGGTTTGAGCTTATTTGAGTTTCATTGAGTTTTAAGTCATTTCCTTAAACAGGTCTAGCTTATTTTCGATTTTAAGCAATTTCAAACTTGTTTGAGCTTAATTGGTCCAGTAATAAGCTCATACGAGCTTATTTCTTACTTGTGCCCGTTTTTGAATAACTTGTCCTCTTAATTGCATTTTGGTCCTTACTGTTTGAAGTTGTTTGCATTGCGGTCTAAACTTGCTAGTTATTAGGGTTTGCAAATTTCTAGTCCTTAATCTTTTAACAACTTGCTAAAATCAGTTAGTAAGTTTACAAGTTTGTTACAATTAGTTAGAAAGTTGTTAGAATTTACATATTTGGTCCTTTAACTTTCAAGAATTTACATTTCAAGCTTAGCACTTTCATTTACTTAACATTCTTGGCACATTACTTTTATGCTTTTACAATTTTGTCCTTTTGTGAATATTAATTGGTAATTGCTAAGTGTTTTACGGTTATGTAGCTTAATATTTTTCACTATTTTTACGTGCTTGATTAAATAGAAATAGAAACTCCAAAAAGTCATATTAACCAAAAACAATAATAAACTTGATATTGTTAGGACTTTCAATTGGTTAAGAATCAAGAGAAACGAACTTCAATATACTCAATTTCAAAAAGCAAAATGCAGACCTTGAACAAGTTGTCACAGGTCAAGGCCTCGAACTCAAATCATTGAGGGAGAGGATGGTTTTTTTGGAAGTTTCCAATGCTAGGAGAAGGCAGGCTAGAGTCCTTTCATCAGGGGATGATTCTTACAAAGGAGAGGAGGATGCACCTACTGAGCCATTAAATTTGAGTGACAAGGGCTCATAAGAAGAAGGTGGTTCTATTGGAAGTAAAAATGTGGAGATAGCTAAAGCACTGACTACTTTGAAGGATAAACCAGTTCTTGATGTTTCTTCAATTACTCTTAAGAAGCTATCGTTTATAGAGATGATGATGCAGGTTTCTGAATCAACCGCTGACATTCAGAGTTTGAGCGCTGACAAGAGAAAAGCAAGCGCTGATAGACTCAAAGGTATGATTGGTGTATCCCAACCACCAGTTATCATTAGGGATGTTACTACACAGGTGCCACCCATTACTTTACCAGCTATTGGAGCTAAGGATAAGGGTAAAGGGATTTTGGAAGAAGTTCAGGTACCAAAGAATGCAGCACAGGTACATTTTGATTCAGTTGTGGCTGCACAGTTAGAGGAACAGGATAGGATGGAGACTATAATAGAAAATATTAAGGATCGTACTGATGATGATGAGAGTTCTAGTTCAAGTGTCATGATAATTGAAGAACCAGAGAAGTTAGAGTATGGAGAGGATGAGTTAGCTAGGGAAAAGCTAAGAGAGTTGAAGAAGAAAGTAGATTTTGATATGCCTGAAGTGGTGGAAATGTATTTTGCATGGGAATCTACTATTGAAAAGACTCCAGACATGTCAATCACTAGACAAATTTAGGGTTTGGAGATTCTGCTGAGAGTACAAGAAGATTACAAGGTGATCTTGAAGCACAAGGCTAGTATGGTGCTTTCTGAGCTCAAAAGGGATAGGAGAGAGCTCTATTTTATGCTGCTTAGGTGGCATCAAGGTGGATGGACCTATGAGAGATTGAGGAAGCTATCATTTGAAGAATTGGAATTTCATGCTTATCCAATTTGGGAAAGAGTTTATGAGGCAAACACTATGAGGCTTCTCTCAAATGAAAGGAGAGAAGAAATTGAGGAAAATATGCAGATTCAGAGGGCTTCTATTGTACCTAGGCCAGTGAAGAAGGGAATTCCTATGAAATTTCCAGCCCTTGATAAATTGAATCCTAGTGAAGCAGTGATCAGAAAAGCAGTGATCGGAAAGCATATAAAGTTTTCACCTTTGGAGGCTTCAGATGTTGTAGAGGTATTGCCTTTGGATTTCAGAAACCCAATAATAAATTATGAAGAAGATGCAAGTGGGTTCTGGATGATCACTAGATATGGTAAAAGGGTACATACTTTTACTTCCTTGATCTCATTGTTTGCAAGCATGGATTGAGAAGACTTGGTAGATTTGTGGAATCTGATGAAGGCCAAGTATGATGCTGAAGAGCCTACTTCAGCAAATGGAATAAAGATCTGGACAACATTCAAGAGGATGATTGCACCAGATGAAGTTGATCCAATATGGTTAGATCTGGATGATATCAGTTGTTTAAAGTGGCGTCTACATTCAGCTGCTGGTGTATACCATCTAAGCACCACAAAGTTTTCAGAGTATCTTCTGGTTGATGCTCAATATCCTATGTCTAAGGATGTTTTGAAGAAGATGGTGTCTACACGGCTAGAAGTTGATTATACTAGTGATGTTAGCAAGGATTTAATTAAATTTGTTTATTTTCTAATTAACAAGTAGTTTGTATTTGTAATAATCCTCCTTGTACTTAGTTTTTATTCAAAAACTTGATTACTGGAGTAGATATCAAGTTTAGGGTAGGATTGTTTGGAATAAAATGAGCTAAGTCACTGAGACGCTGACAAGAGTAATTTGGACGCTGACAAGAGGAAATGAAGCGCTGACAGATCAAGCACTGACAAGAAATATTCAAGCGATGACAAGAAGAAGTCCAACCACTAATAGGAATACTTAGTCAACACATTTTATATTTGAAGTAAAGATATGCTCAATATTGTATTTTCTATATTTATCTTTACCTAGTATAGTTGATAGGTAAACCTTTGTACACGACTCCTTGTGTTATAAAAAAAGGAGGTCGTAGGGTTTGTAGTTTATATAAATTATTCAGTTTTACAACTTTCATTGTAAGCAAGTTTTTTTATCAATCTAAAGTGAAAGTTTGGTTTACTTTTTTTGTTTGTTCTTTATTCTAAGTATTAATTCTGCATAACCCTTGGATTGTTAAATACAACAAAGTTTCTCTAAGTATTAAGCTTGATTCAATCTCGTTTAATACAAAGCTAATCGATCTAAGTTTGGGATCAACAGTTTCTACGTTAGACAAACTTAAACGCCCCTTAATTTGAAATCGCTCGACAAATTTGGTTGGTACAGTCATGGAAAAAATGCACCTAAAAGTTTTAGGATAAGATGAATAGGGCCGATACGATGAATATGTCTTATAATCAAAACAGAACCTAAAACATCCCTTTTTCTTAAGCTGCATTGAGTAAACCACCATTTGGCAGGCTACAATCTATACTGAATGTTTACCCTAAAAGTAAGTTTAATTTTTTATTATAGAAGCGATAATACCATTTTAAGATTTGCTTACTTATGACATTTTTATAGGATACATTCACCTGGGAGAAAAGAGGGATCCATACACTTTTTTCATATGATAAAAGACGGAGCCATTAACCTATTCTATTCACCAAGGTCTGGGTCGATATCGAGATATCAGTACAGTCAAAATGTGAACATACCTGAGGAGGAAATTTTCGAACCGGTCTCAACCAAATACTAATAAGAATCATGATATCCAGTCGTTAGCTAGCTCTCCTAAAACTGGAATTATCTAGAATGAGTAGTAATCATACCTAATGAAACCCAACAAAACAAAAACAATATGAGAGCGAAAAGGAAATCTATTAACAAAAGTTTGTCTTGTAAAAAATCCCGCTTTCACTTTTTAGTTGAGAGTTTGAAACTAATACACCTGTCTTTGTTTAGTAAATCCAAGATACGTCTCCTATTAAAATAATGACTATGTTATTCAATTATTAATTTTGCTCGCTTCAAATAAATAGCCATTATTTCCAGCATTAAAATGTATAGTAATTTTTCTGATACTTAAATGTCAAACATTGACTCGTATATAATTATGTCCCGTCAACCAAAGCAGTAGCCGCGGATGGAAGGAAAGCAAACGCATCCCAAGACAATAAAAAACTTTTTCTCACTGTGTTCACCTTTAACATTTAAAATCTTTGCATTCTCGTTCTCTAATTGACGAAGTGACTTCAATTTCAAGAAAAACCTAAACATAAATATGGCGTAAATTAAAATTATACCCATAAAAAGTATCATCCAACTTATTTTATAAAAATATAACAAAATTACCTTACGATCTATTTGTTCTTATAGCGTGAACAAATTTTAATGCTCCCAATTCTATTCTAATACCAACAACACAAAAGAGTCACCCACCACACTTTTTAACAGCTATCATAATCCTTTCTTCACTTGTTAACATGACCAAGGCTTAAAAGTGCATGATCAAGGATGTTGACATGTATGACTTGTGATTCTCGTTTATATTTTTTGTTTATTTAAATATTGGTGTTAAAAGATTGTATATTTTATCATGTTTTTTAAGCATAAATTTATCAGCACATGCGTTTGACATTGACTCACTCATGTTTGAGCTCGTCAATACCGAAGGAAACATTTTGGTAACGATAAATTGAGTGTGACTTGTGAGTTTCTAAAATATAAATTAAGTAGCGGTTAATGAATTATGATACCGTAAAATTTGTATACTTACAAAGTTGGTTATCTAAACAAAAGTATATCATAAACCAATACAAACATTTATTGCATTGTTATTTTATTATTTTTGTCATTAGAAAACAAAAATTAAACACAATATATACATTAAAATATCATTTTTTAACTGTCTATCAAATATTAAAAAGGCAGTGAGTACTAATAATTTTTATATTAAATGTGTATTTCTATTTTTGTTTTGCCTTATCTCGAAAAAGGTTGCGTATACTCTTCCTACTTCAAATTATGGGTAAATTGATCTTACACCACTTAAGACTACATAAACAATTAGAAAAGTCATTCAGAAAAGCAATAATAAACATTAAGATGTTATGTAACGTTAATGAATTACACATGGCGTAAAATGTTTATGGAGTAAATAAAGAATAAAAACAAATGAATGTTAATCTGATAAAAAGGTAAAGTGAGTTATGGCACGAGAAATGTTATGACACCACTTTATAAAAGGAGGTGATTTTTGGTGCCATAAGGTATTTTTGGTGTCATAAAGGGTATATACTCTTTAGATTCTAAAAAAACTAACGACGTGGGCTGATGCCGACAGCGCGAATCCCTTGGCAGCAGACCATAGAGTCCTGCGTCGTTCCTCATTTTCGCTCCAAGGATCGGCACCACCGAATGGTATAATGACTCCAACCGCTCTTATACTGTATCATGCAACAATATTACATTTTCTTAAGTATACGTCTTTTCATTTTCATTGTTGTTGCTATTAGCTAAATGTTAATATTTCTGTTTGGTTGTTTCGTTGTCTTTTGAACTACACTCCTACCTCGGACCTTTTGTCCACTCAATATCATCCACTTTTACGCCATGAGTTTTTCATAAGATCTTCTTGGGTGTTATTCAGAAGGTCCTAAAAAGTCGTCCTAAATCTATAACTAACCAAAACCCCTAATTTTATATAAATCTGCAAAACTCTTTCGAAACTTGCGGTGACAGAGATGAGACAACCGATACCTTAAAACTAAGAACAGATACTAACTTAAGTTAAACTTTCTTGCAGATGAAGAAGGTACATAGAATTAAAATGCATAAGATTGTGTTAAAGATTTGTAAAACAAATGCCATTAGTACACTAATCTATGAGGCAATAATAAACTGATATATAAGGGCATAATAAATTGATAACATCATTCATATTGAGCAGTAACAATTCATATATTCAAATATGTTTCAAAGTCAGAAACATCATAAAAATATAAAAAGAACTATGATTTCTTCCGGTGGGTGTCTTTGGCGATCGTGTTTTAGATGCATACTTAGAGGATTTCTGTTTTAATTACCTTTATATGCATTAAAAAAAAGAGAATTACATCCCTCGGTTAGCTCGATGACACCACATATGGGTTCAAAAACGTTAAATCGTCTAGAGGCTTTGAAGGTAGGTCTTTTCTTCATCAAGAAGAGATGGGGTAGCTTTTGAACGTGATATTTATGACACTAAAGTTTCTTTAACAATTATTATAATTTTGACCCTTGAGGAATGGTATAAAAATATGTTTTATTTACTTATAGACAATCTTTTGGGCACCCACTCGTTTACCATATATTTCCTCATTTTGAACTCAACCTTGTAAAGATGGTGACTTGGAAGGACCATTTTCTAATAAACATCTATTAGTAGCTTCTACAGTTCCTACAATCCCAAAATCACCAGGACTTAACCACTGCCTTTATGCACATATCTATTTGTAAGGGCATAAAACTTTCATAGCCTTTTTCATTGAAAAGAAGACGAAAATAATTTGTTAATATAATCTTTCCCCAAAAGATAATATGCTCTGGTAATAAATCTGCCACTGTTTACATGTATTGGAGGGAAGCAAGATGGGTCGTTACTTGGGGTTAAGGTCAATATGATATGATCCTCACAGATTATTATCAATATTAAATAAATAATTAGTTTATTTACTTTCCTAATATTGTATTGTCTTAGTCAATAAGTTATCTGTTCTTATATATAGAGATAAGAGGGTTGTAATTCAATATGGAGAGAAATATGATTATGTTTTATTTTTGTTTATTGTTTTCTTAGTTAATTGGGGAGTCGGTCTATCTCATTAATATAAGCCATTGGGGGTCGGGTTATCCCATTATTATAGCCTATCTATCCTTTTATCTCTATAATCGATCCGGTTCATATCAATTGGTATCAGAGCTGTTTCGATTCTAGGGTTTAAAAAAACTGTTCATCAGTTACTGTTCATCGTCAGTTACTATTCATCAGAAAAAGTAAGTTACTGGAATGGAAGCGGAAGCACAGAGGTGGCAAGAATGGCATCAATGGAATCAAAGGTGTCAAGAATGGCATCAATGGAATCAGAGGTGTCAAGAATGGCATCAATGGAATCAAAGACGGGAACAAATAGCTATTAGAGCTTATGAAGAGGATAAGAGGCGTGAAGAATTGAATCAAAAGATTGAAGAGGATAAGAGGCACGAAGCATGGAATCAAAAGATTGAAGAGATGATAAATTTAATTCAGTCTTTCATCTCTCCTGTTCAAAAGCCTCCAATACAACCTGCCACAACAGAAAAGTGTAGTGAAGATGTTCGTCTCGGGTTAGATTCAGAATCCGTGGGAAAGAAGCTGGAAAAAGATGGAACAGATTCTTTAGGGGTCCAACTAAATCAACGGATTCCTAACCGGAAGATCAAGGCAAGGCTGTTTTGGAATAAGTTTATAGTGGCACATGTTAGAAAACCTAGAAAGCTAGGTACCTCACTTGGTCTTAGATTTAAAAGGTTAGATCCACATGAAGAATTACAAGTCTGCACAAGAAGGCTCAAACACGCATACCAAGACTACTGCTTGCTCTTGAAGCGCACAATGGGGATACAACGAAGAACTTGGGATCCCGGAATCACTGCAGGCGACTTTTTCAAGACAACACCTTGAGACAAGGTGTTTTTGGGGTCGGGAGTATTGATTTGATCCTCACAGATTATTATCAATATAAATAAATAATTAGTTTATTTACTTTCCTAATATTGTATTGTCTTAGTCAATAAGTTATATGTTCTTATATATAGAGATAAGAGGGTTGTAATTCAATATGGAGAGAAATATGATTATGTTTTATTTTGGTTTATTGTTTTCTTAGTTAATTGGGGAGTCGGTTTATCTCATTAATATAAGCCATCGGGGGTCGGGTTATCCCACTATTATAGCCTATCTATCATTTTATCTCTATAATCGATCCGGTTCATATCACAATACTGATTCCTTTTTAACGAATAATCATCAAATGGATTTGTTTAACATGGTTATATCTTAAATCTCCAAAGCCTTTCTTGTTCATATGTAAAAGCAGAAGCAAAAAATATAGTATAGACAACCTGATTCAAAATAGTAGAATCCAACATGTCTTTTGCCCGTTAAAGCAAACATCCATAAGTTTAAACCTGGAAACGAAGATGAATATTTTATTGAGCATTGATTTGAAAAATTGATGAGAAAATGTAAAAACATTTGAGATGATTTAAAGCATTATCTTATTGACAAATTTGTATTGAACTCACCTTAAGATTTCATTTGCCTTATAGTACAATTATGCAGCGTACCTGGTATCTTTCCAGCCTCTTGTCCCATTCCAACAGATTCTGAATAAAGGAATATATATGAATCAAAGTTGTTTAATTAAATATTTAAAAATATTAAACCAATTAAAAGAAACATGTTTGTGTCATAGATAAGACTTGTGTTAGATCTGGTATATGTTGAGTTTTGTAAGTTTTTTGTCGTAGGAGAAGGATAAGAAAGACCTTTTCATCATGGATAAGAAACCCTTTGCGGAGAAGAAAATAAAGGTCCTTTTTGGATAACTTCATAGTACTTATAGCAAATATACCCACATGATTCTGATGCTTTGAGAACGAAGTTGAATCATGTAGTGAGTGGTGGCTCCTCATTATATTCCCCAGTAGGTGGCTTTGGATCTACAGGTTGTTCACTTGAACTGACCCCTGTTCTTGCAGGACTAAACTTATTAAGCATTCTCATTTTCCTTCCACCTTTCAGTAGTCCAAGCTACAACAAAGTCACATACGGATATGCCAAAAGAGATGTAATATTACACATATATTCTTGCTGTTATAGCGTTTAAGATTGGGTGATGTTAGTTATGGTTCAGCCTTTTTCTAATCATCGCCATTTATATGAAGTCATCCAATATACATATCAAAGTAGCTGCTAAATCAACAACCATTTCCCACATCTCCTTAACTTCGGCATTCTCACCAGTTCCTATCCCATGATTTTTATTAACTACTTTTGCACATAAACAAATGTAGTTAATTACACTGATAATTCCTAATGTGTGTTCTTTCTAATCGTCATGTTTGTCCTCTAATGGTATGAATTAAAAAGCAAAAGTGCGGATATGATTACAACCATGTGCAAGATCATGTGTCGTTTATCCTCTAATGATCAAGACTTGTATGCTTACCTCTTTGGAAACCATGTTTAGGAACAGGTAACTCCAATCATCCTAAAAAACAGTATGTATTAATGAAAAAAATCAATCTCAATCTTAACACGAAACAATATAGGATTCTAAAATCATGTATATTATTATTATGTTATGGGGATTTGCGATGTCAAATAGGTTGAACCGACACCGATAAAGCCTACATATGATATCATAGACGACACACTTTAACTATACCAAAACCGCATCGATGGGACATACAGAATATGTGAATAAGATTACTGGGCATAAAGGATCAGATATTTTCAACGCAAGCAGAAGACTTGTTGAGTCATTAAAGATCTAAGATATTCCTTATTTCATGCAAAAGACGCCCAAATCTTGTTAAGAGAGTTAACAACTACTAAATAGTCGTCTAAAATTCTCAAAGTAGTTTACACTTTCATATAAGTGCATTGCAAACACTTTTAGTAAAAAAAAACCTCTAAAAACTGGATGGAATGTGCAAAGCCTCTCCCATTTGTTCTTAACTATATCCGGACGCACAACCTTTAAGTATAATAAACATACGAAATAATTAGGTGAATATAACGATAAATTTTTACAGTAGCAGAGTGAGATTAATTTTTCAGATAAAGAAAGATATCGTACCCCTTAATATTGACCCCAAGGAGGTTTTGAAGTCGCCATTTCAAGAATTGTACATCCTAAGCTCCATATATTGATCGCAAGGTTGTAACTATTGGTATTCATGACTACGTGAGATAGAATACCAACATAAATATAAATTAATGGCCCGTGATATGTATTGTATAAATTATTTTTTCATATAGAACAGAAGCGATAATCACCTCTCGCACCATCCAGTATGGACTTCCTTTGTAAGAGAGCATCGAAGTATAATTTTTTATCTGGCAAAGAATAAACAAATTATCATATGATCAAATTCGTGTCGAAGTACATCTTGCTAGAGAGGTACGTGTTCTGCCATCCCAAAACTCGGCAAGCTTGATTTCGCCGTTTGGGTCCACCAAGATGTTTGCGCCTTTTATACATCTGAAAAAAACAAAAAACATTCCTTGGTAATGCTAAAACTAAATATGCGTAAAAATATGCATATTTTAACAGATATTGCACGAGCGAGTTACCTGTGTACTGTATTGGGACTTCTTCGTTTCTTTTTTATCTACAGTCCCCGAGCTATTGGAGCTTATTAAGAGTATATTCAGTAGCTGATTTTGATTCTGTAGGACTTATTACTACAACCTCTGAAGATGATTCCTCTTTCTTTCTGGCTATTGTAGTGACATCTTTAGTAACTTGTTACTTTAAGTTCTTATGCTTTTCCATAGACGGCTTTTCCACATACTATTTTTTCACAACCGGGAGTGTGTGAATAATTTGTTCTCCTACACTTAAAGTAGATTCTCTTCTCTTAGAAGCTTCTCCACCATGGTTACCTATTTCCATCAAGTATAGTACTCATTCAAGCTCTAATTGCAGTCCGTCCAAATCTTTTTGGTTTGAGTTTGGTTTGTCCTGCACTACAATCTTTTCTTTGGTTAATTTACTAATAATCCCCAATTAAAAAGTGAATTTTAGATATTAATACAGATTCCTTCGTGTATGTTATTGCTTCATAAGGATACTTGTGGAAATTTTATAGACCTTAGTTCACTTTATTGCTTCATAAATGTGAATTTTAGATATTAATACAGATTCCTTCGTTTATGTTGGAGAGTGACACGTCTCCTAATGCACGAAGAGCCTGTCTCATCGTCGGCCTGCAAGATGTAAAAAATTGCATCGATTGTCATCAAACGTTGAAAACCAAACATCACAATATCAGAGCATTTTGATAAAGAGTTCAACCTTGAAGCTAGTGTTAGTATATCCCTTATTCTGCAGTTACGAATCAACATAGTACGGCCACATTATGAATTAGAACCACAGGCTTGACAAAATACGAAACCAAAGTTTTTGCTAAAATAACTTATCAAAAGAAGTATAAATCTTACATACCGTATGACCTTGTAAAGCAAGCTGAAGGAGGGTTCGAGGCAAGACTATCAAAAAGAGACTAAATCAAGTTTGTGCAGTATAAATCTTCTTATAACTTTTGAAGCATTAATACGCTGTTCAGAATCTAGACACGCACTTTGTTCATCTGTTAGGTAAATGTCAGCAGGCTGAAAAAGAAATAAACAAACAAATGATGTCGAGTATATGATCTATTATGACATGGGATTTTGTAAATTAAAAAATATATACCAAAAAAGGACTAACTTTGTCAAGGCATATGCAGAAAGCAACTCCTTGTAATTCATCGCCATAAAGATCGTGAACCTCTCGATCCATTAGTACGTCGATTTCAAGAGGCTTTCTGACGTCTAATACAAACCGCGAATCATGAATGTCGGGAATCCTTTTCTTTAACAAACTGCGAACTAAACCATCTGTGTTGGTTAGATTCCAATGGATCAAAATTAGGTTCTTTGATGGCTGCCAAACCCTGAAAAATAGCCTAACCCAAAAACACGTTCCTTGATCAATCGTCTCGACAAAAACACCGTTGTACGCTCTCCTCGGTCTTAGAGAGTATAAGAGTTTCTCTGAACGTGGACACGTGTCGAATTTCATGTAAAGAAAGGAGAGATAATAAGTTATACTAACATTTGAATGAAAAAACAATGGAGCATAAACATTTCCAGTGAGTAACCAAATATCATTGATGGCAGACCCTTGAGTACAGAAAAATGAACTTACTTGAGGGGGAAATCTGACCAGACTGACGTAAAATCTAAAGAGATTCTTCAAATGATTAACCGCTACAAGAAATGTCGAAGGATTGTACCAGCAGATACCCCTTTCTGCTGTAGAAGAGGTGTTTGGCTCCTGGTTTAACAGCAGCCAAACAGCCCTTTTGTAGAAGGGGTGTTTGGTTCATGTTTTAGCAGCAGCCAAAGAACCTTTTTAGCAATAGAAAGGGTGTTTTAGAGTTCGGATCCAGCGTAAATTTGGGATTAAACTACTACAAACTCAGTTTCTAAGAGAATAAATAATTAAGAGAATAGTATCATACTGGAAACTCATTTTCTGGCAAATACATACGACGTAACATAACTTGCATGGATGACTGGAGTCACTGGTTCGAAAGGAACCTACATTAGTTCTTTTTACTGGTCCGTTGGTACCTACAACAACGTAAGTTTGCAAAGAATTAGTATAATACAAATTACGAACCGTACAATCGCTTAATATATATCTCTTATTAACTCAGTTTATAGATATCTGTCATCCAAAACGAATGTTAAATTTGAAAGTTGCACATGTACCTTTGATTGGACGATCATCCATACTAAGTTTCATAGTGACCTTATCACGTCCTTTCTTTGTCTCCACATAGTATATCGGAATCCGACTTCCATACATCATTTCTTTTATCTGATGTAAGACAATGTAAGGTCATCTTTACAAACATTAAACATCAGTTATATGTTAAGAGAAAAGAATGTTCTTTTGCTAAACAACAGCCAGCTACCATAAGTGACAGGTACCTTTCATAAGTTCGGCCATAAGACTATGATTTTGACAATCATACATTCTATGTTTCCTTGTGACTTGATTACATCCTTTCTTTAAGTTTCCTTGGACGATCATACATGCCAATGCACTACATCAGATTTACAAATATTAGTTCGGACAGAAAATGAAAAATATGCTTCTAAGCCTCTTTAATATGTTCACATCAATAAATGGGTTTTACATAATACAACATACCATTCGTTGTCGAAGAAATATCCAAGTCTGTCCACAACATCAACTTATCCTCGATCCACCACTTCTCCTCCGCCACAGATCCGATTTTGATTTCCTATTAGAACAAACAGAATGGAACTCATTCGTAATTAACTAATAAGAATGTACATATTATTTGCTATTTATTCTTCATCACTTCAAAAGCCATTAATATGCTACTTGGTAACACAACAGAGGCGAACATATAATATATAATTATAATGTATTATACAAAGATTAAACTTCATATAGAAAGACAAAGATGAAGGAAGAAATTATTGTCAGGGCAAATAATATATAAAGTATCGTATTGTACCAAGTGTAACAACCGAGAAAACATAGGAACAAAATCATTCAACATTATTCCTCACACTACTGGATGGATCAGTCTCAAAGGTATAGACCTCTGAACACTCTATAACAACACGGTTTGGATACGTCACACCATTGGTCTGCCGCCTTACGAACTTGTGATGCCCAGAACCTGAACCAATTTGAACCACCAACAATGAGTGAGATTTATGAAATAACGGAAATATGTAAATAGCTATAGGTTTTCTTGACAAAACAATACAAAATAGTATATGTACCCTTCAATGAAGTCATTCAATTGTAGCCACAATTATATCAACAACTTGGATTGCAGCATGTTCATCTCAGCCACAAGTTTATTTAATACTCTATCAGGTCTTCTTGTGTGACGTGTTGTTCATCTTAGTCAAAAGTTGATCCAAAACTCAAGAAACAACTCCCAAATCATTTCCTTGACTATCACATAGAAAAAGCAACATTGAGTGCCTATCAGACCGGTCATGATACCCATGAGGATAGTCGTTCAATCCTCTTAATAATCATCATATACAAAATCCTGAAAATTAGGATAAAATCATGTGCACAATAAGATTGGTACTCCAATTATATTAATGTCAATTAAAACACTTCACAAATACAAAATCAAATCTCCCTTATTTATTCAAATACCTTGTCTGTTGGGAATAAATTAAGGCCATATCACTTGAGCGCTGACAAAAACAAAACAAGCGTTGACAAGAACAAGACAAGCGCTGACAGCTCAAGCGTTGACAAGTTAAAGTCAAGCGTTGACACATTGAAGACAGGCACTGATGGAAGATATAATCTACACGTTTATTATATTCTAGAATACTTCTAGTAAGGATAGAAACGACAATGTATTTTCTATATTTATCTTTACCTAGAATAGCTGATACGTAGATTATTGTACACGGCTTCTTATGTCTATAAAAGAAGGCCTTTAGGTTATAAGTTTGATATAAGTTTTCGTTCGTAAACATCTTTCATTGTAAAGCAAGTTCGACATTCATAATAAAAGTGAAAGTTTGTTTACATCTTGTGTGTTCTTGTTTAAGTGTTAAATTCCGCATAACACTTACATTCATAAAGCATATAAAAAGGTTTCTCTACGTGTATTACTTGATCTAATCTCGTATACAAAAAGCTAATCGATCTAAGTTTGGGATCAACAAGTGGTATCAGAGCTTGTTGAGGAACTTTTGATCTTTAAAGAACACTAGAACCCTAAAAACACCAAAACCCTAATTTTCTCAGAAACCCTAACAACATCATGTCTGAAGCAATAACCTCCTCCTCCTCAGCCTTACCAAACATCAAGATTCCCATGTTTGATGCAACCAACTTTGACTTATGGAAGTTCAACTTTGAACAATATCTGGGGATCTATGAATAGACACTCTGGGAGATTATTGAATATGGAAACACATTCAATAAAGCTCAAAAGATTCTTGATGCCATTAGTCAAAGAACAGCTGTTGAAGGATGCCCTGAAGAGGATAAGAAAGAAAAACCTGGAGATGGTAGAGCTGTAGCTGCTGATGATATTGCTAAGAAAAGGGTTGACATGAAAGCCCTAAATATTCTGAAAGTCTCTTTGGGACAAGAAAACCAGCATAAATATAGAGGATATGAATCTGCTAAGGATCTTTGGGAAGCTCTTGAAGTTGCATATGGTGGCAATGCAGACACTAAGGAAGAAAAGAAAAAGAAACTTCTACATGATTATGCTGTCTTCAAAGCTCAACCCAATGAGAAACTGAGTAGTGTGAGAAGCAGATTGCTTGACATCACAAGTAAGTTGTCCTTCATGGGGACACAAGTTGGTGATGTTGACATCAATGCTACCTTTCTTAAAAGTCTTGGTGAGGCATGGAAGATTGAGGCAAGATCTATTCTTGCCAACAATACTTACAAGAGCTCCTCGTTTGATGACATCTACAACAAACTAAGACTGTTGGAAGATGAAACTCTTTCAGAGCATGGAAGCAAATCTACCACCAGCAACATGGCCTTCTTCTCTCATAGTGAAGGTCAATTTAATCAGAAGGACTCTTATATGCATCCAGTTACTGGATCATCATATGTCAGCGCTGGAACAAGTCCTGTCAACGTCTCCTTTTTAGACGCTGACACATTCAAGAATGACTCCCCAAGAGTTAAACCTGCTGGTTTGGATTTGGATACTGTTTGTGCTTACATTGCTTCTTTGACCAATGGTTCAGTGATTACATATGAGGACCTTGAGCAGATAAGTTATGAGCACTTGGAAGAGATGGACATCAAGTGGAACATGGTTCTTGCTAGTATAAGAGCAAATAGGTGGAATAGAAGGTTTAAAAAGAAGATGACCTTCAATGCTAAAGACACAGCTGGATTTGATAAATCCAAAGTTGAATGCTACAACTGTCATCGTATGGGGCACTTCATGAGGGAATGCAGATCTCCTAGAAGATCTGATGCTGGTAAACCCTCAAGTCAGGTTGTTAAAGCTCAGGATTCCAAAGCTATGGTTGCAGTTCAAGGAATTGATGGTACAGGATGGGATTGGAGCTATCTGGCTAAGAATGCTGAAGAGGATAAAGCTTTGGTTGCTGATATTGAAGAAGAAGAGCATGTTGAATATGCTCTCATGGCACACTCCTCCTCTTCATCTGATAATGAGGTATATGATGATGCTTTTTGTAGCAAAGGTTGTAGGTTAAATACTGAAAGACTTAACAAAGAGGTGTTAAAACTAAAAGATGACATGAGTACTGAAAGATGTAAATTGTCTAATTACCAACTAGCTCTTACTGAAACTGAGAAATCCGTTTCTGAATACAATAAAATGGAATTTGACTTAAAAGATAAGATCAATATCTTAAAACATGAGCTAGAGGGTAGTATGGATATTAGAAACATCATGAAAAAGGTTAATAGTGAATTACAGGCTAAGTTAGATGAGGCCATTAAGAATAAAGATAATGTTGACCTCAAAATTCAAAGATTTGATAGAGCCACCCAAACCCTAGGAGACTGTGTAGCTAAACAAATGGATCCTAAGGACATGACTAGGATTGGGATGAATGATTACTCTCTGGTTCCACCACCAGCTGGTGACTTCTATGGTGTCCAACGAAGGGACTTATCTTGGACTGGTTTACCAGAGCTTCAAGAGGAGGAATTCATTCCTCCACCAAGAGTTGTCACTCCAGTGGAACAGTATCAACAAAAATTGACTGACCTAAATGAGTGGAAGAAAGCTAACCCTACTTTATTTGTTAAGGGAGGTTTTCTATGTGAAAGTCCCAATGAATCACCACCCATTAAGGTTACTAACCCAATCACTGGTAAAGCTGTTGACCAAGGCTCAAACACTGTTAGAAGACCTACCATTAAATATGCTGAGATGTATAGGAATAATAGGTCACCCAAGAGCCAGGTTAGCAATCATGGAACAAGCTTCTTCTCTTCTAGACCTAAGGTTGTGTCTAAGAAAGCCTGTTACACTTGTGGTAGCTTTTCACATTTGGCATACAAGTGTGTCAACGCTCCCAAAGCCAGCGCTGACAGGAACAATTTCAGCGCTGACAGGAAGAAAGTCAACGTTGTTAGAAAGTCAAACGTTGTCAGACCCAACCTTGTGAGCAGCAAAGTCCACAAGTGATTAGACCTGCCCCATTCTTTTCTAGAAGGTCTAACACTCATGAACAAAGACCATTTCAAAAGACAAACACCTGGTCAAATAGGCAATGGGTTTCTGTAGTAAACCCTAGGTTCAACGCTGACAAGGGTAATTTCAGCGTTGACAGGACAAATTCTAACGCTGACAGAAACGTGACCAGACCTAAATATTTGCAGCCACAAGGTAAGGGGTCTAAAGCTTCTTCAAGCTTAACATGGAGACCCAAGAAAGATCAAAACCCTAATGATAATGGGATTTCAATGACTTGCAATAGATTTAATTACATTTCAAAGGTCATTACAAAACCTATTGGGGTTAACTGGGTATTTCATCCTAAAAAGGATGAGAATGGGGTTGTTGTGAGAACTAAGTCTGTTCTTATTGAACAACCAGATGAATCTAAGTCTTTTGAGACTTGGGTTCCCAAAGAAAACTAATTTGTTTTCTTTATGTGCAGGGCATTCAAAGACAGATCAATGATTATGGATATTGGGATAGTGGATGCTCAAGGCACATGACAGGGAAGGAAGACTATCTCACGAATTTCACCCCTATTAAAGATGGTGACAAGGTATACTTTAGAGGTGGATATGGAACTATCACACGCAAAGGAACCCTTCTCACCAATAATCTGCGTTTTGAGAACGTCTTCCTGGTAAAAGAACTTGATTACAATCTGTTTAGTGTATCACAAGTTTGTGATAACAAAAATAAAGTTCTTTTCACTGATACTGAGTGTTTGGTGTTAAGCAAGGATTTTAAGATCCCTGATGAGAAATATATTGAGTATAGAACACCTAGGCATAAGGACATATATAATGTGAATTTAAATGGGATTAAAATGAATACCAATATGTCTTGTTTTTATGCTAAGGCCTCAGTAGATGAGAGTAATTTGTGGCACAGGAGACTAGGGCACATAAATTTTAAAAATATAAATAGACTTGTGAGGCTTGGTTTAGTTGATGGTTTGCCTGAGAAGGCCTTCCACAATGACCACTCTTGTGTTGCATGTCTTAAGGGCAAGCAGCACAAGGTCTCATTCAAGTCCAAACAGGTGCATACTAGTTCCAGACCTCTTCATATGCTTCACATGGACCTCTTTGGTCTAACAAATATAGAAAGTTTAAATGGTAAGTCGTATTGCTTTGTTGTCACAGATGACTTCTCTCGATTTACTTGGACATTCTTTCTAGCTATGAAGAGTGACACAGCTGATGTTCTTATTGATTTTATCACTCAGATTGAGAAAAGGTCTGGCAATGAGGTTAAAATGCTTAGGAGTGATAATGGTGGAGAATTTAGGAACAAGAAGCTAGATGATTTATGTGTCAGGAAAGGAATTACTAGGCAATTTAGTATTGCTAGAACCCCACAACAAAATGGGGTTGCTGAGAGGAAAAATAGAACCCTAATTGAAGCAGCCAGAACAATGTTGGCTGATGCTCACTTTCCAATAGCCTTTTGGGTTGAGGCTGTTAATACAACTTGCTATGTGCAAAATAGAGCATTGGTTAACAAAATTCAGAACAAAACACCTTATGAGTTACTTTGGGGAAGAAAACCTAATATTGGTTTTCTCAGACCTTTTGGCTGTCATGTAGTAGTCTTGGATACTAGTGATGCCTTAGGGAAATTTAGTGCAAAAGGTGATGAGGGCTATTTCATGGGGTATTCAGTCCAGAGCAAGGGTTATAGGGTTTATCTTAAAGAGGACAAACGTATAGTTGAGAGAGTACATGTTAGGTTCTTAGAGAATAAACCTAGTGATCCTGAAAGTGGTCCTAATTGGTTGTTTGATTTGGAACCCTTATCTAGAACTTTAAATTATATGCCTGTCACTAATCCAGACATTGTGAAGGTAACTTCAAATGTTGTGGAGGAACAAGTTGTTAATGTTTCAGGTACCCAGGTTAATGAGAGGGTTGGATCACAAGCAGAAAAGGCATCTCCTATATTAGAATATGTCACAATTCCCATTTGGACAGATGCTTTTGCTGCTACTGCTGCTGGACAAGATAATGGTGGTTTCCAAATACCACCAGATACAAACATGCATGGTTCTTCAGGCGCTGACAAAGGCAAATCTAGCGCTGACAAGACCAATTCAGACGTTGATGGCTCAGACGTTGACAACAACATTTCAAGCGCTGTTAGCCCAGTCGCTGACAACCAAGATTCAGACGTTGACAACACTTATGGGCATCTTTTCTCTTCCAGTTTTGAACAAGGTGGACCTTCTAATATTCTTGAAGAAGTTCACATTGATCAAAGAGAGTCTGATGAAGAAGATATTGGCAACATAGAGCGTGAGGTTGAGGACACCAGACTTTTTGAAGGAGGGGTTCTCACTTCCACAATGAAGAATCACCCCACATCTCATATCATTGGTGATATTATGACTCCAGTTCAGACTAGAAGATCTCATCAAGGTCTTGGTGGGTTTATTGCCAATATACACAAGAAGGTTGATACCCCTCTTGTGCAAGCATGTTTGTTTGCATGTTTTCTGTCACAAGAAGAACCCAAGAAAATATTTGATGCTCTCAAAGAACCAAGTTGGGTGGAAGCAATGCAGGATGAGCTTCACCAATTTGCAATTCAGGATGTTTGGGAGCTGGTTGATTGTTCTAGATATGTCAGACCTATAGGGACAAGATGGGTTCTCAGGAACAAAAGAGATGAAAGAGGCATTGTGGTCAGAAACAAGGCAAGGTTAGTGGCTCAAGGTTATACACAAGAGGAGGGGATAGACTATGAGGAGGTCTTTGCACCAGTTACAAGGATTGAAGCTATTAGGATTTTTCTAGCCTATGCCTCCTACATGGGCATCACAGTCTATCAAATGGATGTCAAGAGTGCCTTTCTGTATGGCACCATTGTTGAGGAAGTATATGTAATGCAACCTCCTGGTTTTGAGGATCCAGAGCATCTAGATAAAGTGTATAGAGTCAAAAAGGCTATGTATGGCCTTCATCAAGCCCCTAGAGCAAGGTATAGTGCTTTGTCTACCTATTTGGTGGACAATGGATTCAAGAGGGGCACCATAGATCAGACACTATTTACAAAGAAGAAAGGCAAGGATGTGTTGCTTGTGCAGGTCTATGTTGATGATATCATTTTTGGGTCTACTGATCCAAAGGTGAGTGAGGATTTCTCCAAGCTTATGACAGACAAATTCAAGATGAGTGCTATGGGGGAGATGAACTTCTTTCTTGGTTTACAAGTTCAGTAGAAAGAGGATGGTATCTTCATCTCCCAGGACAAATATGTTGCTGAGATCTTGAAGAAGTTTGGCTTTTCTCCACATGAAAAGAGGGCTACTACTCCTATGGATAGAGAACACCCTTGGGGAAAGATTGGAGATGGGAAAGATGTTGATGTCAGGCATTATAGATCCATGATTGGATCCTTGATGTATCTTACTGCTTCCAGACCTGACATTATGTTTGCTGTGTGTGCTTGTGCACGTCATCAAGTGACTCCCAAAGAATGTCACCTTTATGCTGTGAAGAGGATCTTTAGGTACCTAAGATGCTATCCTAGTCTTGGTTTGTGGTACCCAAAGGATTCACCATTGGAGCTGATTGCATATTCAGATAGTGATTATGGAGGTGATAAATTTGATAGGAAATCCACAACTGGTGGATGTCAGTTTCTTGGGAGCAGGTTAATATCTTGGCAATGCAAGAAACAAACAGTGGTGGCTAATTCTACAACTGAAGCAGAGTATGTGGCTGCAGCTGCATGTTGTGGTCAAGTTTTGTGGATTCAGAACCAGCTGTTGGACTATGGGTATAATTTCATGCATACTAAGATATTTGTTGACAATAATAGTACTTTATGCATCATTAAGAATCCTGTACATCATTCTAAAACTAAACAAATAGAAATTAGACACCATTTTATAAGAGATTGCTTTGAGAAAGGTTTAATACAACCAGATAGGGTTGACACTGAGGAAAATGTGTCAGATTTATTAACTAAACCTTTTGATGCTGGGAGATTTCAATACTTGGTAACAAGTATTGGAATGGTTAATCTCACATAATATGTACAGGATGATGCATTATTATTATTGGTCTTATTGATGATTTAGATTTTCCACTATATTTTTCTAACACTGACAAAGGTTGCTTGAACGCTGATAAGTGTTTTTGCAACGTTGTCAGCAATATAATTGTCTAACGTTGACAAAGCTTCCCTCAACGCTGTCATGTGTTATCGGGGCGTTGTCAGCAACAATGTTAGTTTTGTGGTTTTCAATCTAAATGTGCAGATGGTGTTAGCAGTATACCATTGGATACAGAGTTGCTTATGGATCAATGGAGTAGCATTTGGACAAGTTTTTATTTATGGATGATGGTTGGAATGTTTCATTCCTATCTTGACATAAATTTTTTATGTTCATGCATGATTTTAGCAAAAAAAAATTAAGGGGAGGTTTTAGGAACCTTTAGGATGTTTGGGTATCCATATGATACTCTTATCACAATTCTAGATTGTGTCCACAGGTGAGTATGAGTTAGTTTTACTAAATCATGAGGCACTGTAGCATGCAAAGTTGATATACTATGCATGCTGCCAAGACATTTTTGGCCTAGAATTGGTTGTGGTCTGTTGGGAGACTTGGGAATACTTTTGATATGGGATTTACCTGGGAGTAACAAGGATTTTATAAGGTAACTTGGTTGTTAAGAGTTTTGGTTAGCAAGGGACACTAGAGGACTGTTATGTCTATCTTGCTTATGCAAGTGTGCATAACTAGACAGTGCTTGCCGCCCTATTATAATTATCAGCTTTTGCTTATCTTCTCTAGGATAAATTACTTGTTAAGGTCATTTTTCACTTTTTAAAATATTTTTATTTTTGGACGCTGACAAGAATTTTCCAAGCGTTGTTGTGACCAAATTGGACGCTGACATGGCTAGTGGAAAACGTTGACAAGATTATAGCCGTTGGGCGTTGATAGGTTATTTTTGACCGTTGACACTCAATGGGACCTACCCAGTTGCTACTTTTTGACATATTTTCAAGCCGTAATTTTAGGAGTTGTTACTTTCATTTAATGCATGAGATAACTTATAACTTTTTCAATATTTTCATGATTGATTTTTGAAAATCTTTGCCTACTTTTGGGCCAATCACATGCATTCTTTCTCTCCTATAAATTTGGCTCCTATTTTAAACAGGGTATCTATAATTCTTGTCTAACACTTTTCTCTTATCAACTTCATCTTCTACACTTAAAATTAACAGCTTTCATCAATGGCACCAAAGTTTAAACCAACAGAATTGGAATTGGGGTTCAGATCACAACACAACATGATTGCTTATCTTGAAGCTGATGATGCTCTGTTTCCCCAATACACACAAATGGTGGCGTATTTGAACGCATCCCCATTAAGGTATGCTCTTTCTCATGCACCACTCATTCCAGTCACACACATTAAGCAGTTTTGGAACACTGTTAGTTCCTCAACAGTTAATGGAGTGACCATATTGACTTCTATTGTTCATGGGAGATCTTGGGTGGTTACTGAGGCCTTGGTACGCCAAGCCTTGCATCTTGATGATGCTGATGGTATAGCCACCCTTCCCATAAATGAAATAGAACAAGGGCTTAGGGCTTTGGGATATCCTTTTCCTGATGAAGGTACTCTTAATAAGTATCATAAGCAGGAATTTCCCCCAGCCTGGAAGTACCTCATACATGTCCTCCTTCAATGTTTGAGTCCCAAATGTACTACACACAATGAGATCAATAGATCCATTGCAAGTGCTATTGTGTGCATTGCAACAGGGCAAAAATATAACTATTCTAAAATGATTTTTGAGGGGATGTGTAAAAACAAGGGGACAAAAATGACTTTAGCTTATCCCGGTTTTCTGCAAATCGTTTTTGATGATCAAGGTTACTGCTCAAGGGATCACAATGATTTTTATAAGATCCCTGAGCAACAGAAAGCTATTTTTATGAAGATGGATTCACCACCCCATAGAGACTTACCTTTAACCCAAGCTATGCTTGCTGTTATTGCAGCAGCACAACCCCAACCAGACCCCCAACCTCATATTGACCCTCAACCACAACTTGAACCCATTCCTGAACCTTTACCTTTACCAGCACACATGCAACTTGACCAAGAACCCTTTGACGCTGACACATCAAATGTTGGCGTTGATGTGCCTATTTCCAACGCTGACACACAACCTTCACAATTCCAAACACCCCTTAACCAACCCACATCTACCCATTCTTCCACACCATCTTCCACACCCCCTGAATATAGGTTGATGAAACGCCAAAGGACTACTGGAGTGTTCTCCTCTGGTGGTCCTAGCCATGAAGCAGAGAGAACCACCACCACAAGTGTGGCTGGTGACCTGGATGAGGCTGGGACTATTGGTTCTGGCTTAGATGCTGGCCAAGGCAGTCCCACCATAATTAAGTCCTCATCCATGCCCAATGAATCTGACTTGGGAGGTCAAATCCTCATTTATAAGAGGGCAGACTGGAACCAATGACTCTTATGGAATTGACGGCAGTCTGCATTAGCTTGCAAAAGCAAAATGCAGACTTGGTACAAGTAGTCAGCTCACAAGGCCTTGAACTCAAGCAATTGAGGGAGAGGATTGTTGTTTTGGAAAGTGATCGTGCTAGGAGGGGTATGGAGGAATCTTCCAAAGGGGAGGAAGATCAAATAAATCTGAGTGATATGGGCAGCCAGGATGGTCAATCAATGGATGTTGCTGAAGCCCTTACAACTTTGAAGAAACAAACAGGTTTTGATACGTCCTTAGTCTCTCCCACCAACTTAAATTTATCATTTACAGCTATGTTGAGAGAGGTTACACAAGGCGCTGAGGGAATATATTTGAGCGTTGACAAGGAAAATTTGGACGCTGATAGAAGTATTTTGGGCGCTGATAGGACAAATTTGGGCGTTGACAGACCTGCACATGAAGGTGATGTATCCCAGTCATCATCTATCATCAAGGAGGTTTCTACTCAGGTATTACCATCTACCTTACCAACCATTGCACCATCAGATAAGGGTAAGGGTAAAATGGTAGGAGAAATTGTTCCAAAGGATGCAGCTCAAGTTGAGTTTGATAGAAGATTAGCTGCACAAATGATGGAACAAGATGAAAAGGAAAAGTCACCATTTGTTGTGACTTCAGAAGAAGAAAGTGATGGATCTAGCTCAGACTCAAGTGTAATGATTATAGAACCTGAAAGGCTTGAGTATGGAGATGAGTTGGCCAAAGAGAAGCTGAGAGAGTTGAAATTGCAGGTTGACTTTGATATGCCAGAGGTGGTTCAAATGTACAATGCTTGGGAAGAAAGATGCATGGATAATCCAGACTTGACCATTTCAGATCAAATATGGGGTTTGGAGCTTCTTCTTAGAGTTCAGAAGGATTGTAAGGTAATTTTGAAACACAAGGCAAGCAATATTCTCTCAGAGTTAAAAATGGATAGAAGGGAGCTCTACTTTATGTTGCTCAGATGTCATGGAGTTGGATGGACATATCAGAAGTTGAAGGCTTTGACATTTGATGAGTTGGAAAACAGGGCTTATCCCATTTGGATGAGAGTGCAAGAAGCAAACACTCTCAAACTTCTTTCAGATGAAAGAAAGGAGGAACTTGCAGAAGAAATGGAAATCAAGAAAGCTATGATGGTTCCCAGGCCAGTGAAGAAGGTAATTAAATTTGAGTTTCCAAAAGATATGGATCCACTATATCCAAGTGAAGCAGTTATAAGAAAGAGCCTCAAGCTCTCCCCATTAGAAGCTTCAGATATAGTGCAAGTGTTACCATTAGATTCCAGGAACCCAATTTTGAGCTATGAAGAAGATGAATATGGGTTCTGGAAGATTGGCAGATTTGGCAAGGAGGTACACACTTTTACCACTCTCATATCTTTGTTTGCAAGTTGTGATAGAGAAGACTTGGTGGACCTTTGGAGGTTGCTGGAGACCAAGTATGAGGCTGAAGCACCAACTTCAGCTAATGGAATAAAACTTTGGACCACATTCAAAAGAATGCGTGGACCAAAAGATGAGGATCCTGCAATATGGAAGGATCTTGAAGATGACCTCAGTGGTCTTCAAAGGAGGTTATATTCAGCTGCTGGTGTATACCATTTGAGCTCTACAAAGTTTGCTGAGTATTTACTTGTGGATGCTCAGTATTTCATATCCAAGTCTATTTTGGAAAAGATGAAGGACACTCAGCTGGAAATAGATTATTCAAGTGACGTGGCAAAAGATTTGATCAGATTTATTTATTACCAATATGAGAAGGTTTGTAAGACTCCTCCTAGTCCTTAATGCTTATTCAGAAACTTGATCATAAGAGTGGATATAAAGTTTAGGGGAGGATTGTTGGGAATAAATTAAGGCCAGATCACTTGAGCGCTGACAAAAACAAAACAAGTGTTGACAAGAACAATACAAGCGCTGACAGCTCTAGCGTTGACAAGTTAAATTCAAGCGTTGACACATTGAAGACAGGCACTGATGGAATATATAATCTACACGTTTATTATATTCTAGAATACTTCTAGTAAGGATAGAAACGACAATGTATTTTCTATATTTATCTTTACCTAGAATAGCTGATACGTAGATTATTGTACAAGGCTTCTTATGTCTATAAAAGAAGGCCTTTAGGTTATAAGTTTGATATAAGTTTTCGTTCGTAAACATCTTTCATTGTAAGCAAGTTCGACATTCATAATAAAAGTGAAAGTTTGTTTACATCGTGTGTGTTCTTGTTTAAGTGTTAAATTCCGCATAACACTTAGATTCATAAAGCATATACAAAGGTTTCTCTACGTGTATTACTTGATCTAATCTCGTATACACAAAGCTAATCAATCTAAGTTTGGGATCAACATTGTCTCCACGCTTCATAATTCCTTCAGCTTCACACCCTGCACATAAATCCAAATTACGTGTTGAAGAGCATATGATAGAACTTGGGTGGTGGCTAAGAGCAGGGGGAATCCGTGAGCCATGGCTTGGTGTCATGGCTGAAAAAGTGCTGTCACGTCAGCTTTTTTCCCATGGCACCAGATTTTCCCACGACACCAGATTTCACTTGCATCCCTGAGCCGTGGGAAAACTAGTGCCGTGGGGAAAATTTTTTTTAATTAAAATTCATTAAAATTAAAAACGGTTACATGAACTTAAACATTACATAAAATTAAACATGACATAAAAAACACAAACTTATCTTCTTCATCCCATAGGTGCTCGACAAGGTCTTCTCGGAGATCATTGTGCACTTTCCTATCTCGAAGTTCCTTTGTCTTCCTCAGTATCTCACATCTCTCATGCCAGTCTCTAACAATGGTTGGTGCTGGATCCATGTACATGTCTCTCATGTTTACCTCAGCTCCATCGGCTTCCAAAATCATGTTATGTAAAATTATACAACAATACATGATTCTTTTGAGGGTGTTGATTTGCATTGCACAAGCAGGTTGTCGTAGGATACCCCAACGACCTTGTAGAACTCCGAATGCCCGTTCGATATCCTTTCTTGCAGCTTCTTGGACTCACTTAAACTTCATTGTTTTTTCATCTCGTGCAACAGAAAATGTTTTAACAAACGTCGACCATGCCGGATAAATACCATCGGCCAAATAGTAACCTTTCCTATAAGTGTGCCCGTTTACTTCAAACGGACACTCTAGAGCCATATCAACGATCTCAACATCAAACAAAGGTGAACCATATAAAACATTTAAATCATTATTCGCACCAGGAACCCCAAAATATGCATGCCAAATCCACAATTTCTGATCCGCAATAGCTTCTAAAATAACAGTTGGGTATTTATGACTAGTCCTTTTAAACTGCCCTTGTAACGCCTTTGGGCAGTTTTTCCACTCCCAGTGCATACAATCGATACTCCCGAGCATTCCCGGGAGTCCATGTTTTTGTTCGTGCAACGCATATGTATTTTCAATATCATTTGAAGTTGGACGTCTTAAATACTCTTTTTTATATAACACCCAAATGCACTTACAAAATAGATTTAAACATTCCCGTGAAGTACGTCAGCAATTTGTAAATATTCATCAAATGCATCAGGTGTAGTGTCGTACTCCAATTGGCGTATGGTGGATGTGATCTTTAAAACAGTACTAATACTCTTACGACCGATCAAATCAATTGTTTGCTTAAAATAACTAAAGTACTCAGGCATAGGCTCAGCTTCATAATCTAAAATACTGTTAAGTATTCTATCAAAAAGTGTAGAGCTCATACGATACCTGCGACGAAAACGTTCTTCTAGATATTTAGGTTCGTATCCGTCGTCCCAAAAGTAATCATCGAGTAGCCTTTCTTCCGCTAATTCGCGTTCATGATAAATGTATGTCCTCCTCCTCTTTGGACCATCACGCGAACCACTGGCTCCTTGGGATAGCTCACACAAACTCAAATAATGTTGATACGATTCATGGTCGAGCATAAATCGATCATATTCGGGTTGAAAGAAAGCATCATAATAATCGTATGTATCGATTCTGTCGAAATCGTTAGCATTATTTGGATCCATTTTTTTGGTAGAAATGAGAGTTAGAAATATATATGAAAGTGTGTGTGAAGTTTGGTAATATAAGGGGGTATTTATAGGTTTTTTAAAAGGGTAAAAATGGAATTTAGGGGGTTTTAAAAAAAACGCTCCCACAACGGATATATTACCGTTATATTTTAAAAAAAATATTTTAAAAACTCCACCGCGAGAGCTGGTGGGTATGGCGCATGGGCCATGGCGCAGACCCACGGAGCCCTACGCGGTGGCCATGGCGCCACGCCGTAGCCCTAGATTCCCCCTGCTCTAAAACAAATACTATCAGCGCCATGTTTCTTATGATGGGTGGTTTTTACTAACCTGAGGTTAAGATGATAAAAAGCATAATCTAAAAAAGCTCTCTAGGGAGATCAATGAATGATCTATTGGAGGAGTTACTCTCTGCCTCGATTAAATCGGAATCTCCTCCTTTTTCTTGAACTTGTGGTTGGCAGAAAAGTTGATAATACAAAGAATTTTTTTTCTCAATGAACCTGTACATGTAGGATATTACATACCGAAACATTAAAAATTACATAGATACTACTATTAAATTTAAGTAGCTGATCAATCAAATGGCTTACAATTTAAGCAACAGAATCAGACATACTGGGATGATTACATATGATTGCAACCTCCCAAAATCAATCTGTAATGTCAAGAACAAAATTGAAGGTCATTATTACCAAACACAAATATAAACTTAAGATATAGCTACACATACCTGACAAACATTAATCCCTGCTTCACGAACATGATTGATGGTTTCCAGTTGTGAAAGTTGCGCAATAACATTATACCAAAAAACAATAAACAAAGAATATGAATATGTCGTATAAGAACCTTAAAAAATATTCATTAAACCTGATAATCGAGAGATACCTTTTAACATCTTGATGGCACTACCTAGAGAACAGTAAGGAAAAGGAGAAAGTAAAGAGACAAGCTGGAGCAATTTTCTGTATATTTCCGAATGCAAAACAACTTGAATTTAAACATGCTAAGAATGTGGACTCATCACCCATATTCCTTATTTCATGCAACTACTCTAGACATGTGATAACTATCCTAATATGCAGGAGACTTCTTCAAAGTAAAACAATGTCGTAAAGTAAAACGTGGAATCATGCAATATGAGTCAATCCCTGTATCTCAGGGGTTTCTTGACTTCTCTTGTGGGCCTTGCTTGTACCTGAGTTATCTGATGTTGTGGGCTAGGCGACAGAACATGTTGGGCCGTATCATCCCCCTCTCCTTCAGAATTTACATTATCCTCAATGTAATCACAATATGGAAATTGCAGCTTAAGTGAAGTCAAGTTTTCCCACGTTGCCTCTTCTAAATTATGCTTCTCCCACTTGACTAAAACCTCAGGATCGCCGTTCGAGTTGATACGTGAGTTGATTATGGCTTCTTGTAAAAACGCCAAGTCGTCCTTTGGATCAAAAGTAGCTAGGTTGCCATTAGAGTCTGCCATGGTGCCATAGGATGGTTTCAATAATGAAACATGAAATACTGGGTGAATTTTCGATCCAGCAGGTAACTTGAGTTTGTAGGCAACGTCTCCTATCCGCTCGATGACCTTTTAAGGGCCATAAAAGAGTCGCGAAAGGTTATTGTTGGTACGGTTGTGGACTGAGTTTTGCCTGTACTTGTGCAAGCGAAGATAAACAAATTCACCAACCTTAAAATGCTTGTCAAGTTGATGTTTGTTAGCCTGTGTGACCATCTTCTATTTTGACACTTCAATGGAATGCTTCAACGAACTCATGATTTTCTGATGTTCTAGGAGAGAATTCTCTATGGATCCTGTTGTGGTTGACCCCGGTAGATAATTATGTATTGACGTGACATCGCGTCCGTAAAACGCTTTGAAAGGGGACATGTTGATTGATGAGTGATGACTAGTGTTGTAGCAAAACTCAGCCAAATATAACTGTTTTGCCCATGTGCGCGGCTCATCAAAAACAAATGCACGTAAATACATTTCCAAGTAACGGTTAACGACTTCGGTTTGGCCGTCCGTCTGTGGATGGTAAGCGCTGGAGTGTACTAGTTTAGTGCCCATAAGTTTAAATAACTCTTTCTAGAACTGACTGAGAAACAACGGATCTCTGTCCGAGACAATGGTCTTTGGGAGTCCATGTAAACGATAGATCTCATGCATAAATATTGAAGCCAATGTAATAGCAGTGTAATTAGGAGACAAGGGAAGAAAGTGTGCATACTTTGAAAGCCGGTCGACGATGACCCATATACAAACTTTCCCATTGGACGGCGGTAACTGTGTGATAAAATCCATTGATATGTCATGCCATGAATGTGATGGTGTTGGAAGCAACTGAAGGAGACCATACGGCTTATGATTGGGATGTTTGATAGCTTGGCAAATTTTACAACTTTTAACAAAGTGTGCAACATCCTTCTTTAGCCCTAGCCATGTGAAAGTACTTGAGAGCCTCTTCACTGTGGCTTTGATACCGGCGTGGCCACCAATAAATGATGAATGAAATTGTGCAAGGAGTTGTTCGCGAATCTTGGAGATCGGGGGAATAAACAATTTCCCTGTAATGAAAACTAGGCCGTTGCGAAACACATGGTTCGGAAAGGCAGTGGGGTCGGCGGTAATACTAACTGCAAATTCTTTGCCTTTTGGGTAAGTGGCATAGTAATCACGAATGTCGTCAAGCCATGTTGCTGTAGGGTAGGAGATAGCTAGCATGGAAGGAATATCGACCCGGCTAAGCGCATCAGCCACGGTATTTTCCCTAACCGATTTGTAAAGGACTTTGAAGTCATACCCCAAGAGTTTTGTGACCCACTTCTGCTGTTATGGTGACTGTATTGTTTGTGCGAGGATATGTTTCAGGCTATGATGATCCGTATAAATGCGAAAGAGACGACCCAATAAATATTGACACCACTTCTTAACTGCCTTAGTGATGGCGTAAAACTCCTTTGTATACGTGGACTGACCTTGCATGGTTTGGCATAACTTTTTGCTGAAAAAGCAATTGGTTTATTTTCTTGCGATAGAACTGCCCCAATAGCCATACCCGAGGCATCGGTTGTAACATCAAAAGGTTTTGTGAAGTTCGGAAGTGCCAAGGTGATAAGTTGCTGCATGTTGGCTTTTAACTCTTTGAAGGCGGCATCAGCGGCATCCATCCATTGAAAATTCTTCATTTTAAGAGTGTCGGTTAGGGGGCGGTGATTTGTGCATAATGCGGAACATACCGTCGGTAGTAACCTGTAAGAACCAAGAATGCCCGTATAGTGGTGAATGAAGACGGTTGCGGCTATTGTTGGATGGCTGTTATCTTCTCAGCTTCCGGTGCTACTCCCTGACCTAAAATTCGATGACCCAAAAACGAGATATCAGTGACCCCAAAAAACACATTTAGAAGCTTTCGCATGAAATTGATGCTCTTGTAGTTTGTGAAATACATAACGGAGGTGCGTGTAGTGTTGTTCGCGGGTACTACTGTATATCAATATATCATCGAAAAAACTAACACAAAGTGACGGAGCAGCGGACGAAATAGGTCATTCATGGCAGATTGAAATGTGGAGGGTACGTTCGTGAGACCGAACGGCATCACTAGGAACTCATAATGGCCATCTGTGGTGCGAAAAGCCGTCTTGTGGGCGTTGGCTTCAGCGACGCGTATTTGATGATATCCTGAGTGCAAGTCTATCTTGGAGAATACTGTTGCGCCGTGTAGTTCATCCAAGAGCTCGTCAATTGTTGGAATGGGGAATCTATCTTTGACTGTGACCGTGTTCAAGGTGCGATAGTCTACGCAAAAATGCCAAGAACCGTCTTTCTTTTTTAATAACAAAACAGGAGATGAAAAAGGGCTTTGGCTGGGTCGAATGATTCCGTCTTGTAGCATTTCAGTGATGAGTTGTGTCATGATCTGTTTTTGGAAGTGGGGGGTAGCGATATGGTCGTACATTGACGGGGTCAGTGGTGAGTAAGGGAATGTGGTGGTTGTGGTGTCTGGTTGGTGGGAGGGTGTGTGGTGTTTCAAAAACTTTTTGGAATAGGTCTAATAGGGTTGTAATGTGGGGGTCGACACTAGTGTTGGTTGGTGGGGGTGTGATTGGGTGTGGTTCCATGGTGAGGGTATGTGTGATACCCAGAACCCGAGGTCATTTACTTTACCCTAAATACGAATATTTTTGAAATTTTTAACAAATTTCGTTTATTATATATTTGACTATTTAAGTTGAAACCGATGTTTAAGGTCGTAATCTTAACGATTGATGATTTAAGGAACACGAGGACGACTACGATCCCGACGGATGCCCAATTTTTATGTTTTATTGTCACTTGGTCGATATTAGAACTTTTCGAGAATTTTATTTTTGGTTCGTGTTAAGTCGAGCCGGGTGCGTTTTATTTTATCCCGGGTGCGTTTAAATTGCTTTAAAAGTATTTTCGAGTGTTCGGGGCGACCCCCGACTCTCGCAAATTTTCAAAATCAACTATTAAGTCGTTTCCCGCTACTAAAGATTGTTGTTTAAAAATGAGGCCAAAAGAAAACCAAAATGGCAAAAGAGGCCCCTCAAATTTTAGAAAAAGGGAAGGAAGGAACACACACAAACAAAAATCATTTTGAAAAAAATTTCTTCTCCTCCTTTCTCTCTCTCTTTGGTCGTCGGCCTCCACACCACCACCACCAATTTTTTTCCCCTTTGATTTTAAGAAATCCAAGTTTAGACCACATCTTAGTTTTCATTTGTAAGTGTTATTTCAACATGCGTTAACATAAACTTTTTAAGAATCAAAGATTTTTCAAAAATATGTTTTGATGTAATTGGATCTTTTGCATGTTTAATTAGTGTTTGGGTAATGGATAAGCATCCACAAAACTGACCAAAGTCCCTTGGGTTGGGGTGTTTTGAACACCAACACCCTACAGCCAAATGGGGGTGTTTGGTTGTTCATGGTGCTTGATGATTTGTGTTGTGGGTTTGTGTTTAGAGTTGTGTTTTTGATGTTTTTACATAGGTTAAACTATATGCATGTGTGATTTAGGATTTGGGTTTTCATGAAGATTTGATGTTCTTAGTAGTATAGGCTGGATAGGGTGTTTGGGAATGATCATAAGTGGTTAGGATAGGTCTAGGTGATGTTAGAATGGAATGGAAACAAGTGTTGGGTTGATTTTGAGGAAGGAAATTTTAGGTAGATTGTTTAGGCATGTTTTCGTGGGTTTAAGTTTGAAAACAGGTCATGAAGCTAGGATGTAGTTGTAGAGCATTGTCTTAGCTTCGATTTGGTATAAGAAAGATCTTACGACTCCTAACGAGTCAAAAGTTATGCTATTTTGAAAGTTCGTGTACCGGAAGATGAGAATCAACATAATCTGAAATTATGTTTGGTTTTAGGTCAAATCCCGGGGACTATAGATAGTGTTTTATAAATAACTGAAAGTTGTTATGTGGTTCCAAACCTGCATTTTTGAGTCTATTTTTATACTGAAGGGTCAAATTAGCAAAAGGTATGTTTTAAACAAGTCAAAGAAGTCTTACATGGTAAAAGTGCAAAAATCAGTCTGAAAAATTTACGTCTAGTGATGTAATGAGTAATGGGTCTTAATAGTGAAAACTTTTTATGGGATTTAAAATGAGATTTCTACAGGTTGTAAGGGATTTTTACAAATTTTCTCGTAATTTATAGTGATGCTTAAGTGATAGAAAACAGCCCGTACTTTTGGTTAGTACCGGCAAAGTTATAAAATGGGAAACTTTTCTAATTACAAAGATAGATAGTACGAGTCTAGTAATGATCGCATGTATGATTTTTGGCATGAGTTTTTATAAGTATTAAGTGTTTTTATATACGCGTGTTTAGTGCAATAATGTACACGGAGTATTGACTCGGTTTTCGTATTTTGATTTTTAGATCACGTGTTAGATTGTCCGGGGCAACCAAATCGTCGGTGATATTTTCGTTACGTCTTCGCTAGAACCATTACGACTACGCAAGATGAGTTTATAGCCTCGCTTCTTCCACTTTTAAATGGTTTTACTCGCGAGGGGGATGCATGCTGTTTTAAATAAAACGAACATAAGTCATGAATGATTGTTGGACCCGAAAGTTGCCTGAATTATGTTGAGTACCTAGTTGCATAAGACCCTATATTCATGAACTATTAACTATTTTTTAAACCTCGTGTGGATTAGAAATAGCCGCTTATACAATTGATAGTACTATGGGGTTGAAGACCCTGTCCGAGACGAGAGCTAGTACGTTGAGTACCCTCTGCGGATGGATAACTTGTGATAAGAAATAAGGTATAATTGCAACTAATGCCTTTAGAAGGGGCACTGGTTTCATCTTAATCATGCCGGTAAATGTACGCGGGTGATTGAGTTAACGGATTAGTGTCATGAGCTTAAACACAGTTATTAGCTATTGCTAACGATAATAACCTTGAATGATAGATTGTTTGATCGACAATTCTATAAATGATCATGATTTATTTTATATACTTATGTTCAAAAATGAGATTGTAAAACCTATAATTTTCGCTCAACATTATTTGTTGACCCTCTTAAGCATGTGTTTCAGGTAATCAGTGATATGGTATCAAGGAGCATGCGAGGATGGAAGTTGTTGTGGCTTGGCGGTCTACTTTGTCTTTCCTCCCTTTTTATCACTTAAAACTTTTTATATTTTGTCATGTGAAACAAGTAATGTATTTGTGGGTTGAGATTCAGTGGGGACCTAAACGCAACTCTGTTTTGTATTTTATTTGGGGTTTGGGAAGCAGTAGACAATGATGTTTTAACAATGTTTAATTTATGTTTAAATTTCTACATCTCTTTGAGTCATTCGAAATAGCTTGTGTGTGATGATTACTGCATAGCACCCAAATGTTGTAGTTCCGTTGCGCATACGATTTAGCGGGGGTGTTAGAGATTGGTAATCAGAGCCATGAGTTATAAAGACCTAGGTCCATTTTGAAAAATCCTAAACTATAACTTTTGGTGTCGTAAGAAATTGTCCAAGCACACAACTATCCTGCATGGCTTCGGTAAGGTTTACTTTTAGTATTGATGGAAATAGATGTATCCCTTTTAAATTGAAGTGAATGTATGAGTATTTATTACGTAAATACTGAACTACTATATGTAAGTGTTGAAATTGTACGTGGAGTACTCGATACCGTAATTCTTGTATTGTAGATGCATGAACATCATATTATCGCGTTTTGGGCATGTGTACCACCTTTGCATTGCATTTGCATGTATATAAATATAAATATTGAATAATGATCTTACGTACCCTCCAAAATTTCCTGTGATTACAAAGATGGCTGAGGTACCACCTAACGAGAATGAAAACAAAATCGTAGAGGAAACCGAGAGAGAAGAAGTAAGGGAAAACGTTGGAGCAGCTGTTGTAGGACAAGCCGAGGCGGAAAATGCGCAGTCTCATATTCCCGGTCGAAGAGGTACTGTCCCCAGGCCTGCCCGTATTTCTCATCTGATCGGTATTCCAGGTATCGCTAGAAGGTCCGACGCCGCAGCCAGTGCTATTTCTCTCCATCGGGATATCGCAAGAGTCACTTGCCCTGGGCCAAGACAATACGGTAACGTTCTGTAGAAACTAAAGGGGAGGTTGAATAGTTTCTCTTCTATTAGTCACCTAATTAAAATTAATTTCAATTAGGTTTGTATCAAAACTATCTTTTACTTGAATCTAAGTTGCATAATGATTAGGTTCAATTCAAATGCATTAGCAATGGTAATAGGTAAGTATAATGATAATGAAATAAGTAAAGAGTAAGGAAAGAGACAACCTAGTGACAAGACACCAATATTTATAGTGGTTCGACAACGAGGCTCTATCCTCGTTTCTACTCCACTCCTCGAGTACACCTACTCGAGATTTCCACTATATCCACAAGCTCCCTTCTCGGCGGAGAAAGCCTTACATCGTCACTTACATTATTTTCCGACACTAAGCTAAATGTCGAGACCTAATCATTAGCTAGGACCAATCTACACAACGTTTCCTACTTCACAATTTAACGACACAAGGCTAGATGTCGAGTTCTAATCTCAAGGTAGAACCAATCTTCACGACGTTTCCTACTTCACCATTTTACTTCACAAGGCTAGATGTCGAGTTCTAATCCAAAGCTAGAACCAATCTTCACGACTCCTCACTTTGAAGATAAGTGAGAACTTCACACAACACAACTACTAATCAGTTTCAAGTTTAGTGAGAACTCACAAGACACAACCACATCACTTTATAATTTAGTGAGAACTACTACACAAATCTATTACAACTCAACTAGACATATCCAAGTACACACATGTAGCTTGGATCTACACAACATAAATCCAAGCTAACACATATGCAATGGATGTAAACAACAAATCTAAGTATTCACAAATAGCTTGGATGAACACAACTAGTCCAAGTATTCATAAATACAAATGGATCAACAAAAACAAAAAGGCTAACATGATGAACATGACTAATTCATGGATTCATCTTTATCACAACACCAGTGAGTGAGTGATCTTCTCATTGGACAAGGTAAAGGAGGGGATCAAGAGGATAATCATATGTAAACATACTTAACACATTAAGTGATCATTTACTAATGATTATGCTATAGAAAAGAGAAAGGGGCTGAGAAAAACGTCCAAGAGGCTTGTTGGAAAATGTGATTTGATCCACTATTTATAGAAGACAAAGTCCAACGCCTAGCATGGCGCGGATCCTTAACTAGCCAGCGGTTCCATATCGCTAAGGAACCGCCTAGCTATTTAAGGTACCGCCCAGTAGAGTCCGCTCCCTTTTTTATCTTTTAGTGGGGTAGGAATATCTGAGGTTTTTTAAACCTTCAAAGGTTATTCTTATGGTTTATGGAATATGCCATTTTCAAATTTACATTTTCCATTTTAATAAAACATTTTCTTAAAAAGAAAGTTTATTAAAAAATCTTTTGTCATATTAACAAAAGTAAGTTTTAAGGATAATCACTTTGATGATCACTAAGTATGATTAAGAAAAGTTAGTGATATGATTATTACCTTGATGATAGTGTTAGTTAAATAATTCGTTTTGTGTTTTACACTAAATGTGTTGTACAGTTTGTTGTGATCAAAACTAAGAAAGATTAGTTAACACTAATAATGTTTTTAGGCATCACTTGCATTAACAATATCCCCCTTTTTTATTACGACAAACTATAAACTCATTTACGTAGAAACACAAAATATCGAATTATTAACGAGTTTATCACTATCATTTCTCCCCCTTTTTCGTAGCAAAAAGGTAAGCACAAGTCTTTGAAGAGAACCGGACTTTGCTAGTAGCTCCCCCTTTGTGGTTGCTCCCCTTTGCTTGGGGCACCAAGTGTATGCGCTATAATGACATGTTACACAAAGGTTAGTAGAAAGGAAAGAAACACCAATGTATATATGATCACTACCTACTAAGTAACTTGAGAGGGAGAAAGAGAAGAAATCTCAAATTAGAAGCAAGTATTTGCTAAGTATGGCCAAAGAGGTAAACGACAAAATCAAAATTCAATTGGTGGAATGGAGGTAGAAAGGAAACATCCAACCAATGAAGATGATAAATTTGTCAAGGGGTTAAAATTTAGAATTTATGGAATCACCCATAATCAATTGTAAAGATTAACCACGATCAACTCAAAGAAAGAGTGAATGATCAAATAAAGAAAACAAACACAACACAAATATTTCATATTACATAAATATGAAAAAGACAAACAAAGTAGATATTCATACACACAATATGAGTATCTAAAGCAAAAGATATGGAAAATGAACCACAAAGCATAAGCTAGTCTAATAGTGATAATTTTCCAAGATTGCTTAAAAACACTACTGACTCTAAAACAACTAAAGTTTTATTAACTCCAAGAGAGTGTAGCCCTTTAGTTGGAAAAATAAGACGACGAGGCATCATTAGAAGTTTTGACCACGGGAATGAAAACTTTGAGAGGAGGTCGAGTGAGGAGGAATTCAATAAAATTTAACTTCTCATACACATGAGCAAGTTCAATTTGTTGAAATCGACAACAAGCACACGAGGATCCATGATGCAACACAAATTCGGTTGATGGGGGAAGGCCATCACACGTAGGGTTTGGTGGTGGTGAGGAAAGTCGGTAGGGAATGTTTTCACAATGCCTTGTGAGGTTTGGGAATGTTGTAAGGTCATTGATTTGGGGGGTATCAAAAGGTTTTGGTGGTGGTGGGAGATTTTCCTTTTCTCCGGTGATGGGGTTAATGGAGTAGGTCTCATTCCAATACTTGATTGGAGAGAAGGTGGGGTTCTTGGGTGGTTTGGATGAAGGGGGTTCATTTTTCTTGATCCAAATAGGTCTAACCGAGATATTCGGTTTCTTGGAAAGCTTGGATGAGGAAGCTTTGGGTGAGGAAGTTTGTGACAATGAAATGTCAAGGTTATGAAAGGAAGAGTTAGGCATTGTTGAGGTGTGAGAATGAAATCTCAAGGTGGGGGTATAAGAAGAAAGTAGACAAGGCAAAGGTTTGAAAATCAAATGTGAAGTGTTAAGGAATGTTTAGCCAAATTTAGTAAACATGGAATCTTGACAGTGGATAGGTTTATGAACAAAGACCAAAAATAAGCCAAAAATTGGCTTTTCTATCCATGGTACCTTATAGGGACCGGCGGTTCCTTATCACTTAAGGAACCGCACGACTTTAGTGAGCCGCGTGCAGTGGACTTGAAACCTTGATTTTCCAGGGTTTTGAGAAAAACTAATACTTTTTCAAAAAATTGCAAATCTTAGAATTTTACCTCTATTAGCACTAAATTATGCTAGGGTTGCATAAAGCAACACATTCACAAAGAATGTCTTGACAAAGGGTGACAAAATATTTGGATAACATTTTGAACCAATTTTAGTCAAGTTTTAGAGGTTGTGATAGATTTAGGTTCAATTTTAATTTAGAATTAAAGTTGATAAATGTGCACATAAAGATAGAAACACATAAAACTAAGTCCATAATTCATTCTCATAAAACACTCATGAAATAGATACTTAAAGGAAATAAAGAAAAACAATTAACTATCTAAAAACAAAACTAGCTTAAAAACTAGGTCTTGATTAGGAGTCTTCCTTGGCTTGGTTTAAAGAAAAACTTATTAGGGAAAATCATCATTTATCTCCTAGGAAGATGATTGGCAAAGAGACTCAACAAAAAGCTTTGCAACTCTATGTGAGCCCCAATCATCTCCATTCTAAGGATATCAAGGAGATAGAAGTTGTTGAGGCAACAAGGGCAATTAGTGCCATTGTGCATGAAATACCCATAAAAACTAGGATCACCCAAGTTTGGAGTGTTTGAGGGAGGTGGAGGTAGAGGAGGTATGTTCTCCAAAGGTGATGAGGGTGAGTGTGGAGGTATGCTCTCCAAGGGTGAAATGGGTGAGTTTGGAGGGGTAAATGGTGAAGTCGCCAAGGTATCATCAAATTCATTCACAATGGGAATGCTTTGGATGGGTTGTGGTTGGGTAGTCACATCCAAGAGATTACTTGGAGTGAAGGGTGAGGAAAGCTCATTCATCCTAGATTGGAATGAAGAGGGGGTAGAACCATAAGAATGGTTGGTTCCATGGGTAGAGGTAGTCTTGCATGGAGCAAGAGGTGGTGAGGTTGATGAAGAAATGATAATTCGGACAATCTTATTCTTGGGTGTGTGAAAGGGTGAAGAGTTAGGTTTAGGCATTTTAATCTTAATCTTAAGATTTTTCCTTGAGGTGTAGGTTTTGGATGAGTTTGAGCTTCTTGTAGAAACCATGGTTGAAATGAGAGGTTTAAGGTTTAAGGAAGAATGGTTTGATGTGTGAAGAACATGGCTAACAAGGTGGGTTTAAAAGGGTGAGGGGATGATCCAAACTAGTAATGGGTTAAAAACATTTTATGTGAACAATGAATCTAGCTAACCTAGTTTAGGAAATGTGCAGGTTTTTGCAAAGAATCAAGCAAGGTTTACACAGATTAAGGAAAATAGTGTAAAGCAAAGATTCTGTCGGACACAGTAGCCAGTGGTTCCTTATCTATGGGCGGCGGTTCCTTATCAATAAGGTACCGCGGGTCGATATGGAACCGCGACCAGTGGTGTTCAAAAATGGTACTACCTCAAACTTTGGTTAGCCCAGATTTTTACCAAAGGATTTTCAAGCCAAAGTTAACTACTGACCAAAATCTAGGAATCTAACTAACACATATGATGCACAAATCTATACAAATCATAATCACAATGGCATAGGCAATCAATTAGGATAAATAACAAATAATCCAAACAAGTAGAATCTAGTTAATACACCACCAAGATAATACAAAATTGTTCAACATTACATGTTTACCAACATGTATTCTTTGAAACACTTCAAAGTCTTCACCTTCTTTTCTTGCCCAATCCCTTGATCATATTCCCCAAAAACTTGAATCCCTTCCTTGACTCAACCCGATGTTCATGCAATTCACCTCGAGTCCTAAGATTTTCACGGTAGAGATGCTCCATGTTGAGATCTTCTGGTACTTCACTAGAGGAATAATGAGGTGGAGGAGCTAAGTCTTCAAGTCCATCCACGAATGAGTTTGAGGATGGGTGGGAATTACTCGAAGAGTTGAAGTGAGAACTAGAACCTATGCCATAACCATCACTTGTTGGCATATAGGTGTCCTCATCATCCGTCTCTTGATGATCGGATTTTCGCGAACCTCAATCACTTCTAGGCTTTCTTGCATATACCTCTTGAATAGGCAACATAACCCGATGAACCGGGTGAAAGCGAGAAAGTTCGAGGTGGGTAAAGTCATGAGCAACCCTTTTTAAAAGGCGAGTAAGAAGCATAGCATAGGGAAGGTTTGTTTTGGGCTTTGAAAGGGCATAATTCATTCGTCGAGCGATTTAGAATGCCAAATTGTACTTGGTTGATGTAAAGATGCAACACAACATATGCACCATACAAGCCGTGATATGATCTCGGTTTCCACCAAGACAATATACATTCTACCTAAGGATATTTTCCCATTGGACCATAAAATCCTTAAGGTCGCTAGAGAGCACTTCATAGCGATTCACATTTCGCACATTAGAATGAAGGCTTCTCACAACGTTTCCATCATGCTCTTTCGAAATGATGTCAAGGATAAACTCTGGATCAATTTCGACGTGGTCATTTGGAGGTTTGTCGTAGGATTCCAAGAGAGCATCAAGTCTCCATTTATCCGTGAAACGACAAGTGCCTTCATATGGCACACCAAGAATTTCACCAAAACTTTCGAGAGAGTATTGAATCATTTGATCATTCAACAAGAATCGAATGAAGATTTCGCCATTGTATTCAAACATGGAGTAAGTGCTAAAGAATTCTAGAAGAAACAAAGGGTAAATATCTTCTTCTATGTTGAGCAACCAATCAAACCCCGAAAGCTCAAACATAGATTGGATATAGTCATAACCCGTTATTCCCTCATCAACAACTCTACCCTTATGGAAACATCGAGTAGAAAGAGATGAAAAGGAGTTTTGAAGTTGAGTGGAAACGTAGGTTTGGGAAATGTTTGGCATGTATTGTTTAGTAAGTTGATGACCTTTTGGTATTGTGAAGGCATGATTAGTACCTAAATAAAAACACAAGAAAATATTTTTCCAATCACTCATATGAAAAATAAAATCAAAAATCAAAATATGAGAATGTGTTATATCAATTTCTTGAAAAACAAAGGATTGAATCCATATCATTCTTCATGTTCACAATGTATCTATTCCATTATTAACCAAGAACATATGAACTATGTTGGATCAACAATGGACTAGAGCATTGGTATTTCAAAACAAGGTTTTTAGGTAAGCATTAACAATGCAACTACCTATTTGTTCATGGGTTCATCTCAATTCCATCTTTTAACCAATATCATTTAGCCAAAATTCGGATTTGTTCTACAAGTGGGTTTTAGTAAAATCTTAATGAATATGAACCTGAGGAATCATAGTAAAATAACCATGTCAACCCATATTCCTATTAAGGTTCTAATTCAATTTCAATTTTAAAAATCCCCAATTATGAAAGGATGAACCCTAGAACAAAATAGATGAAATTGAAAGAAAGTACTTACAATTAATTGATGTTTGATGAAGGATGAGTGAAACCCACAACTTGGAATCAATTAATTTGAGTGATTGAAGGTTTTTGAAGCTTCAACAATGGTGGAAAAGGTGAAACCCGTCGGCTGTGTGTCTTTGGGGGAGAGAGGATTTGGTTTGAAAAAGATTATTTTAATAAAACTGGCGCTCTGACAAGCTTTACTGCCTGCGGTTCCTTATCGATAAGGTGTCGCGGGTTTGAGCCGCCAGAGATAAAGAACCGCCTACAGAGGCTGGTTTTTATCAATGAAACACGCCAAAATTTTGAAAACCAAGTTTTCTAAAATACTTGAAAATATATCTTAAACCTTTTAGAATATCATTAGATCATCATAACACTAAGCAATATGCCTTAATGAAGGATTACGAGTTGAATCAAGATCGAAAAGAACCGAAACGGACAAACGACTACTCGTAGCAAAAAAGGAAAGTGGAGCGAAGTCAAGGAAAGTGAATCAAGACTAAGATCAATGCTCAAGGGATTAATGACAATCTTCAAATCATGGAGACGAAGAGCTTGTGTCATATATAGTGGTTTAAGGCGTGCCTTTCCGGCGAAGAGTTAAACGACTTTGGTAATGAATAAACGCAAAGCAAATATTGATGCATAGACTAAGATCACTTTCAATAATAGTCTGAGTCTAAACCAAAATATGAGCAAGGTATTAATTCACTTTCTCTCCCACAAAGGGCCTACTAACCGTATGGGTGCAAACCATGGATATCATGGTTGATACTTTAAGCTACTACTAACTCACTCTACATCACCATAGTGAGTCAAGTATCCAAGCAATGAAGGTTTGAGAGGATAAAGAAAGAATCACAAACCACAAACAAATGTCAAGGCAAGGATGCCAAGAACAAGCACATAGTCAAGTAATGATCAAAAGAATGATCAAAGGGCGTGTGGAAGAACGAAAGCGTACCTTGGCCACAAAGAGCAATCCATCAAGGAATCAACGCAATGCCCAACAATGACTATGATGAGTACTAAGTCTTCAAGGACTAGTATCATTCCCAATCATCTTGATATCATCATTCAAAGATGTTGAAGATCAATGAAGATGAGTCTTCTATAAGTGCAAGTAACTTAATCCACAACCAATTAAATGATTGATCTTCATGAGTACCTACATAAAGCAAGATGCAAACTAGTAGATACATTTCAAGAGTAGATCTAAAATGCATAAAAGCTACTAATCTAAGAGGGATGCAATATTATCAATTGAAAGACCTATTTTCCAAGAAAAAATAGTTTTGACCAAAGAGAAACTTTAGTACAATTTGACCTTCTAATTTGAGGAGACAATGGATCGATCTAAGTTTTAAAGTACAATACACTTTAAAGATCTTGAGTGACCATCTCTCTGATACCAATTGTAGAAACTAGAAGGGGGTTGAATAGTTTCTCTTCTATTAGTCACCTAATTAAAATTAATTTTAATTAGGTTTGTATCAAAACTATCTTTTACTTGAAGCTAAGTTACATAATGATTAGGTTCAATTCAAATGCATTAGAAATGATAATAGGTAAGTATAATGATAATGAAATAAGTAAAGAGTAAAGAAAGAGACAACCTAGTGACAAGACACCAAGATTTATAGTGGTTCGACAACGAGGCTCTATCCTCGTTTCTACTCTACTCCTCGAGTACACCTACTCGAGATTTCCACTATATCCACAAGCTCCCTTGTTGGGGGAGAAAGCCTTACATCGTCGCTTACATTATTTTCCGACACTAAGCTAAATGTCGAGACCTAATCATTAGCTAGGACCAATCTATACAATGTTGCCTATTTCACAATTTAATGACACAAGGCTAGATGTCGAGTTCTAATCTCAAGGTAGAACCAATCTCCACGACGTTGCCTACTTCACCATTTTACGACACAAGGCTAGATGTCGAGTTCTAATCCAAAGCTAGAACCAATCTTCACGACTCTTCACTTTGAAGCTAAGTGAGAACTTCACACAACACAACTACTAATCACTTTCAAGTTTAGTGAGAAATCACAAGACACAACCACGTCACTTTATAGTTTAGTGAGAACTACTACACAAATCTATTACAACTCAACTAGACATATCCAAGTACACACATGTAGCTTTAATATACACAACACAAATCCAAGCAAACACATATGCAATGGATGTACACAACAAATCCAAGTATTCACAAATAGCTTGGATGAACACAACTAGTCCAAGTATTCATAAATACAAATGGATCAACAAAAACAAAAAGGCTAACATGATGAACATGACTAATTCATGGATTCATCTTTATCACAACACTAGTGAGTGAGTGATCTTCTCATTGGACAAGGTAAATGAGGGGATCAAGAGGATAATCATATGTAAACATACTTAACACATTAAGTGATCATTTACTAATGATTATGCTATAGAAAAGAGAAAGGGGGCTGAGAAAAACGTCCAAGAGGCTTGTTGGAAAATGAGATTTGATCCACTATTATAGAAGACAAAGTCCAACGGCTAGCTGGGCGCGGATCCTTAACTAGCCGGCGGTTCCATATCGCTAAGGAACCGCCTAGCTATTTGAGGTACCGCCCAGTAGAGTCCGCTCCATTTTTTGTCTTTTAGTGGGGTAGGAATATCTGAGGTTTTTTAAACCTTCAAAGGATATTCTTATGGCATATGGAATATGCCATTTTCAAATTTACATTTTCCATTTTAATAAAACATTTTCTTAAAAAGTATGTTTATTAAAAACTCTTTTGTCATATTAACAAAAGTGAGTTTTAAGGATAATCACTTTGATGATCACTAAGTATGATTAAGAAAAGTTAGTGATATGATTATTACCTTGATGATAGTGTTAGTTAAATAATTCGTTTTGTGTTTTACACTAAATGTGTTGTATAGTTGGTTGTGATCAAAACTAAGAAAGATTAGTTAACACTAATAATGTTTTTAGGCATCACTTGCATTAACACGTTCTGTTTTTCTTGAGAAGGATTGATAGGCTAATGTACGAACGTTATGTGGTGGAAACAAGAGTGATCATGATGTTTGTCGAGAATGAAAGAGCTCATCAGAAGTTATTGACAAGGACTGCAAGGGCTGAGTACGATGGAGCATCGACTAAGAATGATATTGATAGCTTGAGATCCATGATAGCAAATTTGAGTGCAAGTCTTGCGCGGGTTAAGGAAGACCAGGCTAGGTTGGTCAGGATGCAGAGCTGGGAGCACCTTGTAAGATAATCCCTACCGCAAGACTGGAGATTTGTGGATGACTCTGAGCTGGAGGCCAATGATTTCATGGTTCAACCGCCCGCCAGGGGTGAGTGTGTTGCTTTTGGGAATCAGGTAGCACCGGAGTTTGGGTCTACTTCTAGAAGGGAGAAGGTGGCAGAATGTGAGCCAAGCGATAAAGGGAAGAGAAAGATGGATGAGGAAGAAGATAGTGATTGAAATTGTGTATTTTGAAGTTCGTTTATCTCGATTCTTAACCAATTGAAAGTCCTAACAAAATCAGGTTTATGATCGTTTTTGGTTGATAGGGTTATTTGGATTATCTATGTCTATTTGAGCAATCAAGTAAAAATGTGAAAAATATTAACTACGTATCCGTAAAACAATTAGCACTTACCAAGTTTTTATTCAAATAAGGACAAAATTGTAAATCTATGAAAGTAATGTGCTAAAAATGTAAGTACTTGAAACCACAATGCTTGAAATGTAAAAATCAGAAAGTTTAAGGACTAATTATGCAAATTGTAACAAACTACTAACAAAATGTAACAAATTTTAAAACTACTTAACTGAAATTGACAAGTAATCAAAAGTTAGGGACTATTATTATGCAAACCCTAAATACTTGGAAGATTAGCTAACAATACAAACACTACCAAACTTTGAGGACTAATATGAAAATAAAGGGAAATTTCTATCAAAAACGGGCTATAAGCATAAATAAGCTCGCATAAGCTCTAGAATGCACCAAATAAGCTCAAACTAATTTTAAACTGCTTAAAATCCAAAATCATTTAAGCTAGTACAAGGAATAAGTTTGAAATTCAGTAAAGCTCAAATAAGCCAACTTTGATAAGCCAACAATAAGCTATCTGAAAAGTTAGACATGCACAAAAAGATTTTTTAGCTAAATCTTGTCAAACAGCTCAAGGAGAGTCTGGAATGTCCTCTTTTAAGAAAAATGATCAAGTAATGAATCTGGAATTTGAAAATAAGCTGAAACTAGCTTATTGACCAAGTTTGACCAAAATTTTGAAAAAGCTAAAAACCTCCAGATCTACTCAAGACAACTTTCTAAACAAGATTTTGTAAGAAAATAGCAAGGTTTATGAAGTGGTTTGCCAGTTCAAGAAATCAGATAGCAGTGTGTTTATAGAAACTTGCAGTTGCTCAACAGCTTATTAAAAAGCTTATCTCTCACTTGAATCTTAAAACTGTATGGTTTCCTTATAAGCATGTTGTATGACAAGTAGGAACTGGTTTGGAGGAATTTCATCAAGAATTGAACAAATGGCATGAATTTGAAAATGACTACTTTTTTATGAACTAGTTAAGCAAAAACTGACCCAAACCTTTTTACAACCAATTGCCTGTTTGACTTTCTTTTTGACTTTAAAACTACTCAACCTTGTTTACAATGACTAAAGGAATGTGAATGAGCAAAGTTTAACTAGTTAACAACTCTTAAACTACAATTTGACAGCTAATCCAAACACTAGTTACTGAACTTTGAACAAATTTTATAAAGAGAAAATGAGCAATTGGTTGAACTAGTTTAAAACTGATATCTAGCCAAACTTATTAATCAAGATGAAGAACAATCGAACCAATAATATGTAGTAAAACAGACAAAGACTCAAAATGTAATAACAAGCTATAAAACCAATGAAATGAATTCAGTCTCAAGTAATAAGCAGGCAATCAAGTATTAAACTAGCAAGAAGCTATCTACTCATCAAAATCAATCCAAGAACAAACTAAACACACTTGATCAGATCAACAAGTAGGATTTAGGCTAGAAAGTAACATGCATTTGACTGTTTAGTAGAATATAACTCAAGAACTAGAAACCTTTTAGCAACAAGCCTCCACTGATGGAGTAGGTAGGCGCTGAGCCTCCTAAATAGTGTTAAACCACCACCTTAACACTATTAACCACTAATCAACATCTACATTCATCATCATCACCATTCTTACACAAATTCTGCTTCAATATCAACTCAGCTACTTGGAATAGTATTGAACAGCTACAAGTCTTCAACAAGAGCTCCTTATGATCAAGTATGATCACAAGCAACTCACAACAACACAAGATCAACAGTAATGCAGGAACTGAATATGAGATTGAAGGAGAAATGGGAAATTTTATTGCTATGAATGTGAAAGTTTGTTACAAATTTAGGTAGGAAGTTACAACTACTAAAACTAACTCAAGTTTGTCAGGCTCTTGAGGTCGTTACACTAACAACTAACTAGCTAGGATTGAGAGAGAAAAGGGAAGTGTGTGAAATTTTCACACTTAGGCTACATACACAAATGAGAGGGCTATTCCCTATTTATAGACAAAAAGTGAGAAGTAGTTGGAGCTGATGACGTGTCTCAACCAATCAATTGCTGCCAAGTGTCCTGAATTTTTTAATTGAAACTAGCCGTTAAGAACTTGAAACTGGGCTTTTCTTCTTGGTTGATTTACAGGTTAATCAAGTGAGTGGGTTCAATTCGTCCTTCTAAAATAAGCACTTTTCATGTTTAAAGTTTTTCTTGATATGCAGTAGAACTCCAATTCGTTCCTGGGTTGCGTTGAGGAAGAAGGTGACACGTGGATTTATTTGGTTTGGTGAGAGTTGGTCACACGGATCATAATCCGTTTGGATATAATGATTATTGCATGTCCAGCTTTGATTGGCTAGAAATGAATAAGTTGAGTAACTATGCAAATGACTGCGCATTTATTCCTTTGGTTATGTGGCACTATTTGTTGGCAATCCTTGACCCATATTTCTTGCACTCTCATTGGACAATAGCAATAGACACGGATTAAGCCCATTTTTGATGAATTTTTGGCAAGTTTAGTCCTCATACTTAGGTAGAATGTCCAATTGAGCTAGGAACTTCATTTTAATGGAATTTTTTGTCCTTCCACTTGCATACTTGTCTAGTTTGACCCTTTGACTTGGTTGACTGAAGAGTTGACCATGTTTGACTTTCATCTTGACTTTTAAAAATTTACACTTTGATTCCTTCAACTTTGGAGTGTTGTCAAGATAGGTCCTTTATCTTCAAGGTCTTGTCATCTTTGATCCTTCTTTGTCATTTTCATTCAAATAAGCTTGATTTCTTCTTGTTTGTTTGAAAATGTATCCTTCTTACCTATTTATACACAAAAACAAAACATACCACATAATTCCGCTTTATAGCACAAAAGTTAGGTATTTTCCTTTTGTTTTAGGGATTGTTGATTAACTGATATGAGTTTTTGCTTATCAAATCACCTACACTTAAACATTGCCATGACCTCATGCAATGCTATATTTTAAAGCATAAATTTACATTCTCCTCATAATTAACCCACCTTGGCCAATATGGAATGCTATTACACTATGCTACTCTATATGATGCATGATGTTGATTTTGAACAATGCAATGCAAAAGAAACAATTCTATTTACATCTTTTTGGATTTTTCTTGAAATGGTTTTAATGGAAAAACTCATAAAGAAATCAATGACTTAGATTAGGGCTTTGGGTACCATTGACACTTATCACCCTCAAGTTTCACTTTCCCCATACCAAGCTTAAAAATGGGATCATTGCATTCACAAGTAAAACGTGCATCAACTTATTCATGACAATTAAATGTGGAACCGGTTATTATTTGAGCAAATTGCTTTAGGGCAAATTTGTCATTATTTAAAGCGTGAAATATAAGAAATATAAAATCCAAAAATAAGGAAGCACGGTTTTAATCCTAAGTAATCCTCTCATACATTACTTGAAAAACCGCTTACAATTAATATAAGTCCGTTTCAAGAGTAATAAGTCATTCGCCTTATGTGTAAAATCCTAATGTCATGCATTAATAAGTAGCTACACACTCGCTAAGGAAAGAAAAATAAAACTCATGTAATAATTTACATCCGCCGCCTTTTTGAGACTTTGGATCTTCAATCCCGCAACTCGTCAAGGTAATATTGGAATCTAATAGTTACTATAATTAACACTTCACTGCCCCTCTTGGGAGTCTTGTATAATTGTTTTTTTTTCTTTTTTTCTTTTCTTTTTTTTCTAGCCACTCATGTTTTTCATAAGTCGCTCTTATTTTTCTTTATTCCCCACAAAGAAATTTGAAAAGAATAAAAAGAAAAACTCCCGCTAAGTATTAAGCATGACATAAATCTAGTATACATAAAACGTTCTAACTTAGAATCTTAAGACGTGCTTATATCAACCATGAATGATTAAACAAAAATGCATAAGAGATTACAAACCGATTAAAACCGTTCTTGATTATTTATTAACATATATACATGCGAAGAAAATAGAGGTAAAGAAGAGAAGGGTTTAGCCACAAGTAATTATCATGAAGTTTATCTAGCCCTTTTATACTTGCTTCAACTCTATCATTTCCCATTCTCCACAAATTTAAAGTCTCAAATAATGAGAGTAGTGGATGCTTAGCCTAATAGACCAATGAAGGACTACATGGTAAAGGATACTAGCTAGAGAATGCTTAGATAAGCAAACTCGGGTTGAGTCAAAATATCCATGGAGGGCCTAATATGTCAAAGAAGTCTAAATTTGTTAAACCATGTTGTTATTATATTTTTTTTCTCTTTTATATATTTTTGATGAAAAACAAAAGAAGAAATATATACAATGCAAATGTGTTATGCAAATGAAAAAAATCGATTGATGCAAAAATTATGAATGCATATTTTTGGTGGTCAAAGTAGATCAAAAATTTGAAAAATGTTTGAAAATTTTATTTCCAAGTTATCATGAAGGTCAATGACAAAGTCTAGGTAAGGTCACTTCGATAGAAGACCCCCTACATTTAAGCTAAACATTGTCCTCAATGTTTAAGAGCATGGAAGTATAAAACTTTCCCTACACTTATGACAATGAATAGACTTTGCTTAACCCAAGTTAAGGAAAGATCAACGATAGTGAATTCATTTTAAAGCACAATGTGTCAATGAAAAATCACAATAGTAACAAAGTGAACCGCATACAAGGGCCTCCTCCATAAGCTCCAAAGCACGTGATGAGTGAGCAACCCTACAAACAACATGAAGACAAAAGAAGGTCTCCCCTACACTTCTCATCAATTTGCTAACCTTATTTCTAACCTACAACACTCTAGATCTAACAACTTCTAAACCTAGTTATTCAAGCTTGATTTAAGGAGTGTCTAGCTCGACTCATCCCACAATGAATTAATTCATGGGGTATATGGGGATCTCTTGGACCATTTCCACGGAAATGTCCTCCCCAAAATAGTGCTTCACACGGTGACCATTCACTTTAAAATTGGGACCATCGGGTTGTGACAACTCAATAGTTCCATATGGAAATACTTGAGCGATAGTGAATGGACCAGACCATCTCGACTTAAGCTTGCCCGCAAAATGTTTCAACCTTGAGTTAAAGAGGAGAACCGGCTCTCCAACTTTAAACTCACGGTTCTTGATCTTAGCATCATGCAATTTCTTAGTCTTCTACTTAGAAAGCAAAGAGTTCTCATAGGAATTGGCTCTTAATTCATCCATTTCATTAAGTTGATCCTTTCTATGTGAGCCGGCTTGGTTAAAATGAAAGTTAGCCCACTTGAGAGCCCAACAAGCCTTATGTTCTAACTCGAATGGGAGGTGGCATGCTTTTCCATAGACAAGCCTATAAGGAGTACAACCAATTGGTGTCTTAAAAGCCGTCCTAAAAGCACACAACGCATCATCAAGCTTATCTGACCAAGAAGCTCGATGCTCTCCCACCGTTCTCTCCAAAATTCTCTTTAAACCACGATTTGTGACCTCGGTTTGACCATTGGTTTGAGGGTGATACGCGGTAGAAAGTCTATGATTAACTCCATATTTCTTCATAACTCTTGTGAATTGATCATTAAAAAAGTGCGTACCACGATCACTTATGATGGCCCGAGGTACACCAAATCTAGCAAACAATTGCTTCAAAAATTTCACAACAATTCTAGCATAATTAGTAGGTAAGGCTTTGGCCTCAACCCATTTTGACACATAATCCACCGCTACGAGTATATACTTATTTCCCTTGGAAGATGGAAAAGGTCCCATAAAATCTATTCCCCACACATCAAAAATCTCACACTCTTGAATGAAGTTTTGTGGCATCTCATCGTGTTGTGTAATTTTTCCTTGTCTTTGACATATATCACAAAATTTCACCATCTCTTGAGCATCTTTATAAATTGAAGGCCAATAGTAACCCGAATCAAAGACTTTCTTGGCGGTATAGTTGGGCCCAAAATGTCCACCCGTAGGTCCCTTATGACAAGCTTCTAAAATCTTAAATGCCTCGGGCCCATCTATACACCGTCTAATGATTTGGTCCGCACATTGCCTAAAGAGGTAAGGATCATCCCAAAAGTATTACTTTACTTCCTTGAGAAATTTCTTCTTTTGTTGGGAAGTAAGACCATCTATAAGCACATTCCCCACAAGATAGTTTGCAATATCCGCAAACCAAGGGGTGGCATCCTCTTGAGAAGAGATAGACATGACCTCCTATAATGGAAAGGATTCATTGATTTCTTTATTAGGAAAATCTCCTTGAAAAGGATGCTCAAGTCTACTCAAGTGATCCGTCGCTGAATTCTCGGCTCCTTTCTTATCTCGTATCTCTATCTTAAACTCTTGAAGCAATAAAACCCATCTCAAAATCCTAGGCTTAGCATCTTGCTTTGTCATGAGATACTTGAGAGCGGAATGATCCGTATACACTATGGTTTTGGATAGCACAAGGTATGGTCTAAATTTCTCAAAAGCATAAACTATAGCAAGCAACTCTTTTTCCATGGTAGTATAATGAAGTTGTGCACCGGTCATGGTTTTGCTAGCATAATGTATAGGTTAAAAATGCTTATTCACTCTTTGTCCTAACACGGCCCCCATCGCATAATCACTAGCGTCACACATAAGCTCAAAAGGTAATTCCCAATTTGGAGAAACCAAAACGGGAGCCTTAGTCAATTTCTCCTTAAGAGTCTCAAATGAATCCAAACACTCTTGGTTGAAAATGAAAGGAGCCTCTTTTTCCAAGAGGTAGGTCATCGGTCTTGCTATCTTAGAAATATCTTGTATGAAGCGTCTATAAAATCCCGCATGACCTAAGAAACACCTTACACCTTTAACCGTAGTGGGTGAGGGAAGCTTAGCAATCACATCAATTTTATCTCGATCTACTTCTAATCCCTTATTGGGTATCTTGTGTCCCAAAACAATTCCCTCTTTCACCATAAAATGACATTTCTCCCAATTAAGAACTAAACGGGTTTCCTCACACTGCTTAAGCATTCGTTCTAAATTGGTGAGACAAGAGGTAAATGAATCTCCAAAGACGGAGAAATCATCCATGAAAACCTCCATAGTTTTCTCAATCATATCATGGAAAATTGCCATCATACACCTTTGAAATGTCCCCTGTGCATTACACAAGCCAAAAGGCATTCTCTTGTAAGCAAATGTACCGTAGGGACAAGTGAATGTGGTCTTTTCTTGATCCTTAGGTTCAACGGGTATTTGAAAATAACCCGAAAATCCATCAAGAAAGAAATAGTACTTATTTCCCGCTAAGCGTTCAAGCATTTGGTCCATAAAGGGCAATGGGAAATGATCTTTCCTAGTAGCCTCATTAAGCTTCCTATAATCAATACAAACTCTCCAGCCGGTAACAAGTCTTGTAGGAATAAGCTCATTATTCTCATTGGGTACAACGGTGATTCCTGTTGATCCCAAACTTAGATCGATTAAGCTTTGTGTAAACGAGATTAGATCAAGTACTACACGTAGAGAAACCTTTGCTTATGAATAAAGTAACAAAGTGTTATGCGGAATTAACACTTGATCTAAAACACAATGATGTTAAACAAACTTTCACTTGTATTAGAATAATCTTGTTGATTACAATGAAAGGTTTAACTTGCGAATACTATGAAAACTGATATTCAACTTTAACCTAAAAGATCTTCTTTTATAGAACAAGAAGTCTTGTACAATAAGCTACGAATCAACTATTCTAGGTAAAGATAAACATAGAAAATACATTGTCGTTTCTATCCTTACTAGAAGTAATCTAGAATATAATATACGTGTAGCTCACATCTTTCATCAGTGCTTGTCTTCAATCTGTCAACGCTTGACTTTATCTTGTCAACGCTTATGCTGTCAGCGCTCACATTACTCTTGTCAACGCTTGAGTTGTTCTTGTCAGCGTTCAAGTGTTCTGGCCTAAATTTATTCCCAACAATCCTCCCCTAAACTTGATATCCACTCTTATGATCAAGTTTCTGAATAAACATTAAGAACTTGGAGGAGTCTGACAAACCTTATCATATTGGTAATAAATAAATCTGATCAAATTCTTTGCCACGTCACTTGTATAGTCTATCTCCAACTGGGTGTCCTTCATCTTCTCCAAAACAGCCTTGGATATGAAATACTGAGCATCTACAAGTAAATACTCAGCAAACTTTGTAGAACTCAAATGGTATACACCTGCAGCTGAATATAACCTCCATTGAAGACCACTGAGGTCATCTTCAAGATCCTTCCATATTTCAGGATCTTCTTCTTTTGTCCCACACATTCTTTTGAATGTGGTCCAAAGTTTTATTCCATTGGCTGAAGTTGGTGCTTCAGCCTCATACTTGGTCTCTAGTAACCTCCAAAGGTCTACCAAGTCTTCTCTGTCACAACTTGCAAATAAAGATATGAGAGTGGTAAAAGTGTGTACCTCCTTGCCAAATCTTCCAATTTTCCAGAATCCACATTCATCTTCCTCATAACTTATAACTGGATTCCTGGAATCTAGTGGTAACACATGCACCATATCTGAAGCTTCTAATGGGGAGAGCTTAAGGCTCTTTCTAATGATTGCTTCACTTGGATACAGTTGAGACATATCTTTTGGAAACTCAAGAACAAATCCCTTCTTCACTGGTCTAGGGACTATCATAGCTTTCTTGATTGCCATCTCTTCTGCAAGTTGCTCCTTTCTTTCATCTGAAAGAAGTCTGAAAGTGTTCTCTTCCTGCACTTTCACCCAAATAGGATAAGCCCTATGTTCCAACTCATCAAACGTCAAAGCCTTCAGCTTCTGATGTGTCCATCCAACTCCATGACATTTGAGCAACATAAAATAGAGCTTCCTTCTATCCCTTTTCAATTCAGAGAGAATGTTGCTTGCCCTGTACTTCAACATCACCTTACAATCCTGCTGAACTCTAAGAAGAATTTCCAAACCCCATATCTGATCTGAAATGGTCAAGTCTGGATTATCCATGCAGCTTTCTTCCCAAGAATTGTACATCTGAACTACCTCTGGCATATCAAAATCAATTTGCAACTTCAAATCTCTCAGCCTTTCCTTAGCAAGCTCATCACCATACTCAAGTCTTTCTGGTTCAACAATCATCACACTTGAGTCTGAGCTAGCTCCATCACTTTCTTCTTCAGAAGTCACAACAAATGGTGACTTTTCCTTCTCACCTTGTTCCATCATTTGCTCAGCCAGTCTTCTATCAAATTCAATCTGAGCTGCATGCTTTGGAACAACTTCTTCTACCAACTTATCCTTACCCTTATCTGTTGGTTCAATTGTTGGTAAGGTAGATGATAATACCTGAGTAGGAACATCTTTGATGATAGATGATGACTGGAATACATCACCTCCATATGCAGATCTGTCAACGCCCAAGTTTCCTCTATCAGCGCCCAAAATATTTCTGTCAGTGTCCAAACTTGCCTTGTCAACGCCCAAATATTTTCCCTCAGCGCCTTGTGTAACCTCCCTCAACATATCTGTAAATGATAAATTTAAATTTGTTGGAGAGATTAAGGACGTATCAAAACCTTTTTGTTCCTTCAATGTAGTAAGAGCTTCAGCAATATCCAATGATTGACCATCTTGACTGCTCTTATCACTCAGATTTCTTGCTTCCTCCCCTTTGGAAGACTCCTCCATACCTCCCCTTGAATGAGCACTCTCCAAAACAACAATCCTCTCCCTCAATTCTTTGAGTTCAAGGCCTTGGTTACTGACAATTTGTACTAAGTCTGCATTTTGCTTTTGCAAGCTAATGCAGACAGCCGTCAATTCTAAAACCGTCATTGGTTCCAGTCTGCCCTCTTCCAAAATGGGAATTTGACCTCCCAAGTTAGGTTCATTGGGCATGGATGAGGACTTAATGATGGTGGGACTGTCTTGGCCAGCCTCTAAGCCAGAACCAATAGTCCCAGCCTCATCCAGGTCACCAGCCACACTTGTGGTGGTGGTTCTCTCTGCTACATGGCTAGGACCACCAGAGGAGAACACTCCAGCAGTCCTTTGGCGTTTAAGCAACCTATATTCTGGTGGTGTGGAAGATGGTGTAGAAGATGGTGTAGATGTAGGTTGGTTAAGGGGTGTTTGGGATTGTGATGGTTGGGTGTAAACGTTGGAAATAGGCATATCAACGCCCACATTGGATGTGTCAGCGTCGAAGGGATTTTGGTCTATTTGCATTTGGTCAGGTGAGGGTAAAGGTTCAGGGATAGGTTCGAGGTGTGGTTGGGGGTCAATATGAGGTTGGGGGTCTGGTTGGGGTTGTGCTGCTGCAATAACAGCAAGCATGGCTGGGGTTAAGGGTAGGTCTCTATGAGGTGGTGAATTCATCTTGGTGAAAATAGCCTTCTTTTGTTCAGGGATCTTATAAAAGTCATTGTGATCCCTTGAACAATATCTTTGAACATCAAAAACCATTTGCAGAAAACGGGGATAAGCTAAAGTCATTTTTGTCCCCTTGTTTTTACACATTCCTTCAAAAATCATTTTAGACCAGTTATAATTTTGCCCTGTTGTAATACACACAATAGCAGATGCAATGGATCTATTGATCTCATTGTGTGCAGTACATTTGGGACTCAAACATTGAAGAAGAATGTGAATTAGGTACTTCCAGGTTGGGGGAAATTCCTGCTTATGGTACTTATTGAGAGTACCTTCATCAGGAATAGGGTATCCCAAAGCCCTAAGCCCTTGTTCTATTTCAGATATGGGAAGCATGGTTATACCATCAGCATCATTAAGATGCAAGGCCTGGCGTACCAAGGCCTCAGTAACCACCCAACGTCTCCCATGTACAATAGAATTCAATGTTGTCACTCCATTAACTGTTGAGGAACTAACAGTGTTCCAAAACTGTTTAATGTGTGTGACTGGTATGAGTGGTGCATGAGAAAGAGCATACCTTAATGGGGATGCATTCAAATACTCCACCATCTGAGTGTATTGAGGGAACAAAGTATTATCAGCAACAAGATAAGCAATCATGTTGTGTTGAGACTTGAACCCCAAATCCAATTCTGCTGAGTTAAATCTTGGTGCCATTGATGAAAGCTGTTAATTTGATGTATAAAAGATGAAGGTTGATAAGAGAAAAATGTTAGACAAGAATTATAGATACCCTGTTTAAAATAGGAGCCAAATTTATAAGAGTGGATGAATGCACGTGATTGGCCCAAAAATAGGCAAAGATTTTCAAAAATCAATCATGAAAATATTGAAAAAGTTTATAAGTTATCTCATGCATTTAATGAAAGTAACAACTCCTAAAATTACGGCTTGAAAATATGTCAAAAAGTTACAACTGGGTAGGTCCCATTGTTTGTCAACGGTCAAATATAACCCATCAACGCCCAACGGCTATAATCTTGTCAACGTTCGCCTAAAGCCATGTCAGCGTCCATTTTGGTCACAACAACGCTTGGAAAAATCTTGTCAGCGTCCAAAAATAAAACTGTTTTAAAAAGTGAAAAATGACCTTAACAAGTAACTTATCCTAGAGAAGATAACCAAAAGCTGATAATTATCATAGGGCGGCAAGCACTGTCCAGTTATGCACACTTGCATAAGCAAGATAGACATAACAGTCCTCTAGTGTCCCTTGCTAACCAAAATTCTTAACAACCAAGTTACCTCATAAAATCCTTGTTACTCCCAGGTAAAACCCATATCAAAAGAATTCCCAAGCTTCCCAACAGACCACAACCAATTCTAGGCCAAAAATGTCTTGGCAGCATGCAAAGTTGATATACTATGCATGCTACAGTGCCTCATGGTTTAGAAAAACTAACCCATACTCACCAGTGGACACAATCTAGAATTGTGATGAGAGTATTCTAAGAATACCCAAGAGTCCTAAAGGTTCCTTAAACCTCCCCTTAAACTATGATACATGAGTTCTCAAAATATATATATGAACATTAAAAATTTATGTCAAGATAGGAATATAAATATTCCAACCATCATCCATAAAACATGTCCAAATAGCTCTTCAAGGATCCATAAGCAACTCTGTATCCAATGGCATAAAGCTACCATTACCTGCACATTTAGATGAAAACCACAAAACTAACATTTGTTGCTGACAGCGTCCCGACAACACTTATCAGTGTTGAAGGAACTCTTGTCAGCGTTAGACAATAATATCTCCAACAACGGCAAAATAACACTTGACAGCGTTACATTTACCTTTGTCAGTGTTAGAAAAATAATGTGGAAAATCTAAATCATCATAAAGACCAATAACAATGCATTATCCTGTACATACTGTTACAAAAAGATTCCAAAACACATATTAAGTGAGATTAACCATTCCAATATTTGTTACCAAATATTGAAATCTTCCAGCATCAAAAGGTTTAGTTAATAAATCAGCTACATTATCTTCAGTATCTACCCTATCTGGTTGTATTAAACCTTTCTCAAAGCAATCTCTTATAAAATGATGTCTAATTTCTATGTGTTTGGTTTTAGAATGATGTACAGGATTTTTAATAATGCATAAAGTACTGTTATTGTCTACAAAAATCTTGGTATGCATAAAATTATACCCATAATCCAACAGCTGGTTCTGAATCCATAAGACTTGTCCACAACAAGCAGCTGCAGCAACATATTCTGCTTCAGTTGTAGAGTTTGCCACCACTGTTTGTTTCTTGCATTGCCAAGATATTAACCTGCTCCCAAGAAATTGACATCCACCAGTTGTGGATTTCCTATCAAACTTGTCACCACCATAATCACTGTCTGAATATGCAATAAGGTCCAATGGAGAATCTTTTGGGTACCATAATCCAAGATCTGGATAACATCTTAAGTACCTAAAAATTCTCTTTACAGCAAAAAGGTGACATTCTTTGGGAGTCACTTGATGGCGTGCACATGCACACACAGCAAACATGATGTCAGGTCTTGAGGCTGTAAGATACATCAATGACCCAATCATTGATCTATAGTGCCTAACATCCACATCCTTTCCAGCTCCAATCTTTCCCCAAGGGTGTTGTCTATCCATAGGAGTGGAAGCCTCCTTTTCATGTGGAGAAAAACCATATTTCTTCAAGATTTCAGCTACATACTTGTCTTGTGAGATGAAGATACCATCTTCTTTCTGCTGAACTTGTAAACCTAGAAAGAAGTTCATCTCACCCATTGCACTCATCTTGAATTTATCTGTCATGAGCTTGGAAAAGTCCTCACTCATTTTTGGATCAGTAGACCCAAAAATGATATCATCAACATAGACCTGCACAAGTAACACATGTTTTCCTTTCTTCTTTGTAAACAGTGTCTGATCTATGGTGCCCCTCTTGAAACCATTTTCCACCAAGTAGGTGGACAATGTACCATACCATGCTCTTGGGGCTTGATGAAGTCCATACATTGCTTTCTTCACTCTATAAACCTTGTCTGGATTCTCAGGATCTTCAAAACCAGGAGGTTGCATGACATATACTTCCTCAACAATTGTCCCATAGAGGAAAGCACTCTTCACATCCATCTGGTAAACAGTAAAATTCATACAAGAGGCATAAGCTAGAAAAATTCTTATAGCTTCAATTCTTGCAACTGGTGCAAAAACTTCTTCATAATCAATTCCTTCCTCTTGTGTATATCCCTGAGCTACCAAACGTGCCTTGTTTCTGACCACAATGCCTCTTTCATCTTTCTTGTTCCTTAGAACCCATCTTGTCCCAATTGGTCTCACATATCTAGGACAATCAACCAGCTCCCAAACATCCTGTATAGCAAATTGGTGAAGCTCATCCTGCATTGCTTCCACCCAACTTGGTTCCTTGAGAGCATCAAAAATTTTCTTGGGTTCTTCCTGTGACAGAAAACAGGCAAACAAACATGCTTGTACAAGAGGGGTATCAACCTTCTTGTGTATATTGGCAATAAATCCACCAAGACCTTGATGGGATCTTCTTGTCTGAACTGGAGCCATAACATCACCAATGATTTGAGATGTGGGGTGATGCTTAGCTGTGGAAGTGAGAACTCCTCCTTCAAAAATTCTGGTATCCTCAACTTCACGCTCCATGTTGCCAATATCTTCTTCCTCAGATTCTTCTTGATCAACAGAAATCTCTTCATGGACACTAGAAGGTCCACCCTGTTCAAAATGAGAAGAGAAAAGCTGTGTAAAGGTGTCTCCAAAGTCTGATCCTTGTTTATCAGCGTTTGGGCTAACAACGCTTGAACTGGTGTTGTCAGCGTTGGAGCTATCAGCGTCTGAATTGGTCGTGTCAGCGCTTGATTTCCCTTTGTCAGCGCTTGAAGAATCATGCATGTTTGTAGTTGGTGGTATCTGAACACCACCATTATCTTTCCTTGCAGCAGTAGCAGCAGCATAATACTCATCTGTCCATATAGGAAGTGTAACAAATTCTTGTGTGGGAGATGATTTAACTGCTGGTGGTCCATTCTCCTTAGCAACCTGTATACCTGAAACATTACCAATTCTCTTTTCCAAAACACTTGAAGTTACCTTCACAATGTCTGGATCAGTAACAGGCATATAATTTAAAGCTCTAGACAAAGGTTCTAAGTCAAACAACCAATTTGGACCACTCTCAGGATCACTAGGTTTACTCTCTAAAAACCTAACATGTACTTTTTCAAGTATACGTTTTTCCTTTTTAATGTAAACCCTATATCCTTTACTCTGCACTGAATAACCCATGAAGTAGCCTTCATCACCTTTTGAATCAAATTTACCTAGGGCCTCACTAGTTTCTAGAACAACTACATGACATCCAAAAGGCTTCAGAAAACCAATATTTGGCTTCCTTCCCCAAAGTAATTCATAAGGTGTCTTATTATGTATCTTGTTGACCAATGCCCTATTTTGAACATAACAAGCTGTGTTAACAGCTTCAGCCCAAAAAGCTATAGGAAAGTGGGCATCAGCCAACATGGTTCTGGCTGCTTCAATAAGGGTCCTATTCTTCCTCTCAGCAACCCCATTTTGTTGTGGGGTTCTAGCTATGCTAAACTGCCTAGTAATCCCTTTCTTGGCACAAAAATCATCTAACAACTGATTTTTAAACTCACCCCCATTGTCACTTCTAATAATTTTGACCTCATTACCATTTTTCTTTTCAATTTGGGTAATGAAATTAATCAGACTTAGGGCAGTTTCACTTTTCTTGGCTAAAAAGAAAGTCCATGTGAACCTGGAGTAATCATCAGTAATGACAAAACAATATGATTTACCCTTCAAACTTTCTATATTAGTTGGACCAAAGAGGTCCATATGCAATAAGTGAAGGGGTTTAGAACTAGAGTGCACCTGTTTAGACCTGAATGAGACCTTGTGATGCTTGCCCTTAAGGCATGCAACACAAGAGTGGTCATTGTGGAAAGCCTTTTCAGGCAAACCATGAACTAAACCAAGCCTCACAAGTCTATTAATATTCTTAAAGTTTATGTGCCCTAGTCTCCTGTGCCAAAGATTACTTTCATCTACTGAGGCTTTAGCATATAGACATGACATTTTATTATTTACCTTAATTCCATTAAGATTCACATTATATATGTCTTTATGCCTTGGTGTTCTAAAATCTATGTATTTCTCCTCAGGGAGCTTATAATCTTTGCTTAACACCAAGCACTCAGTATCTGTGAAAAGAACCTTATTTTTGTTATCACACACTTGTGATACACTAAACAAATTATAATCCAGATCTTTTACCAGGAAGACATTCTCAAATCTTAGATTGTTTGTGACAAGGGTTCCTTTTCCAGTGATTGTTCCATAGCCCCCACCAAAGTATACCTTATCACCATCTTGAATAGGAGAGAAATTGGTCAGATAGTCTTCCTTTCCTGTCATGTGCCTTGAGCATCCACTATCCCAGTATCCATAGTCATTGATCTTCTTCTGAATGCCCTGCACATAAAGAAAACATATTAGTTTTCTTTGGGAACCCAAGCCTTGGAAGACTTGGATTCATTTGGTTGTTCAACAAGAACAGACTTGGTTCTCATAACAACCCCATTTTCATCCCTGTTTGAATGAAATTCCCAGTTAACCCCAATTGGTGTTGACAATGCCTTTGAAATATAATGAAACCTGTTGCATGTCATAGAAATACCAGTATTATTAGGGTTCTGGTCTTGTTTTGGTCTCCATGTTAAGCTAGTAGAAGCTTTAGACCTATTTCCCTGTGGCTGCAAATACCTAGGTTTAGCAGTGTTTCTATCAGCGCTGAAATTTCTCTTGTCAGCGCCCCGATTGCTCTTAACAGCGTTGAACCTAGGGTTTGCTACAGGAACCCATTGCCTATTTGACCAAGTATTTGACTTTTGAAAAGGTCTTAGGCCTTGTGTGTTAGACCCTCTAGAAAAGAATGGGGCTGGTCTAACAACTTGTGAACTTTTGTTCACAAAGGTATTGGGTCTGACAGTGTTTGACCTATGTTGACTTTTGTCAGCGCTGAAATGGTTCCTGTCAGCGTTGACATTGAAAGCATTGACACATTTGTAGGCCAAATGTGAGAAGCTACCACATGTGTAACAAGCTTTTCTAGACATAGTCTTAGGTCTAGAAGCAAAGAAGCCTGTTCCATGATCACTAACTTGGCTTTTTGATGACCTAGTATTCCTATACATCTCTGCATATTTAACACTAGGTTTTCTAACATATTGTGGGCCAAGGTCAACAGGTTTGCCAGTGGTAGGGTGTGTGATCTTAATAGGTTTAGGATCATCAATTGGTTTTGTGATTGGTGTGGGCTCATTTGGACTTTCACACAATAACCCTCCCTTAACAAACAAAGTGTGGTTAGCTTTCTTCCACTCTTCTAGGTCAGTCAGCTTTTGCTGATATTCCTCAACTGGGGAAGTCACTCTAGGTGGAGGAATAAACTCCTCCTCTTGGCATTCTGGCAAGCCAGTCCAAGATAAGTCCTTTGATTGGACACTATAGAAATCCCCAGCTGGTGGTGGAACAACAGTATAATTATTCATCCCAATCCCACTCATATCCTTAGAGTCTCTTTGTTTGCCAACACACTCTCCTAGGGATTGTGTGGCCTTATCAAATCTCTGGATTTTAAGACTCACATTATCTTTATTTTTGTTAGCCTCCTCTAACTGAGCTATCAAATCAAGATTAACCCTATTCACTATATCTTGAACATCCTTACTCTGATGTAACTCATGTTTTAAGATATTTATTTGATCCTTTAAATCAAACTCCATTTTCTTATACTCAGATACTGTCTTTTCTGTTTGGGTAAGAGCAACTTGATAGTTAGATACTTTGCATCTTTCAGTACTTGCCTCATCTAACAATTTAACTATCTCTTGTTTTAATTTTTCAGTATTTAAACGACAACCCTTAGAACAGAAAGCATCATCATATACCTCATTATCTGATGAAGAGGAGGAGTGTGCCATGAGAGCATATTCAGCATGCTCTTCTTTAACTTCAGCAACCAAAGCTCTGTCCTCTTCCTCATTCTTAGCCATCCAGCTCCAATCCCATTCTCCAACACCATCAATTTGTTGAACAGCAACCATGGCCTTGGGATCTGGGTTCTTAATCATTTGGCTAGAAGGCTTCCCAGCATCAGATCTTCTTGGAGATCTACATTCCCTCATAAAGTGCCCCATCCTATGACAGTTGTAGCACTCCACCTTGGATTTGTCAAATCCAGCAACATCCTTAGCATTAAAGGTCATCTTTTTCTTGAACCTTTTATTGAACCTGTTTGCTCTTAAACTTACAAGAGCCATAGTCTACTTGATATCCATCTCTTCCAATTGTTCATCACTTATCTGCTCAAGATCTTCATAAGTAATCCTTGAATCACTAGGCAGAGAAGCAATGAATGCACACACAGTATCAAGATCAAAACCAGCAGGTTTAATTCTATCAGCGCCATGATTGTGTGTGTCAGCGCTTGAGTACAAAGCGTTGACAGGATATGATCCAGCGCTGACAGATTGACATCCAGCACTGACACCTTGAGATCCAGAGGCTGAATGTCCATAAAAGTTCATGGAATCAAATTGGCCTTCACTTTGTGAAAAGAAGGCCATGTTGCTGCTGGAAGATTTGTTATCACTTTCCAATTGCCATTCATTCTCCAATAGTCTTAACTTGTTGAAGATGTCATCAAAACTGGAAGTCTTGTGGGTGTTATTGACAAGAATGGATCTTGTCTCAATCTTCCATACATCACCAAGGCTTTTGAGAAAAGTAGCATTCAATTCAGGATCATCAATCTGTTTTCCCATGAAGGAAAGTTGACTTGTGATGTCAAGAAGTCTACTTCTCACACTGCTGAGATTCTCATTAGGTTGAGCTTTAAAGACAGCATACTCATGCAATAGTTGCTTCTTCTTTTCTTCTTTTGTGTCAGCATTGCCACCATGTGCTACTTCAAGAGCTTCCCAAAGCTCTTTTGCTGACTCAAATCGTTTGTACTTGTGCTGATTCTCATGACCTAGGGCATGTTTCAAGATATTCAAGATTTTCATGTCCACCCTCTTCTTGGCTATATCTTCAACAGCAACAGCTCTCCCATCTTCAGGTTTTTCCACCTTATCAGATTCAGGACAATTAGGAACAGCTGTCCTTGTGGCAATAGCAGCAGTAATCTTTGCTGCTTTATCGAATGTGTTCCCATATTCGATAATTTCCCAAAGAGTGTAGTCATGAATAGCTATGTATTGCTCAAAATTGGACTTCCAAAGCTCAAAGTTCCTGGCATCAAACATGGGAATTTTGATACTAGGGTTTGAGAAGTTGTTTTGCAGCAAAGCAGGAGGTTGATTTGTGCCAGACATGATGTTTTTAGGGTTTTGAGAATTTAGGGTTTTTTAGGGTTTGGTGTTTTAGGGTTCTGCGTTACTTAAAGATCAAAAGTTTCTCAACAAGCTCTGATACCACTTGTTGATCCCAAACTTAGATCGATTAAGCTTTGTGTAAACGAGATTAGATCAAGTACTACACGTAGAGAAACCTTTGCTTATGAATAAAGTAACAAAGTGTTATGCGGAATTAACACTTGATCTAAAACACAATGATGTTAAACAAACTTTCACTTGTATTAGAATAATCTTGTTGATTACAATGAAAGGTTTAACTTGCGAATACTATGAAAACTGATATTCAACTTTAACCTAAAAGATCTTCTTTTATAGAACAAGAAGTCTTGTACAATAAGCTACGAATCAACTATTCTAGGTAAAGATAAACATAGAAAATACATTGTCGTTTCTATCCTTACTAGAAGTAATCTAGAATATAATATACGTGTAGCTCACATCTTTCATCAGTGCTTGTCTTCAATCTGTCAACGCTTGACTTTATCTTGTCAACGCTTATGCTGTCAGCGCTCACATTACTCTTGTCAACGCTTGAGTTGTTCTTGTCAGCGTTCAAGTGTTCTGGCCTAAATTTATTCCCAACAATTCCACCCTTTTTTGGAACACAATGTACCAGGCTAACCCATGGAGAGTCGGAAATGGGGTAAATCATGTCCGCATCAAGGAGTTTGATAACTTCCTTTTTAATGACCTCATGGATTTTAGGGTTAACCCTTCTTTGGCTTTGAATGGTGGGTTTGTAATCATCCTCTATAAGGATTTTTTGTGTACAAAAATGTGGATCAATTCCCCTTATGTCGGATATTTTCCATGCTAAGGCTTGCTTATGTTTCTTAAGGAATTCTATGACTTTCTCTTTCTCATCCTCTTTCAACTCTTTAGCAATGATCACGGGTAATTGGTCTTTTCCCTCTAAGAAAGCATACTCTAGGTGGGATGGAAGGTCCTTAATTTCAAGTGGAGGTGGACTCTCTATGAAAGGTTTAACTATGGATGGATCATCAATGGTTACTTCTTGTGGAATGGGTGAAGGAATGAGGTCCTCATTGAGCAACTTTTGGATAGTGAGAATATCTTCTTCCCAATTGATGGGAGAATCATCATTACCAAGAAAGTTGGACTCAAATTCCTCCAAGAGGAAATCACTCTCTCGAAAAGGTGTTAAGGAAGGAGCAATTGAGGCCACGGTTTCAACATGGGGCATATCCTCACTATTACTCTTGCAAGCGTCATGAAAATGCTCATCACACACCTCATCTCACATCAACTATGTTAATGGTCTCACAAGGTTTAGACTCCTTAATCTCTTTCTTATCACACACTTTCCCTAACTTAAACACCACTTTCTCATCCTCAACTCTCATAATTAGTTCTCCCTCCGCCACATCTATTAAAGTACAACCCGTTCTCAAAAACGGTCTACCAACAATCAAAGGAACTCTAGGGTCCATGTCATAATCAACCACTACAAAGTCGACCGGAAAGGTAAACTTATCCACACCTACAAATACATCCTCCGCGATACCTACCGGGTAAGCTATGGTACGGTTGGCTAACTCAAGTGTCATCCTAGTGGGAGTGAGCTCGGGAAGAGAGAGTTTTTTCCAAACCAATAAAGGCATGAGATTTATGCTTGCCCCTAGATCCGCCAAAGCCATGCAATTTTCCACCCCGGGAAAATTACAAGGTATCAAAAAGCACCCCGGATCTCCAAGTTTTGTTGGTAAGGTGTTGAGTAAGACGGCGGAACAATTTTCATTAAGGGATGTGTTGGGCAAATCGACCAATTTTTCCTTGTTGGAGAGTAAATCCTTGAACATCTTAGCAAATTTTGGCATGTAAGCAAGAGCCTCCGCAAAGGAGATGTTTATGTTGAGTTGCTTGAACATCCTTAAGAAATTTGAGACTTGTATAGCATCCTTATTCTTTAATTTGTCCTTTTTCAATCTTGAAGGGTAAGGAAGATTTGGTTTAGGTGTAGGTGTAGTAGGTGTTGTAGTGGAAGATTTATCTTTGTTAGCTTCATCATTGGGAGTTGTGGAAGGTAAAGGAGAAGTGGGAATAGGTTGAGAAGGTGTGGTTGATAAAGTAGGAGAGTTTGGATGTGGTGAAGTAGATGTAGAAGGATTATCACATGTGGGAACCAAAGTGGGTTTAACCATAGAAGGTGTAGGAGGTGAAGGATCATTTGTTGTTTTTCCACTTCTTGTTGTAATAGCATTGACATTTGCCCTTGGGTTTGTTTGTGTGTTAGATGGTAAAGCCCCTTGTTGTCTTTGATTAAATGCTATCAAAAGCCTCTTAGTTTGCTTCTCCATTGAAAGTTTCATTTGCTCGTTCATTCTTTTTTCAGTTTCACGAATTCTCCTCTCAACATACTCATGAGTTTCTTGTAGCCCATATCCTTGATTTTGAAGTTGAGGATATCCTTGATTTGGGAAGGGTGGGGGTGGTGGATTAATACAAAGATTTACTAAGTATCAAAGTTCGTTGAATCCGGTCTTTTCGAATTGATTACCGATTAAAAGTGCGACTCAGATGTTCTTGCTGAATAGAAAGGAAGTTTGGTTATCTATTCTACTTAAAAGGTAAATGCACAAGATAATAACAATAAACTAAAAGCAATTATGAAAATGTCGTTGAGTAAAAAAATAAAACTTTAAAAATTAACTAAAAATTACTAGACAAACACTTGGTAAAAACAGAGATTTTGGTAAGCGTGCAATTTTTGAAAAAATAAAAATTTCAAATCTAAATAAAATAACTTATTCGGAATAATTCATTCGTTCGGGAAAAAGGGTTCGTTCGGGAAAAATATGTTGGTTCGGTAAAATGTAGTTCGTTCGGGAAAATGGTGTTGGTTCGGTAAAAACAACTGGTTCGGAAAAATCAAACTGGTTCGAAAAAATTGCTTCGTTCGGAATAATCTGCTGGTTCGGTAAAATTAATGCTTCGTTCGGGAAATTATGTTGGTTCGGTAAAAGCAAACTCGTTCGGTAAAAATAAATTTGTTCGGGAAACTTGGACTGGTTCGGGAAAATTAATTTGTTCGGTAAAAATAAAATTAGTACGGGAAAATCAAACTGGTTCGGAATAAATGGTTCGTTCGGGAAAAACTGGGAAAACAGAAAAAGAGAAGAACAAGGGTAAAACTAAAATGCGATTTATATCAAAGATCAACCAAGTTTTATCCAAAGATTAAACCAAACTAACCACTAATCATAAACTAATGATAAACCATCAAACCAAATCAATAAAAACACAAAACCCACTTGTTTTTAGGAAACCAAAATCAACCAAATCAAAACTTAAAAACTTAGAATCGTAAAGAAAAGAAGAACAAGATTAAAGGAAGGATTATATTAAAGATTAGGATTCAAAAATATGAAAATAAAGGGTAACATACATGAAACTTAATGATGAAGGAAAGAAAAATCAAGGTGCCAAACACCCTAATGGTGATGGCCTTAAAAGTGAAAATTACAAAATAAAATTAAAAGCTTGTTGCAAATGTGTGAGGTTGGGTGATATTTATAGGCCTTGTGATGAGTTGGTGAATGGGCTTTTCTCAATTCTTTTTGTCTTCTCGTCTTTTTAATAAAGTTGACGTTTTCGACTTCGTTTCAGGATTTGTCGATGAATAAATTCAACTCGTCTTTTAATTTCTTCATTTAATAGACTTGAGTTCTTCGACTTCATTAAACTTCCGTCTTTAGACTTTTTCTTCGATAAATCTTCAGAATAGGCTTTGGACTTCCGTTCTTTTTGCATTCTCGATCTTTCGACTTCGTCTTTAGTCTTTTTCTTCGATAAAAGCCCGTGATAGCCCATGTTTTCTTCCTTTTGCATCTTTTGGTCCTAAAACACAATAAAAACACAAACCACGCATAATTCCGACTTTTACGACATAAAGTTCACGTTTGGTCTTGTTATTATTGGAAATAAGTGGTAAAAGGATAAGTGTTTTTCATACTTATTAAATCCCCTACACTTGACCATTGCAATGTCCTCATGCAATGCACTAATTTTGAAGCACGGTTTACATTTTTCATCATAGATAACCCACCTTGGCCCTTATTAAATACTAAACACTAAGCAAACTAAAAGAACAAAATAAGTAAGAAATCAAAGACTTACATTGGGGTTTTAGGTTGTCATGAATGTTCATCACTCTCAAGTTTCATGTTCCCCATACCAAGCTTAAAAATGAGATCATTGTTATTATAAGTTAGCAAACTAACACAAACTCATGTGGCCCAATTATTCACTTAGACTCCCTTATTCCTAGGTGTATCTCTTATATTTTATTTTTGTCTTGAATGATCACGAGGATGCATTGTTTGACTTATTTCGATAGTTTATTTAGGCCGAAAATAAAGTAGGACGTTTTAATCAATAGTTAGCTAAAGGACAAAATCTTTTAAAACTGCTTCTCGGGACCTCATAAAGTTCATATCTTGGCATAACTCGCTTCACGATTTGAGACCTTTCTCGGACCGATATTTGGCAGCGACTTCATACTTCGAATCTTTGAGAGACGTTCTTGAAATTATGGTCTTCTCTTCATAATAGGAATTTCTTCACTTGAAGTTTTGAGAGATTCTTAATCTTTGGACCACGGCTTTTTTATTTTTCTCCAATCTTTATTTTGGACTTTGATATACAAAGATCCGCCTCCTTTTAGGACTTGGATCTATTTATCCTCATACCTTGTTAGGGCCTTTTTGGATAGACTTCTCCATGATCTTTAGGGGAGTATTTGCTTTTCGTCGTGTGTCTCGATCCTTCATATTGATTTTTGATAAATGATTCTTCACATCACTTTTGGATCTTTAGCAACAAAATGTAGACCTCATGCCTTGTTAGGGCCTTTTCGGACTCGCCAATCTTCGCATCTCGCTTCAATAAGTTATGCCTTGGCTATGAACTCTAATTAATACCGAGCAACTTTTAAACGATCTTGTGCTAGAAGCTAAGTAACTTTTCAAATCGTACAACCTTATTTATTGCAGATAAATTTATTAGCAAGCGATGGGAGAAAAAGCTTATAATCAACTCACATAAATTCATGAAAGAATACCAAACTTATAATTGACTCTATCATCTCTCGTTCTCCATAATTTATAATCTCAAGGAATGAGACTCGTGGATGCTTAGCCAATTAAATCAAAGTTTTGGGTTTTCGAATCATCTATAGGATCTTGCAAACTCTTAGACTTTTTCAAGTTTAGAAATCGCATTTTAAAGTTCCCTTGATAAACGACTCTCTAGGATCAATTATAGCAACTTGCGAAAAGTTCTTGTTCTTAACCCGTGAGAGTTAAGACTTTCGCGTTTTAAAGTTCCCTATATAAAAGCCTAGCAAAACTTGACTTAAACACGTTAAGGATACTAGCTAGAGTAAACTTAGATAAGTAAACTCGGGTTAAGTCAAAATATTCACGACTTTGAAAAATTTAAAACCACTTTATTGAAAATTTATTCTAGCAAAGAAAGTAAATAACGATAACAAAGAAAAAACTACTAGGCCAAAACAGATTAAAAATTTTGGAAAATGTCGAAAATCAAGTTTTCCGGTTAAAATGAGGGCAAATTCATGGAAAAGACCACTTACTTCGATAGAAGTCTCCCCTACACTTGATATGAACATTGTCCTCAATGTTTAAGCATGTGGGAGTAAATTCCCCTACACTTATGACATTGTGTACTTTGTTTAAAACTTGCTAAGGGAAGGACAACTTTAGTGATTTCAATGTGAACATATAAGATATGAAATATTGAATCACGACAGTTTAGGATAGAACCGGGAAGACGGGAACACGGGATCACGGTTCATCAAAGGTCATCGAGAATGGATCTTTGAAGCTTTAAATCCCTGCACAGAAGAAGAAACAAGACAACAAACACATACGGGGCTCCCCCCTACACTTATTATGAAAACGGTAAAGGATAGATCAACGGGTTGCCTCCCGAGAAGCACTTGTTTTTGTTCACCGAGTCACGAGCCTGACTCGACCCCAAACTAGTTCATGGGAAACGTGGTGAGGGATGGAATCATCTCATGAGAGATGTCCTCACCAAAGTACAACTTCACACGCTGACCATTCACCTTAAAATTTGGCCCATTTGGCTGAGAAAGCTCAATGATGCCATATGGGAAGACTTTGGCGACGGTGAATGGACCAGACCAGCGGCTCTTAAACTTGCCCGAGAAGATCTTCAACCGAGAGTTAAAAAGTAATACTTGATCACCAACGTGGAACTCTCAGTTCTTAATCCTTGCATCATGGATGATCTTGGTCTTCTCCTTGTAGATCAATGAGTTCTCGTAAGCTTCATTCCTCAATTCATTAAGCTCGTTGAGTTGAATCTTGCGAAGATCAGCGGCTTTGTTAATGTCGAAGTTAGCCCACCTTAAGGCCCAGTATGCCTTATGTTCCAGCTCGATAGGGAGGTGGCATGCTTTCCCATACACAAGACGATAAGGTGTACAACCAATCGGGGTCTTATAAGCGGTACGGAAAGCCCACAAAGCATCATCTAACTTATCGGCCCATGCGGCACGATGCTCTCCCACAGTACGCTCCAGAATACGCTTCAATCCGCGGTTAGATATCTCGGCTTGACCATTGGTTTGAGGATGATAAGCGGTGGAAAGACGGTGATTGACACCATACTTAGCCATGACTCTTGCGAATTTATCATTGCAAAAATGAGTCCCGCAGTCACTGATTATAGCACGAGGAACACCGAATCGAGCGAAAAGCTGCTTCAAAAAGTTCACAACCACCCTCGCATCATTCGTAGGGAGAGCCTTAGCTTCAACCCATTTTGATACGTAGTCAACGGCTACGAGGATGTATTTGTTCCCTTTAGATGATGGAAATGGCCCCATAAAGTCGATACCCCATACATCAAAGATTTCACATTCTTGTATGAAATTTTGAGGCATCTCATCTTTATGTGTGGTCTTGCCTTGTCGTTGGCAAACATCACAATGCTTAACCATTTCGTGAGCGTCACGATAAATGGTGGTCCAATAGAATCCAGAGTCGAATACTTTCTTCGTGGTGTAGTTGGGACCAAAGTGACCACCGGTGGGTCCTTTATGGCAAGCGTCAAGGATTTGTACCGCTGCCGGCCCATCAACACATCGACGAATGACAAGATCCTCACATTGTTTGAAAAGGTAAGGGTCGTCCCAGAAATAATGTTCAATATCTTTAAAGAACATTTTCTTTTGTTGGGACGTTAACCCTTCCTTGAGAATTCCACCCGCTAATTAGTTTGCAATGTCCGCAAACCACGGGGTGTCATCAAGATTCGGATTGATAGACATTAAGGCTTCAAGGGGAAAAGATTAATTGATCTCTTGATTCGGATGATCCCCTTGATAAGGATCCTCAAGTCTACTTAGATGATCCGCAGCTAGGTTTTTCGCTCCCTTCTTGTCACGAATTTCAATGTTGAATTCTTGAAGGAGCAAAACCCAACGAAGAAGTCTTGGCTTAGAATCTTGTTTAGTCAACAAGTACTTCAACGCGGAATGATCGGTATACACGATGGTGGTGGAAAGGACAAGATAGGGGCGGAATTTTTCAAAAGCATACACTGCCGCTAAAAGCTCTTTTTCGGTAGTGGTATAATGCAATTGAGCCCCCGTCATTGTCTTGCTAGCGTAATGGATTGGTTGGAAGTGTTTGTTCACTCTTTGTCCCAAAACCGATCCAATAGCAAAGTCGCTAGCATCACACATCAATTTAAAAGGTAGCTCCCAATTAGGGGTAACCAAGATCGGTGCCTTAGTTAGATTATCCTTAAGAAGATTGAAGGATTCATGACACTCTTTGGAAAAGATGAAAGGGGTATCTTTTTCCAAGAGGTGGGTCATCGGGCGAGCGACTTTAGAAAAATATTGAATGAATCGACGATAGAAGCCCGCATGACCAAGGAAACTTCTCACACCCTTTACAGTTGAAGGTGGAGGCAATTTGGCTATGACATCCACCTTAGCGCGGTCCACTTCAAGACCGGCTTTTGAGATTTTATGTCCAAGCACAATGCCTTCTTTTACCATGAAATGGCATTTTTCCCAATTTAGAACAAGGCGAGTGTCTTCACACCGCTTAAGCATGCGTTCCAAATTGGCAAGGCAAGTAGAGAAGGAATCACCATAGACCGAGAAATCATCCATGAAGACTTCCATAGTTTCTTCAACCATGTCATGGAAGATAGCCATCATACACCTTTGGAATGTCCCAGGAGCATTGCATAAGCCGAAAGGCATTCTTTTGTAGGTAAATGTTCCATAAGGACAAGTGAATGTGGTTTTCTCTTGGTCTATGGTATCGATGGGAATTTGAAAATACGCGACGAAACCGTCCAAGAAGAAGTAATAGTTATTACCCGCTAGACGTTCAATCATTTGTTCCATAAAAGGAAGGTGAAAATGATCCTTTCTCGTAGCATCATTGAGTTTGTGATAGTCTATACAAACTCTCCACCCTGTAACGAGACGAGTAGGAATCAACTCGTTGTTTTCATTGGGCACAACGGTGATTCCGCCTTTCTTAGGCACACAATGGATGGGACTAACCCATGGTGAATCCGAGATAGGGTAGATCATTCCCGCATCAAGAAGTTTGATAACCTCTTTTTTGATAACGTCATAGATCTTGGGATTCACACTTCTTTAGCTTTGAATAGTGGGTTTAAAGTCGTCCTCCATGAGAAATTTATGTGTGCAAAAGTGAGGATCAATTCCACGAATATCGGAGATTTTCCAAGCAATTGCTTTCTTAGGATTCTTCAGCACGGTGATAAGTCGATATTTTTCTTCCTCTTTCAAGTCCTTTGCGATAATGACGGGTGACTTCTTGTTGTCTTCAAGGAAAACGTACTCGAGATGAGACGGTAGGTCCTTAAGCTCTAAATCCGGAGGATTTTCGATGGAAGGCGTAGTCAAATTCGGTTCATCAATAGAGATATCCTTAGGAGATGGTGGAGAAATATGGTCCTCATTGAGACGTTTCTTAATGGTACGAATGTCTTCATCCCAATTGGATGGAGAATCGTCATATTGCAAGTCTACATCTCCCAAAGTTGCTTCAAATTATTTCAAGATGAAATCACTTTCTCCAAATGGAATTAGTGATGGAGAAATAGAGGCAACGATCTCAACAATGAAAAGAGAAGAAGAACCACTTTTACAAGCGTCTTTGAAATGTTCTTCACAAGCCTCATCAAGAACGTCAATGAAATTAACACTCTCGTTTTCAGAAGGCTGCTTAGAAAGTTTACCCATGTTGAAGATGATTTTATCGTCACCAACTCTCATGATTAATTCGCCAGCGGCTACATCAATGAGAGTGCGACTGGTCCTCAAGAATGGACGTCCAACGATTAATGGAACATGGGGGTCCATCTCGTAGTCAACGACAACAAAATCCGCCGGAAAGGTGAATTTGTCGACACCAACGAAGACGTCTTCGGCTATCCCCACTGGATAAGCAACCGTACGGTTTGCTAATTCCAAAGTCATTCGTGTGGGGACTAGCTCAGGTAGAGACAATTGTTTCCAAACGCTTAAAGGCATTAAGTTTATACTAGCACCTAGATCGGCTAGGGCCATACAATTCTCTACCCCGGGGAAGTTGCAAGGAATCAAGAAACGACCCAGATCACCAAGTTTGGTTGGTAATTTCTTTAAGAGCACTGCGAAGAAATTCTCATTAAGTTGGGTCTGAGTGATATCGAGGAGTTTCTCCTTATCACTGAGAAGATCTTTAAACATTTTAGCATATTTGGGCATGTGAGCGAGAGCCTCATCAAAGGAGATATTGAAATTCAGTTGTTTAAACATTTTAAGAAAGTTAGAAACCTGAATATCATCCTTGTTCTTCAATTTCTCTTTCCTCAACCTCGAAGAATAAGGTATATTGGGTTGAGATGAAGGCTTTGGAATGGAATTCTCACTCACATCCTTGGGTGGTGGAGGGGTGGAAGTAGAAGGTGGAGGAATTGGAGAAATAGGAGGTGGAGGAGTGGAAGTTGGAGGAATTGGAGAAGGAGACTCGTTTTCCTTAGTCACAATCACCGGTGTAGGTGTAGGAAGCTCGTGTTCCTTTAAACCTTTTCCACTGCGAGTGGTGATTTCTTTCATCTCCCCTCTTGGATTAGCAACGGTGTTACTCGGAAGAGAACCCGAACCAGAGGCTTGATTACTTGGGAAGAAACTAGCCATCATGTTCCTTGATTCATTCGTTTGACTTGCCAAAGTGTTTCGCATATCGGCTCAAAGATCATTTCCTTGTTTCACCATATCTGCTTTCATGTTGGCCATTTCCCGCTGAAGATTTTGAACAATCACATCATTAGTCCTCATGTAAGTTTCAACGTCTTGATGTAATGCGGTGGGTTGGTTGGGAGGAGGAGCATGGTAGGCAGGTGGTTGATAAGCGGGTTGTTGGTAAACTTGGTTGTTTATTTGAGGTGGATATGGGGTTCTTTGGTTTTGATATTGAGTTGGGGCTCGTGGTTGGTTTTGATTGTTGCGATTTAGGTTGTTTGGGTTTTGTGGGGGAAAACCGGGTGGTGAAAGAAAGTTGTTTGAGCGATAGCTGAGCAAATTCCGGTCACCTTGAGGACGTGCTTGATAGCCTCCTGTAGAATAGGTACCGTTGGCGGCATACACATTTTCCGGATTGTCATGAGTCGAAGGACAATTGGTGTATGAGTGAGATCCCCCACATATTTCACATGATTGAGTCATAGCATTAACTTGGACATTGATAGCTTTGGTGTTGTTAGAGGTTTAGAGAGCAAGTGATTCAACAAGCGTAGTGAGCTTATCAATTCTCTTGTCGCTCTCATTAGTGCTAGCACTAGCCACATTATTCCGAACACTCTTGGTTTGCACTCTAGATTTATTCTCAATAATATCCCAAGCAGCATTAGAAGACTTAACCAAAATATTACCCCCCGAGGCACTATTTAGTGAATCTTGGTCATTCATGCTTAAACCATTGTAAAAAGTATTAATTTGATGTACTTTTGTTAAACCATGTTGTGGAAACTTTCGTAAAAGTTCCTTAAAACGGTCCCAAGATTCACTAAATGTCTCACCGTACTTTTGTTCAAAAGTAATGATTTCATTCCGCAAAGCGGTAGTACGTGAGGGTAGGAAAAAGTAGTTGATGAATTTGGTCTCTAAATCCGTCCACGTAAGAATACTTTGTGGCGGTTCCTTATCAAACCAATGTCGGGCTTGTCCCTCTAAGGAGAAAGGAAAAAGTTGCAAGCGAATTACCTCTTGTGCAACCCCATTATACTTAACCGTATTAGTGAGTTGAAGAAACCTTTTTATATGGTCATGAGGATCATCAATTGAACGCCCCAAGAAGGGTTGAGCAGAGAACATTTGAATGAAGTCGGATTAAAGCTCGAAGTTCTTGGCTCCAATCTCGGGTATGACAATAGCATCGGTGTTGCCCTCTACGTGCGATTGCAAAAGCTCGATCATTGGTTTATTGTCCATGGTGACAATAGGTGGAGTAATGACTTCGGCTTGAGCTACTTTCTTCTTACGAGCACGAGTACGCATGCACACCTACAAAAGGAAAAACAAAATAGACAAGAAATATTTTTGGTTTTTTATGTTTTTCTATTTTTTTGTATTTTTGAAAATTTCATATTTTTTAGGATTTTTGAAATTTTTTAAAGCAAGGAAAATAACGTTAAAAAATGAACGGATCCCAAAATCCAACGCGTCTCTCACTAAAAACCGTTAATCTTAACGAAAAGAGCTGGCAGCGGCGCCATTTAATACAAAGATTTACTAAGTATCAAAGTTCGTTGAATCCGATCTTTTCGAATTGATTACCGATTAAAAGTGCGACTCAGATGTTCTTGATGAATAGAAAGGAAGTTTGGTTATCTATTCTACTTAAAAGGTAAATGCACAAAATAATAACAATAAACTAAAAGCAATTATGAAATGTCGTTGAGTAAAAAAATTAAACTTTAAAAATTAAACTAAAAATTACTAGACAAACACTTGGTAAAAACAGAGATTTTGGTAAGCGTGCAATTTTTGGAAAAATAAAAATTACAAATCTAAATAAAATAACTTATTTGGAATAATTCATTCGTTTGGGAAAAAGGGTTCGTTCGGGAAAAATATGTTGGTTCGGTAAAATGTAGTTCGTTCGGGAAAATGGTGTTGGTTCGGTAAAAACAACCGGTTCGGAAAAATCAAACTGGTTCAGAAAAATTGCTTCGTTCGGAATAATCTGCTGGTTCGGTAAAGTTAATGCTTCGTTCGGGAAGTTATGTTGGTTCGGTAAAAGCAAACTCGTTCGGTAAAAATAAATTGGTTCGAGAAACTTGGACTGGTTCGGGAAAATTAATTTGTTCGGTAAAAATAAAATTGGTACGAGAAAATTAAACTGGTTCGGAATAAATGGTTCGTTCGGGAAAAACTGGGAAAACAGAAAAAGCGAAGAACAAGGGGAAAACTAAAATGCGACTTATATCAAAGATCAACCAAGTTTTATCCAAAGATTAAACCAAACTAACCACTAATCATAAACTAATGATAAACCATCAAACCAAATCAATAAAAACACAAAACCCACTTGTTTTTAGGAAACCAAAATCAGCCAAATCAAAACTTAAAAGCTTAGAATCATAAAGAAAAGAAGAACAAAATTAAAGGAAGGATTATATTAAAGATTAGGATTCAAAAACATGAAATTAAAGGGTAACTTACATGAAACTTAATGATGAAGGAAATAAAAATAAAGGTGCCAAACACACTAATGGTGATGGCCTTAAAAGTGAAAAATACAAAATAAAATTAAAAGCTTGTTGCAAATGTGTGAGGTTGGGTGCTATTTATAGACCTTGTGATGAGTTGGTGAATGGGCTTTTCTCCATTCTTTTTGTCTTCTCGTCTTTTTAATAAAGTTGACTTTTTCGACTTCGATTCCGGATTTGTCGATGAATAAATTCAACTCGTCTTTTAATTTCATCATTTAATAGACTTGAGTTCTTCGACTTCATTAAACTTCCTTCTTTAGACTTTTTCTTCAATAAATCTTCAGAATAGGCCTTGTACTTCAGTTCTTTTTGCATTCTCGATCTTTCGACTTCGTCTTTAGTCTTTTTCTTCGATAAAAGCCCGTCATAGCCCATGTTTTCTTCCTTTTGCATCTTTTGGTCCTAAAACACAATAAAAACACAAACCACGCATAATTCCGACTTTTACGACATAAAGTACACGTTTTGGTCTTGTTATTATTGGAAATAAGTGGTAAAAGGATAAGTGTTTTTCATACTTATTATGGATTAAATCCTTGATTTGGTAGATAAAAGTTATTTCCTTGGTTTTGAAAATTGTTAGGTGCCTTGTAGTTGTTCCCTTGGTATGGTGGTCTTGGTCCTTGGTTTCTTTGTAACAATTGAGGTGGATTGGGTTGAGTAATGGTGGGTGGGTGGGGTGGGAATCCCGGTGGAGCAAGATAGTTTTGAGACTTATAAGAAAGGTTATTTTGATTGATGTTGGGCTTTAAATGTTCACGATGTTCTTCTTGGTAAGCATAACACTCCCCTTGATAACTTTGCACCTTATCACATTGTTGATAGGAATGGGGACCTCCACAAGTCTCACATGAAAGGGCAATAGCATGCACATCATTGGTGGAATTGTCCAATGAAAGGCCCTTAATGGCTTGGATCAATTCTTGACTTGACTTAAGATGCATCTCATGATCCCTATCTATTCTTTGAAGTATCTCTTGGTGACTCTTGAGGAATTGGTTATCACAAGGTGTTTGAGAATTATTTTGGATAACAAGAACCCTTTCTTCAAATTGAGTGTTTGTTTGCACCATCGCTTTGGTCTCAATAATATCCCAAGCTTCTTGAATGGATTTAGCAAGAATATTTCCACCCGCGGAAGCATTAAGTGAATCTTGGTGGTGTGGTCTCAATCCATCATAGAAAGTGTTGATTTGGTGAACCTCATTGAATCCATGGTTAGGGCATCTCCTCAATAACTCCTTATACTCCTCCCAAGCATCACTAAATGTTTGACTAGGTTTTTGTTGAAAGCCCATAATTAAGTTTCTCAAAGCAGTGGTCTTAAATGGGGGAAAGAACTTGTTCAAAAACTTCTTAGTGAAACCATCCCATGTGGTAATGCTCTCGGGTGGTTGTGTATCTAACCAATGCTTAGCGGGACCCTCTAGTGAAATTTGTACCAATATCAACTTAATGGCATCATGGGGAACTCCATTGTACTTAATGGTGTTGCAAAGAGCAAGAAATTTCTTAAGGTGATCATGTGGATTATCATTCTTGTTCCCAAAAAATGGTGTGTTTGAAACCAAGTTAATCATGGATGTTTTTAGCTCAAATGTGTTTGCGGGAATATCGGGTATCTTGATAGCATCGACATATCCTTGCACATTGGATTGCAAGTGCTCCATCAAAGGTCGAGTATCAACTCCGACCATGGCTTCTTGTTGTGTGTGGATCAAAGCACGATTCTCGGGATCGGCTTGATGGATGGTGGTGTTCCTACTCTTTCTTTTTTTCTTCCTTTTGGAAGGAAGGGGTTGTACACCAATCAGTATTTGTGCACGCCCGCGAGTGAGCATGCAACTCAATACGAGGAATGAGAGAGAAGCTCTCGTGTGACTTTGAAGAGAAAAGGATTATCCTCTTCGAGTTTCAATATGAAATATCCACAAGAAAGTATAATATACGTATGTACTACTTGGCTGCAAGACCCCCAATGAAACCTTCCTTCTTAGAATACTCACTAGTGAACGGGGGGTTAGGTGGCGCGAAGCACTTAAGTACCTATTGACCCTTAGATGGCATTTTATAGCACATCGCCTTTCTATTCACTTTGTAGTTTGTATTCTTCGAATTATTGCTTATTAGAAGTATTTATCTATTCTTGCTTTATTGAATTTGATCGATACGCGTGTCAAGGACAGGAACGCCCCTCAACACGGTGTATTGCCTTAACAATACTTATGGAGAATATGTGTATTGGTTGTTCTTATACATATACGTATTTACATATAATAATATAAATATTTTTGTATTTATGGTTTTTTTTAAAGAAAATACTATATGTACATAAAAACCGAGGGAATCCAATAATATATATTTTTGGGTGCAATCTCTTAGGAAAAAGATTGCTTTTTGATTTTTTAATTTGTTTGGTCAATTCTTTAGGAAAAGAATTGTTTTTGTTATTTTTTAGTTTTTATATTTTTATATTTTCTTTTTGTTTTTGATTTATGATACATAAAAAATAACGTTCACAAGGTGAACGGATCCCAAAAGCCAATGAAAACCGTCAATCGATAGTCTCTCGTAAAGTCAAAGAACCGGCAGCGGCGCCATTTGAAATTGTGTATTTTGAAGTTCGTTTATCTCGATTCTTAACCAACTGAAAGTCCTAACAAAATCAGGTTTATGATCGTTTTTGGTTGATAGGGTTATTTGGATTATCTATGTCTATTTGAGCAATCAAGTAAAAATGTGAAAAATATTAACTACGTATCCGATAAACAATTAGCACTTACCAAGTTTTTATTCAAATAAGGACAAAATTGTAAATCTATGAAAGAATTTTGCAAAAAATGTAAGTACTTGAAACTACAATGCTTGAAATATAAAAATCAGAAAGTTTAAGGACTAATTATGCAAATTGAAACAAACTACTAACAAAATGTAACAAATTTTAAAACTACTTAACTGAAATTGACAAGTAATCAAAAGTTATGGACTATTATTAAGCAAACCCTAAATACTTGGAAGATTAGCTAACAATACAAACAGTACCAAACTTTGAGGACTAATATGCAAATAAAGGGAAATTTCTATCAAAAACGGGCTACAAGCACAAATAAGCTCGTATAAGTTCTAGAGTGCACCAAATAAGCTCAAACCAATTTTAAACTGCTTAAAATCCAAAATCATTTAGGCTAGTACAAGGAATAAGCTTGAAATTCAGTAAAGCTAAAATAAGCCAACTTTGATAAGCCAACAATAAGCTATCTGAAAAGCTAGACATGCACAAAAAGATTTTTTAGCTAAATCTTGTCAAACAGCTCAAGGAGGGTCTGGAATGTCCTCTTTTAAGAAAAATGATCAAGTAATGAATCTGGAATTTGAAAATAAGCTGAAACTAGCTTATTGACCAAGTTCGACCAAAATTTTGAAAAAGCTAAAAACCTCCAGATCTACTCAAGACAACTTTCTAAACAAGATTTTGAAAGAAAATGGCAAGGTTTATGAAGTGGATTTGCCAGTTCAAGAAATCAGATAGCACTTTGTTTATAGAAACTTGAAATTGCTCAACAGCTTATTAAAAAGCTTATTTCTCACTTGAATATTAAAACTGTATGGTTTCCTTATAAGCACTAAAACTTCAGATGTTGTATGAAAAGTAGGAACTGGTTTGAAGGAATTTCATCAAGAATTGAACAAATGGCATGAATTTGAAAATAACTACTTTTTTATGAACTAGTTAAGCAAAAACTGACCCAAACCTTTTTACAACCAATTGCCTGTTTGACTTTCTTTTTTACTTTAAAACTACTCAACCTTGTTTACAATGACTAAAGGAATGTAAATGAGCAAAGTTTAACTAGTTAACAACTCTTAACTACAATTTGATAGCTAATCCAAACACTAGTTACTGAACTTTGAACAAATTTTATAAAGAGAAAATAAGCAATTGGTTGAAATGGTTTAAAACTGATATATATCCAAACTTATTAATCAAAATGAAGCACAATTGAACCAATAATATGCAGTAAAACAGACAAAGACTCAAAATGTAATAACAAGCTATGAAACTAATGAAATGAATTCAGTAACAAGTAATAAGCAGGCAATCAAGTATCAAACTAGCAAGAAGCTATCTACTCATCAGAATCAATCCAAGAACAAACTAAACACACTTGATCAGATCAACAAGTTGCATTTAAGCTAGAAAGTAACATGCATTTGACTGTTTAGTGGAATTTAACTCAAGAACTAGAAACCTTTTAGCAAGAAGCCTCCACTGATGGAGTAGGTAGGCGCTGAGCCTCCTAAATAGTGTTAAACCACCACCTTAACAGTATTAACCACTAATCAACATCTACATTCATCATCATCACAATTTTTACACAAATTCTGCTTCAAAATCAACTCAGCTACTTGGAATAGGATTGAACAGCTACAAGTCTTCAACAAGAGCTCCTTATGATCAAGTATGATCACAAGCAACTCACAACAACACAAGATCAACAGTAAGCTCTAGAGTTCACCAAATAAGCTCAAACCAATTTTAAACTGCTTAAAATCCAAAATCATTTAGGCTAGTACAAGGAATAAGCTTGAAATTCAGTAAAGCTAAAATAAGCCAACTTTGATAAGCCAACAATAAGCTATCTAAAAAGCTAGACATGCACAAAGGGATTTTTCAGCTAAATCTTATCAAACAGCTCAAGGAGGGTCTGGAATGTCCTCTTTTAAGAAAAATGATCAAGTAATGAATCTGGAATTTGAAAATAAGCTGAAACTAGCTTATTGACCAAGTTTGACCAAAATTTTGAAAAAGCTAAAAACCTCCAGATCTACTCAAGACAACTTTCTAAACAAGATTTTGAAAGAAAATGGCAAGGTTTATGAAGTGGATTTGCCAGTTCAAGAAATCAGATAGCACTTTGTTTACAGAAACTTGTAGTTGCTCAACAGCTTATTAAAAAGCTTATTTCTCACTTGAATCTTAAAACTGTATGGTTTCCTTATAAGCACTAAAACATTAGATGTTGTATGACAAGTAGGAACCGGTGTGAAGGAATTTCATCAAGAATTGAACAAATGGCATGAATTTGAAAATGACTACTTTTTTATGAACTAGTTAAGCAAAAACTAACCCAAACCTTTTTACAACCAATTGCCTGTTTGACTTTCTTTTTTACTTTAAAACTACTCAACCTTGTTTACAATGACTAAAGGAATGTAAAAGAGCAAAGTTTAACTAGTTAACAACTCTTAAACTACAATTTGACAGCTAATCCAAACACTAGTTACTGAACTTTGAACAAATTTTATAAAGAGAAAATGAGCAATTGGTTGAACTGGTTTAAAACTGATATCTAGCCAAACTTATTAATCAAAATGAAGCACAATTGAACCAATAATATGCAATAAAACAGACAAAGACTCAAAATGTAATAACAAGCTATAAAACTAATGAAATGAATTTAGTAACAAGTAATAAGCAGGCAATCAAGTATCAAACTAACTAAACACACTTGATCAGATCAACAAGTAGGATTTAGGCTAGAAAGTAACATGCATTTGATTGTTTAGTGGAATTTAACTCAAGAACTAGAAACCTTTTAGCAAGAAGCCTCCACTGATAGAGTAGGTAGGCGCTGAGCCTCCAAAATAATGTTAAACCACCACCTTAACACTATTAACCACTAATCAACATCTACATTCATCATCATCACCATTCTTACAAAAATTCTGCTTCAAAATTAACTCAGCTACTTGGAATAGGATTGAACAGCTACAATTCTTCAACAAGAGCTCCTTATGATCAAGTATGATCACAAGCAACTCACAACAACACAAGATCAACAGTAATGCTGGAACTGAATAGGAGATTGAAGGAGAAATGGGAAATTTTATTGCTATGAATGTGAAAGTTTGTTACAAAGTTAGGTAGGAAGTTACAACTACTATAACTAACTCAAGAGTTTGTCAAGATCTTGATGTCGTTACACTAACAACTAACTAGCTAGGATTGAGACAGAAAAGGGAAGTGTGTGAAATTTTCACACTTAGGCTACATATACAAATGAGAGGGCTATTCCCTATTTATAGACAAAAAGTGAGAAGTAGTTGGAGCTGATGACGTGTCTCAACCAATCAATTGATGCCAAGTGTCCTGAATTTGTCAATTAGAACTAGTCGTTAAGAACTTGAAATTGGGATTTTCTTCTTGGTTGATTTACAGGTTAATCAAGTGAGTGGGTTGAATTCGTCCTTCAAAAATAATCACTTTTCATGTTTAAAGTTTTTCTTGATATGTAGTAGAACTCCAATTCGTTCCTGGGTTGCGTTGAGGAAGAAGGTGACACGTGGATTTATTTGGTTGAGTGAGAGTTGGTCACACGGATCATAATCCGTTTTGGATATAATGAGTATTGCATGTCCAGCTTTGATTGGCTAGAAATGAATAAGTGGAGTAACTGCGCAAATGACTGCGCATTTATTCCTTTGGTGATGTGGCACTATTTGCTGGCAATCCTTGACCCATATTTCTTGCACTCTCATTGGACAATAGCAATAGACACGGATTAAGCAAATTTTTGATGAATTTTTGGCAAGTTTAGTCTTTATACTTAGGTAGAATGTCCAATTGAGCTAGGAACTTCATTTTAATGGCATTTTTGGTCCTTCCACTTGCATACTTGTCTAGTTTGACCCTTTGACTTGGTTGACTGAAGAGTTGACCATGTTTGACTTTCATCTTGACTTTGACAAATTTACACTTTGAGTCCTTCAACTTTGAAGTGTTGTCAAGATAGGTCCTTTATCTTCAAGGTGTTGTCATCTTTGATCCATCTTTGTCTTTTTCATCAAAATAAGCTTGATTTCTTCTTGTTTGTTTGAAAATGTATCCTTCTTACCTATTTATACACAAACACAAAACATACCACATAATTCCGCTTTATAGTACAAAAGTTAGGTTTATGATCGTTTTTGTTTGATAGGGTTATTTTGATTATCTATGTCTATTTGAGCAATCAAGGAAAAATGTGAAAAATATTAACTACGTATCCGTAAAACTATTAGCACTTACCAAGTTTTTATTCAAATAAGGACAAAATTGTAAATCTATGAAAGTATTGTGCTAAAAATGTAAGTACTTGAAACTACAATGCTTGAAATGTAAAAATTAGAAAGTTTAAGGACTAATTATGCAAATTGTAACAAACTACTAACAAATTGTAACAAATTTTAAAACTACTTAACTGAAATTGACAAGTAATCAAAAGTTATGGGCTATTATTAAGCAAACCCTAAATACTTGGAAGATTAGCTAGCAATAAAAACAGTACCCAACTTTGAGGACTAATATGCAAATAAAGGGAAATTTCTATCAAAAACGGGCTACAAGCACAAATAAGCTCGTATAAGCTCTAGAATGCACCAAATAAGCTCAAACCAATTTTAAACTGCTTAAAATCCAAAATCATTTAGGCTAGTACAAGGAATAAGCTTGAAATTCAGTATAGGTCAAATAAGCCAACTTTGATAAGCCAACAATAAGCTATCTGAAAAGGTAGACATGCACAAAAAGATTTTTTAGCTAAATCTTGTCAAACAGCTCAAGGAGGGTCTGGAATGTCCTCTTTTAAGAAAAATGATCAAGTAATGAATCTGGAATTTGAAAATAAGCTGAAACTAGCTTATTGACCAAGTTCGACCAAAATTTTGAAAAAGCTAAAAACCTCCAGATCTACTCAAGACAACTTTCTAAACAAGATTTTGAAAGAAAATGGCAAGGTTTATGAAGTGGATTTGCCAGTTCAAGAAATCAGATAGCACTTTGTTTATAGAAACTTGAAATTGCTCAACAGCTTATTAAAAAGCTTATTTCTCACTTGAATATTAAAACTGTATGGTTTCCTTATAAGCACTAAAACTTCAGATGTTGTATGAAAAGTAGGAACTGGTTTGAAGGAATTTCATCAAGAATTGAACAAATGGCATGAATTTGAAAATAACTACTTTTTTATGAACTAGTTAAGCAAAAACTGACCCAAACCTTTTTACAACCAATTGCATGTTTGACTTTCTTTTTTACTTTAAAACTACTCAACCTTGTTTACAATGACTAAAGGAATGTAAATGAGCAAAGTTTAACTAGTTAACAACTCTTAACTACAATTTGATAGCTAATCCAAACACTAGTTACTGAACTTTGAACAAATTTTATAAAGAGAAAATAAGCAATTGGTTGAAATGGTTTAAAACTGATATATATCCAAACTTATTAATCAAAATGAAGCACAATTGAACCAATAATATGCAGTAAAACAGACAAAGACTCAAAATGTAATAACAAGCTATGAAACTAATGAAATGAATTCAGTAACAAGTAATAAGCAGGGAATCAAGTATCAAACTAGCAAGAAGCTATCTACTCATCAGAATCAATCCAAGAACAAACTAAACACACTTGATCAGATCAACAAGTTGCATTTAAGCTAGAAAGTAACATGCATTTCACTGTTTAGTGGAATTTAACTCAAGAACTAGAAACCTTTTAGCAAGAAGCCTCCACTGATGGAGTAGGTAGGCGCTGAGCCTCCTAAATAGTGTTAAACCACCACCTTAACAGTATTAACCACTAATCAACATCTACATTCATCATCATCACAATTTTTACACAAATTCTGCTTCAAAATCAACTCAGCTACTTGGAATAGGATTGAACAGCTACAAGTCTTCAACAAGAGCTCCTTATGATCAAGTATGATCACAAGCAACTCATATTAACACAAGATCAACAGTAATGCAGGAACTGAATAGGAGATTAAAGGAGAAATGGGAAATTTTATGGCTTATGAATGTAAAAGTTTGTTACAAAGTTAGGTAGGAGGTTACAACTACTATAACTAACTCAAGAGTTTGTCAGGCTCTTGAGGTCGTTACACTAACAACTAACTATCTAGGATTGAGAGAGAAAAGGGAAGTGTGTGAAATTTTCACACTTAGGCTACATACACAAATGAGAGGGCTATTCCCTATTAATAGACAAAAAGTGAGAAGTAGTTGGAGCTGATGACATGTCTCAACCAATCAATTGCTGCCAAGTGTCCTAAATTTGTCAATTGGAACTTGCCGTTAAGAACTTGAAATTAGGCTTTTCTTCTTGGTTGATTTACAGGTTGATCAAGTGAGTGGGTTGAATTCGTCCTTCAAAAATAAGCACTTTTCATGTTTAAAGTTTTTCTTGATATGCAGTAGAACTCCAATTCGTTCCTGGGTTGCGTTGAGGAAGAAGGTGACATGTGGATTTATTTGGTTGGGTGAGAGTTGGTCACATGGATCATAATCCGTTTTGGATATAATGATTATTGCATGTCCAGCTTTGATTGGCTAGAAATGAATAAGTGGAGTAACTGTGCAAATGACTGCACATTTATTCCTATGGTGATGTGGCACTATTTGCTGTCAATCCTTGACCCATATTTCTTGCACTCTCATTGGACAATAGCAATAGACATGGATTAAGCCCATCTTTGATGAATTTTTGGCAAGTTTAGTCCTCATACTTAGGTAGAATGTCCAATTGAGCTAGGAACTTCATTTTAATGGCATTTTTGGTCCTTCTACTTGCATACTTGTCTAGTTTACCCTTTGACTTGGTTGACTGAAGAGTTGATCATGTTTGACTTTCATCTTGACTTTGAAAAATTTACACTTTGAGTCCTTCAACTTTAGAGTGTTGTCAAGATAGGTCCTTTATCTTCAAGGTCTTGTCATCTTTGATCCTTCTTTGTCTTTTTCATCCAAATAAGCTTGATTTCTTCTTGTTTGTTTGAAAATGTATCCTTCTTATCTATTTATACATAAACACAAAACATACCACATAATTCCGCTTTATAGCACAAAACTTAGGTATTTTCCTTGTGTTTTTAGGGTGATTTGTTGATTAATTGATATGAGTTTTGCTCATATCAATGATGAAGAGCCAGAGAAGGATGAGGAAGAACCACCATCCAAGAAGTCATGTGGATCACCACGTGGCTAGTTACTTGTATTTCATTTTTATCTTTTGATCGTTGTAATCGAACTTATTTAGACTCCCGTATGATGGCATTGTGATGAAAACTTGATAACTTTAAGTTTGTTGGTGTATGGTTGTAGTGGCATTACTTGTCACAGATTTTGGTTTATCTATCAAGGCAATCCATGTTTACCTTTCATAATCTATGATAAGTCTTAAATTTGCTCTTTTGTGATGTGATTGATGAATATTAGTAACCTTGTTGATGTGTTGTTGTACTTATATTATGTCCTGAAAGAGAAATCCTTCTTAATCTTGATATGTATACTTACCTTGTTTTCTATTTCCCTTTTATTGCAGAGAGGTGTAACTAAGACTTCACCATGCCTCTAAAGTTGACAGCCGATCGAGTAAACACCATGATTCAAGAGGCAATCGCCAATGCTCTTGAGGCAGATCGTGCGAATAGAAACCAAGGTCAAGGTGGAAATGTGGAGAGGCAACCAGCCCCAAGGGAATGTTCATATGCTGGTTTCGTGAAATGTGGTCCCACACAGTTTCGTGGTATCGGTGGAGCTTTGGAACTCCGTAGATGGGTGGAAAAGATTGAGAGCACTTTCGAAATCAGTGGGTGCTTTGAGGCAAACAAAGTTAAATTTGCAGCTGCTACTTTCTTGGATGATGCTTTAAGCTGGTGGAACAACCAGGTGGCTAATGTCGGATTGGTAGTAAAAAATCAAAGAACTTGGGCTGCAACCAAGGCACTTTTGACTAAGAAGTTTTGTCCCGAGGAAGAGCTGGGTCAGTTAAAGGACGAGTTGAGACACTTGTCATTGAAGAATAATGACATCACTGCTTATACAAGGAGGTTTAATGAGTTAAGCATGTTGTGTCCTGATGCTTTCGTAGACGATCGCAAGAAGATGAAACAGTCTGTCGAGCAACATTAAGGGTAAGACTACTTCGTCAAAACCCGGATCATTTGATGAAGCCGTTCAGATGGCTCATGCACTGATGGATGTTAAGTTGTAAGACAAGAAAGACTATATTGCTGATGGAGACAAAAGGAAATGGGAAGCTGCCCAGGTGAGTTAATCACAAGAACAAAATCATGGGGGTAATCGCAACAACAATCAAAGACCAAATCGTAACCAGCAATTCAACCAAAGGAGGAATGACGGGATGAGAGCCGCTACTGCCCCCAGAGGAGTTAAGGTTAATCCTCATTATGGCCGTTGTAACTTGTACCACATTGGGAATTGTCGACCTGCATGTGGCAAGTGTGGGAAGGCTGGTCATAGAGTTCTAGATTGTCGATCTAGAGGTGTGGCTACAGGGGCGAATTCTACTAGAGTAATGGTTTGTTTTGGTTGTGGAGAAAAGGGGCACAAGCAAGGAAACTGCCCGAAGGCTGGGAATAGGCAGGGAGGAAATAATGTTGCTACTGTATACCGAGTGGGTACCACTGACAAACCGCAAGGCCCGAATGTGGTGACCGGTACGTTTCTACTTGACGCACGTTATGCTAGTGTATTATTTGATTCTGGATCCGATAAAAGCTTTGTAGACGTAAAATTTAGTCGTCTTATCAACAGAGAACCGGTGATGCTAACGACTAACTATAATGTGGAATTAGCCGATGGAAAGATTGTTAGTACTAATTCTATACTGAGAGGGTGTTCCTTGAACTTAGGGAATTATGCCTTTGATATTGACTTAATGCCTATAGAGCTAGGATCTTTTGACGTGATTATTGGATGGATTGTTTAGACGCTCCCCATAGCGACTGTGTTATTTGTAAAGAATAAGAATGGGTCGTTTAGAATGTGTATCGACTATCGAGAGCTTAACAAATTGACGGTTAAGAATCGGTATCCATTGCCGAGGACTGACGACTTATTTGATCCTTGCAACTGATCTGATCTTGTGTGTACTCGAAGATTGACTTGAGATCAGGGTATCATCAACTGCGAGTTAGAGAGGAGGATATTCCTATAACTACTTCTCGTATGCGATATGGACATTTTGAATTCCGAGTGATGCCTTTTGGATTAACGAATGCGCCTACAGTATTCATGGATCTTATGAATCGAGTGTGCAAGTCGTATTTGGATAAGTTTGTCATTGTATTCATTGATGATATTCTTATTTACTCCAAGAGCAAAGAAGAACATGAGAAGCACTTGAGGACGATACTGGAGCTGCTGAATAAAGAGAAACTGTACGCAAAATTCTCCAAGTGTGAATTTTGGTTGGAATCTATACAATTTCTTGGGCATGTGATTGACAGCAAAGGAGTTCGTGTAGATCCTGCCAAGGTAGAGGTAATTAAGGAATGGTCGGCACCGACAACGCCGACTGAAGTTCGACAATTTCTTGGTTTAGCTGGTTATTATCGGAGATTCATCGAAGGGTTTTCGTTGATTACCAAGCCGTTGATCAAGCTTACTGAGAAGAATCGGGTGTTTGAATGGGGAAATGATGAAGAAATCGCTTTCAAAACATTTAAGGACAAACTGTGTTCTGCTCTGATTTTTTCATTACCGGAAGGAATCGAAGACTTCATGGTTTATTGGGACGCGTCTCATAAGGGTTATGGAGCTGTTTTGATGCAACGTGAGAAGGTGATCGCTTACGCGTCGAGGCAATTGAGAAAGCATGAGGAAAACTACACTACGCATGATTTGGAACTGGGAGATGTAGTTTTGCGCTAAAGTTGTGAAGACACTACTTATATGGGACTAAGTGTGTTGTATTCACTAACCACAAGAGTTTGCAGCACATATTAGACCAGAAGGAGTTGAATATGAGACAAAGACGATGGGTGGAGCTACTGAGTGACTATGACTACGAGATTCGCTACCATCCTGGCAAGGCGAACGTTGTAGTGCATGCACTTAGTAGGAAGGATAGAGAGAAACCTTTGAGAGTCGGAGCATTAGTGATGACTGAGGGTGTTGATTTGACCGGATCGATATTGAAAGCACAAGAGAAGGGATTGATGAAAGAAAATATTGGTGCCGAGAATCAGGGAAGACTAAAGAAACCTCTTTTTGTGGTATAGTCAGACGGACTGAGATATTTTGAAAATCGGATTTGGTTACCGCTATGTCCAACTGAGGAAGGAACGCCTGGAGTACGAGATTTGGTTATGAATGAGTCTCATAAGTCGAAGTACTCGATACATCCTAGAGCGGATAAGATGTATCACGGTATGAAGAAAGTCTACTGGTGGCCGAATATGAAGGAAAAAATTGCTCGTTACGTCAGTAAGTGTTTGACTTGCGTGAAGGTTAAGGCTGCACCATTTGAAGCGTTGTATGGAAGGAAATGTAGGTCTCCTGTGTGTTGGAGCGAGGTGGGAGAAAGTCAGTTGACTGGGCCCGAAATGGTTTTAGAGACGACAGAGAAGATTGTGCAAATTAAGAACCGTTTACTTGCTGCGAGAAGCCGACCGAAAATTTATGCTGATAATAGGAGAAAACCGTTAGAATTTAAAGTCGGAGACATGGTCATGCTTAAGGTGTCACCATGGAAGGGTGTGATACGTATTAGAAAGAAAGGAAAGCTGAGTCCAAGGTATACTGGACCGTTCAAGATTGTTGGACGAATTGGACCTGTAGCTTATAAGTTGGAATTGCCGAATGAGCTTAGTGTTATTCACGACACGTTTCACGTATCGAATTTGAAGAAATGTTTGGCGGATAAGGAGTTGGTGATTCCTTTGGACGAGATTCAGCTTGACGATAAAATGCATTTTGTGGAGGAACCAGTGAAGATCATGGACCGAGAGGTTAAGAGATTGAAGCACAGTAGAATTCCCATTGTGAAGGTACGATAGAATTCTAGACGTGGACCGGAATACACTTGGGAACGTGAGGACTTCTTCAAGGAGAGATATCCTCATCTGTTCTAGCGGCACGAAATGTGAGTATAAGAAGAGGCGAGCGCCGGGACGTCGCTCTCTTTAAGGAGGGGTGGATGTCATACCCAGAACCCGAGGTCATTTGCTTTACCCTAAATTACGAATATTTTTGAAATTTTTAAGAAATTTCGTTTATTATATATTTGACCTTTTTTAGTTGAAACCGATGTTTAAGGTCGTAATCTTAACGATTGACGATTTAAGAAAGACGACGACGACTACGATCCCGACGGATGCCCAATTTTTATGTTTTATTGTCACTTGGTCGATATTAGAATTTTTCGAGAATTTTATTTTTGGTTCGTGTTAAGTCGAGCCGGGTGCGTTTTATTTTATCCCGGGTGCGTTTAAATTGCTTTAAAAGTATTTTCGAGTGTTCGGGGCGACCCCCGACTCCCGCAAATTTTCAAAACCTACTAGTAAGTCGTTTCTCACTACTAAATATTGTTGTTTAAAAATGAGGCCAAAAGAAAACCAAAATGGCAAAAGAGGCCCCTCAAATTTTAGAAAAAGGGAAGGAAGGAACACACACAAACAAAAATCATTTTCAAAAAAATTTCTTCTCCTCCCTTCTCACTCTCTTTGGCCGTCGGCCTCCACACCACCACCACCAATTTTTTTCCCCTTTGATTTTAACAAATCCAAGTTTAGACCACATCTTAGTTTTCATTTGTAAGTGTTTTGGTGTAATTCATTTCAACATGCATTAACATAAATTTTTCAAGAATCAAATATTTTTCAAAAATATGTTTTGATGTAATTGGATCATTTGCATGTTTAATTAGTGTTTGGGTAATGGATAATCATCCACAAAACCAACCAAAATCCATTTGTTTGGGGTGTTTTGAACACCAACACCCCACGGCCAAATGGGGGTGTTTGGTTGTTCATGGTGGTTGATGATTTGTGTTGTGGGTTTATGTTTAGAGTTGTGTTTTTGATGTTTTTACATAGGTTAAACTATATGCATGTGTGATTTAGGATTTAGGTTTTCATGAAAATTTGATGTTCTTAGTATTATAGGCTGCATAGGGTGTTTGGGAATGATCATAAGTGGTTAGGATAGGTCAAGGTGATGTTAGAATGGAATGGAAACAAGTGTTGGGTTGATTTTGAGGAAGGAAATTTTTGGCAGATTGTTTAGGCATGTTTTCGTGAGTTTAAGTTTGAAAACAGGTCATGAGGCTAGGATGTAGTTATAGAGCATTGTCTTAACTTCGATTTGGTATAAGAAAGAGCTTACGACTCCTAACGAGTCAAAAGTTATGCTATTTTGAAAGTTCGTGTACCGGGAGATGAGAATCAACATTATCCGAAATTATGTTTAGTTTTAGGTCAAATCCCAGGGACCATAGAAAGAATTTTATAAATAACTGAAAGTTGTTCTTTGGTTTCAAACATTCATTTTTGAGTCTATTTTTAGACTTAAGGGTCAAATTAGCAAAAGGTATGTTTTAAACAAGTCAAAGAAGTCTTACATGGTAAAAGTGCAAAAATCAGTCTGAAAAGTTTACGTCTAGTGATGTAATGAGTAATGGGTCTTAAAAGTGAAAACTGTTTATTTGATTTAAAATGAGATTTCTACAGGTTGTAATGGATTTTTACAAATTTTCTCATAATTTATAGTGATGCTTAAGTGATAGAAAACAGCCCGTACTTTTGGTTAGTACCGGCAAAGTTATAAAATGGGAAACATTTCTAATTACATAGATAGATAGTACGAGTCTAGTAATGATCACATGTATGAGTTTTGGCATGAGTTTTTATAAGTATTAAGTGTTTTTATATACGCGTGTTTAGTACAATAATGTACACGGATTACTGACTCGGTTTTCGTATTTTGATTTTTAGGTCACGTGTTAGATTGTCCGGGGCAACCAAATCGTCGGTGATATTTTCGTTACGTCTTCACTAGAACCACTACTACTACGCAAGGTGAGTTTATAGCCTCGCTTCTTACACTTTTAAATGGTTTTACCCGCGAGGGGGATGCATGCTATTTTAAATCAAACGAACATAAGTCATGAATGATTATTGGACCCGAAAGTTGCCTGAATTGTGTTGAGTACCTAGTTGCATAAGACCCTATATTCATGAATTATTAACTATTGTTTAATCCTCGTTTGGATTATAAATAGCCGCTTATACAATGGATTGTACTATGGGGTTGACGACCCTATCCGAGACGAGAGCTAGTACGTTGAGTACCCTCTGCAGACGGATAACTTGTGATAAGAAATAAGGTATAATTGCAACTAATGCCTTTAGAAGGGACACTGGTTTCATCTTAATCATGCCGGTAAATGTACGCGGTGATTGAGTTAACGGATTAGTGTCATGAGCTTAAACACAATTATTAGCTATTGCTAACAATAATAACCTTGAATGATAGATTGTTTGATCGACAATTCAATAAATGATCGTGATTGATTTTATATACTTATGTTCAAAATGAGATTGTAAAACATATAAATTTCGCTAAACATTATTTGTTAACCCTCTTAAGCATGCGTTTCAGGTAATCGATGATCTGGTAGCAAGGAGCATGCGAGGATGGAAGTTGTTGTGGCTTGGCGGTCTACTTTGTCTTTCCTCCCTTTTTATCACTTAAAACTTTTTATATTTTGTCATGTGAAACAAGTAATGTATTTGTGGGTTGAGATTCACTGGGGACCTAAACGCAACTCTGTTTTGTATTTTATTTGGGGTTTGGGAAGCAGTAGACAATGATGTTTTAACAATGTTTAATTTATGTTTAAATTTCTACGTCTCTTTGAGTCGTTCGAAATAGCTTGTGTGTGATGATAACTACCTAGCACCCAAATATTGTAGTTCCACTGCGCATACGATTTAGTGGGGGTGTTAGAGTATGAATGGATGCAACGAAGTCATGTTTGAGCATAGTGGATAACGATCTCAAGGAAACCTGTTGGGTTCTTGGTTCTCCTCGTAAAGTACATTGCTTTCCATTCTGCATAAATGAGATTACCAAATGATGGCACTACCTAGAGGACAGTAAGGAAAAGGAGAAAGTAAAGAGACAAGCTGGAGCAATTTTCTGTATATTTCCCAATCCAAAATAACTTGAATTTAAACATGCTAAGAATGTGGACTCATCACCCACATTCCTTATTTCATGCAACTACTCTAGACATGTGATAACTATCCTAATATGCAGGAGACTTCTTCAAAGTAAAACAATATAGTAAAGTAAAACATGGAATCATGCAATCATGTGAGTCAATCCCTGTATCTCAGGGGTTTCTTGACTTCTCTTGTAGGCCTTGCTTGGACCTGAGTTATCTGATGTTGTGGGCTAGGCGACGGAACATGTTGGGCCGTATCACATCTCTTTCGAATCATCGTTATACAGCATTTGAATTAGCCGTGAAACAGAGTTCTGCTATTCTTTAAATTAGTCATCCTCGACCATCTTCAGAAGGCGTATAAAAGCGGCCATGCAATTCTATCGACTATTAACATATGATAGGGTTTCGAGTAAACAGGATATGACAAAGGAATTGGGCATGTACTGTTTTTGAGAGTATATCAATTTAGTTTTTCAAGATAAAACACTTGGTCTGTTTGTTTAGGTTCTTGTTATGGATCAATGACCAAGGTTTGATCTTACATCAGATATATTTTTATTTCGAATTTTCATGTCAAAAAATGATGACGTGGATTAATGAGGTGCTTATGTGGCATATCACTCCTCTTATATATAATGTATTTTCAGAACCAAATAAATGTACAGAACTGCTAGAACTAGCTTTTTACTCTTAAAATGCACATGTATTTTCATTGTATTAGTTTATCAAGTAAACATTCATGGATTTTCATCGTGTTAGGTAGCCAAATACATGTATTTTAGGAGCATGCACGTGTATTTTGTTTCGCTTGTATCATAACTGTCTTCGGAATGAATATTATGAAGACACAATCGCAATCTTCGTATTCTTCATCATAATCGCACATATAACCAATTAAACAATTATTAAACATTTAATTTAAACATAACAAGAAAAATACATATGCATTGTTAAGAGTAAAAGGCGGTTCTCGCAGTTCTGTACATTTATTTGGTTCTTAAAAGAACCTCACACTATATATATATATATATATATATATATATATATATATATATATATATATATATATATATATATATATATATATATATATATATATATATATATATATATATATATATATATATATATATATATATATATATATATATATATATATATATATATATATATATATATATATATATATATATATATATATATATATATATATATATATGGGCCTTAACAGTAGTTTTAAGGTTGGGGTAAATTCTAAGATAAAGGTAACACATTTAAGGGCAAAGGGTTTTATTTACAAAAGATGTTATTTTGTTTAAGGGGGGCTTCGTTCCATAGTTTGGAGCATGAAAAACGGGACTATTTTGAGTAAAATAAGAACGGGTTAGGTTATGAACTTAACATAGTTATGGAGCATATAGAGGGGTGTAATGGGACACTTATAGACTTAAAATAAGATTAGAATGTATAAGAGGGTTAGACATCCATCATAGACTAATGAGCCATTATAGATTACTTTTGGTTCATGTCTTTATTGTATGATTGTTGTGTTTAGATTTGCTAGTGTACGGGAGCTTGGAGAAGCTCTTGTAAGTGAGTTCATAGTCACATTTTCACTAAGTCTTTAAATGTTTTCTTCCAGTATGGGATGGAGATGACACTTGTGGTGTTCTTAAAATGTTTTGGTACTATATTTTTAAAATGTGTAGACATAAATGTGCTATTGAGTGACTTATGTGCTTATGTAATCTGATATGTAAATCTTGTTTGTGTTATGGTTAGGTTTGGTACATAGATGTATGGGCGTCTATGGGACTAGTTGTGATGTGTGTGGAGCGTGGGGCATGATCCGTCCTGAGTTCTTGTACTTCCGTACATCGTCTCCTCGGAGGAAAGATATCTCGACGGGGATATGGTTCATCTTCCACAAGTGGTGTGGGAAAGATCCGGATAGTGTGGTGCAATGTTCTTTTTGTGTGGGATAGGATACTTCTTAATTGTTATAGTCTGGTTTGTGTATTGTAGATCTAATTGGTACTTGAATTGAGTTTGAGGCTTGTAGTTGCATTTAACATGATTACCACATTATGGTCCATTTCTTGAACTTGTTGTATTCAACTTACTTACAACGGTTGTCAAGGTTTCTTATGTTGTTTTTGATAGTTAAACCTATGTTCTCACTAACTTTATGTTGACATATTTTAGTGTCTTTTTTGGGTGAGGTAGTTGTGAAAGATGATGTTAGAAGTGGCTAGAGTATAGAAGCTGCTAGGATGCATTCTGGGGAATCCACTTCCTTTTAGATTTACTTCTGTTATTTGTATAAGTGAAACTGTATGACATCTATATGTTTGAATGTTTGATTATTTGTTTGTCTTTGGTAAGAGGTAGGACTTTTTACCTACTTACCTAGAATCCCGCATTTGGTTGAGATACTGTCACGACAATGTGTCCCCTTTTGTGACATTATATTTTCATTTTAGTTTTCTCTACAAAGACACCGTTTGTTTTGATGATATCCATAGTTTGCGCCCCGTGTTCCGCCTCGACGGGGTGTGACAATCTAGACCCTGACAATATTCTTAATGATGAAGATGGGTATGAGGATGAAGAGAATCCTGATCTTACCAATTTGGAGACCACAATTAATGATGATGGAGTATTGAATGCACATGTAAATAAAAATCATCCTCTTTCTCAAATAATTGGACCTTTATTCTCTCCAGTTCAGACCAGAGGTAAGAGTAAAAAGCAAGGTGGATTCACCCATATCACCTTTGAAAACCATGCCTCCTCCACCTCCTCCTTCCTCTAACACTCCACTTTTGGGTGTTCCCATTTCCCGCTTCTTGGGTGATCCACATTTGTTTGATTTTTCATGCACAATGGAACCAGTTGTCCTTGTTGCTTGAACAACTTCCACCTTATTGATATCCTTAGGTTGGAGATGATTAGCGCTCACATAAAGTTTCAAAGCTTCTTGTTGAACCTATTTTTCAATCCTCCTCCTCCTAGGAGATGAATGATGATTTTCGTAATCAAATGTCTTTAAAGAAAGTCAAGCTAAATAAGACTATGCTATCAAGAACTAGTTTAAGCTAAATTTGTATTAGTTAGTTGTTATTTCTTTTCTTGTATTTCCTTTCCTTAATGAGTTTTTCATTAAGATGTTATATGGATTTAGTTTTATGTGTTTCAACCTATGTGGTCACATTAATCAACTTCAACTTATTTAAAATTGAACCTAAATCTATCACAACCTCTAAAACTTGACTTAAAAATGGATCAAAATGTTATCTAAATATTTTGTCACCCTTTTTCAAGACACTCTTTGTGAGTGTGTTTCTTTTATGCAACCCTAGCATACTCTAGTGCTAAAAGAGGTAAAAATCCAAGATTTGCAAAATTTTGAAAGAGTCTTATTTTTCTTCAAAACCTTTGAAAATCATGGTTTAACGTCCAATGTACGCGGCTCCTTAGCTTGTCGCGCGGCTCCATATTGATATGGAACCGCGGGTTCTTTTGAGGAACCGTGGACAGCAAAGCCACTTTCGGCTTATTTTTGGTCTTTCTTCTTTGACCGCTGTCTTGGTTAAGATTCCTTGTTTACCCATTTTGGCTAAACATTCCCTAACACCTTTTGTTTTCATTTCAAATCTTTGCCTTGTCTACTTTCTTTAAATTCTTCTCTTTTGGGAGTTCTTCTCTTCATCCCTCATAATGCCTAACTCTTCCATTCCTAACCTTGACATATCTTTGTCACAATCTTCTCAACCTAAATCTTCTTCTTGTAAACTTTCAAAGAAACCGAAAATCTCGGTTCCACCCGTTTGGATCAACAAGAACAAGAATCCTCATGATTCCTCTTCTCCAAAATCCTCCAAGAATTCTTCTTTCTCTTTAATCAAATATTGGAATGAGACTTATTCTATAAATCCAATTATCGAAGAAAAGGAAATTCTTTAACCACCACCTAAACCTTTCAACTCTCCTCAACTCAATGACCTATCTTCTTTCCCAAATCTCACTAGGCATTGTGAAAACATCTCTTATCCTTTATCTCCCTCTCCACCAAACTCTCATTTTGATGGACCTCCCCCATCTAACGACTTTCTTTTGCATCATGGTTCCTCGTGTGCATGTTGTTGATTTCAACAAATTGAACTTGCTCATGTTTATGACAAGCTAAATTTTCTTGAATTCCTCCTCACTCGATCTCCACTCAAAGTTTTCGTTCCCGTGAACAAGACTTCGAATGATGCCACATCGTCTTTCTTTTGCAATTAAGGCACATTTTGTACTTTAGTTGTTTGAGTCAATAAAACTTAAGAAATCTTGGAAGATTATCACTACTAGAGTAGTTTATACTTTGTGGTTTATTTTACATATTTTTCTGCTTTAAATATTCATATTGTGTGTATGAATATTTCTCTTGTATGTTCTTTCATATTTGTGTAATATGAATGTTATGTGTGTTATCTCTTTTCCGCTAATTCTTTTTCACACATTTCTTAAAGAGTTGATCATGGTTAAAATTTACAATTGATTATGGGTGATTTCACAGATTCTAAATTTTAACCCCTTGACATTTTAAATCATTTTTATTGGTTTGGATGTTTCTTTTCTTCCTTTATTCCACCAATTGAACTTTTATGTCGTCAACACACACTCTTTTGACATACTTAGCAAATACTTACTTCTAATTTGGGATTTCTTTTATTCCTCCCTCTCAAGTTAGTTAGTAGGTAGTGCACATATATACATTTGTGTTTCTTTTCTATCTTCTAACCTTTGTGTAGCATGTCACCTTAGCTCATTCACTTGATGCCCCAAGCAAGGGGGAGTAAGCACCAAGGGGGAGCTACTAGCAAAGTCCGGTTCTTCTCTTCTTCAAGACTTGTGCTAACCTTTTTGCTTCGACAAGGGGGAGAAATGATAGTGATAAACTCGTTAGTAATTCAAATAATTTTGTATTTTACGTAAATGAGTTTATAGTTTGTCGTAATAAAAAAGGGGGAGATTGTTAATGTAAAGAAATGCCTAAAAACATTGTTAGTGCTAACTAATCTTTCTTACTTTTGATCACGACAAATTACAAAGACATTTATTGTCAAACACAATCATAAAACGAATTATCTAACAAACACAATCATCAAGGTAATAATCATTACACTAACATATCTTAATCATGTTTAGTGATCATAAAAGTTATTAGCCTTAAAACTCACTTTTGTCAAATGTGACAAAGATTTTTAATAAACTTTATTTTTTTTAAAAAAAATTATTAAAATGAAAATGTAAATTTGAATATGGCATATTCCAAATGCCATAAGAATATCCTTTGAAGGTTTAAACAGACTCAGATATTTTAAATCCACTAAAAGACAAAAAGGAGCGGAGTCTATCACCGCGGTTACTTAAGTTCCTACGCGGTTCTCTATCGATAAAGAACCGCCTACGGAGATAAGGAACCGCCCTCAACTATCCGTTGGGTTTTGTCTTCTATAAATAGTGGATCAAATATGCATTTTCCATAACCCTTCTTGGACATTTCTTTCAGCCTTCTTTCTCCTTTCTAATCCTAATCATATGTAAATGATTACTTAATGTGTTAAGTATGTTTACTTATGATTATCCTCTTGATCTCCTTCTTTACCTTGTCCAAAGAGAAGATCACTCAAACAGCTGTGATGTGATTAAAGATGAAGCCTTGATGAAGATCATCCTCTCCTAAAGATCTAGTCATGTTCATCATTTGTTTATTTGTGTCTTGTGTAGATCCAATATATTTGTGAATACTTGGACTAGTTGTGTTCATCCAAGCTATTTGTGAATACTTGGCTTAGTGTTTTGTACATCCATTGCATATGTGTGTGCTTGTATTTGTGTTGTGTAGATCCAAGTTACATGTGTGTAATTGGATTGTTTAGTTGAGTTGTAATAAGTTGTGTAAGTTCTCACTAAACTATAAAGTGATGTAGTTGTGTCTTGTAAGTTCTCACTAAACTACAAAGTGATGTGTAGTTGTGTTGTGTGAAGTTCTCACGTAGCTTCAAAGTGAAGAGTCATGAAGATTGGTTCTAGCTTTGGATTAGAACTCGACATCTAACCTTGTGTCGGAAAATGGTGAAGTAGGCAACGTTGTGAAAATTGGTTCTATCTTTCGATTAGAACTCGACATCTAGCCTTGTGTCGTAAAATGGTGAAGTAGGCGACGTTGTGTAGATTGGTCCTAGCTAAGATTAGGTCTCGACATTTAGCTTAGTGTCAGAAAATAATGTAAGCGACGTTGTAAGGTTTTCTCCGCCAAGAAGGAAGCTTGTGGATATAGTGGAAATCTCAGGTGTACTCGAGGAGTGGAGTAGGAACGAGGATAGATCCTCGTTGCCGAACCACTATAAATCTTGGTTTCTTCTTACTAGGTTGTTTCTTTCCTTACTCTTTACTTACCTTCATCATCATTAACTTACTACTTGTCATTGTTAATGCATTAGAATTGAACCTAATCATTATGCAACTAGCCTTCAAGTAAAAGATGGTTTTGACACTCACCTAATTGAAAGGAATTTTAATTAGGAGATAAACTGAAGAGAAACTATTCAACCCCCCTCCCCCCTTCTAGTTTCTTCAATTACTTTATGCATTTTTCATACATTACATTACTTCATTTCTTTGGATATTGTTTAGTCTTTTTCCATTTCAGTACTTATATTCATGTGTGTGAGCTTATGTTGGACTACCGATGTTTGATTCCAGTATTTCCTTTTATGGTAATTTAATGTTTTTAGACATTTACCTTGCATGCTTTGATGACACTCCATAATTATCCTATGATATTCCATTTATCAAAATGGGGTGTTACAATAGCCGTTGAAACGAAGCCTCTGACAAGAAGAATCTTAGCCACTGAAAGATTGTATAAGCTACGAAGATAAACATGTTTTGTTTAAATTAGGAAGATATGGTCAAAACATAAAGACAGAGACTAAATCTGCCAAAGATGAATTCTTCAAGCTGGTGGAAAAAATATGAAGATAAGAATTCAGAATATATTCTTAATGTTTAAAAAATTTAGCCAATAAGTTATTTTCTATGTTTATCTTGTATATCTTCCTAAAATAGTTGATTCTAGATTTTTGTACAAGGCTCCTTAGTGTATAAAAGGAGGCCTTAGGGTTAGACATAACATATACTTTTCACATACTTTTCATATACTTTCTGTTTTTCTTTGATATATCAATTGATTGAAAGTTTGATAATCATCTTGTTATTTTGTTCTTTCTTCTAAGTATTTGTTTGCGCATAATACTTAGATTGTTGAATACACAAAGTTCCTCTACGTATTATTCTTGATTTATCTCGATAATACAAAGCTAATCAATCTAAGTTTAGGATCAACAGTTTTGGTTCACTAGTGGATACTTCATTGGTGTTAAAATCTAAGCCTAGTCTTTCTGTAGTGAGAATTTTCTTATTTAACATGTCATCAAGAGCACTAGTACCTTTCATGAACTTTTCCAATTTAATGGAGGTACTCTTGAGATCTTCATTCTCTTGTCTAAGGTGTTCATAATTTAAACAACCTAAATCAAGTTCCTTATTTTTCTCAAGCTTAGCTAATTTATCTCTTAGCTCACTAATCTCATTTTCAAGCTTAGTCCTAGTTGATTTTATCACTTTATTCTTTTCAATGAATTTTAAAATTATCTTGCTTAGGTTGTTATATTGAACATCTAATTCTAAATTATCTAATGAAGAACTATCATTGCTATAATATTCGGTTTCACGTCTTTGGAAGAATGAGCCACGAGAAACTTCTCGTCTTTAGCATTATCGTCACATTCTTCACCACTATCGCTCCATGAACCACCAACGAAGGCCGTGTGATTCTTGTTGCGAGATGGCTTGGGACAATCACCGATGAAGTGGTTTTGGGTCACCACATCTGAAGCATTTCCTATCATCATTGTCATTCTTGACAAATCAGTTTTTGGAAAAGACCTTCTTATCGTTGCTTGGTTGTCTTACATGTTGACCTCTCCTTTTGAAGAACTTCTTGAAGTCTCTAACCGCCATGGCATATTCCTCATCATCACTTTCCGAGGAAGAGGTATCATGATCACTTTGCACCTTCTTGGCTTTGAGTGTTAGAGACTTTCTTTCACTCTTAGTTTTCACCATTTACGTGTTCTTCAAAATTATCATTTCATGAACTTTTAGGTTGCCAATAAGTTCATCAAGTGATAATGTCGTAAGATCCTATGATTCTTCAATTGCCGTGACTTTAGCTCTCCACTTTGGATGCAATGCCCCAAGAAACTTCCTAACATTGTTCTTGTTAGAAAAACCATTATCAAGTGCTTTTAGACTAGTAATAATAGTATTAAACTTAGCAAATGCACTATCAATAGTTTCATCTTCTAAGATGACAAATTGTTCATATTGTTGAACAAGAAGATCGATTTTACTTACTTTGACTTGGCTATTACCTTGGTGGGTTACTAAAAGAGTATTCCAAATATCTTTAGCGGTTTTACACATGAAAATCCTTTCATACTCTTTCTTAGGTAAATCATTATAAACCACCATTTTAGCCTCATTATTTTTAGCAAGTTTCTTCTTAGTGTCATCGTTAGAATTTTCAAAAGTTACTAACTCTTTCTTTTTAGAAACTTCATTATATTGATAAGGCAAAAAGTCAACATTGTCAATAACATGCCAAAGATCTAAATCTTTTGATTTCACATAAGTCTCAAATCTATTTTTTCAATAAATAAAACTATCGGTTTCATAAAGAGGTGGTTTTTGCATAGATTGCCCTTCTAGGTACTTGTTGGAATCCATAGATCGATTCAAGTTTTAAAATAGAATATATTTAAAAAACGCTTGAGCAACCACACTCTGATACCAATTATAGAAACTAGAAGGGGGTGGAATAGTATCTTAAATTTACTTGTTAAATATGGGTTTTCAAAAATCCTTTTCAAAAACATAGGCTTGAGCAAATATGTGAATTCTTCTTATACACAATATGGACAAGGGATAATGCAACTAAGCTAATAATCACAAGTATGTGCAAAGTAAATAATAATGAATGTAAAGAGATAAGGAAAATAAAGATCAAACCAAACACCAAGGATTTATAGTGGTTCGACAACGAAGATCACTCCTCGTCCCTACTCCACACCTCGAGTACTCCTTACTCGAGATTTTACTAATCAACAAACTCCTTAAGGTGGAGAAACCGTACACGTCGCTTAACCAATTTCTGACTCTAAGCTAAAAGTCGAGCCCTAATCTTAGCTAGGACGAATCTACACCAATATACTTTAAGGACTAAGTATTAACCTTACTTTCTAAATAGACACAACTATTTGGATCTTCACAACACAAATAAAATGAATAAATAAAACTTGATCTTCAATAGATCTTGAGGTAGACTCAACACTTCAAGGATGAAAGCGTTCTTCTATTTGCACTTGGAGAGGAAGAGATGGGAGGAGAAAGATTCACTTCTAAACAAGTAGTAATCAATCAAATAACCAAGGATTTGAATGATTTAAGAAGTATGTTTGAATTTGGAAATTTGTGTGCAAAAGAGATGAGGATAAAATCTGAGAATGCTCCACTATTTATAATACAAAAGCCCAACGTCTCTTTCTGGGCGCGGTTCCTTATTGGTGCCTGCGGTTCCATATCGATAAGGAACCGCATAGGCATTTAAGGAACCGTAGAGGCAGACTCCACGCCTTTTTGTCTTTTAGTGGGGTAGTCACATCTGGTGGAATATTTATCCACAAGGGCTTTCCTAAACCATATAGAATATGCCATTTTCAAGTTTTCAAATATTTAATTTAATAAAACATTTTCTTAAAAATAAAGTTTAATAAAAAAAACTTCATCACATTTAATAAAATGTGAGTTTTAAGAAAACATAAATCCTTTATCACTTAATTAAGATGAAAACTTGTTTGTTCATACCTTAAGTGATAATGGTTGAAATGAAAAAAAATACTCGAACTCAAGAATTTGTTTTTTGTTGTTTTCGTAAATGCTTTTTTTGTATATTGTCGTAATCAAAACGAAGGGAGACCAAAAATGCAAGTAACGTTTTTAGGCGTCATTACATTAACACTTTCAATGTTGACTAAATCGGCCTCCAATGTGTCATCGGTAAGACCATTTTCCTCTTGCATCAACATCTTAGTTTCTTGCAACCTACTATCATATGCTAGTTTAAGTTGTGCTCTTTCATAAATCGAATTCATAATAGACTGCATGTGTTTTAACAAGCTATCACATAATTGTTGAACCTCGATTTCTATGTCTTCATGAAATGACTGGCAGATCATTGAAGTTTCAAAGTTAACGAGATTGAAGTTGATGAACGGCGTAAACTATGTCATTAGAGCATTAAACTCATATGTTGAGGTAGTGTGATGAAAATCTTCTTTGTCAAGTTGATTTGCTAGTTGATCCAAGTTTACTAATATAGAGGCGCTGAAACTATAACGATCTTGTCCCAAGAGTGCTACAAAGACTTGTCCTTCCTTGACCATAAAAGAACCATGATATGAGACTCAAGTAGTCGATACGAGACCATGCAGCTCTTTCTTGCGTTGTCTTACATTTGTTACAAGATATGCGACCCTCCCTCTTAAGATTTCGAATTCAACGGTTCCATTGAAATTCGATGTGTTAAATAAATTTAAGGATTACCTATCGATCGAGCGATGAAAGAAAGTAATTGTGTTTGTTGTTGTAAGAACAGTACGGGATTTTACAATTTTGTGGAGAAACCGAAATAATATGTTATCGCGGGGTGTTACAAACCAGCGAAATCAACCGTAAAAATTCTGAAGCCCTTGTTTGTTGTGTGTTATATTGCTTAAGATCCAATAGGTTTTTCTTAAGTCCAAACTCTTTATAAGACCGAGAATTCAGTCTTAGGCCCACCTGATACGCGAATCGATCTTCGCAATGAGGTCTTCGAAATTGTTTCAAGAAAGTTTTAAAACTACAGTTTTCTTTGATCAGGCTGACAAAATATTCACCATGTACCAATTATCCGCACATTATCATTCTCGTCCATAAACTGCCAAAATTTCGCTTATAAAAAAACGCAAGCCAATCCATTATCGATAGAAAGAGATGAATAAAAAACTATGCTTAGAAAGTTGAGATAAGTCCAACAACATACAACACACTTATCTACGTGTGTGTGTGTGTCACAAATTCAAACCGAAACTTATTTACGTGTATAACAAATTAAAGCTTAGAAATTTGTGATCCAGTAGCTATATAAGTAGATTACCCTAATTAGGTAAAATAAACCTAATCCTCACACATAGTAATATCCGACCTTTTTTATAACTACCAGATCAGTCGCCTCCTATCTATCTTTAATCCATCTCAAAACCATCTAAATCGCATTAATTATCCCTATATAAAAGTATCTCAATCTCAAATCCCCACATATCTTATCATAATACACACGAAGAAATGATATAAATCTAACACATCAGTCCGGATTTGACACAAACCCACGAAGAACAATCAAGAAGTTACGCTTCTAGATCTATTATGGGTCTCAGTGAGATTGATATTGTGTAATTGATCTATGTGAAAGTTTATGGACTTGAAATTAATAGTCGTGAGACAGGATCGAACTCGAGATTACGGGATTTTACACATTACATAAAGGGTTAATTTATTTATTAAATATATTTATTATATTTATTAAATCAAACCAAAGCTTAACTAACGACCGTTAATACCTAAAAGTTAAGTATAAACGACCGTTATGGAATTAAATAGAAGCTAAAAGAAGGAAAAAGGAAAAGTTTCGGAAGCCTCTTGTGGCCTTTGTGAACCGTCGGCCAAGAGGGACAAAAGGGAAGAAAAGAGATTTTGTTTCCTAATTAAGTTTATGACTTGGAGAAAAAGTTTATCCAAGGCCTATATAAACAACCCCCTAACCTTCATAAATCACAACTCTCTCTCTCTTTCTCTTGCTTTAGTCGCCGGCCAAACACCCCTCAATTTAGGGTTTTGGTTTTCGATTTTACTATTTAATTTATCTAGTCCTAGCCCCTCTCTAGGGTTGTTGGGTAGATATTCCATAAGCGTGGAAGCTCGGTTTGTTCGTGCTAGAATCACGATTAGCTCGTTGTACTACGTGTGTACAAGAACGTGATATAGTCTTACTTTAGACTATATCTTGGTGGTGTTCGTGGTAAACCCTAATTGGTGATTGTTCCGTTATCTTGTGGATCGTTGCTAGGGTAAAGGTATGTAACCCTAATTCGATTAATTATAACTGTGTTACTGATTATGATCTTGTTAATTCGCTTCCGCTATGTGTGCTTTGATCTTGTGTAGGGTTTTAAATAATTGTTATGAACCATATAAACCTGTAGTGGCATCGAGAGCCGTTTTAACATGTTATAATTATCGAGATCTAAAGTTTTTTAACTAATATTTATTTGTGTTAAAATTACATGTTGTTTTTAGGTTTTATAAAAAATTAGGGTTTTTGTTTTTATTGCTTTTAAAAATCGGCTATGCCAAATTTTTTTATAATTTTTTTTGTAAACCCTAAAATTACATGGTAATTATCTTTAGATGTTTCCATGAATTAATTGTTATGTCATGTGTGGTTACGATCCGTAGTATAAAATTGTTAAGAGTATGTGGGAGATCCGTAATGAACGTGCATGTTTTTTACGGATCATATTGATTTGTATGTTATTTGCTTTATTTGATTCAAAGTTTTAAAATTAGGGAAGACTTTTTATGTTTATAAAAACCCTAGATTTGATTTGATGAGTCTATGTCAATATGGATTCTAGTTTCAAGGAAAATACTATGGTTTTTTATTACTGGGGTAATTTTATTTTCATGAATTGTATTATCAAAAATACTAATGTTTGAACTTATTTCTGTAGAAATGGCTCAACCCGAAAACAACCTGACAATAAGTTCGGCTGTCAAAGCTTTCTTTGAATGTCCTGAACTTACTGGCCCTAACTTCAATGATTGGTATCGCTCACTGAGAATTGTTCTGAGAGCAGCGGGTACTATTGATATCTTGACTACTCCTTTTCCGGAGGATTTTACTGAGGGAGCATCTGATGCGCAAAGGCTTGAACACGCTGCTAATGTTAAGAAGCACCATGAGGTGGATGCTGTAATGTTAGGGAGAATGGATTCATCACTTCAAAGGAAGTATGAGTTTTTTTCACCTCAGCGAATGCTTGATGAACTTGATGCGGTTTTTTTGTTCACTTTATTTTAGGAAAAACAAAGCGACCAAAAGCGGGTAAGTATTAAGTATCACGTTTTGTGAAAAACGCGAATACTCGTCGTCGAGTTCGTTCTCGGTAGAGGTATGGTGTTTAGCCAACAATTATAGACGTATTTAATTGAGAGATTATGTTTTTGGAAAGACGAAAAAAAAGGGAAAAAGGAGACGAGTTACGCTCAAAACGGTCGAAAACGCCTAAACGTACAAACGAAAAAACGCGACCCAACGAAAAATTTCACCTAAAAAATAATTAAAAATTACTAAAAACACCTAAAAAGTCTAACTAAGAAAACTACGCAGACCAAAAAAATTGAAAACTTTTAAATTAATTTATATTAATTTTTAAATTTAATTAAAAAAAATCTAAAAATAAAACTAGCTAAGAAAAAGACAAAATAAAAACTTATTTGAAAACTTAAATAAAAATAAACTTTATAAACTTAAAAAGGATAATACAAATTATTTTATGTAAAACAAATGGGCTAAAAAACAACTTTACGAATTTGAACAAAAATAGTACGAAAACAAAAAAAACGCGATATTAAAGCAAAATACCAAAATCTAAACTTTACGAAAAACAATTTATTTTTCCTACATCCTATATGAAAAAAGAAAATTTTCAGAAAAAGACTTATATTTTTTTGACTTTTAAATATTTATTTATGAATTAAAAACGAATTTAATCTAAAAAATGCATAAAAAATACTAAACGATTTTATAAAATCCCTAAAAAATTATAGAAGATAGATAAAGATGTAAAGTTTACAAGAAAAATACAAGATGTAAAAATCAGCTACATATAAGCTGCCAATAAGCTTGAATGAGCTTATAAGCAAAAACAATGTAAAAACAAAAAGAGTATAAAGCCAAGATTATGCAAATGATAACAAAAAAGAAAGTGTAGAGCAGTTGGTTGAGGCGCTTGGCTGTTGAGCTGGGGGTCACAGGTTCGAGCCCCACTGTGGCCTTTCTCTTGTATTATTTTTTTTTTCTTTTATTAGCATACACGAAATAAACAAAGTATAAAATAAATGAAAAGAAGAATAAACACAAAGTCCCAATAGATCAGATGGTGAGGGCAGTGAGTGCTGCGTGTGCTGTATCTGTATGTGGTCAGGGGTTCAAAACCCACTGCCACGTTTTTACGCAGCCCTTTTTTGGACAGATGCCTATACTTTTTTTATAGCAAAGTTTGATCAAGTTCCTTGACAGTAACCATTTCTGCTGCCAGCAATGTTTTTGGACTAGAATAAGCTTAAAGGCAGATGGCCTAATAAGCTCAACAATGATAAATAACAACGAGACGAACACTAATTAACAACTAAGATTCAAATAAAACACAAGTACGAATTAAAAAAAAAACATACAGCAGATAGTGTGCGAAGTTTATAAGTCCAAGTTTGGCTTAACACAACTTAATGAAAAAGATACTAACAAGAACCCAAATAAACAAAGTCCTAAAAACAGATCTATAACTACTTACAATCTACTAGTATGCGAATTATTTCGGCTTAAATTCTGAAAACGAATAGGCTACAATGCCTGCGATTTGTAAAGGTCTTTTCGCCGAAATTTGCTTCAAGTTGGCATTTTCTCAAAGCAATGAGATGTAAATTCTAATTGAAATCTGTCAACAAATTTATAAAAACTCAAAACAAGAAACTTATGTCCTTCTTTATCCTCAATTAACACCTAAGCAACTTCTTTTGCTTTCAAAATTCGCAAACAGTGGTCAAATTTCAAGAACTAGCTTGTACTTAGTTTCTTTTTTTCTATCTATGATTTTAATATGAAACAACTATCAAATTAAGCTCAACTACCACTAATATATATAGTAGAAGCAACTTAGCACCTAATCCTACATTAATGAACACAAAATAAGCTAAATCAAACAGTCTAAACAGAAACTTTAGTCATCTACCTATTTATTTTTATTTTTTTTTTATTTATGAAAAGACTAAAGATGAATTACACTACCACTGATTCTACTAATGGGATGCAATCAAAACTTAACTTAAAATCCTAGGCCATGACACTACACCAACTAGACCGGAACCGACTGATTTTTTTAACATGCCGAAACACACAAGAAAAAAAATGCACACACACATGTTGGTGCTATTGACTAAAAGGTCGACTTTTAAGCGACAAGAACTAGTTAAACCACTCCGCAATTCATCACATTACAAGCACACATCCTACGATTTAAACCACGATGAGCAAACAATGTTCACAGTTAAAAACACACAACATGTCTCGTTAACTATTTTTTTTTTCTCTTTTTATTTGGGTTGCTTATGTTTGGATAGCGAACACTCTACTCCCTACGCAAATTTCAACAGTGGGCTAAAATAAGCTGAGATAAGTATTACTAAGCTAGAAACAATCCTACTTAGCACACAAATAGACACCAAAGGCCTCAAATTCAGTCAACCAATAAGCACACAAACATTAATTCAAACAACGCATAGAAGCTAAAAAAAACACATAAAAAAAACAAAAGCACAAGGGCAGTGGGTTGGCATAAACGAGCAGACAACCTATTTGTATGTAGTGACATTCAGTGACTTAATCTCAAACACAATCCACAGCTAACGAAGCAGCTTATCAGAATAATTAGCAACTAAAAACAAACAGAAACTTAACAAGACTTATAGAATCCAAAATCTTATCAAACTATCATAAAAGCTTTATCAATCAAACATATAAACATGCAGGAAAACCACAATCACTCAAAGTTACATGAACATTTGGACAAAAAATTAAGAAAAAGAAAAAAAGTGAGCAAACCTCAAGGATACACATCCATACCCTCGAATGTTTGAGCTTATGTGGTAGCTAAACAACCACAAGCATCCAAAAGCTGCTGAGATTCTACAAACGTGAACAATAACAAAATAACAAAGTAATATGATTTTCTTCTTCTTTTCTTTCAAAAACTTCTCACAAAACTTAAAACTTGAACAATTTAAAACTCAAACCGAACTTGGAATAAACCTTTTAAAAATAAATGGACTGAAATTAGAGTGTGCATAAAATAAATTTGCAGAATTTAAAAGGCAATGTAACATAAAATGGAACTCAATTGTATTCAAAAATTCGTCTCTTACAAAATCTTGAATAAAAATTGGAACAAAAGAAAAAAACTTTGGCTACCATCTATATATACAACATGAGGATGAAATAAACCTAAACCTAAATGTATACAAAGTCCTGAATCTGCCCTTGGGTATTCATACGAATATTCTGAATTTGAATCAATCTTCTAGATCAATCTTGATTCCCATGTGATGTGCCAGCTTGTTGAGATGATCTAAGCCATTGGTTTGTTGTGGGCAACACGCCATTGCATCACATTCATTGATTTGGTCTTCTTGTCAGCAAAGGTGATGGTGATGGTGAGGGACCATGGGGTGAGCTGGACAGAGTCCACCCATGTGGTTTTGTTGAGAATGAGCTAATAAACGAAAAACCTTTATTGATTTGAAGAAAAACTTTGTTATTCGTTCAATCAAAGCTGGGAGTGTTTGTTAGGGTTTATAGAGGATTAGTGGGGATTTGATTTGGTTTAGGCAAAAGTAAACATGTTTCTCCTGTTTATGATTAAAACTTAGGGAAATGGCAACTTAGGTCCCTACACTCTCAAAATGTCTTCATAGCAAGTTTCCAACAGCCCATAACTAAATTCCTTTGTTATATCTTTGATGAAGTTGCTAAATTTGGCACAATTACTTTAACAACTTAGCATAAGGGCTTCTTTTGTAACTTTGACCCAAATTCAAGGGCTAAACATGCATTATCTTGACATTTTAGGGACCCTTATGTAATTTTTGAGTTTTACAAGGGTATAAAATGACAAGTCTTCAAAAGATGAGGGACCAATCTTGACCAATCTTCAAACTTCAAGGACTTCTTTGGAAAATCAACATTCGGGTCCGGTTCATTGTGCGGCTTCGTTTCCCGTGTTCGTTTTTGCTTGAATCTTGTAATCTTTTGTCATTTTCTCGATATTCGTACCTAAATTACACAAGCAACAAACACAAGCATATATTTGGGTATTTTGATGATATTTAATGCATTTTAAGCCCAAAAAGAACGATGAGACCATGTATAAAAGCAGTCTCATCACTCCCCCATACTAAACCATTGCCGTTCCCTCACGCAATGCTAGAATAAAGTATCGTAGCATCTCCAAAATTCATTTTTATGATGACTTTTATTCAAGACATAAATTTAAATAATCTACTACACGTGTTTTAGACATAATGTATTGTTTTCATCACGATTAAGTGACTTTTGGGATCATAGAACAAGAACACGTGAATGCTTCGTTAGAAATAATTTCGTCGTCCTCGATTTTCACCCAATTCCATGCTAAGCGTGTAACGAGATCATTGTTATTATAAGTTAGCAACACGTACACATCTCATGAGTGTTATTTACGAACCTAAACTCCCTTATTCCTAATTGGTATCTCTTATATTTTATTATGTCTTTAATGATCACGAGGATACATCATCGACTTATGCGTGAATAGAGATTAAGTCTAAAAATAGAAACTTAACGGTGTAACCAAAATCATTAAATTAATAATTCATCCCAATAGACGACGATGTCAAAAAATTAAGTCAACAAGAAGGATCGATAAACACGGTTTTATAACGGTTTTGAACATGAGACTTATTACCAAGATTTTTATACGCCCCCTAACGGAAGGGCCTTATTATCTTTGGTTTACCTCCATCTTTTATTCAACTTCGCCATGAAGCTTTTATTATGACTTCGGTCTTGCCTTGCCTTTTATTATCCGCCTCATCGGTGGTTTTATTAGCCAAAGACGTATATCCTCACGCTAAAGCAAATTTTGGATCTTTAAAGCTTCGAAGATTAAGGCTTGATTCACTTTCAATTTGGGCATAGATTTTTCGGCCTTGTGAGCTTCAAATTTTTGCTTAATTTAGGTGAGCACTTGAAATCTTATTATTAGGTGAAGCTTTCGATTATTCGGGTGCCAATACTTCAAAACCGTGACGCTGACGATACCTTAATGTTTTCCCAATTTAATTAATGGAAGCTACCAAAACAAATTAGAAACCAACAATAGTGACTAAACCGCCAAATCAATATTTATTAACAATTATTTATGCAAAAGCGTTGGGAGAATAAGCTAATAATTACTACACATGAGATCGTGACGATTACGAGACTTATAAATAACTCTATCATTTCTCGTCCTCATTTAAGAGACTTAGCCTAAAAAGTTAAGGAATCGAAGCTAAGTGCTCAACACGCACAGTCGAGTCAAAAATTACTCTCGTTCTCACCATCGGAAAACCTACATTCGTGTCTTAAACACTTATGAAAAACTAGAAAAATTTTAAAATTTGCCCATTTTTAGCCTTATTTTGCAACAAAACGATAACAAAAAGATGAATATTGGATTGCGTGTTGACGTAAGCAAGGTGAAGTATCTACTCACCCCCCCATACTAAAACTAAACATTGTCCTCAATGTTTCGAGTCTAGGGGTGTAAACACCCCCATAGTAGAGACGAAGTCGAATGCTTAATCTCGAGCATGGAAAGGGTAAAACGAATAACCTATAAGCCGTTTATGAATTATGCTAATAAGATAAACGTTAGAACATAAAAGGATATCATCGGATATCAGAATCTCCAAAGGCAACGATCGAAGCTCGAGTGATCCGTAAAACGAACACGAGAGGCTTCAATGAAGACGATGAACCTAATAAATCACAATCACAAACAACCACGAAACAAAGGTAGGAAGAGCACAAGTCCCCTCGTTACATTAACTAAGAAAGCAATAATATTTACAAGGATAAGCATGAGAATCCCCCACGAGGCACCTTGTTTTTGATAACCGAGTCAAAAGCTCGACTCGAATCCCCATAAATGTGATCATTTAGGGATAATCTTGGTATGGTCATTTTTAGTGGGACTTACATGTAATCAAGGCCCAAAAGCAACCGTGAATAAAGGCAAAGCCTTTATACCGGGATCGAAGATCGTATCCTCACATTTTGTTGAAAATAAAACATGCAAAGCCGGAGGATACGTCTTGTAAGGAAGAAAACTCCTTACCACGTACTCGAAGTACGTGTAGTCATGAGAACCGAGAGGGTAGGTGGGATTACTTTGAGACGAAGGCAAATTTGAAAGAGAATCAATAAAAATGGGGGTCTCAAAATCTCCTCCCGGTTCTAAGGCAAAGGCCTCATTAAAATCCTCATTCTCATCGAGAGGCGGTCCATCGGTGAACCCCTCGAGAATGGAGGCATCACAAGTCAAAAGAGAAGGCTCATCCAAATGAGACTTAGGGAGGGTGACTAGCAAATCCGGCTCATCGAGTTTAGGATCCTTAGAATCCTCACTCTCGATGTCCTCGAACATCTCATCAAAGAGAGGATTTACGTCACCAAAAATGAACGCGTCATCGAATTCGAATAAAGGGTTCGAAAAGATTTTAAAATCGGTATTTTGAACGTCCTCGTCGATTAGTGACTCGTCATCACTAGCGGAAAAATCATCGTCATTGAAAAGCGGGTTCAAAAAAGTCGTTGATTCTCTCCCCGAAGTGTCAATGGGAGAGACATCATCACAAGAAATTGATTCACACTCACTATTGTGATTTGCCTCGTTGGAATCTTCGTGGAAAAATTCATCGAGAGCAAAATCACTTACCTCATCTTCGGAGAAAACCGTAGGCTCACTTTGGATTGGAATAGGGATCTCGACACTAGGATTAGTGCTAAGATTCGTCTCCCCCATACTTAGAAAGGCATCGGTTTCCGTAGTGGGTATAGGAGTAAAAGGCTCTTCATTTGAAGATTTTGCCTTAATGGTTTCGACATCGGCGTCGAAAAACGTATCAATGTGAGCAAGGCCAACGGTGGACTTCTCACATGATAAATCCATAATCTCACACGGTGTGGGATTAGGAGTAAAAGGCTCTTCATTTGACGTTGTAGCCTTGATGGTTTCAAATTGGTCCTTCGGAGGGATTGAATGCGGGTTCTAAAAGACGTAGAAATAGTATTAACGCGTCCCTCCGGAATTAAATTTTGATACTCTTCAAAAATCGAGGGGTCAATGATTCTCCTTAAAACCTTATCAATTTCTTCTTTTTCAAAATCACTTAACGGACTATCTTCGTCAAAATCTTGTGTATTTTGATTTCGAAAATCTTTGATAATTTTAACTTCATTAGAAAAATTAGGTTCCAAAGGTTTAACATTCATCGTTCCAACACGTGCTACGAGTTTTTCTTGTTGTTTATTTTCGAAATCATTTTCAAAAACCTCGTTCGTTGACACCCTTGTTTCCTCATCCTCGATGCTCTTTTCAACCTCTTCAAAAATTAGGGTATCTTTTTTCTCCATAATTAGTTGAAAGAGCGTATCAAGTCGTTCATTGAAACGATTAGAACTTTCGTCGAAGCGACTACAACACTCGTCGATGCGGCTAGAACCGAGATCATCATCGAAAATATGTTGTGGAGATGATTGGTCAAAATTGGAATCGTAACATGGATCGGGCTCATGGGAATTTTGAGGATCGAGATTGTATGGTGGGGCCTCAAAATTATCAAAAACGGAATTATCGTATGAATTGGGCTCATCATAATCCATTGGTTGGCAAGAAAAAGTATCGTGAGGCCCCCCACAATTGTCGCAACACGGATTTTGAGAAAAATTCGGTTCGTCGTATGGATAACCACCCCCATTGTCGTAATTGTAACCCATGTCGTGTGATTCGTCAAAACCGGAAAATTGATTGTCGAAATACGTATTTTGGTTCATTGGTTGACAATCGTACCCATAGTGAGGTTCATCTCCACAATACTCACATGACGGTGAGTATTGCGAAGATTGGTCAACAAAATTCGGATTCGGCTCGTGATTGTGACCATTTGGGTATTGAATTGGACACTTATAGTGCCAATGGGAAGGGCTTCCACAGTATAGGCAATGGAGGGGACGTTCTTTATTAGAAGTATACAAACAATTGGTCGGATTACATGAGGGACAAGATCTAAAATCTACATAGTCGATATGATCTCCGCACCTTTCGCATACACACCATGGACATGATACGGAATTAAACAATCGTCTCCCACAACCTAGGCAATGAAAATCCATGAAGAATTAAAATTTAGAGGGATTGAGAAAAAGAATTATGAAAATAGAGGGAAAAATCGAAGAATCTTTTTGTGTTTTTGGTTTTTTAATTTTTTTGGAATTTTGGGTGTATTACGTAGAAATTAATCTACAAAAACTATCCACTAATCAAAGGTCTCGATTAATGAATCCAAGAAGAATGAAGGTAATTACGTGAAGTAAAAACCCTCGTCGACTTTGAAACGTTGGCGGAACGCCAAAACGTTTCGAGGTTCAATAATTAAAACTCACAAAAATAGATTAATAATACTTGATGTGGCAAACCCCTAATTAATCGTCACTTTCAAAATACGCACAAGCGAGCATAGAAAACGAGGCGGCGCGAAGCACTTAAGAGCCTTTTTTCCTTAGGTCGTGAAATACAACCGCCTTATACCCACCTTATAGTTTGTATTTATCGAGATTAAACCAATTAAGAGTATTTATCTATTTTGCCTTTGATTTCGTTTGAATTCGATACAACAATAGTGACCGGAACGCTCAACTATTGAGGTGCGATTTCTCGCGTATTTGGATAATTATTGTGTGTTAATTGTTCTACGTAAATACAATATATATTATGGACAATAAAAACGAGAAAACGATTTTGTGTTAATAGAGTTCTATTTAACACTATTTATTTCTATGGCTAATAGTATAGAAAAATAAAAGGAAGTATTTACGATAAAAACGTAAACACTCAAACAAACACGATAAATAAATATGGCTAAACACACCTCCCCGGCAGCGGCGCCATTTAGTGATGCGGTTTTTTTGTTCACTTTATTTTAGGAAAAACAAAGCGACCAAAAGCGGGTAAGTATTAAGTATCACGTTTTGTGAAAAACGCGAATACTCGTCGTCGAGTTCGTTCTCGGTGGAGGTATGGTGTTTAGCCAACAATTATAGACGTATTTAATTGAGAGATTACGTTTTTGGAAAGACGAAAAAAAGGGAAAAAGGAGACGAGTTACGCTCAAAACGGTCGAAAACGCCTAAACGTACAAACGAAAAAACGCGACCCAACGAAAAATTTCACCTAAAAAATAATTAAAAATTACTAAAAACACCTAAAAAGTCTAACTAAGAAAACTACGCAGACCAAAAAAATTGAAAACTTTTAAATTAATTTATATTAATTTTTAAATTTAATTAAAAAAATCTAAAAATAAAACTAGCTAAGAAAAAGACAAAATAAAAACTTATTTGAAAACATAAATAAAAATAAACTTTATAAACTTAAAAAGGATAATACAAATTATTTTATGTAAAACAAATGGGCTAAAAAACAACTTTACGAATTTGAACGAAAATAGTACGAAAACAAAAAAACGCGATATTAAAGCAAAATACCAAAATCTAAAATTTACGAAAACCAATTTATTTTTCCTACATCCTATATGAAAAAAGAAAATTTTCAGAAAAAGACTTATATTTTTTTGACTTTTAAATATTTATTTATGAATTAAAAACGAATTTAATCTAAAAAATGCATAAAAAATACTAAACGATTTTATAAAATCCCTAAAAAATTATAGAAGATAGATAAAGATGTAAAGTTTACAAGAAAAATACAAGATGTAAAAATCAGCTACATATAAGCTGCCAATAAGCTTGAATGAGCTTATAAGCAAAAACAATGTAAAAACAAAAAGAGTATAAAGCCAAGATTATGCAAATGATAACAAAAAAGAAAGTGTAGAGTAGTTGGTTGAGGCGCTTGGCTGTTGAGCTGGGGGTCACAGGTTCCAGCCCCACTGTGGCCTTTCTCTTGTATTATTTTTTTTTCTTTTATTAGCATACACGAAATAAACAAAGTATAAAATAAATGAAAAGAAGAATAAACACAAAGTCCCAATAGATCAGATGGTGAGGGCAGTGAGTGTTGCGTGTGCTGTATCTGTATGTGGTCAGGGGTTCAAAACCCACTGCCACGTTTTTGCGCAGCCCTTTTTTGGACAGATGCCTATACTTTTTTACAGCAAATTTTGATCAAGTTCCTTGACAGTAACCATTTCTGCTGCCAGCAGTGTTTTTGGACTAGAATAAGCTTAAAGGCAGATGGCCTAATAAGCTCAACAATGATAAATAACAACGAGACGAACACTAATTAACAACTAATATTCAAATGAACCACAAGTACGAACTAAAAAAAAACATACAGCAGATAGTGTGCGAAGTTTATAAGTCCAAGTTTGGCTTAACACAACTTAATGAAAAAGATACTAACAAGAACCCAAATAAACAAAGTCCTAAAAACAGATCTATAACTACTTACAATCTACTAGTATGCGAATTATTTCGGCTTAAATCCTGAAAACGAATAGGCTACAATGCCTGCGATTTGTAAAGGTCTTTTCGCCGAAATTTGCTTCAAGTTGGCATTTTCTCAAAGCAATGAGATGTAAATTCTAATTGAAATCTGTCAACAAATTTATAAAAACTCAAAACAAGAAACTTATGTCCTTCTTTATCCTCAATTAACACCTAAGCAACTTCTTTTGCTTTCAAAATTCGCAAACAGTGGTCAAATTTCAAGAACTAGCTTGTACTTAGTTTCTTTTTTTCTATCTATGATTTTAATATGAAACAACTATCAAATTAAGCTCAACTACCACTAATATATCTAGTAGAAGCAACTTAGCACCTAATCCTACATTAATGAACACAAAATAAGCTAAATCAAACAGTCTAAACAGAAACTTTAGTCATCTACCTATTTATATTTTTTTTTTTGATTTATGAAAAGACTAAAGATGAATTACACTACCACTGATTCTACTAATGGGATGCAATCAAAACTTAACTTAAAATCCTAGGCCATGACACTACACCAACTAGACCGGAACCGACTGATTTTTTTAACATGCCGAAACACACAAGAAAAAAATGCACACACACATGTTGGTGCTCTTGACTAAAAGGTCGACTTTTAAGCGACAAGAACTAGTTAAACCACTCCGCAATTCATCACATTACAAGCACACATCCTACGATTTAAACCACGATGAGCAAACAATGTTCACAGTTAAAAACACACAACATGTCTCGTTAACTATTTTTTTTTCTCTTTTTCTTTGGGTTGCTTATGTTTGGATAGCGAACACTCTACTCCCTACGCAAATTTCAACAGTGGGCTAAAATAAGCTGAGATAAGTATTACTAAGCTAGAAACAATCCTACTTAGCACACAAATCGACACCAAAGGCCTCAAATTCAGTCAACCAATAAGCACACAAACATTAATTCAAACAACGCATAGAAGCTAAAAAAAACACATAAAAAAAAACAAAAGCACAAGGGCAGTGGGTTGGCATAAACGAGCAGACAACCTATTTGTATGTAGTGACCTTCAGTGACTTAATCTCAAACACAATCCACAGCTAACGAAGCAGCTTATCAGAATAATTAGCAACTAAAAACAAACAGAAACTTAACAAGACTTATAGAATCCAAAATCTTATCAAACTATCATAAAAGCTTTATCAATCAAACATATAAACATGCAGGAAAACCACAATCACTCAAAGTTACATGAACATTTGGACAAAAAATTAAGAAAAAGAAAAAAAGTGAGCAAACCTCAAGGATACACATCCATACCCTCGAATGTTTGAGCTTATGTGGTAGCTAAACAACCACAAGCATCCAAAAGCTGCTGAGATTCAACAAACGTGAACAATAACAAAATAACAAAGTAATATGATTTTCTTCTTCTTTTCTTTCAAAAACTTCTCACAAAACTTAAAACTTGAACAATTTAAAACTCAAACCGAACTTGGAATAAACCTTTTAAAAATAAATGGACTGAAATTAGAGTGTGCATAAAATAAATTTGCAGAATTTAAAAGGCAATGTAACATAAAATGGAACTCAATTGTATTCAAAAATTCGTCTCTTACAAAATCTTGAACAAAAATTGGAACAAAAGAAAAAAAACTTTGGCTACCATCTATATATACAACATGAGGATGAAATAAACCTAAACCTAAATGTATACAAAGTCCTGAATCTGCCCTTGGATATTCATACGAATATTCTGAATTTGAATCAATCTTCTAGATCAATCTTGATTCCCATGTGATGTGCCAGCTTGTTGAGATGATCTAAGCCATTGGTTTGTTGTGGGCAACACGCCATTGCATCACATTCATTGATTTGGTCTTCTTGTCAGCAAAGGTGATGGTGACGGGGGTAACATGTGATGGTGAGGGACCATGGGGTGAGCTGGACAGAGTCCACCCATGTGGTTTTGTTGAGAATGAGCTAATAAACGAAAAACCTTTATTGATTTGAAGAAAAACTTTGTTATTCGTTCAATCAAAGCTGGGAGTGTTTGTTAGGGTTTATAGAGGATTAGTGGGGATTTGATTTGGTTTAGGCAAAAGTAAACATGTTTCTCCTGTTTATGATTAAAACTTAGGGAAATGGCAACTTAGGTCCCTGCACTCTCAAAATGTCTTCATAGCAAGTTTCCAACAGCCCATAACTAAATTCCTTTGTTATATCTTTGATGAAGTTGCTAAATTTGGCACAATTACTTTAACAACTTAGCATAAGGGCTTCTTTTGTAACTTTGACCCAAATTCAAGGGCTAAACATGCATTATCTTGACATTTTAGGGACCCTTATGTAATTTTTGAGTTTTACAAGGGTATAAAATGACAAGTCTTCAAAAGATGAGGGACCAATCTTGACCAATCTTCAAACTTCAAGGACTTCTTTGGAAAATCAACATTCGGGTCCGGTTCATTGTGCGGCTTCGTTTCCCGTGTTCGTTTTTGCTTGAATCTTGTAATCTTTTGTCATTTTATCGATATTCGTACCTAAATTACACAAGCAACAAACACAAGCATATATTTGGGTATTTTGATGATATTTAATGCATTTTAAGCCCAAAAAGAACGATGAGACCATGTATAAAAGCAGTCTCATCAGAACTCAAGGCTGTGTATGAAACGCCGCAAGCTGTAGAGATCTATGATTTGGTTGATGCTCTACATAGCTGCAAGCAAGTTCCTGGAAAGTCTGTAAGTGCCCATTATATGGAGATGAGGGGTTATATGGAACAACTCATCGCACTAGGACAACTCTATGATCATAATATGGCTATCAACTTGATCAATAGGCCCCTTAATAAGGACTTCAATGATTTTGTTCGTAACTATAATATGCATTGTATGGGGAAGACATTTAATGATCTACATGCAATGCTTATTGACTTTGAAAAAGGGGTTAAAAGATAAGGCAACCACTTCTACTCCTCAAGTATTTTATGTGCAAAAGGGTATAGTGAATAAGCCAAAACCACAAGTGAACAAGAAGCAGAAAGTCAAAGGCAAGGTTGATAAGAGCAAACAAGTTGCGACTCCATCAAAACCGAAGCAAAACTTTGTCAAAAGGAATCAATCTCAGAAGGATGAGACTTGTCACCATTGCAAAATGACTAGACACTGGAAGAGGAAATGCTCTCTCTACCTCCATGAGTTGCAAGAACATAAGAAGAAGGCTGAGCTAGGCGCTGCAGCACCTTCAGGTAACTTATTTATAATAGAGTTATTTAATCTTACATACAAATCAAACTCCTGAGTATATGATATGGGATGTGGTATTAACATTTGTAATACCCTGCAGGGATTTGAGTTGAAGAGGAAGCTTACCTATGGGGAACAATTTCTGCAAGTGGGCAATGGCGCACAAGCAGCGGTTGAAGCTATAGGAATATTTAATCTAGTTTTACCTCCGGGTTTAGTACTGATTTTAAATAATTGTCATTATGCACCTTCAATTGTTAGGGGTGTTATTTCCTTTTCTTGTATGCTGGATCTTGGATTTATTCACACGATTGATAATAATAGAATTTCTGTTTTCAAAGATGGTTTATTCAATTTTGACGCAATTTCTGTGAATGGTGTTTTTGAAATTAACATGCATAATAATAATTCCAAGAGGAAAAATAATTATGTTTTTAGCATGAATAAGAAGAGAAAGTTAGACAAGAACTCTTCTTATCTTTGGCATTGTAGACTTACCCATACTGGAAAGACTCGTATACAAAAGCTTCAACGTGATGGTCTTTTGGAAAATACCAATGATGAATCATTTGATAAATGTGAGTCTTGTATCTCTGGAAAGATGACCAAGAAACCTTTTAATAGCAATATTGAAAGGGCTACTGAACTACTTGGTTTGATACATACTGATGTGTGTGGACCACTTAGACATGTGTCAAGGAAAGGTGCTAGCTACTTCTTAACGTTTACGGATGATTATAGCTGTTATGGTTATGTTTATTTACTTAAGCATAAACATGAGGTATTTGAAACATTCAAAATGTTTAAAGCAGAAGTAGAGTTACAACTAGGAAAGAAGATTAAAGCTCTTCGTTCTGATCAAGGTGGTGAATATTTAAGTCAAGAGTTTAAAGATTATTTAAGTGAGAACGGAATTGTTCAGAAACTTACTTCTCCATATACTCCACAACAAAATGGTGTATCTGAAAGGAGAAATCGTACATTATTGGATATGGTGCGATCTATGTTTAATCTTACAACTTTACCATTATCCTTTTAGGATTATGCTCTCGAATCTGCTGTTCGTATTCTGAATATGGTTCCCATAAAGAAGGTTGATAAGACACTATATGAACTATGGCATGACAAGAAGCCATATTTGTCTTATTTGAAATTTTGGGGTTGTGAGGCGTATGTGAAACGTAACTCTGGAGTTAAACTCCAACAACGCTCAGTGAAATGTATCTTTGTAGGTTACCCTAAGGAAACTATGGGTTACTACTTTTATTATCCGGCTGAGAACAAAGGAGTTGTGGCTCGGTATGGAGACTTCCTTGAAAGTGATCTTGTAAATCAAGAATTCAGTGGGAGAAATTATGATCTTGAAGAAATTCAAGAAGATACATTGCCTTCTGAAAATGCTAGCGAATAAATTCATGTAGAACCAGAAAGTCTGGGAGTTCCACCGGAATTAATTCCTCCACGTAGGTCTAAAAGAACCATACATGCGCCAAGAAAACTATGTCTTTACATAGAGGATGATGAGGAGGAAGTAGGGAATCTTGGTGAACCTGCTAACTATCGTTCTGCAATGCTTGATCCAGAAAAGTCAAAATGGATAGTTGCGATGAATGCTAAAGTAGTGAAAAATAGGTGGATCTTCAAGAAGAAAACCGACATGGATGGTGAAATACAATCCTATAAAGCACGTTTAGTAGCTAAAGGTTTTACTCAAACTTTTGGCGTAGACTACGAGGAGACATTTTCTCCTGTAGCAGACTTACGAGCTATTAGGATTCTCACAGCTATAGCAGCATACTATGACTATGAGATATGGCAAATGGATGTTAAAACTGCCTTCTTGAACGGTCGATTAGATGAAGACATCTATATGCAACAACCGGAAGGGTACGTTGATCCTAAATATCCAAAGCGAGTATGCAAACTTCAAAGATCTATTTATGGTTTGAAGCAAGCATCACGTCAATGGAATAAGCGATTTGATGAAGAAATCAAAAAGTTCGGATTTATTCAAAATCGTGATGAGCCATGTGTATATCGCAAAGCTAGTGGGAGTAATTTAGTGTTCCTAATTTTATATGTCGATGACATATTAATCATGGGAAGTAACATTCCAAGACTTAAGGAAGTTAAGGATTATCTTGGTAAATATTTTTCTATGAAGGATTTGGGAGATGCTGCATATATTCTGGGAATTAAAATCTATCGAGATAGGAGTAGACGGTTAATTGGTCTTAGTCAACATGCTTATATAGATAAGATATTGAAGAAGTATAACATGCATAACTCTAAGAAAGGTTTTCAACCAATGGAGGTTAAGCATGAATTAAGTCATGAGAAAGATGCATCAACACCCGAAGAGGTGGCTTACATGCGAAAGGTACCTTATGATTCGGCTATAGGATCTATTATGTATGTTGTAAGATGCACAAGGCCTGATGTGGCGTTTGCTCAGAACTTGGTCAGTAGATACCAACAGAATCCAGGAAAGTTCCACTGGACAACTGTTAAGCATATTCTAAAGTATTTTAGGAGTACGAAAGATATGTTTTTGGTATTTGGGGATAAACCAGACACAGAACTGAATGTAACGAGGTTATGTGATGCGTCCTGGCAATGTGATAAAGATGATACGAAGTCTCAGACGGGTTACGTGTTTGTCATCAATGGAGGAGCAGTTGACTGGAAGAGCAGTAAGAAGAAACCCATTACTATGCATGCGACTCAATCCGAGTACATGGCCGCTTCAGAAGCTGCAATGGAAGCTGTTTGGATTAGGAAGTTTATTGGAGATCTTGGAGTGATGCCTTCAATTAAAGAACCTATTGATATATATTGCGACAATTCTGTGGCAATAATATTCACCAATGACCCTGGAGTTATTAAAGGCGCCAGACACTTTAAACGTAGATATCACTACGTTCGAGAACAAGTGGAAGCTCGAGAAATAAAATTAATAAAAGTTCACACAGATGATAACGTAGCTGATCCTTTTACTAAGGCTTTATCTAGGCCAAAGGTAGTTAAGCATGCCAAGGCTATTGGGATGCAACTAGCTAGCGAATTCATGCAATAAATCTGTTGATTAGTATTTAGATAAAGGATGTAAGACATTATTGAATTGATGAAATAATGATTGGATTTCGTTTATGTTTTTGTTATTTGATTTTGTATCCTATTTTACATGTTTTAATCCATGAGCATTACGATGTTTCTAAATGTCCGTTGTCGATTAATAATATGGGAGTATTATTAAACTAAGACAATTCAAAATAGAGACAGAGTATACTTGAAAGTATATTGGTCAATTTTGGATGATATTTGATGGATCAAATATTGGACTTATCCCAACTATATGATTTTACTTTATGGATCTTTGTCATTAAGTAAATCATAAATAGTTATCCTTAGACCTAAGATACCAGAAAACTACATTGAATGTAGTGCATTTCTGTAAGGTAACCTAACTCTAAACGTAACTGGTAGTTATAAGGGTTATTTTCATATGTGTTGCAAAGTTCATGTGTTTTGCTTGTAGTCATAATGGGATTTGTTTCTTTCAAATTATTTTTATGTATAATAGAGCTGGGCCCCTCGGGAGGTAGTAAGATGTTTGTGTGGCCACACACAAATGTGTTTTGGTAATCTTGCTATATCCGTAAATGAGAAACAGAATGGTTAATGAAAGGAATGACTGAGATCCATATCCTTATTAACGTTGTATTTGAAATAAAAGGATAATAATAATGATAAAATCATTAAAAGGTTTTTGTCCAGGAGACCTTACCCGAGTTGTACTAGGGGCATTGCTAGAGTAACTAGACGCTAGTCAATGTAATAACGATATTCGAATTTTATCCAAGTGGGAGATGAAAGTTTATGGACTTAAAATTAATAGTCGTGAGATAGGATCGAACTCGGGATTACGAGATTCCACACATTACGTAAAGGGTTAACTTATTTATTAAATATATTTATTATATTTATTAAATCAAACCAAAGCTTAACTAACGATCGTTAATAATTAAAAGTTAAGTATAAACGACCGTTATAGAATTAAATAGAAGCTAAAAGAAGAAAAAGGAAAAGTTCCGGAAGCCCCTTGCGGGCTTTGTGAACCGTCGGCCAAGAGGGACAAAAGGGAAGAAAATAGATTTTGTTTCCTAATTAAGTTTATGACTTGGAGAAAAAGTTTATCCAAAGCCTATATAAACAAACTTCTAACCTTCATAAATCACAACTCTCTCCCTCTTTCTCTTGCTCTAGTCGCCGGCAAAACACCCCTCAATTTAGGGTTTTGGTTATCAATTTTACTATTTAATTTATCTAGTCCTAGCCCCTCTCTAGGGTTGTTGGGTAGATATTCCATAAGCGTTGAAGCTCGGTTTTTTCGTGCTAGAATCACGATTAGCTCGCTATATTACGTGTGTACAAGAACGTGATATAGTCTTACTTTAGACTATATCCTGGTGGTGTTCGTGGTAAACCCTAATTGGTGATTGTTCCGTTATCTTGTGGATCGTTGCTAGGATAAAGGTATGTAACCCTAATTCGATTAATTATAATTGTGTTATTGATTATGATCTTGTTAATTCGCTTCCGCTATGTGTGCTTTGATCTTATTTAGGGTTTTAAATAATTGTTACGAACCATATAAACATGCACTATGATGAGGCCCCTTCGTGTAATTGATCTTATAAGGTAAGAAATTATCGAACCTCGAATAAAATAGGGAGCCTGAGATCTTCGAAGAATCAGGAGGACTCGATGAATCGTCTTAGATCATGACAATGGTCTCGGGTAAGTGATTATGTGTTTTGTGTGTCAAACCGAAAGAAAGAAGAGATGTTAACTGAGATGTTAAAAAAGGATTCGTTAGAACTTCTGATATTTTAAAAAAACTGGTCAACCTTTGCAATGGTCTGTGATGAGTCTTCTTTTTTGTTCTTGATCTTGAAAGGTCGTCGTATTAATTGTAAAGAACGAAAATATAACTTGAGATTGTTGTTGTGTCTTTTTCAAGTCGGGTTTAGATGGAGTGGTGATAAGTTACAGTGGTGATGGGTTAGATTACAATCAGATTTAATTGAGAAAGATTTTGGAAAGTTTTATCTTTACATATCGATGATGATTTGTTTTTATTGTGTCTGGATTTTAATTAGAGTCTAGGTGAGGTTGGTGATTGATGAATCTGACGAGGGGATAATATTCGAGTCGGGTTTGAGGTGTTTTGATTGTTGATGATTGGTTTTGGTTGTGTTCGAGTTGAGATGGTTGTGTACGAGTCGAGTCGAGATGGTTGTGTTAGGTAGTGTAGAAGATTTCACGAACTTGGTAATTATAAGATTTCACGAACTCGGTAGTTAGAGGATTTGACGAACTCGGTAGTTAGAAAATTCCATGAAGTCGGTAGTTAGAGGATTTGATGAACTTGGTACTTAGAAAATTCCACCGGTAGGTTTCTTAGAATCACGATCTCGGTAGTTTTGGTATACACTCAACTCGGTATATCAAAGTAAATGTATTCTCGGTAGTAATTGCATGTGGCCAATCCCATCTCGGTAAAATAAACACTGGCTATTCTCGGTAATTAAACGATTGCTGTTCTCGGAAAAATAAATGATTGCTATTCTCGGTAAAATAAATAATTGGTATTCTCGGTATTTAAAAAATTAGTATTCTCGGTAAAATGAACAAACAACCAATTTGGTATATTGCTCTTCTTGGTAGTCGGCCAAAAAAACTGTTCTCGGTAGAATTGCAAAAACCCATGCCGGTAGAAGAAGGGTTTTAAAAACAGTGGCAAAATACAATATACCAAAAAACACGATTTTGAGCTTTTCATACGAAACAAGTTGTACTTCTAAGTAATGAAGCCTTATTACACTATAAAAATGTAAAGTTTTCGAATTTAAAGCCCAAAAAAATAAATAAATCAAGAATCGTAATTTTTTTTAAAGATTTTTTCAAAAATCAATTAAAACAATCTTCGTAAAGGCAACGATTTCAAAGTTGTTTGAAGAAGCGACTTGTACTTCCAAGGTTTATAGCTTCTTAAGGACCATAAAAATGCAAACTTTTTATATTTTTCGACGAAAAAATTTAAATCAAAATTTATACTTTATATAAACTTTTTTCAACATAAATCAATTCAAATAAGAATTTTTTTTGTGTTTTTTGCAAAATAAGAAGAGACAAATCACTACAAAGGTATGTATATGATATATATGATCATCAAAGCACAAAAACAAAAAAAAATAAAAAAGTTTGAGACGTGATGTATATAGAATACATAACCCACGAATCAATATAAAACAAACACAAAACTAGATTTTAATCCATAGCTCTTGATACCAATTGTACAATATTGGTAATCCTTAACCTAGAATAAGGTTGTGATTTCCAGAAAGAGAAAGGTAGAGAGAGAAAATGAGAGAAAATGTGTGAAATATACAATGAAAAGTGAACCAAGCAACACCCTCTCCATCAAAAGAGAGTGTATTTATACACAAGTCTATAAATGGACTTGGGCCGCCGGTCCATGAACATTCTAATGGGTCGGGTTTGTTTAATGTTATGTAAATAATCGAACTACGAGCTCGTAACTATATTGTTGGAACCGAGTTTTCTAATAGGAAAAACGTATTTTCAATATTTTTTATTATTTGTAATTAAAATTTAAAGCAATATTAATATAATAAACTTGATCAAACTTTCATGTCTATTATTAGTATTGGAAAATTAAATTCAAACGTAAAAAAAAAACGTAAATAACAATATTAAGACGCATGAAATAGTAAAAACATTAAATTTTAATGGATTAGATTAAAAGAGAAGACGATTATATATATACTCCATCCGTCCCAAAATAAATCTCCACTTTAATTTTTTACGATCTTTCTTGTGTAACTTTGACTTTATATATTATTTTTTGTGCTATATAATACTTGATAAAAATTATACCAATGAAAAATTAATTTAAAACTCAATCTATCCATATATTTTACATCAACTATTACATAACATAAACGTAAATACTTAAGGTTAGAGTTGAAGAAGAAAAACTCGAAAAAGTAAAAATAAACATTTATTTAAAGACCAATATAGTAATATGAAATGACACAAGTCTGGACGAGCACGACCGGCAACTGGGGGAGACCTTATAATGCATATGCATACTTTATTAAACAACTTATATTTAAATTACGTATATACTCCTATATGTCCGATTATTTAATTATGTTTAGAGTATACGTGTATATTGGTATATAATATTTACGGTATATTCTTATAGTATATTCACTACTTTATTATAAGTTATGTTATTAAAATATGCTTTTGGTGTAGGTACTGAAATGTTTATTGTGATAATTTTAGTCCTAAAGTTATGTAAAGACACTTCATATGTAATCGTGTTTTACATATAACATATATTAGTTTTAACTTTTGTGCACGTACGGGATTTGAATAACAGAAATGATTGACATGCTTAAAATTTATGTTTAATTTTATATTTAGATATGTGTGGCTAAAATTTATTAGTTGTATCAACCGAACGCACATTTTTATAATCCAATAATCTAATAACACATAAGTTAGGCACACAATTAGACCTAAACTTTAGGCTTCCCAATCTTTTTACTATGTAATAATATTAATTGATATTTTGTATAATTATTTATTGCACAAAGGATTTGACATTGTGTGTTTATTAACGATATTGAAAAAATATATGTTGTTGTAATATATATAATCTTGCCTATTTATTTTTATCTTATACCGATATCTAAGGTACTACATTTATTTTGATATTTATATGCATGTTAATAATAATTTACACAAATTATTATTTGACTTTGTTAAAAACTTTCAAAATATAAATAGACAATAATTTGTGTTTTTATTTGCATATTATAAACAAGTGATTTGTTGATTTTCTTAATATAACATATATGTTATATTTTTAAAATATAAAGTTTAAGAGGTATTTTGTTTATTTTATAAACATACTAAAAATATAAAAAATTATAATCCATTTAATTTATTTAAAATTTAACCACTAAATATTTATTAATCTCCTCCTCCTTTTTTAAGTTTTTATTTTCAGAAATTTGACACATATCTTTGTGTGTTTACATCAAAATCTTCCACCAATTATTTTAATTTTGACTAAATTTAATTTAATTTTTACTTTTCTCAAACAATCACATCGCTCGATTTTCTTTATTTGTCAAAATCAAGTCATTTGATTGGTCAAATTATTTTTTTTACAACCTCCACTTTTCACTAAAATTCTCCAATAATTTGATTTTTTTATTATATAAAGGTTAATACATATAGATACCGAAACCACACCTCGTGAGACTTGTAACGTGAAATCACGAATTTCAAGCGTTTATATAAAAAAATCACTAGTAAACTCCGGTTCTTGCCAGTTGGTAAGCCAAGGTAAAACTTGTTGAAACGCCCTTGACACGAGTAATTTTTTTTTATTTATTATTATTATTTTTTTTTTTTAATACACACTGTACCGACATAGAACCCATTCAAAACTTTAACATGAAGTCACATATATATAACCTTGAACGATTCTGTACATAACATGGCAAACGGAAACATGCTACTTCAAAATTAGGGAGTTTGCCAAACTCTCCCATTTTCGACCCGTTACTTACATGACTTGGTCATAAACTAATAAGACTACTTGACACCGAACATAAACATGATTCTACACTCATTTAAACTTTTAAAAACATAAGGGCGTAACAAGCAATATCAAAGTGCTAGAATAAGTTTCTCGTCACCTATATCGAGTGTAACCGTCTTCTCCCAAAATGCACTTCTAGTTACTATCTACAAGCCCCCAACATCTACCTTCAATTACCTACATAAAACATAAACTAAGAACGGTAAGTCCTTGTGACTTAGTGAGATAACAAAATCTGAATAATACTTGTAAACTTGATACGTGAATCTATAAACAAATAATTCGATATATGGCACGACTATAAGTCGTCATGTAACTTGTATGTGCTTGTTTGACTTGGGTCATCCACGAAGGAAGTTAGGGTTGAATTAAGCTCATGTCATCCACTTAGGATGCTTTAGTCATCCACTTAGGATGCTATTATACAAGCATGTGTCATCCACTTAGGATGCTTGAACGAGAATTCTATGTCATGCACTTCTTAGGCACGCTACATGTCACTGATGCATTTCTAAAGCACTCTATACTTAACAATGATGCTCCTTGTGAGCATAGTTAACATGGATACAATACTCCTTGTGAGTACCCTTAGCATGACAACAATGCTCCTTGTGAGCATTTTAACCTTGGCTAGTTTTCGGCTAAACCCGAATCATGATAAGCAATTACTCGGATATTTCCGAGTCTATAGACGTGATAACCTTCGGTAAAAACTGAAGTTATTCAATATTCTTACCTCATGTTTAAACTAATAAAATGAAGCTAATCCATTACTCACCTTAAAGACTTGATTATCTTTCCGAAAGCTTTTCAATAACACCTAATCATAATAAAACCATGCTAGGATAATTAGAACCTGCATACTCATATATATAACATTTATTGGGTCTAAACCACTTAAATATAACCACGTAAGATGCTATTCCATTGTTAATCACTTTCTACTAAAAGTCCTTTTTATGCAGAATTTCTGCAGTCTACTGCACTTTTCTGTTTTTGACCCACTTAAACCTGGAATTCAGACCTAAAACCAAAATTTTTAAAAAATAGACTCTTTCTCCTTTCCGAAAATGTAAGACACACTTCAAACGGAGTTACGGTTATTTTTCTATGATTTTTCGAAGTCTGCGCAAATTTCTGCAAAGCTTGCTGTCCCGTTTTTAAACATGTCCAAAACGATCCAAAACCAATCATAAACTGTTCTAATCATGTGTAAACTCATAACTCAGATTATATAACATGTTAGAGACCATTTACAATAGAATTAGCACTTATATCAAGTCGAATAATACTTTTAAAAGCTTAAACCAAACACCCCTTAACTTAACAATCATAATCATGGAGATGCTCATAACATGATTTCTTATCCATTTCATAACCATCTAAAATACACAATTCTAACACATTATTTATAGCATAATTCATCTTAATATGTCTTCTAATAACTTGTTCTATCACAAATAAAAGCTAGGGTTCATAAAACCCTTAATTCACATAATCCCCAAATTAAAAAAAATATAAACTAGGGCACAATAACACTAACCTTGATGAAGAATGGCCTTTAGTTATTGAATGATGTTAGTAACACACTAAAATCACCAAAACTTGTATCCTTGTATCTTGAAAGCTCCTGGAGTTGGATTTATTTTTCTAATGGATAAACATGTATTTTCCCTCTTAAAGTTCTGTCACAATTCTGCCAACACACATCCACGTGTGTTATTTTGGTTAATTACCTCAGTGCTAAGTCTTAAAGTCATAAGGGTAAAATTGTAATTTCTGCATTATAACGATTGTTAGTCCTTGGTGTTAAATACTTTGCACCGTTAGTCCTTTTCATTAACTATATTTCCTTTAAATTTTTACTAGGTATTCTAATAACAATCAATTATATTTCTAAAACCATTCACAAGATATTCTTACTTCTTTGACTATCGGGATTTGACTAGCCAATCACGTAAAACATTCAACTTATAAAGACGTAGTCAAACTTACAAGATGACATTTTAGTAATAAAATACCTAAAACCGGATTTTGGGGTGTTACAACTCTCCCCCACTGGAATTGTTCGTGTCCTCACGAACACCTTTGAGAAAACTATTCTGCTTAATTTCTATCCATCTTTTATATCTCACCCACTAAGCTTATTCTTATGCATGGGATAATGTCATTTATACAAATTCTTAATTTTATCTAACATAACTAACAAACATATATTTACAGTACCTGAACCTTCACCGACTTCATGCTTAGCTGCTGCTTCTACTAAAGTCATATGCGCACGACCCCGTGTTCTTGTATTATTCATTTCTCTATGGTCTGCATTTTTGTATTGTATATCGGTTTGTATCACGGGTTTCCTTTTCGGGCAATCCTTACTGTCATGATCTATTCCGTTACATACATCACAAAATGTCCTTGGTTTAATACAATCCCTGCTGAAATGACCAGTCTGACCACAACGATAACACTCATTTCTCCCCGCTCGACATTTACCAAAGTGCCTCTTCTTGCAAATCTTACATACTGGATAATCAAACTTCTGACTATTCCCTATTATTTCTGATTTGTATCTCCTTTCTCCTTCTATTTTTGCCCTCTTTGAAGAAGAATCCTTGTGATCATGCTTTGGTTTCGGAGGACTAGGTACATCTCTCATAGTTTCTTGTTCCCGATCAAGTGCTGCATTCATCAAGTCATTAAAGTTTCGACAGTTTGTTGTAGTAACAAACTCCCAAATATCTTTCCTTAGCAATTCTCTATAATGGTACATCTGTTTCTTCTCATCATCAGCATACTCGGGTACAAATCAGGTTCGATCCATGAACATCCCAGTAAACTCACTGACCGTCTCTGTCGTTTGATTCATTCAGAGAAATGCTCTTCGGATCTTTCTCACTTGCGCTTCTGGTGCGAAAACTTTAAGATACATATCTTTAAATTCTAGCCATTATACTCTGTCTATCACTTCTATTCCCTTACTACGTTTTGTTAAATCCCACCAGTCTCCTTAGTAAATATGCAGCAAACCTAAATTTAAATTCCGATGGACATCTGCTTACAATAAATGACTCTTCCATATCTAGCAGCCACCTGTAACTAAGTATCGGATGTTGTTCACCTTGAAATTCAGGAGGATCACATGCCCCGAAATTTTCGTACCCAAAGTTGTTATGCTGTTGTTGGTTAATCCCGATTGCATTTTATGCTATGTTCCCTGTGCGTGGACCATCATTTCTCTTATTAAATTCATTGCTCACTACCTGAGTAACAGTTTCTGTAACCTTGCTCACGAGAGTTGGAACTAATGTTTCTAATGCCCGAGAAACCTCACCCGCTATCAATTTCTTTTACTGATCTTGATCTTGGTCTGTTTCATTCAACTGTATATGATCTGAAGCTATTTCATGTGTTTTTCTCGGTCCACTTGATTCAATATTCACGGGTCGGCGCTTTTCTGTACTCATTTCTGGATTTTCTTGAATACTTGTCATTTCTGGTGAACTTAATGTTAAACACTTTGACATATAAGATTCAATTGTCTATCTATAATCACAATTCATATTTCTGGAATCATATTCTATTTATTTAGTTGCTAATATCAACACGTGTCATTCTATTAGTCGGTTCTCTGCTTGTCTGTCTAGGTTCATTTTAGAAGTTCCTCGGGACGTTTTATGATCCCAAGAATTTCAAGTTATATGACGTAACTATTATCACGTTGGCCAAGCGTCATAATACTTGCGTCACATAAATATGTCATTATTGCCATCATATTGCATCCCAAATCATAACTAAAACAACCAATCTGTCATCATGTTCTGTTCTGATATCACAATTTCTACTCAACTATTTATGTACTAAGCATACTACAAACTTCACGTTCTAACATATAATCTACTAATGTACTTTATTCTAACTTATTCTAACCATGATCAAATAAAGCATGCTATAACTTATTATGTGAGCTACTGAAGATGTCATTCTATACATGCTAAAGTTAACTAAGCATAACATATCTCATTTACTAATCATGAACAATGATGGTTCTAATAAAATCTACATGGTACATAATAACGTCTATATATTCTGTGACAATCCGTCAATTTATGATCGATATTTTATTCACAAGTATTATTTAAAAACATTATTTTAATGTTATATTATGAACTCATTTATTTTTGGGAAGAAATTTGGGTATACATCTTGAAGTAGCATCGACTACGTCTAAACCGGAGGATTCTACGTTACGTGCTTACGTTTACATACACCGTTTTGGTGACAGTCCGACACTTCAGGAAATAAATTTATCCGTGAATATGATTTTTGGAATTTAAATTTGTGTTGGTTCATAAACTCACAACTTTACGAGAAGAGATTAGGACTTACGTGAATAATTTAACGTCCTTTACGACTAAACCGGAAACCTTAGGATTACGTATTTACCTTTTTGAACTCCGTTTTTGATGAGACAATTTTTATTAGATTCGTTTTGTGCCGTTGATTCATAATTTATAAAAACGTTTTTCGTAAAACGACCCGAGGGCACGCAAATCGAGGAAACTAGAATCGAATAATACCCGTAAATTAGTGGGATGAGACAAAACAAGTTTTGTCCCACCCCACTCAAAAGGGACGGCCAAACAATACACCACATCATGAGATGTGGCAACCTTGTAACTAAAAAGCTAACACTTGTTAGCTAAAGCTTAACAAGTAAGCTACACCAATACCAAACCACAAAAGCACCTCACTTAAACCATTTACACATAGCAACACATGCAAACTACTCTAAAAAACCTCTCATCCTTCCCCCATTGTCGTCCCATATCAAGATCATACACCCCCATTTGATCAATTCTAGCCATAAACTTTGTGTTATCTACACATATAATGAAGAACTCTTGAAGCCTTGTTGATTGGTGATCATTATAACATCAAAGGAGGTGATTTTTTTGTGTCCTAGGGCGATTTCTCAACAATTATTCTTGGTGGTTGATGATCTTGAATATATATTTGGTTTACCTCAAGTTGTTGTCATCCAAAAACAAGATATAGTCTTAGTTGGTAAACAAGATCATCCTTTCCATTTTCTTTGTTATTTTTGTAAAAATAAAATGTATTTTCTTTCCTATTGTATATGTATATGATGAATATATGATGATAAAAATGTTGTGTGGGGATCAAGTGTTGATAAACATGGTTAAAAAGATGGAAAACCATAGGTAAAAAGGTTAAAATCTTGCTTAATAAGTTGGCTGTATAAAAACAGTAACTAACCAAATGTTAATCTGATAAAATGGAAAAGTGGAATCAATATACAGTAAGTATTAGGTCTTATACACATGTGAGAGTTGGCCATACAATGGAATCCTAAAAATGAGTGAGATATGATTAAAACAAGATTGGAGTGCAAATCTGCATACACTGTTTTGGATAAATTTATTAACAAACTCAGAGGCTGATTCATCAGTAGCTATAAAGGAGTTAAATGAAGCACATATCATATAGTTTCTGTCATAAAAATTTGAGGTCCTATCTACTTATAGAACTCTAGATATGAACATTTTAGTGGATTAAATATTTAGGACAGATTTTATAAAATAAATAGTATATAATATAAGCACTCAAAATTTTGTATTTATAAAATATACATATATAAAACCCAATAGTTGCTAATAATAATTATAAATAAATAGTTATATATATTGATATTAAAATGATACATTTTATATAGATTACAAGTATAAATGTTTTTCCAAGTTATAAAACTATATACTTAAGTTTTACGTCTTTTCGGCTAAAACCGAAAGATTAACGTTTTTGTCAAATAAGACATAGACGGCTGGACCCGTCTAATGTAAACTTTTATAAACTCACATACTGATGTATAAACTTATATAACAAGTAAAAACCGATAAAACTCGAGCATTATAAAATGTAGACATTAACAGGACAAAGTAGCCTTATTGGACTATAAACCCAACTAGTTTGGTAAAACACTAATGGACTTAATCATTGGGCTTAACCTACTTGGGCTTAACATATGAGTATGGGCCTGATATTAAAAGTATAATTGGGCTAATATAATATATTGGGCTTGTAATGGGCCCATTGAGCCTCAAAAATGTAAATAAATTGAATTAGTATAACTAGTTTAGAAATATACCAACACATGACATTATAATGTGTATAAAGATATAAACTCTCACATGATCATCATCATACTCATGATATCATCATATATATACATATACATTGTTTTTATAAAGTCATTGGACAAGAGTCTAAGACAAGTATTATTTCTCTAGGTTTCCGTGATTGAAGCACGTACCGTACATCCGAATTACCGATAACCCGTTTTCCCACATCAACGTGAGTTCATAGCCTCCCACTCTTTTAAATGTTTTTATGAAATGTTTTATAAACCCGCGAGGGAGATAACATGTTAGTTTTGATAAAATAGGACACCATTTGTCCCGATTGTTTGTTTATTGATTTGGACCCGAATGATTGTATGACCCGATGAATGATTATATGACCCGATGTATGAAATAAAATGGATTGTTAAAGTTAGGTTATGTCACTAAAAGTCCCATTATCATGAATTGTGAACTACCGGAATTTGGTAGACGCTTGTGCATATAATAGTACTATTTGGGGATGATCACACAAGTTCGCGCCTTAACGGTTGATCCCCGTCGTGCCACATTGATTGATAAGCGAATTTATGTATGAGAAGATTTCCATAGCATGATTTTTAGGATGACACGCTAAATTAGATGGGAAAATTGAGTTTCGGGCTAGCTACCCGTTGTTTGTTGTTGTAAGGTAACAATGTCATGCAGCTTATAATTATCCAAATAACGAAATACTGCTATACGCACTGAATTACGATATATTACCTGACTAGCAAAACGGGGTCTTATTATTGACATTATGTTCATGTTTTGGTTTTACATAACCATATTCATATAACGGTTTTTTATTTAACTCTATTCAACGTTATAAAACGTATTGTATGATGTTTTTACGACAATGGTTCGTATAATGATTTTGAAGGAAAAAGCCTATATTATGATTTTTGATAAGGATTTGTATAAAATGACTTTGGCTATTTTATGGCCTATTACAATGGTTTGTACAAAATGATTTTCGGTAATAATTATATACCGATGATATATTAATTGTTTTATTAAACTTTATGAATTCACTCGGCGTTATCGCTGACCTTTTCTTTTAACATGTTTTGTCTCAGGTACTTGAAGGTAATTCTCGGGAAGACGACAAGAATTCATGGCCCGCACTTAAATAACAATTTCCATTCAAATATTTTGTAAAATTGTATGAAATACTATGACTTGGGACCTATGTAAATTTGATATTCATGAATGGAAAATGCTTTATTATTAAACGATGCGGTTTTTAAGCGCTATGATGTGAGTAATGTAACACCAACGACTCTTCCGCTGTATTAAATTGTGTAAATTTGGGGGTGTTACAGTTTGGTACCAGAGCTCTCGTTATAGAGAACGAAAGATTTTAAAACTAAGGTTTTGAATAAAACATTTCAAAATCTTTTAACTATAAACATTTTTCTAAAAATGTCTAAAAATCTTTTGACTATAACGGTGCCGAAGAATTCCCGAGTTATCGATAAGGCCAGACTGAGAAGTGTTATTTTAATATATATATATATAACTTGGATTATATATATATATATATATATATATATATATATATATATATATATATATATATATATATATATATATATATATATATATATATATATATATATATATATATATATATATATTGTAATTTGATTACATGATTGTTTGATGATTATTTTAATACTTATACGAGGTATTTATACGACGTAGATTGTCACAAGAAACCCTAACTCCCCTAGAAAATCAATCGAAGCTATTCCCGTAGGAATTTTAGCTATTCCAGATCTAAACTAAGTTGTGGATATTTATGATCCCAACAAAATGATTGATATTCGTAGAAATATTGATATTAGTTCATTATGATCTTGAAGAAGAATTGTCGAGATTAAATCTGATATCGATGTCATGACGATCTTTTCTTATAAAGTGGAGTTTGACAAAAACTTACCACCTGGAAAGGTGTCATCTGATTCGGTGTCACCCAATTCCTAAATTTGAAATCGAAAGGGTGAATGTTGCACTTGAGGCTGTCATTGGAACCATTACCCAAAAGCCTCATGCCACTAGTACGTTTACGAGAAGTCTAATTGAATGTGTGAGTCATTTAATACTAGTGACTCATTTGATAATTGCTGTTGTAAGAGCTATAGGATTGGAAATTAAGTGCTATTCATATCGAGCTTTTATTGCCCTATTAAGGTCTAAGAATAAGGTTGAAAATATTGGAGAATGAGGTAGCATGTTACATTGAGTATAAGTTGATTGAAACTTGAATAAAATAAAATTTAACCGTATGGAATATGAGATTGTCAAGAGGAAGTCGTTAAGTCCTGTGATTGAAATATAAGGTTTTAAATGATTGTTAGTTTGTGTTAAGGGTTGTTCCTAGACCATTGTCCACTAACGAGGATGCCTAGTATCCAAGAAATAAATTGAAGAAATGTTCTTCTGAATTAGGACCGATGGATCTTCTAGGACAGGTGGAACACCTAATGACTCTTGTAGATTAGTATTCATTGTGGTATCCTTTTAAAAATCCCTAACTTAACTGAGACATCAGTTGGTAGGATGAGTTCTTGGAATTGTATGACATAGTGACAGGTAATGTGTTACGGTACAATTTTTACTTGTTTGTGATTAATGAAAAGACTACCTTTGATTGTTAAATTCTACATGTATCGTTGTTATCTATCTTTTATTGCTTCATCCTAATGTTCGCATTAGTGATACAACCATTGAACAAGTGCTCATCTCGATTTGAGTTACGTTGTGGATTATTCTCTTCGTATTCCTTAGTGCCATCGAGGTCGTGAACCTCATGATTATTTGGCTAAAGCTCATTTCCTATCATATTGTAGTTAGTTCTTGGTGAACAACTCTTCATCACTCTTTTTCAGATCACTCATTGTTTTTATAAGTTAAAACAGTATCCCTTGAGAAGATTGAATTTTCATCACCGTAAGGATTATTTAAAGTGAGATTTATAAATGATCGTTATCGAAATGAAGTTGTTTATGAAACAACTTGGAGAACTTAATTGTTTTCATAACAAAGAACATCTCCGTAAATTTATTTTTATTCTTATTAAAGAATTAAGCATGAAAATATTTTTATTATAAACATGATGACAAAGTTTTGACGAACTGAGTATTGCAATCTTGAAATTGTATATAGTTGCGCGCCTACATACAATTTGGAAAGGACCATGCAAGGTTGATTAGTAGTCACCATAAATTTTATTAAAAAACACTACATTTTCTATGAAATTGTGAAAGATTAAATTTTATGAGATCTGCAAGAAGTGAAAATAGGGACATCTTGTTAGGGACACCTACATATGTGCCCGTACCATTTATTTTCTGAGTCGAATTTACTCATCTGTGGAAATTGTCTTAACTGACAATTGATATCCCCTTCTTGTCCAATTCTCCCGCTGTGAGATTCTTTGGAAAAGTATCTGATTACCGAGTGTTGATACCCGACTGGATGTATTGACGTTCCTATCATTTCTTTTGATTAGATTTCATTTGAATGACCTGGGAAACGATCCGAGGAGCTTTCGAATGCGTACTCAATTCAGGAAAACATGGGATATATTCATATTCATTAGTGTTTTCGTCTGTATCTGATTTGAAATTCTCTCGCGTAGATTATGCGTTGACCTTACTCTTTTAAGGTTAGTTATGTCTCCCGATATCCTTGAATTTGTGAAGGATTATGAGTTATTATTAGTCTTTGAGAAGTTCACATCTTATCGACGGCAATGAAACTAGAAAGTTGATAGTGCCAGTAGAATAGATTGATTGATTATGACATGACGACATTGTGTTAATTGATGAGAACTCGAGTAGAATTCCCCTAAATGATAAGATGTTGATCATCAAAAGTGATCTAAATAATTCTTGATGGATGACCATATCCTGTATTTAGACTTGAAATTATACCATGAATGGTTATAAACTGATCATAGATCTTGTAATCTAGAAAGAACTTAAAGTAAATTTATTAAAAGATGTTTCTGTTATCTGAAACTTTAGGAGGTATTTGCTGGTGAATTACCTAGACTTTCGCCATTGAGGCAGGTTGAATTTGGTATTGATTATATTCCTGGTGCTGCACCTGTGGCATATGCACTGTACGTCAGCACCATCTGAATTAAAAGAATAACCGTACAACTGAAAGAGTTGTCGGAAAAAGCTTTTATTCTACCAAACTCGTTATTATGAAGAGCTATGGTGTTATCATTCCTTATATTTATTGATTACCGTGAACTAAGTAAATCGACGATCGAAATCAATATCCTCTACCCAAGATGATAGATTTGTTCGATCATTTACAAGGTTCTAGTGTATGTTTTAAACATTTGATCCACGGCATGGTTATCATCAACTTCGCATCCGCGAAAAAGATTATCTATTCCAATCACCACATCCGGAACTCGTAACGAACATTATGAGTTTCATGTTATGTTGATTGGATTGACCAATGCACATGTAACATCCATAAACTTGGTGAATCACGTGTGTAGGCTGTAATTTGATAAATTCATGCTTGTGATCATTAAGGACTGTTTGTTTGTTTATAAGAATAGGAAGGAGTTAATAATTATTTATAGACTGCCCTGAGTTGACCGAGCAATGAAAACCTGTACCTTGAGTATTTAACATGTGATTTAAGGCTTAATTCTTTACATTATTTGACCGTGTGATTAAAAGATAATGGAATCTATATTGACTCTTCAAAAATTAAGAGCCCTTTTAAGACTTTGGGTTTTACCAAAAAGAAAGTGCAAATATGTTTTGACAAATGTTTTATCAAAAGAATTTTAAGGAATCATTCCCTTAAATCCTGAACATTTAACTAAACTCATGTTTAGGGGTAAATGTTTGTGTATACCTCAAGACAACCTAAAGAGGGATTGAGGAAACGATTTAAACCATGACTTGGAATTTGAAACGACAATTTTTGCTTTTCAACTAAGAAATTTTTGACCAAAGTATAAACAAAGAATTTTTCGAACATTGACGGAACTTATTAATTACTTTCTATAAAAAAAACCGTGTTAACTAAATTCAAATTTATATTTGAACATTTTTCTATACTTGGACAAACTGAGAAAATTTAAAACTTTTTACGTTTACGTTTCATAAAAAAATGAATATTTATTATTTAATTACTAGTAATATTTATCGACGCTTTACACGTCAGATTGAGTAAAACTGATAAAAATAATAGTTGAGACGAAACTAAAACTTAGAAAATATGAAGAAAGAATTTCTGAGTGAATTGTGGTCATGATAATTATTTCATCAAGAAAGATGAATGCAAATACTGACACATTATATAGAAAGGATAAAGAACCAATTAGGATGTGTTCCTTAATAATGATTGTGCAAAAGTAATTTGCCCGAACAATTTAGAAATAACTGATGCTTGTAAGAAGGATAATATAGATAATAAAAAGGGGTTCGCGGCTAATGTGAACCATTAGAATTGAGAAGCCAATTGCGTAAAATGTATAAAAGGCCACTTGTGGTTGCCTAAATATGGAGGAATTTGAGATTTAGTTATGTTGGAATCTCATAAGTTTAAGTATTCTATTCATGCGATTTTTGATAAATGTATCTTTATCTGAAGAAGTTGTACTGATGGCAAATTGTGAAGGCAGATATCGCCTCATACATTATTAAACGTCTAACTATTGCAAAGGTCATCATCTGAATTTGATTCGATTTGGGTCATCATCGACAGACTGACCAAATCTACTAATATCATTCCCGTTAATGATAGATTCTCGATGAAGAAATTGACTCTTTGTATTTAAAGGAGTTGTGTAAACATAGTGTGCATGTATCGATCATCTCTATCAAGATCCTCGCTTCGCATCGAATTTCTAGAGATTTGCTCAAAAGTCATTCGGAACGAACCTTGATGAGAGTACTGTTTACCACACCCCAATCGAAGGGACAAGGTAAAGTAATGATACAAAACACTAGAAGTCTTGTTTTATGTTTGAATGATTGACCTTTGGTAATAAACCGTATACCCGTTTTCCTTTTGAGAGATTATCATTGATAATTATCGTATTAGGATAGAGATCGAATCTTGTGAGGATCTAAATATTAGAGCATCTATATGCAGGAGTTGGGATGAAGACAACCGACTTACACCCATTGTGAGTTGGACATATCTTTTAGGTTTAAGGTTTCCTATTATGACAAACCTAACCTTACAAAATAACCGACCCGCGAGACCTGAAATGATTGTTGAAATTAGGATCTGATTATTGACTGTCAGTAGTGGGCAGGAGGTTATGTGAATATGAAATGTAGATCTTGAAGTGCAGGATGGGTAGCGAAGTTGTGCCAAAAATTTTCACCTTGGAAAAATGAATTGATGATCTGAAAGATCATGGGAAATAAGTCCCTGTTGTATGTGACCATTGAGATAATGTAAAAAGTTGGTTTGAAAGGCATATAAGCTGGATCTACCCTATGACTTCAAGGGCTGCGTGAATTATGTTTCGTATATCTAACTTGATAAAATGTCTATCAAGTGAAAATATGATTACTTATTGATGAAATTTATATCGGCGAAAAGTTGCATTCATCAAAAACCCGTGAACATCATGGATAGAGAAAGTAAGTCAACATTAAGCCTGATCGTATTCCCGTAGTTATGTTTGATGAAACTCGCGTGTTGTAGTAAATTATACTGATGAGAAGAGATCGAATGTGGATGAAAAACCCAAATGGCTTTAACTCTATAAGAAGCGAGTAGTAAGATAAATCGATCTTTGAAGACAAAGATCCTGTTTAGGGGTAAATATTGTGACAATCCGTCAATTTATAATCGATATTTTATTCTCAACTATTATTTAAAAACATTATTTTAATGTTATATTATGAACTCACTTATTTTTGGGGAGAAAGTTGGGTTTACATCTTGAAGTAGCATCGACTACGTCTAAACCAGATGATTTGGTGACAGTCCGACACTTCAGGAAATAAATTATCCGTGAATATTATTTTGGGATTTTAAATTTGTGTTGGTTCATAAACTCACAAATTTACAAGAAGAGATTAGGACTTACGTGAATAATTTAACGTCCTTTACGACTAAACCAGAAACCTTAGGATTACGTATTTACATTTTTGAACTCCGTTTTTGATGAGACAATTTTTATTAGATTCATTTTATGCCGTTGATTCATAATTTATAAAAACGTTTTTCGTAAAACGACCCGAGGGCACGCAAATCAAGGAAACTAGAATCGAAGAATACCCGTAAATTAGTGGGATGAGATAAAACAAGTTTTGTCCCACCCCACTCAAAAGGGACGGCCAAACAAGGACACCACATCATGAGATGTGGCAACCTTATAACTAAAAAGCTAACACTTGTTAGTTAAAGCTTAACAAGTAAGCTACACCAACACCAAACCATAAAACCACCTCACTTAAACCATTTACACATAGCAACACATGCAAACTACTCTCAAAAACCTCTCATCCTTCCCCCATTGCCGTCCCATATCAAGATCATACACCCCATTTGATCAATTTTAGCCATAAACTTTGTGTTATCTACACATATAATGAAGAACTCTTGAAGCCTTGTTGATTGGTGATCATTATAACATCAAAGGAGGTGATTTGCTTGTGTCCTAGGGCTGATTTCTCAACAAATATTCTTGGTGGTTGATGATCTTGAAGATATATTTGGTGTACCTCAAGTTGTTGTCATCCAAAAACAAGATATAGTCTTGGTTGGTAAACAAGATCATTCTTTCCATTTTCTTTGTTATTTTTGTAAAGATCAAATGTATTTTCTTTCCTATTGTATATGTATATGATGAATATATGATGATAAAAATATTCTGTGGGGATCAAGTGTTGATAAACATGGTTAAAAAGATGGAAAACCATAGGTAAAAAGGTTAAAATCTTGCTTAATAAGTTGGCTGTATAAAAACAGTAACTAACCAAATGTTAAACTGATAAAATATCAAAGTGGAAGAAATATACAGTAAGTATTAGGTCTTATACACATGTGAGAGTTGGCCATACAATGGAATCCTAAAAATGAGTGAGATATGATCAAAACAAGATTGGAGTGCAAATCTGCATACACTGTTTTGGACGAATTTATTAAAATACTTAGAGGCTGATTCATCAGTAGCTAAGGAGTTAAATGAAGCACATATCATTTAGTTTCTGTCATAAAAATTTGAGGTCCTATCTACTTATAGAACTCTAAATATGAACATTTTAGTGGACTGAATATTTAGGACATATTTTATAAAACAAATAGTATATAATATAAGCACTCAAAATTTTGTATTTATAAAATATACATATATAAAACCCACTAGTTGCTAATAATAATTATAAATAAAGAGTTATATATATTGATATTAAAATGAGACATTTTATATAGATTACAAGTATAAATGTTTTTCCAAGTTATAAAACTGTATACTTAAGTTTTACGTCTTTTCGGCTAAAACCGAAAGATTAACGTTTTTGTCAAATAAGACTTAGACGGTCGGACCCGTCTAATATAAACTTTTATAAACTCACATACTGATGTATAAACTTATATAACAAGTAAAAACCGATAAAACCCGAGCATTATAACATGTAGACATTAACGGGCCAAAGTAGCCTTATTGGACTATAAACCCAACTAGTTTGGTAAAACACTAATGGACTTACTCATTGGGCTTAACACACTTGGGCCTAACATATGAGTATGGGCCTCATATTAAAAGTATAATTGGGCTAATATAATATATTGGGCTTGTAATAGGCCCATTGAGCCTCAAAATGTAAATAAATTGAACTAGTATAACTAGTGTAGAAATATACCAACACATGACATTATAATGTGTATAAAGATATAAACTCCCACATGATCATCATCATACTCATGATATCATCATATATACATAGACATTGTTTTTATAAAGTCATTGGACAAGAGTCTAAGACAAGTATTATTTGTCTAGGTTTCTGTGATTGAAGCACGTACCGTACATCCGAATTGCCGATAACCCGCTTTCCCACATCAACATGAGTTCATAGCCTCGCACTCTTATAAATGTTTTTATGAAATGTTTTATAAACCCGCGAGGGAGATAACATGTTCGTTTTGATAAAATAGGACACCATTTGTCCCGATTGTTTGTTTATTGATTTGGACCTGAATGATTGTATGACCCGATGAATGATTATATAACCCGATGTATGAAATAAAATAGATTATTAAAGTTAGGTTATGTCACTAAAAGTCCCATTAGCATGAATTGTGAACTACCGGGATCTGGTAGACGCTTGTGCATATAATAGTACTATTTGGGGACGATCACCCCAGTTCGCGCCTTGACGATTGGTCCCTGTCGTGCCACATTGATTGGTAAGCGAACTTATGTATGAGAAAATTTCCATAGCGTGATTTTTGTGACGACACGCTAACTTAGATGGGCAAATTGTGTTTCGGGCTAGCCACCCGTTGTTTGTTGTAATAAGGTAACAATGTCATACGGCTTATTATAATCCAAATAATGAAATACTGGTATACGCATTGAATTACGATATATTACCTAACTAGCAATACGGGGTCTTATTATTGACATTATGTTCGTGTTTTGGTTTTACATAACCATATTCATATAACGGTTTTTATTTAACTTTATTCAACGTTATAAAACGTATTGTATGATGTTTTTACGACAATGGTTCGTATAATGATTTTGAAGGCAAAAGCCTATATTATGATTTTTTATTAGGATTTGTATAAAATGACTTTGGCTATTTTTATGGCTTATTACCATGATTTGTACAAAATGATTTTCGGTAATAATTATATACCGATGATATATTAATGGTTTTATTAAACTCTATGAATTCACTCGGCGTTATCGTTGACCTTTTCTTTTAACATGTTTTGTCTCAGGTACTTGAAGGTAATTCTCGGGAAGACGACAAGAATTCATGGCCCACACTTAAATAACAATTTCCATTCAAATGTTTTGTAAAATTGTATGAAATACTATGACTTGGGACCTATGTAAATTTGATATTCATGAATGGAAAATGCTTTATTATTAAACGACGCGATTTTTAAGCGTTGTCTATGATGTGAGTAATGTGCTATCCCGTAAGACCAACGACTCTTCCGCTGTATTGAATTGTGTAAATTTGGGGGTGTTACATATTATATGGCTAGTAAAGAGCTATGGTTTAAGTCCAAATACCCTCCTACTAACGGCGGATACCCGAATCCCTCAAACCAAACGCTCTGATACCAACTTGAAACGCCCTTGACACGAGTAATTTTTTTTTGTTGAATACACACTGCACCGACATGGAACCCATTCAAAACTTTAACATGAAGTCACATATATATAACCTTGAACGATTATGTACATAACATGGCAAACGGAAACATGCTACTTCATAATTAGGGAGTTTTCCAAACGCTCCCATTTTCGACTCATTACTTACATAGTTACATGTCTTGGTCATAAACTAATAAGACTACTTGACACCGAACATAAACATGATTCGACACTGATTTAAACTTCTAAAAACATAAGGGGCGTTACAAGCAATATCAAAGTGCTAGAATGAGTCGCTCGTCACCTATATCGAGCGTAACCGTCTTCTCCCAAAATGCACTTCTAGTCACTATCTACAAGCCCCCAACATCTACCTTCAATTACCTACATAAAACATAATTTGAGAACAGTAAGTCCTTGTGACTTAGTGAGATAACGAAATATGAATAATACTTGTAAACTTGATACGTGAATCTATAAACAAATAATTCCATATATGGCACGACTATAAGTCGTCATGTAACTTGTATGTGCTTGTTTGACTTGGGTCATCCACGAAGGAAGTTAGGGCTGAATTAAGCTCATGTCATCCACTTAGGATGCTTTAGTCATCCACATAGGATGCTATTATACAAGCACGTGTCATCCACTTAGGATGCTTGAACGAGAATTCTATGTCATGCAATTCTTAGGCACGCTACATGTCATTGATGCATTTCTAAAGCACTATATACTTAACAATGATGCTCCTTGTGAGCATAGTTAACATGAATACAATACTCCTTGTGAGTACCCTTAGCATGACAACAATGCTCCTTGTGAGCATTTTAACCTTGGCTAGTTTTCGGCTAAACCCGAATCATGATAAGCAATTACTCGGATATTTCCGAGTCTATAGACATGATAACCTTCGGTAAAAACTGAAGTATTCAATATTCTTACCTCATGTTTAAACTAATAAAATGAAGCTAATCCGTTACTCATCTTAAAGACTTGATTATCTTTCCGAAAGCTTTTCAATAATACCTAATCATAATAAAACCATGCTAGGACAATTAGAACCTGCATACTCATATATATAACATGTATTGGGTCTAAACCACTCAAATATAACCACGTAAGATGCTATTTCATTATTAAACACTTTCTACTAAAAGTCCTTTTTATACAAAATTTCTGAAGTCTGCTGCACTTTTCTGTTTTTGACCCACTTAAACCTAGAATTCAGACCTGAAACCAAATTTGTTAGAAAATAGACTCTTTCTCCTGTCCGAAAATGTAAGGCACACTTCAAATGGAGTTACGGTTATTTTTCTATGATTTTTTGAAGTCTGCGCAAATTTCTGCAAAGCTTGCTGTCCCGTTTTTAAACATTTCCAAAACGACCCAAAACCAATCATAAACTGTTCTAATCATGTGTAAACTCATAACTCAGCTTATATAACATGTTAGAGACCATTTACAATAGAATTAACACTTATATCAAGTCGAATATACTTTTAAAAGCTTAAAACAAACACCCCTTAACTTAACAAACATAATCATGGAGATGCTCATAACATGATTTCTTATCCATTTCTTAACCATCTAAAATACACAATTCTAACACATTATTTATAGCATAATTCATCTTAATATGTCTTCTAATAACTTGTTCTATCACAAATAAAAGCTAGGATTCATAAAACCCTTAATTCACATAATCCCCAAATTAAAAAAAATATAAAAAAACTAGGGCACAATCACACTAACCTTGATGAAGAATGGACTTTAATTATTGAATGATGTTAGTAACACACTAAAATCACCACAACTTGTATCCTTGTATCTTGAAAGCTCCTGGAGTTGGATTTATTTTTCTAATGGATAAACATGTGTTTTCCCTCTTAAAGTTTTGTCACAATTCTGCCAACACACATCCACGCGTGTTATTGTGGTTAATTACCTTAGTGCTAAGACTTAAAGTCATAAGGGTAAAATTATAATTTCTGTATTATAACGATTGTTAGTCCTTGGTGTTAAATACTTCGCACCGTTAGTCTTTTTCATTAACTATATTTCCTTTAAATTTTTACTAGGTATTCTAATAACAATCAATTATATTTCTAAAACCATTCACAAGATATTCTTACTTATTTGACTATCGGGATTTGACTAGCCAATCACGTAAAACATTCAACTTATAAAGTCGTAGTCAAACTTACACGATGACATTTTAGTAATAAAATACCTAAAACCCGATTTTGGGGTGCTACACTTGTGTAATGGCAGGACCTCGAGTGTAACACGGGTTAGAATCAAACCAAATTTGTGCAACACCTATTTTTATTTTGTGATCATTTGGTTGTTTCATAGTCAGGCCAAAAATTATACGTACTATACACTTTCAATTCTAATTCTTGGATCCGCCATTTTAACCCCTAACCGAGTTTTGATAATCACAACATCTCTTAATAGGAAAAGAATGTTTTTATTCTCAAAAGGAACCAATTATCTATGAAGGTTGATGATGATGGTGAACAATAATGCAATTCTTTGATTTGTATGAGATTAAACTATTTAATACTTTCTTTATGTTATTTTCGTTTTCTTCGTCGTAAGTTTTTTTTTAACTAGTCTTCGTCGTAAGTTTGACATCTATGCAAAACATGGAATAAACCCATATATAGATAGTTGCTTCTAGATCTTAGGGTTCGTTTGGTTTACGAAATTTTGGGTTGAAGATTAGTTTAGTCTTGTAAAAGTCGCTTGGTATACATATGCATAGAGTTAGAATATTGGAGTAAATGCCACATATTTAAGGCTCGTTTGGTCTAAAGCAAGGATTTACTATTTGATTGGATCAAAAAGTGGGCACCATAGGATTTAGTCAAATCAAAAGAAAACACTTGTTTAATTTATAGATGGGTTCAACATTTGGTAAATTGAAAATAAATTAAATAATAATTTTTACATATCTATAACACACATTAATATATACTGTAGTATTGATGAGAGAGAAAACCTCATACTCTTACCTAGTTTTATGTAATCTCACTGCCATGGTATTTAAGTTCAACTTTAAAATCCAACCCTCAACCAAATGACGTATACCATCCCAAACCCATTTTTTAGAGCGTACCACCCCCAACCAAACACGCCCTTAGTACTAACAATAAACCAAAGGAAGGGGATGGGTTTCCCAATTACTCTTTTGAGTTTTATGACGATGTGACATGCTGGAGAGATATAAACATTATATTTATCATTATTTAGAGTCAAATAATTTTTTATTATATTAAATACTCATAAAAATAAAAATAAACCCTTTTAAATTAGAAATCTATTTCTAACCAAACATTTGAATTGCATTAGCTAAATTCATTTTTAATCCGTATGATTTTAAAACTAAACCAACAGTAATCTTTAGAATCAAACCAAACAACACCTTATAATACTACCATACAAATCTCGCTTATCATGCGTCAGAAAAAGAATCTATTTTTATTATTTTCCAATATTTTCACAAAATATTTTCTAAGAAACAAGGAAAATAGAATACGTGGTCAAATCATCATTTTCTAAAAAATATTTCTACAAAACACAAAATTCCTATTTCCTTTTATACCCAAAACAAGAAAACAATTTTTTTTTATTTTCATGTTTTCCTTATAACACACAAAATATATTTGTCTCTTTATTTTTACGTTTGCGTTGGATAATTTACTTTTTCGTCAATATTTTTATGTTTTCATCCGATTTTTTTACGTTTTCGTCAATATTTTTACGTTTGCGTTTGATATTTTACGTTTTAGTCAGTACCTTTACGTTTTTGCCAGTATTTTAACGCTTTCGTCATTTTTTTAATTGGCTAGTTTATGATAAAAAAATTCGTGTTTTGAAAATATGTTTAAAGAACATAGATAGGAAACAAGAACACTTGAGCATGTTTTCTAGTTTTGCAAAAGCGAAATCACAAGCACATTATTTCTAAATAAACACGTTTTCTACATTTTTAAGTATTTTGTGAAAATGGAAATCTGTTCTTTTTTTCGACAAAATAAAAAAAAATGAAAAAAAACATTTTCCAACTAAACGCATCCATAACTTTACATAAACTAAATACGAGTCTCCGTGTTAAAATTATATTTTACATTTTGTTCAAGTTATCTCAAATTAATTATTTATATAAAAACAAATAAAAAAATTAATTTGAGTTACTCTATCACAGTCACTTGAGATTGATCTTTAAAAAAGTTATAAACTACTAATTATTAAGAAGTAAATCTGTTATTGTAAAAAAAATAGAAAAAAGCATAATTATAATTGTTTTTATAATTGTCTGTTTTTTAATTCCATTTTTATTTGATAGATATCTCTCATAAGTTGACATGATTGCTGTTAGAGGATTTGTTACTGTATTAAAGATGCTCTTACATAATTTTAAACAATTGTTTATAAAACTAATGCACTCATTATGACAAACAATGACAGTGATATGATAAGTGGAAGTTAGTGCCAACCGGCTTCTAATCACCAATGAGAGTTAGGTAATTATAAAAAGATTAAATCGAGCATTTGTGACAGTTCACGTCATTTAATAATTAATAAGAGTGTTTGGTTAAACTTATATATTGGGATATATGATATTATATAAGTCATTTATGATTATTTATAATAAGCTTATAAGTTTTACTTAAATATTTGGTTTAATTTATATAGTTAATAAATTTAAATGACAAAAAATATATATAAAAAATGTAATTATTAAATGAGGGTATAAATTTTTTTTCATATAATATTTCTTATATAAACCACCTATCTTTATATATACAAAAAGTTCTTGGTTTAACAAAAACCTCTTATATAAGCTTACTTATTTAAGCTTAACCAAACACTTGATTTCGCCTTATAAACTTATATAAGCTAATAAGCTTATAAGCTAATAAACTTATAAGCCCACTATATAAGCTAAAATAAAGACCCCCTAAAACTACGAGTTAAAAAGAAGAGGTAATTAGTTTTAAAAAAAGGGTTATATTGGATACCAAATGATATAAGGTGATCAATCTCAACTTTTCATCTAACTTTGATTAAAGATCATGATTAAAAATAAATTAAGAAGGCAGAGGGGCTTTTTGCTAATTTAACACCCCCACCCAAATTTACATGGATACTTTCTTTCCTCAAACCGTTATTTTATCACAGATCGTTACATACACACTAAAACACACACACACACAAACAAATTCATCAAAACCATCTGTAAAATCATATAACAAAAATAAAAAATCACAATCAACGAACAATATCAACTATGAAAACTGAAGTGAAAATTAAAGATTATGCCAAAAACCCAGCAAAAAGGACGATTAAAAAGTGGCAACGAGGTATAAATCACACATTTACTGCTTTTTACTATTGTTATTTTGAATTACATAACGTTTTTATATGAACCGAATGTAGTCATTTTTAAATTACTTAGTTTTTAATGGAAATATAATGAGTATGCGGTTAGGGATTACACACTAATTAGAAATAGATGTGATGATGAATATATGGTATTTCAAAATTGATAGTAGAAAAAATTATAAACTAGATTAGGTTACCATACATGATACTTTCAGGTATCACATATGATACTTTAAAAATATGAAATAGAAATTTTGATACTTGAAAAATATGAAATAGCTCAGGTTATAAACACATGATACTGAAAAATATATAAATTAGATTGCAATATAAAATATAATACTTTCGAGTATCAAATATGATACTTCAAGTATCATATTTGATAAATTAAAAGATGTTAGTTTGTGATGTGTCAAGGGTTTTAGGATTATGTAGTTTATAGTTTAATGATTCAAATTATCAACTCTGTTAATTAGTGACTAGTTGCTATACTTTTTGATAACACGGAAGATTTCAAGTCAAATGTCATATGTTAGCTATATTTTTATTGAATCTTAATTATTTTAACTAGACTTAACGACTCTTTAATCACTATATTTGTATATTTTCCAGTGGAGAAAATTACATCTTAAGATGAAAATTCCCTTGAATCATCTGGTGATTCGTATGGTGTTTCATATAGTGATTCATCTAATCATTCATCAACTTACTCATCTAGTGATGTTTTAACCAACTTCCTAAAATCTAGAAATCTTGAATGTCAACTCCCTTATTGGCTTCATGAAGAAATCATCCAAGTGCCTATCTAGACCCAGGGACCAGAACAACTACCACTTGATGTCATCCTTCCACATCCATAAATTGCTTCAAATTCAAGAACAATCGGTGCATATGCTCTCAGATCCTTTAAGCACATACAAAAAGAAGTAGATGTGATGAAGAAACCATACAACCTGGCTCCTATAACCAATGTAGTTCTTGGGATAATGGCTCCAAAAGCATAAGTTAGATTTGTTGGTCTGCAACCTTAATTTAGATCTATTTTCGGATATAATGTAATGGGAATATTATGACTTCAATCGATGATTGTGTAATTATTTGTTAAAGTTTCGATTATATTTCTCATGCACGGTTCGTACCTTATATTACTATCATATATGATAATGCAATATCGTATATGATAATGCATTTAACTCTTAAATTATGCCATATATGATAATGCACTATCATATATGATAATGCATTATCATATATCATACTCAAGAAAAATTTGGATATATTAAACAAAAGAATCTTCTGAATTCATGATTACAACAAAGAGTCTGCACAAGTAATAATTAAACACTTTCTCAGAAAATAAAAAAATATATTTTTTAACACTATCATATTTGATAATTCAAACAGAATGTAACCAAATGTAAAATCATATAAGATATACCTCTGATATCATATATGGTAACAACTTATACATAACAAAAGATGCAAAAAAACATTATTATTAAAAGTACTATTCTTTTTCAACAATAAGTTTTCATCATACACATTATTAAATGATGAATTCATGATTAATCCCTACTTCATCTTGATTATTAAACATATCCGTGCACGTCCTCTTTTTATAATCAACATCCCTCTCTGCTTTGCTCTAATCGGGCAAATGCAGCATCTCTGTCTACTCATTGATGTGTTCACACAGTCTGCATTTAAACAAGATAGGAAAGAACATATAATACAAGTGTAAAAACTTACGTTTAGTATCATATATATGATAAAAGGCAAGTTTGTAGAATTTATAGAGATTTTCTAAAAATTACTCATAAATATGTTTTTTCTTGTGGTTTGTTTGATAGATCATATATGATAACTAATGATATATAATATATGATAGATATATCATATATGCTATAATGTGAGTTATCATATATGATATATCAAGCTTAATTTAGCTCATATCAACAATAATAACTGAATTTTTAAATAGGTGAAATTGTCTCGATTCGATTCGAATTGACCACGGTTTAAAGTGCGACTCAGTTGTTCTTGGTGGATAAAAATGAAATGTCGTTTATCTATTATAAAATAAAAATGAAAGCTTTAAAGTTATAAACTAAAAATAAAGACTTTAAAAAAAATGATTGACAAAAGATTAAAACTTGATGAAAAGTAAAATTGAAATTAAACTAAGACAAAACAATTTTAAACAAAACTTAAGAAATATGGCGGAAAAAATAAAAGTTTAAAACAATTCAGGAAATAAACTAAAAATATAATTCGGGAAAACTCAAAAACCTAATTCGGAATAATGAAAACTAATCTAAGTCGGAATAAAAAATAATAACATAAGTCGGAATCCTAGTTCTACTCTTAATCCGGAATGTGTATTTGCACACAATCCGGAATCCACCAAAGAAAATAATCCGCAATCATATATTCCACAAGTAATCCGGAATAATCTTCTATACGTAATCCGGAATAGGTAATTGTGCACCTAATCCGGAATATAGTATTCCCACACAATCCGGAATGTGTATTAGGCAACTAATATGGAATCTATAACTCAAACACAATCCGGAATATAGAGATTCGTACCTAATCCGGAATATTGGAAAATGACTACAATTCGGAATATTAAGTTCTAATCTAATCCGGAATGAGGTTCTGCACTTAATCCAGAATGAGGGTTTTAAAACCCGGATTAAACAATAATAAGCAAAAACAAATAAGCACTTAACCAAAACTTTAACCAAACTAATTTTAAGAAAAACTAAATAAGCCACAAATCAAAAACTTTAAAAAAACACTAATAATCAAAATATTTAAAATCAGCTTTTAAAAGCTTAAACTATTAAAATACTTAATTAAAAATAAAACAAACACACAAAAAGCAATAAGAACAATAAGGTAAAACATCAAACACATCAAATCAATAAGAACAATCAAATAAGCAAATCAATCAAACAAGCAATAACATCAAACAAACTACATGATTAATCCAACCAAAACAACAGATTTAAAAAGAAGAAAGGTAGAATGAGAATGATTATAAAAGCTTAAAATTAAGATGAAGATTAAAGATTCAATCATACAAGATTAAAGATGAAAAAGCTTGAAAACTTGAAAGGAAATCTAGAGAGAGAGTAATTTAATCTACTCCTAAAACTTACAAAATTTAAACTAAAATATACTACTTCCTAATGAAGGATTAGGAGGCTATTTATAGGAGGAGGTGATGTGGTGTTGGTTGCTTCTCTCTTTCTCTTTGTCTTTTCGTCTTTGAATTTCTTCGTCTTTCTCGACATTGTCTCGGGATTTGTCGAATGATAAAATGAACTCGTCTTCTAATTTTCTTCTATTATTAGACTTGGTTCTTCGACTTGTTAAATTTCCATCTTTAGTCTTTTTCTTCGATAAATCTATAGAATAAGCCTTTGACTTCCGTTCTTTTTGCACTCTTGATCTTTTGACTTCGTCTTTTATCTTTTTCTTCGATAAAAGCCCGTGAAAGCCCGTGTTTTCTTCCTTTTTCATATTTTGGTCCTAAAACATAACAAAAACACAAACCACGCATAATTCCGCCTTTTACGACATTAAATACACGTTTTTTGGTCTTGTTTTTATTATAATCAAGTGGTAAAAGGGTAAGTGTTTTCACATTTATTAAATCTCCTACACTTGACCATTGCAATGCCCTCATGCAATGCATTAGTTTCAAAGTACGATTTACATTCTACATCATAATTAACCCACCTTGGCCTTTATTAAACACTAGACACTAAGGAAACTTAAAAAGATAGAAATTTACAAAATGTTTGAAGGAAGAAACGCGTAAAGAAATCTAAGACTTACATTAGGCCTTTGGTGTCATGAATGTTTATCACCCTCAAGTTTCACGTTCCCTCATACCAAGCTTAAAAATGAGATCATTGTTATTATAAGTTAGTAAAGCTAACACTCACTCATGTGTCCCAATTATTCACTTAGACTCCCTTATTCCTAGGTGTATCTCTTATATTTTATTATTATCTTGAATGATCACGAGGATGCATTGTTGACTTATTTTGATAGTTTATTTAGGCCGAAAATAAAGTAGGACGATTTTATCAATAGTTAGCTAAAGGACAAAATCTTTTAAAACTGCTTCTCGAAACCTCAAAAAATTCATATCTTGGCATAACTCGTTTCACGATTTGACACCTTTCTCGGATCGATATTTGGCATTAACTTCATAGTTCGAATCTTGAGAGACGTTCTTGAAATGATGGTCTTCTCTTCATAATGGGAATTTCTTCACTTGAAGTTTTTGAGAGATTCTTCAAACTCACACCACGACTTCTTCATTTTTCTCCAATATTTATTTGAGATTTTGATATACAACGATCCGCCTCCTTTTAGGACTTGGATCTATTTATCCTCATACCTTGTTAGGGTCTTTTCGGATATACTTCTCCATGATATTTACGGGAGTATTTGTTTTTCGTCTTGTGTCTCGATCCTTAATATTGATTTTTGATAAATGATTCTTCACATCACTTTGGATCTTTAGCAACAAAATGTAGCCCTCATGCCTTGTTATGGCCTTTTCGGACTCGCCAATCTTCGCATCCCGCTTCAATAAGTTATGCCTTGGCTATGAACTCTAATTAATCCTGATCAACTTTCAAATGATCTTGTGCTAGAAGCTAAGTAACATTTCAAATCGTATGATCTTATTTACTGCAATTATTTATTAACAAACTACGGGAGAAAAAGCTCATAATTAACTCACATAAATTCATGAAAGAATATCAAACTTATAATTGACTCTATCATCTGTCGTTCTCTTCAATTTAAAATCTCAAGGAATGAGTCTCGTGGATGCTTAGCCTAATAAACCAATTAAGGTCCATATGGTTAAGGATACTAGCTAGAGTAAACTCACATAAGTAAACTCGGGTTGAGTCAAAATATTCACGACGGGCCTAATATATCAAAGACTTCTAAACTCATTAAATCATTTTATTAAAAAGAAAGAAAATAATAATAACAAAAGAAAATACTACTAGGCCAAAATAGATCAAAAATTTTGAAAAAAGTCGAAAAATCAATTTTCCGGTTAAAATGAGGACATATTCATGGAAAAGCCCACTTAACTTCGATAGAAGTCCCCCTACACTTAATATAAACATTGTCCTCAATGTTTAAGCATGTAGGAGTAAACTCCCCTACACTTAGGACATTGTGCATGTTGTTTAAATCTTACTAAGGAAGAGACAACTAAAGTTATTCCTATTTTAATATTGAAGAATATAAAATAGTGAATCAAAAGAGTTTAGAATAGAACCGGGAAGACGGGTACACGGAATCACGGGTCGTCAAAAGTCATCAAAAGTGTATCTTTGAAAGCTCGAATCCCTGTACATCATACGAAAGAAAACAACAAACACATACTAGGGTCTTCCCCCACACTTATTATAAAACGGATAAAAAGGATAGATCATCGGGTTGCCTCCTAAGAAGCGCTTGTTTTTGTTCACCGAGTCGTGAGCCTGACTCGACCTTGAGTACTATGGTAAGAACCTTGAAGAACATCCGCCGGGGTCAAATACATGATTCTCATCCATCAAGTAGCATAAGCCTAAGGTGAAGAGCATAAGCCAAAGAAGAGTAGGCGAGGTTCTCTTAAGCAATTATTGAGCATGATAGTAGAAGGTATGATGAAGTGAAAGCATAGCTCCATTTTTCCAAAAAGTCTTTCCTTTTATTTCATCAGATGGATACTGAGATGGCTCAAAATTTGTGATACCCGGATCGAACACCTTTTCCTTTAGGGGAAAATAAGACTGATACTCAGTAGACCTTGAAGATTCACCCATAAATCGCACAATCTCATCCGAAGAAGGTGGAAAGAGAGGTATCAAGACATAAGTACTACGGATGTAGGTGACATCCGGTTTCTTCTCCTTTGAAACAGGTTTCTTAACATCCGAAGGAGGCTAAAGACCATAATCAAAGTCCAAAGGAGGAGAATCATGTTCATTCGGAAAGTTTGTATTGAGAAAGGTGGCGAAATCTTCCTCAAATGACTAATCCTCTAAAGTATCAAGAGTGTTTGGTGGAGGATCCTCATCAAAAATAGGAGCAAAATCATCCTTAGAAGACATAACACTTGAAGAATCACTCGAAAGAGTGTCAACATCATCAAAGTCATCATAAGTTGGCATGCCTTCATACTCTGAATTAAGATCATCATAATCATCCAAATCAGAATTAGAATCATCATCATATTTATCATAGATTGGTGGAGCATCATAGGTTGGTGGAGTATCCAAATTGGAAAGAGAATCATTAGAATCGTCCACATGTTCTTGAAAAAGTGGATTCTCATAGCAAGTCTCGAAAAGAGGATTGTCATGTAGCACAAAATCATCAAGCTTTGTACTTTCCAAAGGAGTTGTAACAAGCTCGTCTTGAAGCACATCAATCATTTTCTCCGTTTCTTTTCCATTTGATTTGCTTGTAATCTTCCCCATCTTAAAAACTTGTTGATCATTCCCGAACCTTAGAATTAGTTCTCCTTCGGCAACATCGACTAAAGCTTTTCCGGTTCGCAAGAATGGCCGTCCAAGTATTAACAGAATACGAGGGTCCATCTCATAATCAACAAAAACAAAATCGACCGAAAAAGTGAAGGTACCAACTTTAACAAAAACATCTTCGGCAATACCAACGGGGTAAGCGAGAGTTCGATTTGCTAGCTCTAAAGTCATCCGTGTTGGTATAAGGTCAGGTAATGATAACTAATGGCATTAAATTGATACTTGCCCCGAGATCGACTAAGGCAGTAAATTCTTCGATTTTGGAAAATGTACAAGGTAGCACAAAACGAACGGGATCTCCAAGTTTCTTCGGAAGTTCTTTAAGAAGTAGGGCAGAACAATTTTCATTTAATCGAGTGTTGACAAACTCAGCCATCTTCTCTTTCTTACTAAGCAACTCCTTGAATGCTTTAACAAATTTCGGCATTTGGACAACTTCTTCAACAAGGCTAATGTTAAAGTTCATTTAGGAGATCATCTCTAAATAGGAATTAATTTGAGAATCCTCCTTAGTGAGCACTTTGCACTTCTCTAATCTTGAAGGATAAGGAATATTAGGTTTAGGAGGTGTAGGTGTAGAAGGTGAAGGTTGAGATGTTGAAGGTTGAGAGGGTGAAGGTTGAGAAGGTGAAAGGTTTGGTGAAAGGTTTTTCTTTGGTATCTCTTCAGTAAGAGGTGGAGACGGTAACGGAGAACTAGTACTAGGCGTGGTAGTAGTAGGGATAAATGAGGGGTGGAGGAGGTGTAGATGGAGTAACTTGGGGAGGGATAGAAGGTCCTACTAGAGTTGCTCCACTGTGTGTAGTAATAGCACTCACATTAGCTCTAGGGTTTGTTTCGGTTGTAGAAGGAAGAGCACCTTGGGGACGAAGGGTTTGAAACATTTGAACGAATTTCCTATCCGTGAACTCTTGCATTTCTTTCATGGTTCGCTCATGATCGGTTAATTTTTGTAGAACCAAGTCCGTTTGCGCATGAGGTAAATTGAACCCTTGTTGTTGAAATCCTTGGTTTGGGTATTGGTTGTATGGTGGAAAACCTTGAGGATTGAAACCTTGGTTTTGAAAGCCTTGATTTTGCATTTGATAAGGTCCTTGATTTGCATTGTAGCCCCTTACATTGGCATTTTGTTGAAAATTAGCTCGTGGTAGCCCTTGGTTGTTTTAGGTAGGTGGGTGTGGTCTTTGTTGAAAACCGGGTGGAGCCAAGTAATTAGTCGAGTTATAGGACAAGTGATTAACACCGACATTCGGCTTGAAATGAACCCTCTCCGTGTTGTTGTAAGCATACACTTCCCCGTGAGATTGATCATAAGCCTTATCACAATTAGCATAAGAGTGTGGTCCACCACAAGTTTCACAAGTTATGTTAAGAGCATGGGCATGTTGATTAGGAGGGTTATCTCTTAAAGCAAGTTGTTTTACTACTGAAGTAAGTTCCTTTATTTGATTGGTCAACTCACCCTCACTGGCACTAGCCATAGTAGCCCTAACACTCTTGGTTTGGACTTTGGCTTTGTTTCCAATGATAGCCCAAGCCTCATTCATAGATTTGACAAGAATATTACCCCCCGAAGAACTATTTAGTGAATCTTGGTTATTCAAACTTAATCCATTATAAAAAGTATTAATTTGATGCACCTTTGTAAAACCGTGTTGTGGACACTTTCTCAAAATTTCCTTAAAACGATCCCAAGATTCACTAAACGTCTCACCGTGCTTTTGTTCAAAATTAATGATGTCATTCCACAAAGCGGTAGTACGTGAGGGTGGGAAGAAATAATTGATAAATTTGGTCTCTAGGTCCGCTCATGTTTCAATAATTAATCTTATGCTTACAATATATCATGTATAATTATATTATAAAGTTTAATAATTAATAAATACTTAGCTTAACATATTATTATTAATTAATATTGTCATGTCATGTTATTATAATTTAATATTAATTAAAAATATTACATATTTCAAGTTATTAAACTTTACCTTAAAAGATATTAATTAATTAACCTAAGTTTCAATTAATTAATTCAATGTACATGAATAATTAAATTAATAATGATTATAACATAAGTTTATTTAAATAAATATACATACATGTTATATCATGATTTTATTTAAATAAACATAACCTAAGTTTTTATTTTAATTAAACCATAATTAATTAATAAAATTAATTAATTAAATCATAACATAAAGTATTTTTCTACATAATGGTTTAATTACATGTTCATGAAAAAGTGATAAGTTACCGAACCCAAATCCCGAGACCCGACACTCGAGCTCCACAACCCGAAGGCTGCGGCCTCGTGGTCGTGCCCCGTCCGAACCACAACCAACCCACCGAGAGCCGAAGCTCTTGGCTTCGCTACTGCGTCCAAAACAAACACAACCCCAGCGCTCGCTAGGGTCCCCTTCGCTGCCCGAGAACATGTCGAGCCCCCACCGTAGGGGTCTCGGTTGTTGCTGATCAAATGCCACAACCCCCGTTTAGGGGGTGTGGTGTCGCGGCTGTCCACAACCACCAACGCCGACCCATTAGGGTACGGCTGTTGGTCACCGAACGCCACCGAGAGTCTCAGGACTCTCGGTTCGCGTGTACCCAAACATATAAACCATAAATACCCGTCCCCATTGTTTGATCTTTTTATTACCATGATTTCATACTTGTTTTTAAAGATCTATTTATATAGAAAAATAAAATAAAAATATTAGAGATCAAGGGATACGTATGCGTGAAAAGGTTTTAAACACGAACACAATACCGTATAAATAATGAACCAAGAATCAACAACGAAATCGTCCTTGTGTTTGTTGTGAGCCGCGACAAGAGGAGAACAAAGGGAGTAGGGTTTTGTTTATTTTTCTGTAAAAGTTATTTATGAATACCCTGGTGTTTTATTAATTGTCTAGCAAAAATCCCATGGGCTGGGGTTGGCCCATCTTTCCCCTTTCTTTCTCTTTTGGACGAAACACAACAAACACCCCTTAAGTTTCATGTTTGTTTTTCTTGTTTAAATATTATCGTGTGTGTTCGTGTTTAATTATCGTGTTTTCATTTCTTGAATGTTTCTTAATATTATACGTACATTCTTATCGTGTATTAATATTCATGTTTACATACACGATACTTATGATAATTAATTAATATAAATATTGTTCGCATTAAATATTCATGATTCATGGCGTATATTAATTAATTAGAAAATTTAAATTTAACCGTAAATTCGTGCATTTAATGATCTTAGGGTTTTTAAAGCGGGTTTTACAAATCTTCCACTCTAAAAGAATAATTCATCCTCGAATTAGAGATACGATAAGCTGATGAGATAATAAACGCTGAAATGACGTAAAACCTGGAAAAATATGTAAGCTGAAATGACATACCCGAGTCAGAACTTGAAATGAGGGTAAGAAGTCCGGATAGACTCCTGCGTTTCCTAAGCGGCTTCCCGCTCGGAATGATCCCTCCAAAGGATTTTAACGAATGGAATCGTCTTCCTCCTCATAACTCGTTCTTGGCGATCGAGAACTTTCTCGGGTTTCTTGATATATGATAGATCCTCTCGAATCTGCTCGAATGGATACGCAACCTTATGCAATGGACGGTAGTTGTAACCTCTGAGTAAGGATACATGGAATACATCATGCACATGAGATAGCTGGGGAGGTAAAGCTAGACGATATGATACTACACCGACACGTTCAAGGTAGTCAAACGGTCTGATGAAACGAGGAATGAGCTTGCCCTTGAGTCCAAAATGCTTGACACCACGTGTTGGTGATACTTTAAAGAAAACATGATCGCCGATATTAAACGCTAGATCTCTATGATGTTTATTAGCATAGCTCTTCCGTCGAGCACGTGCTTCCTGTAGCTTCGCCTTGGTGATGGAAACCTTCTCATTGGTCATCTCTATCATTTCTGGTCCTTCAAGGATTCGTTCTCCAACTAGATCCCAATAGATTGGAGCACGACACTTTCTGCCATAAAGCATCTTAAAAGGTTCACACTTAATACTTGCATGCAAGCTGTTGTTGTAGGTAAACTCTTCCAAACAAATGTAGTCGTCCCAACTTCCTGTGTAAAACCCGCATGCTTTTACCATGAATAGTACCCTTAAGATCGTACGTACTAGGTTAAAACTTTCCTATTATAGTATGATTACGTTCACGTGTTAGAATTTTACGTATTACGTACGTGTTAGAACACGATAAGTATTTATTACGTACGAACGCAAAATAATTATTTAAACAATAATTAATCACGAACATGCGATCATGAAATCATGAACGTAATTAGAACACGAACTAATATTAATTACGTATATATATTTATTATGAACACGAATAAATATATTAAGTCACGGTTAATATTTAACGAGAACACATAAAACACGAACACGACTAAACACGAACCAACACTTAAATAATTAGACACGGAAAACGGTACGGGTACCCCATGTGGGGCCCCCTTACCCGCGGCTACACCAAGAGATGGGCGAAGCCTATCTAAATTTTTAACTAACAAGGGTTAATGTGAAATCTTGTTTTCATTTTTCACTTTACAGTAAAAACATTAAAAACATTAAAAACATTAAAAACATTAAAAACATTAAAAACCCTAAAAAGATTTTTTGCTTCTTCCTTTTTGCTCACTTTGGCCCCCGCACATAAACACACCAAAGGGGGGTGTTTGTTTGATTTTGATCTTGATTTTGGTGCAAGTGTTCGTGTGTGTTCATCCTCGTTTGATCCACGCATTCGGTATACCTTTTTAATCCTTTTTCTTTTTGTTTTGATTTAATAAATTAAATAAGAACATGATGTTTTTAAAATCCTAATTAAAAACATAAACTAAACATGTATATGGTTATGGGGTAAATCAAAAAGGAGGATTTAGGGGTGTTTTGTTTGGCCGACGCCTAAACCGAACCCCAAGGGGGTCTCGGTTTGGCTTATAGACCACCATCGAGACCTCAAGGTCTCGGTTTGGTGGTGTGGGTCCCACGACAGCAGCAAACAAGGGGGAACCTCGATGTGGTTCGGGGTATGGTGTCGATTTTAGGTTCGGTTCATGGTTTCTAGTCACGATCCGGTTCATGGTTTATGTTAAGTTTATGTTTTAATAAATCATATGTTATAAATTAAATTAATAAGTATGGCATGTTTAATTTAATAAAACATGACTTAGGTTATAATTTAATTATTAGATCATGGAATTTTTAACCTAAGTATTTATATTTTCTAGACTTTATAATTAATTAATTATTAAAAACCATAGTTATAATTAATTAATTAACATGACTTAGGTTATATTATTAATAATTAATAATACATGTTTTAACCTAAGTATTTAACTTTATTTAATTAAAAACATGACATATTTAATTAAATACTTTTGACCTATATTTTATTTAATTTACATGTAATAATTAATAAACTATACCTTATATCATTATGACTTAGAAAAATAATCAGAAAACACTTAAGCTTATATACTTAGCTTATTTAACCAGCTTATATCTAATTATGGAAACTTTCTATTTTTAGAAACTTATTTAATTAAGGGAGCTAATCTATTTATGGAAACTTTCTATTTTGGAAACTTATTTAATTAAGGCAGCTAATCTATTTATGGAAATTTCTATTTTTATAAACTTATCTATTTTAAGTAGTAATTCTATTTTTGGAAACTTTCTATATTTGGAAACTTTCTATTTTTGGAAACTTTCTATTTTTGGTAACTTTCTATTTTTGGAAACTTTCTATTTTAGGAAACCTGCTATTTTTAGAAAGTTACTTATTATTACACATTAAGTATAATAATACATGAAATACAAGTAATACTTAATCAGAATAGATAGAATATAAGATAAACATAGTTTAAAGCTTAAAACAGTAAAACATGACATGAACGTATAAAATAAGCTAAGACATGACATAAAACCAGTTACGTATTTAGTAATCAGATACTTATACACGTATGTATTTATATAGCATTAGTGATACCGAAGTAGGATTCTCCTCAGTTCGTCTTCTTCGTTCACTGGACATAAGGTACGGATTCCCGTCCTTTCAGTATGGACATTCTTTCCTAATTAGGATTCCCCGTATGCAGCCAACTGTTTTCCCGTAGTATAAGTTTATATGTTTGATTTGCTTATGTTTAATTTAGAATACCTATAGCCATATACATACATGACCAGTTTCACCTAGTTATGGAGGTACCATAACCATAGCATTAGAGGCACTGGTGTTATGACTTCACCACGACGGAGTGATTGCTCGTGGCGTCCCTTCAGCTTTTGGCCATATTATTATATCTGTCATGTGGGGCGTATGGGTGCATCCTAGTTACATGTTTTTCAGCAGATTACTCAGTGTGAATGTGGTGTGTGCCTTGCATCCTTCACAAGGAGCTGATCCCTCCTACCCAAAACCAGTATATTAAATTAGAGGCAACCCCTCTAATTTGCATGATGAGGTCACCCCTCCAAGTATTCATGCACGGTGGATTTTCATGACCTATATTGGCTAATGGTAGAATATGTAAACAGTTTTTATAAGATAAACATAAGGCTTTTCAAACTATAAAACCAGTTTTACCAAGACTTAACCAGGTTATTCGGGACTTAGTTTCTTCCGCTGTTATATGTTATATGCTTATCCTATTCATGCTTTATTGTACATCCGTGCACTTAGCGTATTGCTCAGCCGTTTTCCTTTTCTATGTTCCTAAAACGGCAGGTACTCAGGGACGCTCGTACGTGCATATGGACTGGAAGCTTTCTAGCCTTTCTTTACTTTATGCATTATCTTTACTTTGATACACTTGCTATGGACATTGTTTAGTCCTTTCCTTTACAGTACTTATGTTTGTGTGTGATGAGCTTTACTTTGGACTACCGATGTTTGATTTCGGTATTTTCCTTTTATGGTCATTGATGAGATGGCATTTATACATGATCTCATCGTTCTTTTCGGGCTTTAAATGCATAAAAATGTCATAAAATACCATATATATGCTTGTGTTTGTTTACTTGTGTATTTTAGGTATGGATATCGTGAAAAAGACAAAAGATCACAAAATACAAGGAAAAACGGACACGAGAAACGAAGCCGTACAAAGAACCGGGCCTTAATCATGGAATTCTCAACAAAATACCTTGAAGACTTGAAGACAAACAAGATTGATCCTCATTTATTGAAGAAATGACACTTAAAACCCTTGTATATTAATAATTACAAGTTTGGTCCCTTAAGTTTGTCAAAATTACACAAAAGGTCCTTCAACTTTGAAGAAATGGCAAAATTAGTCCCTCAACAAATCCAAACTGCCAATAATGGTCCCTCATGAAGATTAAGATACATTGAAGACCTTGGAAGATCAACAATGTCCAAAATCAGCCCTTGCAATAATCAAAAATGTCAAATATAACCCTTGAAACACTTTTGTATAAAGTTTGTGCCAAAAGTGACAAATAGTGAAACGTTGATACATGTAAAATGGGCGCTGATAGAAGTTTGCATCCAAGTGACAAAAGAAAGGAAGGACAAGGGCTGAATGTGTGCATACTGAAACATTTAAACACACAAACACGCGCCAAACAACTCCACTCCACCAAAAACGGATCAAAAGGACAACTATTCACCTTTACAGACCAGGTTTTACACAACTTAAAACAAAGGTTAAAATGAAATTACCCAGGCACACGTTTGATTCACACATGCAGGAACCTATCCCACACACAAAACCCTCATCTCCACTCACTATGGACCCCACCCCAATACCCTTTCCACCAATCAGCAAGCAACTTAGCCTCCAAGTCATGTGACGTGTCAAGATCAACAGCTGAGAGCCTTTGCTTGATCACAAAGCTAAAATGAACGTGTAGGATCATTTTGGACAGCTCAACAACAACAAACGTACTCAAGGACTTAGGGCATTTAGGGAATTTCACATCTAGGGTTTATGAACAGTGTAGCCTTGGCATTTGCCTATAAAAAGACTCCTCAACATGTGAGAGAGCTTTTGTTCCAGATTTTAGCTTTTAATCTTTGTAATTCCTTTTTATGAAATAAAATTTGATTTTCAGAAATTTTGAGAAATCTTGTTCTTGTTTATATAAGTTTGGTGTTTGAGAAGCTAGAATCTGAGTTCCATTTACATGTTTGAAGGTTTTTGAGGCAAGGTTTTAAGTGATAAGACTTGTGCATCAAAAATCAGAAAGTCCTTGTTTATTTGATCTCACCCTTGTGTTTGTTCATCTTAGCAGCATTGGAAGCTGGTACTTGTTTTGCTAGTACCTCAGCTCAAACAATCCAGGGCCTGGATGTAGGTCTTGGAGGTTTGCACCTTCTTCCCTTTTCATTTTCTCTTTAAGTTTCTAAATATTTGTGATTTTTGTGGATTTGTGCTTGAATCTGTGTTTTTGTGGATGTTTATTGTTGATTTGGTTTGGTTTGATGTTTATGAGGTGTTATTGATCTGATTTGTGGGTTGAATCTTAATGATCCTTTGAAAATTTGTGAAAATAAGTTTTAAAAGGGTGTTTGGGATTACTGAATAAGTTGGATTTGAGGTTTTGATAAGTGCTTGTGTGTTGTATGCAAGTATTGGTATCTGCTATTTGGGAGTATTTGTGCATCTGTTTGCAGGTTTTGTGGGCTTAAACACATTGATTCATAGATTGGCTCTAAAATCTTCATAACTTGGTAAAATTGGCTAGGATTTTGAGGACACCTAGATCTAAGCATAGGTTAAGGGTAACAAGTGCTAAATCATAGCTAATCACACCAGGGTAGAGGGATTTGAGGCTTGAAATTGGATCAAGTGTCAAGTATATCAGCAAACTTGTTTCTGCATATGTTCTTTGTTCATCAGTAACTTTTTATGCTTTGATCTTGTTATTTACTTTGATTCAGTGTTTGATTCTTGTTGCATTGTGATTTCTAGCATTAGGATTGTTGTTTTGTTGCTTGGACCTTATTTGTTTGCTGCTTGTGAGGATATTTGGCTATTTGGATTGCTTTGTTCATAGCTTATAAGCCCACTGGCTTATTGGCTTATTTGTGCCAAAATACATCAAGTTTACCCAACTGGTAAGCCTTGATTCACAAGGTTTTCACTCAATCCTTGACCAGCAGGGTGAGAAACAAGTCCTTACACTTCATTAAGTCTGTCAACGCCTTCTTTGTTCCTGTCAACGTTTGATTTCAACTTATCAGCGTTTGACTTTTGGTCAAACTTGGTTTTCAGCTTAATTGAATCTGTTTTGCTTATTGGTACATGCAACAACTTAGTTTTTGTGATAGAAATCATTTTTCTCAGCTTAATATCAAGTCTGGAAGTTTACAAGTCTTTTGGTTAAGCTTTTGCTAGAAAACTAGCTTATTTGGCTTTTTCAGCCAGCTTATCTGTTCTTACAGCTTATTCTACTTGGCTTTTAGTGATTTTCTTGATTGATTATTCTTAGTTAAGCTAATTGTGAGCTTTTGCAACAAACTAGAGCTTCTGAGGTGCCTTATTTCTCAAACCCGACTATTTTGTCGTTTTGTGGATTTTTGCTTTTCTATTTTCTGGCTTATTGAGTGAGCTTATTGAAAATTTCTTTTGACAGATCTCTTAAGCATCCAAAAAGAGGGTTGTGTGTCAAATTAGAGCTTATGGCATTAGCTTATGGCTTAATGGGCTGAAAAGCCCAATAAGAATAAGCTTTGTGTTCAATAAGCTGTGATAAGCACATTTTCAGCTTTTGGGCCTTTAGAGTTTTGTTCTTAGAATTAAATTTTAAGTCAGATAGGGCTTTTCCAAGTCAATTGGGCCAAGTTTGACTTTTTGGGCCCAAAAGCCCATTTGTGTTGACTGTTTTTGGATTTGGCCTATTTGAGGGCCCATTAGGGGTATTTTGGTAATTTCACTTTCATTTTCTGATTATTTAGGTTAAAATAAACTAGTTTGCAAGTTTTTAGAATTTTTTATAATTTTTGGATTTTTAATATTATTTTATTATTATTTTATTATTATTTTTAAAATTTCACATTTTCCAACTTTTTACATTTTTCTTAGGTTAAATACATTAAAATAGCAATTTAGCAACTTTTAGAATAATTTTATCACTTATAGATTAATTTTTATAATTATTTTAAGTTTTAATAGTTTTTAATTCATTTTAAATAGTTTTTATTAGTTTTAAAATTTCTAAAAATAGTTTTTAATCATTTTAGGTCATTTTAGAGGTTTATCAATTGAAAAATCTTTATTTGGGCTTTTTGATAATTTATTTGATTTTTAGGGCTTTAATTAGCATTTAAAAATTGAATATTTAATTATTTAAAAGGTTTGAAAAAGTTTTGATAATTGGTAAACTCTTAGTTTATTATTTTTGATTTTTGGTGAATTTTTGGTAATTTTTAGAATTTATCTTATTTTTGGTGATTTTTTAGGTTCTACGTCTTAACTTTCTAATAGTGATTTTTTGTTAATTTTTATTTTTACGACTTCGTCATTTTCTCTCCTAATTCCCTTCTAAACCAAATATTAATCTCAAATCTTGTACATCTTAGTCACACACATATACCTCCTTGGGAAACGAACTTAATTTGGGTCATTAACACTTGATTTTTCCTAAAGTCATTTGTTCAATACTTACCGCTTTTACGCCTTTTTCCTAAGAGGTGTAATTTACTCCAATCAATTTTTGGCGCCGCTGCCGGGGAGGTGTGTCGTGATTAATTTGCATTGTTGTTTTTAATATTAACCAAAGTAGTATTTGTATTAGTAGAACTCTACTAATACGTATTATCGGTTTTCTTGGTTTTTCTTGTACAAATATTATTAATATATTGTATTAAGTATCACAATCAATAAACAATATCTCCAAAAGTGTGAAAACACAACCTTAATTGGGATTTGATCTCCTAATTATTGTATTCGAATCTCAAACAAAAAGAAAAGGCAAAAATAGATAAATACTTTCGTGAAGCTCGATTTTGAAAAATACAAACTATAAGGTGGGTATAAGGCGGGTATTATAAAATATACCCTAAGGAAAAAGGCTCTTAAGTGCTTCGCGCCGCCTCGTTTCCCCGCTTGCTTGTGAGTATTTTGAGATTGAAGGCTAATCGAGGGTTTTGCCGCCCAAAGTATTATTACGTATACTATATTTGCTTGGTTTCTTTGTGATTAAACCCTCTTGAACAATTTGGTTTTCACCAAAGTTCTAAAGTCATTAGAAGGCGTTCACTCCACGTGATCGTTTTCATTCCTTTGAGGCTTCTTTAATCAAGAGTTTGATTCGAGGAGAGATTTTGTAGATTGTTGTCTACGAAGATACACCAAAATCCAAAAAAATTAAATATCATCAAAAACACAAAAAAAAAAATATTGAAAATTCACAAAACACCCAAAAAGAATCTTCTTTGCTCACCTCCCATTCTTCGTGAAGTTTATGATCACTCGTAATCAAGCAAAACGAGCTCGTAAACGACTTCAAAAGCAAGCCAATCAAGAGACGTTGATTGTTGAAGAACCTCCAATTGTTGAACCTATTGTAGAACAAGAAGTCGTCATGGCTAATCGTACTATGATGGAGTTGCTACAAGCACCCACCGAGGGTTTTGGAGAGGCTATTGTGATTCCCGCCATTCTTGCGGAGAATTTCGAGATTAAGACAGGTTTAATGTCGATGTTGCAAGCAAATAAGTTTAGAGGTCACGAGAAAGACAACCCGCATTACCATATTAGGAATTTCAACCGTCTCACCGCCACTAGCAAATTTAAGGATGTTCCACATGACGCCATTAAGATGATGTTGTTTCCATACTCGTTGGATGGACCCGTAAAAATTTGGCTCGAGAAAGAACCGCCAAATTCGATTTTGACATGGACCGATCTCGTTTCTAAATTTTTGAACAAGTTTTTTCCACCATCTAAAACAACAGACTTAAAAAATGAGATTTCACGATTTGTGCAAAGAAATAATGAAAGTTTTTCAATGGCATGGGAACGCTTTAAAGAGATGTTACATGAATGTCCACACCATGATTTTACGGAATTGCATCAAGTGGATACTTTTTATAATGGGCTTAATGATCATGAACGAGATTATTTGAATGCCGCCGCGGGTGGTAATTTTTTGTGCAAGACGACAAATGAGGCTTTACAAATCATTGAAAATAGATCTAAGGTTTATAACCCTCGTAACACACCGAGTGTTGCCAATATGGGTTCGTCATCTTCGTCACAATCGTCTCGTAGCATTAACGCCTTACATGATGAAGCTAATGAGGAAAATCGGTTTTTTGATAGATTTGCTAATCTAATGTCCCATTGGAAGGCTCAAGAAGCTTCCAATTCCGCTTCGGTTAAAGCGGTTGCTAAGAGTTGTTTATCTTGTGGGGGAGCTCATGATCTTTCCGAGTGCATTACCGCGGATGGTAACACTTCGAGTGCTTATGTAGCAACGGGAACTTACAACCAAAACGGCCAAGGTTCCCGTCCAAATCAAGCTCCACCAAACCAAAATGCTAACAATTATCGAAACAACAACCAAGGTAATTACCAAGGCAACACACGCAATTACAACAAAGGGAATTATCAAAGTGGGAATGGACAAATCTCTAATCAAAACCAAAACCGTGATTTTCAAAACACTACACAAGGTTTTCAAAATGCTCACACTAAAACTTTGCAAGGAGAATTTTTGGATTATGCAAAAGCAAATGATGCTAAATTTGATAACATGCAACGTGAGATGATTAGCTTGAGATCCGAATTGAAAAATGAGCTTAAAAATGAACTTGCTAATGAACTTAAAACTCATGCAAACAAAATGGAAGGAAATGTCCAACGTCTTCAACAAAACCAACAAAAGATGGAATTAGGACAACATGAGATTAAGCAAGAGTTATTAAAAGCGGATGCTAGGCAATCAAAATTTGAGGACCAAATGGCTAAGATGTTTGAAGCAATCATGTGTAAACCCTCTTCTTCGGGTGGTCTTCCTAGTGATACCATTAACAACCCGAGGGGAGAATTGAAGGTTGTTACTACACGAAGTGGTAAAACTTTCAAGGAACCAATCTCTCGTCCAAGTACTTCTAAGGAAAAGGAAATCGATAAAGAACCCGAGGTGATGGTTGAAAAGGAGCACATTGCAAGCCCACGAAGTACCGCTCAAACCACACCTACGGTTGAACCAATACCCATTATGGAACCCGAGATTCCAAGGCCGATGCCTATGCCTAATTTGCCCCAACCCACACCACCTTTACCCTACCCATCAAGACGAAACAAGGAAAAGGCACAAGAACGAAATAATTATCAATTTGAGCTATTTATGAAAATGTTTCGTGATATGCATTTTAACATAAGTTTTGCCAACGCTCTTATCATGATGCCTCGATTCGCCGCAAACTTCAAAAGTATGCTTAACAACAAAGAGAAGTTACAACAATCGTCTAGTTGTTCATCGGTTTTTCTTAGCCGCATACCACAAAAAGTCGGTGATCCCGGTAAATTTTTGATTCCGTGTGCAATTCAGGATATGGAGGAATGCTACGCCTTGGCCGATCTTGGTGCTAGTATTAATTTAATGCCTCTCGAGATTTTCAAATCGCTTTCGCTTCCGGCTCTTACTCCTTCGAACATGTCTATCGAGATGGCCGATCATTCTACGATTTTAGCATGTGGAGTAGCCGAGGACGTTTTCGTTAAAGTCGGAAAGTTTTACTATCCCGTTGACTTTATCGTTGTAGACATTCCTATCGATCGAAAAGTTCCTCTCATTTTGGGTCGTTCATTTTTGGATACATCAAGAGCACTTATCGATGTTCATGCTCGAAAAATCACCCTTCGTTTCAATGAAGAAGAACTTGTCATAAATGCAACACAAAACTCCAATCTTTCTCATGTCTATTCTATTGCAACTTTAAACCATGGAGATTCAACCAATGTCGTTTGCAAAGAATTTTCACCAAGAGTTTTAGGAAATGTCGCCAAAAACAATTTACCATTTCCTCCGCCGGTGGAGGTTATGAGTGTAAAGCCTACAAAGAAGAAACCATCAATACTTGAATCGAAAAATCCTTCACCTCACCTCGAACACTCATTCTTGAAAAGTGTTGATAAGTTGCCGGTTTCTACGAAAGATCTTTCGGATGATGAATATGTAGACCCCGATGGGGAGGTTTTCTTCGTCGATAAACGTTTTGAGAACTTGCCACCACCAAAACCAAAACGATTTCAAAATGTGAGAATTTTTAGTGTAACTAACATCGTCTTAGAAACACCGAATATTTTCGACATAATCAAAAAGGGTTTTCATAAGGAGAGTTCAAAAGATAAAAAAGGAAAAGATTTTAAATGTGATTTAATTGATTTTTCTACAAATTTAACTCCGTCATCACCACGTGTTCTGAGTGCTACAAGCTCGTCTACTCCTTTTGACGATGCTTTGTGTGGTTCTAGTATGGGGGAAGCCCCTTATGTTCCCTCATCCTTGTCCACCGAGGACGAGATATTCGATCCCAGAATTTCGTGTAAAGGTAAATCTCGGTCTTCCACCGATGCAATAAATGGAAAATCTTTCTATTTGCTTGGTGCGAGTCTACCTCGAGTAGCTCAAAAGTTTGTCTTACCAATTGTCTCACCCTTCTACTTCTCATCTATTTTATTCAAACTCTTTGAGTTTATGGCACATGTTGAAGTGGCGTTAATTTGTTTTTCCAATGAAAACGAGAACGCCATTTTCGACCCCGGTATTTTGCATCATCTAAGGACTTAGTCCTTAATACCGGTTGATTTTTGGGCCTTGTTTATCATGTAAGCCCCATCAAAAAAATGACCATACCATGATTTTCCCTAAATGTTCACATTTTGAGGGGATCGAGTCGAGCCCATGACTCGGTAATCAAAAACGAGGTGCCTCGTGGGGGAGATCCCATGCTTATCTTTTATGCTCACTATTCACTAATAAGGGGACTTGTACCCTTTCAACTCGTTGTCTCGTGATTATTTGTGATTGTGTTATCTAGATCATCATCATCGTCTACGATTGAAGACTCTCGTGTTCGTTTACGTGAGCCTCCATCGTTCGTTTGAAGAAGTTTTTCACGATTCCATGACATATCCTTTATTGTTCTAACAATTATCTTTTAGCATACTTAATAAACGGCTTTAGATATATTGTTGATCACCCTTTCCATGCTAGATTCTAAGCATTCGACTCTTCGTCTCTAGTATGGGGGTGCTCCACCTTTAGACTCGAAACATTGAGGACAATGTTTACTTTTAGTATGGGGGGGTGAATAGGTACTTGCTTTGCTACGCCCTCACGCTTTCCAATTTTCAATATTTTGTTTTGCTAATAAGGCTAAAAATGTAAAAATGGCCAAATTTTAAAATTTTTCTTAGTTTTCATAAGTGTTTTTTTAGACACGAATGTATATTTTCCGATGGTAGAATAAGAGTTAATTTTTGACTTAATGGGCATTTGGAGCCATTTACATTCCTTAACCCGCTCAATTCAAGTTTTGCTAGACTTTTATATAGGGAGCCTTAAAACGCGAAAGTCTTAATTCATTCGGGTTAAGAACAAGAACTTTTCGCAAGTTCCTATAATTGATTCTAGAAAGTCACTTATCAAGGGAACTATAAAACGCATTCTCTAAACTTGAAAAAGTCCAAGAAAGTGCAAGATCCTATAGGTGGCTTGAAAACCCAAAACTTTGATTTGATATAGTCTTAATGAAAGCTAATCCAAATTTGGCTTAATTTTGACTTGCATGGCTAAGTATTCACGAGTCTCTTTAATTAGAGGTCTTTATATAGTGAAGAACGAGAAATGATAGAGTTAGACAAGTGATCATGCTAAACGTAGAACATGAAAGTGTTCTTTCAAAAACTCATATGTTTTTAATTGTGGCTTTTTCTTCCCATAAGATCAATGCATTAGGAATAAATCATAATTGCAATAAGTAAGGTCGTACGATTTGAAAGGTTACTTAGCCTCTAGCGCAAGATCGTTTAAAAGTTGCTCGGGGTTGAATAGAGTTCATAGCCAAGGCATAACTTATTGAAGCGGGACGCGAAGATTGGCGATTATCCAAAAAGGCCCTAACAAGGCATGAGGAGCTCTATTTTTGCTAAAGATCCAAAGATGATGTGAAGTATCATTATTCCTAAATCAATATAAAGGATCGAGACACACGACGAGAAGCAATTACTCCCCTAAAGAATGGAGAAAGTCTATCCAAAAAGACCCTAACAAGGTATGAGGATAAATATATCCAAGTCCGAAAAGGAGGCGGATCGTTGTATATCAAAATCCAAGGTAAAGATTGAAGAAAAATGATGAAGTCGTGGTCCTATATGAAGAATCTCTCAAAAACGTCAAGTGAAGAAATTCCAAATATATGAAGAGAAGACCATTATTTCAAGAACGTCTTCCCAAGATTTGAAGTATGAAGTACATGCCAAATATCGGTCCGAGAAAGGTCTCAAATCGTGAAACGAGTTATGCCAAGATATGAACTTAAGGAGATACACGAGAAGCCGTTTTAAAAGATTTTGTCCTTCGGCTAACTATCGATCAAATCGTGCTACTTTGCTTTCGGACTAATAACTACTCAAATAAGTCAATATGTATCACTTGTGATCCATGACAAATAGATAAAAAATGCTAGTAACCCATTTCCTTTTATAATAACTAGGTTTACGGGGAGAAAAAGTATTACACAATTTGGACGTATGAGTAGTGTTAGCATTGTGATTTGTACCAACAATGATCTTGTTTTTGCACTTAGCATGGAATGTATGACAATCAAGGATGACGAAGTTTACTCTAAGGGACATTAACTTGTTTCTATTCTTTGACCCTAAAAGTCACTTTTCGTGATGAAAATCATACATTATGTCTTTACACATCATCGTAGTATGTTGCAAGTCTTTTACTCTTCAATAAAGGTTAATTAAATTGAACTTTGGTGATGCTTAGATACTTTATTCTAGCATTGCGTGAGGGCACGGCAATGGCTTAGTATGGGGGAGTGATGAGATGGCATTTATACATGATCTCATCGTTCTTTTCGGGCTTTAAATGCATAAAAATGTCATAAAATACCATATATATGCTTGTGTTTGTTTACTTGTGTATTTTAGGTATGGATATCGTGAAAAAGACAAAAGATCACAAAATACAAGGAAAAACGGACACGAGAAACGAAGCCGTACAAAGAACCGGGCCTTAATCATGGAATTCTCAACAAAATACCTTGAAGACTTGAAGACAAACAAGATTGATCCTCATTTATTGAAGAAATGACACTTAAAACCCTTGTATATTAATAATTACAAGTTTGGTCCCTTAAGTTTGTCAAAATTACACAAAAGGTCCTTCAACTTTGAAGAAATGGCAAAATTAGTCCCTCAACAAATCCAAACTGCCAATAATGGTCCCTCATGAAGATTAAGATACATTGAAGACCTTGGAAGATCAACAATGTCCAAAATCAGCCCTTGCAATAATCAAAAATGTCAAATATAACCCTTGAAACACTTTTGTATAAAGTTTGTGCCAAAAGTGACAAATAGTGAAACGTTGATACATGTAAAATGGGCGCTGATAGAAGTTTGCATCCAAGTGACAAAAGAAAGGAAGGACAAGGGCTGAATGTGTGCATACTGAAACATTTAAACACACAAACACGCGCCAAACAACTCCACTCCACCAAAAACGGATCAAAAGGACAACTATTCACCTTTACAACCCAGGTTTTACACAACTTAAAACAAATGGTAAAATGAAATTACCCAGGCACACGTTTAATTCACACATGCAGGAACCTATCCCACACACAAAACCCTCATCTCCACTCACTATGGACCCCACCCCAATACCCTTTCCACCAATCAGCAAGCAACTTAGCCTCCAAGTCATGTGACGTGTCAAGATCAACAGCTGAGAGCCTTTGCTTGATCACAAAGCTAAAATGAACATGTAGGATCATTTTGGACAGCTCAACAACAACAAACGTACTCAAGGACTTAGGGCATTTAGGGAATTTCACATCTAGGGTTTATGAACAGTGTAGCCTTGGCATTTGCCTATAAAAAGACTCCTCAACATGTGAGAGAGCTTTTGTTCCAGATTTTAGCTTTTAATCTTTGTAATTCCTTTTTATGAAATAAAATTTGATTTTCAGAAATTTTGAGAAATCTTGTTCTTGTTTATAAAAGTTTGGTGTTTGAGAAGCTAGAATCTGAGTTCCATTTACATGTTTGAAGGTTTTTGAGGCAAGGTTTTAAGTGATAAGACTTGTGCATCAAAAATCAGAAAGTCCTTGTTTATTTGATCTCACCCTTGTGTTTGTTCATCTTAGCAGCATTAGAAGCTGGTACTTGTTTTGCTAGTACCTCAGCTCAAACAATCCAGGGCCTAGATGTAGGTCTTGGAGGTTTGCACCTTCTTCCCTTTTCATTTTCTCTTTAAGTTTCTGAATATTTGTGATTTTTGTGGATTTGTGCTTGAATCTATGTTTTTGTGGATGTTTATTGTTGATTTGGTTTGGTTTGATGTTTATGAGGTGTTATTGATCTGATTTGTGGGTTGAATCTTAATGATCCTTTGAAAATTTGTGAAAATAAGTTTTAAAAGGATGTTTGGGATTACTGCATAAGTTGGATTTGAGGTTTTGATAAGTGCTTGTGTGTTGTATGCAAGTATTGGTATCTGCTATTTGGGAGTATTTGTGCATCTGTTTGCAGGTTTTGTGGGCTTAAACACATTGATTCATAGATTGGCTCTAAAATCTTCATAACTTGGTAAAATTGGCTAGGATTTTGAGGACACCTAGATCTAAGCATAGGTTAAGGGTAACAAGTGCTAAATCATAGCTAATCACACCAGGGTAGAGGGATTTGAGGCTTGAAATTGGATCAAGTGTCAAGTATATCAGCAAATTTGTTTCTGCATATGTTCTTTGTTCATCAGTAACTTTTTATGCTTTGATCTTGTTATTTACTTTGATTCAGTGTTTGATTCTTGTTGCATTGTGATTTCTAGCATTAGGATTGTTGTTTTGTTGCTTGGACCTTATTTGTTTGCTGCTTGTGAGGATATTTGGCTATTTGGATTGCTTTGTTCATAGCTTATAAGCCCACTGGCTTATTGGCTTATTTGTGCCAAAATACATCAAGTTTACCCAACTGGTAAGCCTTGATTCACAAGGTTTGCACTCAATCCTTGACCAGCAGGGTGAGAAACAAGTCCTTACACTTCATTAAGTCTGTCAACGCCTTCTTTGTTCCTGTCAGCGTTTGATTTCAACTTGTCAGCGTTTGACTTTTGGTCAAACTTGGTTTTCAGCTTAATTGAATCCGTTTTGCTTATTGGTACATGCAACAACTTAGTTTTTGTGATAGAAATCATTTTCTCAGCTTAATATCAAGTCTGGAAGTTTACAAGTCTTTTGGTTAAGCTTTTGCTAGAAAACTAGCTTATTTGGCTTTTTCAGCCAGCTTATCTGTTCTTACAGCTTATTCTACTTGGCTTTTAGTGATTTTCTTGATTGATTATTCTTAGTTAAGCTAATTGTGAGCTTTTGCAACAAACTAGAGCTTCCGAGGTGCCTTATTTCTCAAACCCGACTATTTTGTCGTTTTGTGGATTTTTGCTTTTCTATTTTCTGGCTTATTGAGTGAGCTTATTGAAAATTTCTTTTGACAGATCTCTTAAGCATCCAAAAAGAGGGTTGTGTGTCAAATTAGAGCTTATGGCATTAGCTTATGGCTTAATGGGCTGAAAAGCCCAATAAGAATAAGCTTTGTGTTCAATAAGCTGTGATAAGCACATTTTCAGCTTTTGGGCCTTTAGAGTTTTGTTCTTAGAATTAAATTTTAAGTCAGATAGGGCTTTTCCAAGTCAATTGGGCCAAGTTTGACTTTTTGGGCCCAAAAGCCCATTTGTGTTGACTGTTTTTGGATTTGGCCCATTTGAGGGCCCATTAGGGGTATTTTGGTAATTTCACTTTCATTTTCTGATTATTTAGGTTAAAATAAACTAGTTTGCAAGTTTTTAGAATTTTTTATAATTTTTGGATTTTTAATATTATTTTATTATTATTTTATTATTATTTTTAAAATTTCACATTTTCCAACTTTTTACATTTTTCTTAGGTTAAATACATTAAAATAGGAATTTAGCAACTTTTAGAATAATTTTATCACTTATAGATTAAGTTTTAGAATTATTTTAAGTTTTAATAGTTTTTAATTCATTTTAAATAGTTTTTATTAGTTTTAAAATTTCTAAAAATAGTTTTTAATCATTTTAGGTCATTTTAGAGGTTTATCAATTGAAAAATCTTTATTTGGGCTTTTTGATAATTTATTTGATTTTTAGGGCTTTAATTAGCATTTAAAAATTGAATATTTAATTATTTAAAAGGTTTGAAAAAGTTTTGATAATTGGTAAACTCTTAGTTTATTATTTTTGATTTTTGGTGAATTTTTGGTAATTTTTAGAATTTATTTTATTTTTGGTGATTTTTTAGGTTCTACGTCTTAACTTTCTAATAGTGATTTTTTGTTAATTTTTATTTTTACGACTTCGTCATTTTCTCTTCTAATTCCCTTCTAAACCAAATATTAATCTCAAATCTTGTACATCTTAGTCACACACATATACCTCCTTGGGAAACGAACTTAATTTGGGTCATTAACACTTGATTTTTCCTAAAGTCATTTGTTCAATACTTACCGCTTTTACGCCTTTTTCCTAAGAGGTGTAATTTACTCCAATCAGTCATGCAATGTTTAGACAGTTTTCCTTGTATGCTTTGATGACACGCCATAATTACACGTGACATTCCATTATTAAAATGGGGTGTTACAATTATGGTATCAGAGCCAAGGCTTCGACCTGTAGGCTCTCAAAATATGACATGTGATTAGTGGGTAGTCACTATGGTCTTCCTAGAACTGACATTCGTTTTCATGCATTCATCATTTTTATGCATACATATATATGTCATTGTCGCAGGTTTATGACTAAGTAATGGTTGGTACAGGACTGGCCCTATTTAGTCGCATGTGGTTTATCGAAACTTTTAAATTTGGGACCGACCCATAGGCGTCCCCTCGCCATGTCTTTTATTTTGGGTGAACTGACCATAGGCGTTCACTCTCGAGCATACAAAAGTTTTCATAAAACTGCATCATGCATTCATACACAAATTTTCTTGCATAAATTTTTTCTCTGGATTTATTGATATAAATTTTTTTCATGTATATATATTTTATGTTTTGATCCGTTTAATCATATGTTTTATGTTATACTGTCAGATGGTTCTCACACGCGAACAAGAACAACTCAATGCTGTAATCCAAGCTGCAATGCAAGCTTTGCTTCCTCAACTGAGGAACGACATCAGGGTTGAGGTTCAAGCTGCCAACTATCAGCAGCATAACCAAGCACCTCCTCCTCCTCCTCGTCCAGTGACATTGGCAGTATGGCTGGAGAGATTCGACAAGCTCCGTCCTCGAGCTTTTGAGAAAACAGATAGCCCCAGTGATGCTGAAAGCTGGTTGGCTCACATCGAGAAGATTTTCAATGCTATGGGTTGTGACCCCGCATACAAGGCGAGGTTGGCAGGCTATCGGTTCGAAGGCGATGTGCTAAATTGGTGGTTAGCGTTGATGCAGTCTGAGGGAGGTGACGATTGGGTTGCTGGTTTGACTTGGGCTCAGTTCAAGGACAGGATGATGGAGCAGTTCTTTCCCAAGGCTGAGCAAGACAAGCTCAAGAGGGAGTACCATGAGATCCGACAGAGAGCTGGGGAGAATAGAAACGAGTTTATGCAGCGCTTTTTTCGCTTAGCTGGTTTCCTTGGTGCAGCAGCAGGTACTCCTGAAGAGCAGGCACACCACTTTAGGTGGGCTCTTCGCACATCGGTCGCAAACAATCTGGTGTGTGCTACGTTCACCACTGTAGCACAAGTGGCCGATGCGGCACGTAAGCTGGAGATGCTGCAAGAGAGAGATGAGTTCGGGGAAGCTGAGAGACCCGAAAAGAGGTAAACATTCGTATTCAAGTGGTGACCAATCCATATTCTTTTCTTATATGTCAATTATTCATCTCTTTAAACTGTATCTTCTAGGCAGAAAACTGGGGACCGGTCTCAGCCGGCTACTCAGCAGCAGCCTCATCAGCCCAAGGGAAACGGCCAGACTAACTACCATTCTGCTACGGATAGGCGTGGCGGTAATGATAATTACCGTAACAATGGTGGACACTCCAACGACAGCAGGTCCTAATGCTTACGCATTTTCTTATGATTTCATGTTATAACTCATATTCTGACACCTTAGCAAATCTTCTACCAGGAACCATGGAAACGGTAGGGACCAGAACCAGAGAGGTTCACAGCCTAGCCGTCCAGCTATCACTGGTATTCAATCTTACGATTATCCGCATTGTCCTTTATACCCTATTACCATGTCTTATGTATAATGTTTTATCAGGTCCTCAGCCAGCCAGAGCACCTGCTGGAGGATATACTCATCCTCTTTGCTCTACTTGCCACCGTAGGAACCCAAGGCCATGTCGTCGTAACACTGACGCTTGCTTCAAGTGTGGCCTTCCTGGCCATATCATGAAGGATTGCCGTAAGGGCGAGATGGAGGGAACATCGGGACATGCTGATTCCAAGCCGCCTCCTACCACTGGGCGTGTCTACATGACATCTCGAGACCAGGCCAACAAGTCTACATGTACCATAACTGGAATCTTGTATATGTATGGTCAAGCTGCCTGTGTTCTTTTCGATACGGGTGCTACTCACTCGGTCATTTCTACTGCTTATGCTAAGAACATTAGGATGCTCCCCATGCCACTAGAGAATGGACTTACTATTTCCACGCCTTTGAGGGACTCTGTATTAATCACCCATGTATACAAGAGTCTTCCCCTAGAATTTGACGATAAGGTTCGTCCTGTTGACGCACTTCCGCTGGAAATGAATGACTTCGACATGATTTTGGCATGGATTGGCTATCCAAGCATCATGCTACCATAGACTGCCATTCATATCGAGTTATCTTCGGTGATGTTAATTCACCAGAGTACATTCATAACTGGTTCGTACCCGGACGGTCTGTACAAATCATATCTACCCTGCAAGCGCGTGCACTACTGTCACATGGCTGCGAGGGTTATCTAGCCACGGTTCACGACATGGATGCTGAATCTCTATCAATTCAGGATCAACCAATAGTGTCGGAATTCCAAGATGTATTTCTAGAAGAACTTCCGGGCATACCACCTGCACGAGAAGTGGAATTCAATATCGAGCTTATTCCAGGAGCTGAACCAATCTCCAAGGCTCCTTATCGCATGGCTCCCATAGAGCTGAAGGAGCTGAAGGATCAACTGCAAGAACTTCTAAAACGAGGTTTCATTCGATCGAGCGCATCTCCATAGGGCGCACCGGTCTTATTTGTTAAGAAGAAGGACGACAGTATGCGTCTTTGCATAGACTATCGTGAGCTCAACAAGATTACTATCCGGAATAGGTATCCACTGCCGCGTATAGACGATCTGTTTGACCAACTCCAAGGGGCCAAATACTTCTCCAAGATTGATCTTAGGTCAGGCTATCATCAACTACGGGTCAAGGAGCAGGATATCGCCAAGACTGCTTTTCGTACCCGCTATGGCCACTACGAATTTGTAGTTATGCCATTCGGCCTGACAAATGCTCCAGTAGTGTTCATAGACTTGATGAACAGAATCTTCCATGAATTTCTGGACAAGTTCGTCATTGTCTTCATCAATGACATCCTGATTTTCTCAAAGTCCAAGGAGGAACACGAAGACCATCTTCGTACAGTACTACAAATTCTTCGCCAGAAGCAGCTGTATGCTAAATTCTCCAAACGTGAGTTTTGGTTAGACAAGGTGGCATTCTTAGGTCACATTGTATCAGCAGAAGGAATCACTATGGATCCAGCGAAGGTTGAGGCCATTACTAAGTGGCCAAGGCCGACATCAGCGAGGAAGTCCGCAGTTTCTTAGCCTTAGCTGGCTATTACCGTAGGTTCGTGGAGAACTTTTCCCTCTTAGCACTACCATTGACCAAACTGATGCGGAAAGGGGAGAAATTCGTCTGGACTGAAGAACGAGAGAAGAGCTTTGAAGACCTGAAGCAGAAGCTAGTGTCTGCACCTATTCTTACTCTCCCATCTGGTACGGGTAGATTTCAAATCTATAGTGATGCATCAGGGAAGGGACTTGGCTGTGTTCTCATGCAACATGGGAAAGTGATCGCGTACGCTTCACAGAAGCTTAAGCCCTATGAAGAAAATTACCCTACGCATGACTTGGAACTTGCTGCAGTCGTGTTTGCATGAAGATATGGAGGCACTACTTATATGGAGAATCATGTGACATTTTCACGACCACAAGAGCTTGAAGTATATCTTCACTCAACGTGAATTGAACATGAGGCAGAGAAGATGGTTAGAGCTGTTGAAGGATTACGATATTAATCTACAGTATCATCCCGGAAAGGCAAATGTAGTAGCAGATGCTCTTAGCAGGAAGTCCGGATTGATCAACGACATTAAATTTGAGGAGGAAATCATAAGAGACTTGGAGCGACTAGAATTCAAGATCATGGTACGTGGACATCACGGTTACTGGGCTAATCTTAGAGTAGAACCCGAGTTACTCTCTAAGATCAAGGAAGCTCAGAAAGATGATGGAGAAATCTGGGCGATAGTACAGAATTTGGAGAAACAGACGGAATTCAGAGTAGATGCAGATGGTATCGTATGGCAGGGCACGAGACTCTGTGTTCCTGATGACCAAGAACTCCAGGAAGCCTTGTTAGCTGAAGCTCATAGCTCCCCATTCTCTATACATCCTGGTTCGACTAAGATGTACCATGACATCAAGCAGTATTTTTGGTGGAGTGGTATGAAACAGGATGTGGCCACTTACGTCTCCAAATGTCTTACCTGCCAACAGGTTAAGATCGAGCATCAGCGATCTGGCTGTCTCCTTCAACGGTTAGATATTCAAGAGTGGAAGTGGGACAAAATCACCATGGATTTTGTTACTGGTCTTCCGCCTACCAAGAGGAAGCACGATGCAATTTGTGTTATCGTAGATCGACTTACTAAATCAGCTCATTTCTTACCGATCCGCAAGGAAGATAAGGTAAGTAAACTCGCCGATACGTATAGAAGAGAGATCATAAGACTCCACGGTGCTCCATCCAGCATCGTCTCAGACAGAGATCCTCGTTTCACTTCACGATTTTGGAAGAGTCTGCAGAAAGCTTGGGGTACACAACTTAAGCTTAGCACGGTTTTTCATCCTCAAACAGACGGACAGTCGGAGCGAACAATTAAGACATTGGAAGACATGTTGAGGTCATGTGCGTTGGAATGGATGGGTGATTGGGACGATTACATCTGTTTGGTGGAGTTTGCATACAACAACAGTTGGCACACAAGTATCAAGTGTGCTCCTTTCGAGATGTTGTATGGCAGAAAGTGTCGCGCCCCAATCTGCTGGGATCAGGTTGGCGAGCGAACACTTGAAGGACCAGAAATCATAGAGATGACCAATGAAAAGATCGTAGTAGCTAAGCTGAAACTTCAGGAAGCACGTTCACGTCAGAAGAGTTACGCCGATAAGCATCGTAGGGACATACATTTTAACGTAGGAGATCACGTCTTCCTTAAGGTTTCGCCGGCACGTGGTGTTAGACGCTTCGGGATTTAAGGGAAGCTCAGTCCTCGTTTCATCGGACCGTTTGATATCATTGAACGAGTCGGTGAAGTATCTTACCGGTTAGCGTTACCTCCGCAGCTTTCGCATGTACACAATGTGTTTCATGTGTCCTTACTCAGAGGGTACTAGTATCATCCCCTTCACATGGAACAGATACGTAGTATCTACTGGAACAGATACGTGAAGATCCCACCTTCATAGAAGAACCTGAACGAGTTCTTGACAGACAAGAATGAGTCATGAGAAGGAAGACGATTCCATTCGTCAAAATCCTTTAGAGGGATCATACCGAGCGGGAAGCCACTTGGGAAATAGAGGAGTCTATCCGGGTTTCTTACCCTCATTTCATATTTTGAATTCGGGTATGTTCTTCTTTTCCAGTTTACTTTATCTATAATTCGGGGACGAATTATTCTTTTTAGGGGGGGGGGGAGTTGTAAAACTCGCATGCTTTTACCATGAATAGTACCCTTAAGATCGTACGTACTAGATTAAAACTTTCCTATTATAGTACGATTACGTTCACGTGTTAGAATTTTACGTATTACGTATGTGTTAGAACACGATAAGTATTTATTACGTACGAATGCACAATAATTATTTAAACAATAATTAATCACGAACATGCGATCATGAAATCATGAACGTAATTAAATCACGAACTAATATTAATTACGTATATATATTTATTACGAACACGAATAAATATATTAAGTCACGGTTAATATTTAACGAGAACACATAAAACACGAACACGACTAAACACGAACGAACACTTAAATAATTAGACACGGAAAACGGTACGGGTACCCCATGTGGGGCCCCCTTACCCGCGGCTACACCAAGAGATGGGCCAAGCCCATCTAAATTTTTAACTAACAAGGGTTAATGTGAAATCTTGTTTTCATTTTTCACTTTCAGTAAAAACATTAAAAACCCTAAAAAGATTTTTTGCTTCTTCCTTCTTGCTCTCTTTGGTCGCAACACATAAACACACCAAGGGGGGGGGGGGGTGTTTGTTTGATTTTGATCTTGATTTTGGTGCAAGTGTTCGTGTGTGTTCATCCTCGTTTTGATCCACGCATTCGGTATACCTTTTTAATCCTTTTTCTTTTTGTTTTGATTTAATAAATTAAATAAGAACATGATGTTTTTAAAATCCTAATTAAAAACATAAACTAAACATGTAAATGGTTATGGGGTAAATCAAAAAGGAGGATTTAGGGGTGTTTTGTTTGGTCGACGCCTAAACCGAACCCCAAGGGGGTCTCAGTTTGGCTTATAGACCACCACCGAGACCTCAAGGTCTCGGTTTGGTGGTGTGGGTCCCACGGCAGCAGCAAACAAGGGGGACCCCCGATGTGGTTCGGGGTATGGTGTCGATTTCAGGTCCGGTTCATGGTTTCTAGTCACGATCCGGTTCATGGTTTATGTTAAGTTTATGTTTTAATAAATCATATGTTATCAATTAAATTAATAAGTATGACATGATTAATTTAATAAAACATGACTTAGGTTATAATTTAATTATTAGATCATGGAATTTTTAACCGAAGTATTTATATTTTCTACACTTTATAATTAATTAATTATTAAAAACCATAGTTATAATTAATTAATTAACATGACTTAGGTTATATTATTAATAATTAATAATACATGTTTTAACCTAAGTATTTAACTTTATTTAATTAACAACATGACATATTTAATTAAATACTTTTGACCTATAGTTCATTTAATTTACATGTAATAATTAATAAACTATACCTTATATCATTATGACTTAGAAAAATAATCAGAAAACACTTAAGCTTATATACTTAGCTTATTTAACCAGCTTATATCTAATTATGGAAACTTTTATTTTTAGAAACTTATTTAATTAAGACAGCTAATCTATTTATGGAAACTTTCTATTTTTAGAAACTTATTTAATTAAGGCAGCTAATCTATTTATGGAAACTTTCTATTTTTAGAAACTTATCTATTTTAAGCAGTAATTCTATTTTTGGAAACTTTCTATTTTTGGAAACATTCTATTTTTGGAAACTTTCTATTTTTGGAAACTTTCTATTTTTGGTAACTTTCTATTTTTGGAAACTTTCTATTTTAGGAAACCTGCTATTTTTAGAAAGTTACTTATTATTACACAGTAAGTATAATAATACATGAAATACAAGTAATACTTAATCAAAATAGATAGAATATAAGATAAACACAGTTTAAAGCTTAAAACAGTAAAACATGACATGAACATATAAAATAAGCTAAGTCATGACATAAAACCAGTTACGTATTTAGTAATCAGATACTTATACACGTATGTATTTATGTAGCATTAGTGATACCGAAGTAGGATTCTCCTCAGTTCGTCTTCTTCGTTCACTGGACATAAGGTACGGATTCCCGTCCTTTCAGTATGGACATTCTTTCCTTATTAGGATTCCCCGTATGCAGCCAACTGTTTTCCCGTAGTATAAGTTTATATGTTTGATTTGCTTATGTTTAATTTAGAATACCTATAGCCATATACATGCATGACCAGTTTCACCTAGTTATGGAGGTACCATAACCATATCATTAGAGGCACTGGTGTTATGACTTCACCACGGCGGAGTGATTGCTCGTGGCGTCCCTTCAGAGTTTGGCCATATTATTATATTTATCATGTGGGGCGTATGGGTGCATCCTAGTTACATGTACTCAGTGTGAATGTGGTGTGTGCCTTGCATCCTTCACAAGGAGCTGATCCCTCCTACCCAAAACCAGTATATTAAATTAGAGGCATCCCCTCTAATTTACATGATGAGGTCACCCCTCCAAGTATTCATGCACGGTGGATTTTCATGACCTATATTGGCTAAAGGTAGAATATGTTAAGCAGTTTTTATAAGATAAACATAAGGCTTTTCAAACTATAAAACCAGTTTTACCAAGACTTAACCAGGTTATTCGGGACTTAGTTTCTTCCACTGTTATATGTTATATGCTTATCCTATTCAAGCTTTATTGTACATCCGTGCACTGAGCGTATTGCTCTGCTGTTTTCCTTTTCTATGTTCCCAAAACGGCAGGTACTCAGGGATGCTCGTAGACTTTAAGCGTACGTGCATATGGACTGAAAGCTTTCTAGCCTTTCTTTACTTTATGCATTATCTTTACTTTGATACACTTGCTATGGACATTGTTTAGTCCTTTCCTTTACAGTACTTATGTTTGTGTGTGATGAGCTTTACTTTGGACTACCGATGTTTGATTCCGATATTTTCCTTTTATGGTCTTGTAATGTTTAGACATTTTTCCTTGTATGCTTTGATGACACGCCATAATTACGTGTGACATTCCATTATCAAAATGGGGTGTTACATCCTGACTATTCCAATGCACAAGCCCGCAACATGTCTTCTAAGGTCTGAATGGTACGCTCCGATTGACCATCGGTCTGAGGATGAAAGACAGTAGTAAGCTTAAGTTTAGTGCCCCAAGCTTTCTGCATACTGATGGTTGTAAAATTACGTCTTTTAGGAAAAAGAGCGTAAAAAATAGGGCAAGCGTGCACGACGATTTAGGAAAACCGTGTGTGAATGACCCTAAGTGAGTTCGTTCTCGAGGAGGCAAGTGCGTTGTGTTAAGAGTTGATTAATGTTTGTGATTATAATAATTGAGAAAGAAATGGGATTAGAAGAGAAAGACGGTTATGAAAATGAATTAAACTACGACGAAAAAGGCGTAAACGTAAAACCGTAAATAGTGCCAAAAATAAAATTTTAACCTAAAAATTCCTAAAAATTACTAAAAATCCCCAATAATATTCTAAGAGTTTACAAAAAATCCAAACTTGCTAAAACCTTTTAATTAATTAGATAATGACTTTTTAATGCTAATTAAAGCCCTAAAAATCACTTTTAATTATTAAAAAGCCCTAAACAAGATTTTATAGTTTGTAAACCTCAAAAATATCCTAATTAAGCTAAAAACTATTTTTAAAAATTTTAAAACCTAATTAAACTATTTTTAAACACTTAAAAACTATTAAAATGAATTAAATCTTAAATTAATTCTAGAAATTAAATGAAAAGTCTAAAAAATATTTGGAAGATGACAAAACTCCTAATTTAATGTCCTTAACCTAGAAAAAATGAAAAAACTAGAAAAAATAAAACTTCAATTTTTAATAATAAAATAATATTAAAATATTCAAAAAAATAAAAAGTTTGTAAATAAATTCTAAAAAATTACCAAAAATCCTAAATAATGTAACTAAAACAAAAATGCAAACCAAATTTTCTGAAACCTATTTAATAATTTATATTGAATTTTAAAGTTGCTTAAAAACCCTAAAATCCTATAAAATTAAAAATAAGCTAAATTGAAAACCTAATAAGCTGTAAACCTCAAAAATATGATTAGAAACCTAAAAATTATTTTTCCAGATTTTTAAATTACTTTTAACTATTCTTAAATGACTTTCTAAAAATTAAACTTAAAATAATCCTATTAAATAAAATAATAATGGGAAAAATCTAATTTTTGCTCAGAAAACTCAACAACCCTAATACAATCCTAGGAAAAATCTTAAACAAGAAAAAGCTAAGAGAAATAAGGTGGAAACAGCTTATTTAAAAGATGTTAGCTAAATAAGCACAAAACCAAAAACACCTTAAATAAGTAATGAAAGGAAAGGAAAACGTAAAAAGGCCATCTGGATCACTGGTAAGCACGCTACTCCTTGGAACGCAAGGTCGCGTGTTCGAGTCCAGGCAGGGTGTGCCTTTTTGCAAAACTTTTTTTTTTTACTTTTAAAACACAATCCATTAACTAATTAACTACTAAAATGCAAACACAAACCCAAAATAACAAGATTATAGCAAGATTGAATAAAAAATGTGCCCAGGACTGATGAACTTTCTGATGAACAACAAGTGTATCTCTTCACTTGTGCAATTATGACCAAGAGGACTTGGTTTGCTTTTGTAGATGTTTTTGGTGGACAACAAGGCACCCTTATACTCTTTGGAGTATAAGGAGTCAAATCACAAGCAGAAACAAGCAAATTGCACACAATTTCAAGCTCAAAATATCAAAGAAAGTTACTGATATGGCTTATATGTTTCTGATTAGTACTTGCTGATATACAAGGCACAATGGTGAGATTTCAAGCCAAATATCATGCATATAAGTTCACCACTTAACATACAAACAAGGCACAATCCTTAAACAACCCTAAATCTAACAAACTACAAGATTTGCTAACCAAATTTCAACAAAATCAATCAAACAAGGCAGTTTTCTGATTTTTGACTATATGACTAAATTTTGACATACAAATTGTTTAAAAACCCACCCAAACTGACAAACAAGTAACAAACAACCTAATACCAACCTAGTGAGTGCAGTTAAACAAGATTCAAGCCAAGTCTAAATCATATAAACCAAATAAAGCCTTAATCCAAACACCCCTTTAAATCTGAAAATCAACTTTTTTCAAAGCAAATGGTATTAAAATACAATCAAACTGATTCAAGTCACTTCTAGCATGCATACAAGTCCTGTTTAAGCAGTTTTAAGCACTCAAACATATATTTAAACACTTAACACAAAAATCATACAAATCACATAAAATTTCAGAAAGCTAAAAATGAAATGGAGAACAAGAGACTACCTCAAGGGTCCTACATCCAGGACCCTTAGTGGTTGAAAAACCACCTCCATATAGGCTGGGGCCTATGCAGAACTTTGTTGATGGGCTTATGAGATTTTACTTAACAAAATGGGAAAAAATTGTTTCTCCTTGAACCTGCTAAGAGAGAAAAGGTAAAAGCTGTGTAAAAAGCTTAAGGCTTGCTCCTAGCTTATAGATTAAGCTAGAAGAAAGCTTGAGCTTGTGGGTAAGGTTATAATAAGCTTAATAACAGGAAATGACCAAGCCAATGGATATTTTAAACTTGGGTACCCACTACACTAGAACAAGCCATGGTGTTATGGACATACACAAGGTTAAATACCATCAATCCAACACTCTGAATCAACATTGTATCAGATTTATATGAAGATTTTTGATAAAAGAAAACTTTGAAAAAGAAACAGAAACTTTTGAAAACTTGAAAACTTTTGCTGAAATTAAACCAAACTCAACCAATAAACTTAAATCAACTGAAAATGTAAAGGGAACTCAAGATTTCTCATCAGCAACACTTAAACCATTTATATTAATTCATAAACTGGCTTTACAAAGTTTGTGAAAAAAGGAGAAAAATCAAGAACAAGAACTATGCTACGTCCTACAATGCCTTTATATAGAGGCTACAATGAGATTCTAGAACTGAATGGAAACTAGAAACCCTAACAAGTGAACTTCCAATCTTGCCCTTGGACGATTTTTGAATTTTTGAGTCAAAACAAAGCCATGTGATGATCTTGGCATGTAGCTGAGGTGCCAGTGATGTAGAAGCAATCTAGGTCGTCCATTTTGCCTTTGGGAGCAAGAAAATGCTGTGAGTTGTTGATCTTGCTGTCCATTTTTGTTTGAGAGTGAATAGTGGGGCAGGGGAGGGTTGGAGGGACATGTGAGGTGATGGTGATGGGAGTTTAAGGGTGGTTTTGGGTTTAAGGGAGGGTTAATCATGGATCTGGAAATAATCAACCAAAAACCCCTTGTTTTAAGTGATGTTCTTCCTGGGAAAAGTTAGGGTTTAAGGGTGGATTAAGGGGGTTTTAATCCGTTTTGGGTTTAATTTTTTTTAAATTAAGTGTTTGGAGGGAAGGTTAAACTGAATTAAGTATTCAGTTAAGGTGAGTGGAAAGGTGATGTGGAGAAAAGGAGGTTTCTGATTGGTGGAAGGGTGTGAGTGGGTGAGGTGTCAATAGCTGGTTGGGTGTGAGGAGTTTGGCTGTCTGGCAGGTTTGCCCCCCTATGTTTCAAACTTTGTTTAAGTTGTATTAAATGGCTATCAACGCCAAATTAACACACAACAACTTTTGAACTTTGGCAGTTTTGGCACAACAAGTTTTGAAACTTGTTTTAAGGACTTAAAATGCAATTTCTTCATATTCCAAGGACTGATTTTGACATGTCTTCATACTCCAAGGCTTTGACTTGTTTGTTGACTTCTTGAAGGACCATTATTGGCAATTTAGTTTTGTTGAGGGACTAAATTTGCCAATTCTTCAAAGTTAAGGGTCCTTTTTGTAATTTTGACAAACTTTAGGGACCAAACTTGTAATTATGAAGATACAAGGCTATAAAGTGTCAATTCTTCAAACTTGGAGGACCAATCTTCATGATTCTTCAAATCTTCAAGGGTTGATTTTGGAAATTTCTTCATTAGGGCTTGGTTCATCGTGCGGCTTCGTTTCCCGTGTTCGTTTTTGACTGATTCTTGTGATCTTTTGTCATTTTCTCAATATCCGTACCTAAAATACACAAGCAACAAACACAAGCATATATTTGGGTATTTTAATGATATTTAATGCATTTTAAGCCCAATTTGGACGATGAGACTATGTATAAAAGCAGTCTCATCACATACCTTTCCAGAATTTTAACGTGAAACGAGGATCTCGGTCTGATATGATGTCTGAAGAAGTTCCATGTAGTCGTATGATATCCTGAAGGAATATATCTGCCAATTTGCGAACTGAGAAGTCCTTGCGAATTGGAAGAAAATGTGTTGACTTGGTTCGATCTACTATGACCCATATAGCATCATGTTTGCTCTGCGTAAGCGGAAGTTCAGTAACGAAATCCATGGAGATTTTGTCCCACTTCAATGCGGGAATCTCTAACGGTTGCAGTAAACCACTAGCCCGCTGATGCTCAATCTTAACCTGCTGGCAGGTTAAACACTTAGATACAAAATTAGCAACATCTTGCTTCATGCCACTCCACTAGAAATGTTGTTTAATGTCATGATACATTTTGGTGGATCCTGGATGAATAGAGAATGGAGAGCTGTGAGCTTCTGTCAATAGAGCTTCCCGGAGTGTAAGATCATCTAGAACACATAGCTTAGTTACTTGCCATAAAATGCCCTCTTCGTTTACACGAAATTCTGTTTTTCGATCAAGATTCTAATTGATAGCCCAAATCTCACCATCGTCTTTCTAAGCTGCCTTAATCCGAGAAATTAAAAGTGGCTCAATTCTCAGATTAGCCCAGTACCCATGCTATCCACGTATGAAGATTTCCATGTCTAGTCGCTCTAAGTAACGTATGATTTCCTCTTGTATCTTGATGCCATTAATCATACCCGACTTCCTACGGAGAGCATCTGCCACTATATTTACCTTGCTAGGATGATACTGAAGATTGATGTTGTAGTCCATGAGTAGTTCCAACTATCTTATCTGCCTCATGTTAAGTTCCCTCTGAGTGAAAATGTACTTGAGACTCTTGTGATCAGTGAAGATGTCACATGATTCACCGTATAGGTAGTTTCTCTAGATTTTAAGTGCAATGACCACTGCTGCTAGCTCCAAGTCATGGGTCGGATAATTCTCCTCATAAGGCTTCAGCTGACGTGATGCATATGCAATGACTTTCCCATGTTGCATGAGCACACAGCCTACTCCTTTACCCGAAGCGTCACTGTATATCTGAAATCCACCTATGCCAGATGGGAGAGTAAGAATAGGTGCAGATACTAACCGCTTCTTGAGTTCTTTAAAGCTCTTCTCCCGCTCATCATTCCAAAAGAATTTCTCTCTTTTCCGCATCAACTTTGTCAAAGGTAAGGCTAGTCTTGAAAATTTCTCCACGAACCTGTGATAATAACCAGCTAAGCCTAAGAAACTACGAACGTCAGTTGTAGACGTCGGTCTTGGCCATTTAGTGATAAATTCAACCTTTGTAGGATCCATAGTAATCCCTTCTGCAAAGACAATGTGACCTAATAATGCCACCTTGTTTAGCCAAAATTCACACTTAGAAAATTTGGCATACAATTGTTTCTAACGAAGGATCTGTAGCATAATACGTAGATGTTCTTCATGTTCTTCCTTGGATTTAGAGAAGATGAGGATGTCATCGATGAAGACGATAACAAATTTGTCTAAATACTCGTGGAAGAAATGGTTCATAAGGTCCATGAATACCGCAAGAGCGTTAGTAAGTCTGAAAGGCATGACAACGAACTCATAATGGACATATCTGGTGCGAAAAGCAGTCTTGAGAATATTTTGCTCTTTCACTCGCAGATGATGATAACCGGATCTTAGATCAATCTTGGAGAAATGCTTGGCACCCTGAAGTTGGTCAAACAGATCATCGATTCACGGTAATGGATAACGGTTCCTAATCGTGATCTTATTCAGATCACGCTAGTCAATGCATAAACACATGCTGTCATCCTTCTTCTTGACGAAAAGTACTGGTGCAGCCTATGGTGATACATTCAGACGGATGAAACCTCACTCCAGTAATTCCTACAACTGATCTTTTAACTCCTTGAGCTCTATGGGAGCCATGCGATAAGGAGCCTTACATACATGTTATATCATGATTTTATTTAAATAAACATAGCCTAAGTTTTTATTTTAATTAAACCATAATTAATTAATAAAATTAATTAATTAAATCATAACATAAAGTATTTTTCTACATAATGGTTTAATTACATGTTCATGAAAAAGTGATAAGTTCCCAAACCAAATCCCGAGACCCGACACCCGAGCTCCACAGCCCGAAGGCTGCGGCCTCAAGGTCGTGCCCCGTCTGAACCACAACCAACCCACCGAGAGCCGAAGCTCTCGGATTCGCTGCTGCGTTCGACACAAACACAACCCCAACGCTCGTTGGGGTCTCCTTCGCTGCCCGATAACACGCCGAGCCCCCACCATGGGGGTCCCGGTTGTTGTTGATCAAAAGCCACACCCCCCGTTTAGGGGGTATGGTGTCACGACTGTCCACAACCACCAACGCCGACCCATAAGGGTGCGGCTGTTGGTTACCGAACGCCACCGAGAGTCTCATGACTCTTGGTTCGTGTGTACCCTAACAAAAGAACCAGAAATACCCGATCTCGTTTAGTTGATCTTTTTATTTACCATGATTTCATACTTGTTTTTAAAGATCTATTTATATAGAAAATGTTGGAAATATGTTTTACGTATTAGAAAGGATCGGTCACTCCAACAATAGTCTAAGTAATAGCTCGTAGTTTAGTTTCACTAATATTAAACAATTAAGGCCATGCCAAGCCTACAACATGTGTAGGCCAGCCCAACTTGTAAGCCCAAGCCCATCTCATGGGCTTAGGTATATAAACCCTCTCCTTAGATGGAGAGGGTGGTGGTTTCATTCATTTTTACACATAGTTAATCACTTTCTCTCTCTGAAGTGTGTGTGAAATCATCTATCTTTCTATCTCTTTCTCTCTCTAAACATAAGCAAGATTTACATATCCTATGTGGGTTTGCTATAGAAGATCCGGTGGTCTTGGTGGGTGGTGATAAGTGGTGGCTGCAATGGTGGAGAGAGAGATAAAGGGTTGTGTGTGTAAAAGAGAAAGAAAGAAAAGTTTGATAAATGAAAATGAGAAAACAAACAACAACCCCCACCTTGGAAGCCTTGGAGGGGTATATATAGTCACACACCACACCTAAACTATATAACGTTTCCTAGTCTAGTCTATGCATGTGTGACTATGATAACTAATGGGAATTCTTAAATGTCGTCACATAAAGTGAATTTCCAACAATCTTCCCCCATGAGACGATGTGTAAAATTCCTTACAATATTCTTCCTAACAAGTACATAATGATTAAGAACAAAAGCTTCCATGAAGCGTCCAATGCTGATGAAGTCTTCTGAGGTCTTTGACTTCAAGTCTTCACTTCAAAACGACTCATCTTTAAAGTAACTTGTAGTAGAAATACTGTAACGGCACGAGCTAAGTAATCCATATACTTCTGGTTAAGAAGAAGCTTCTGAATTAACTTCCCCCCAATTCATGCCACATAAACTTGATGTAGAAGCTTTTAATAGCTCCACCCTAAACCGACAATCCTCATAAGCAACTTTAAAGCTTTCAATAAAGCTTTGAATGATTAAGCGCATAGCGAAATTTAACAAGCAAACCCCATCATATGAAATGATAATGTTGCTATGAGTGATTAAAAGTAAGGGGCACACCAAATAGATCAACAACGTCTCTTCTCACGCTTGAATAATTCTTCTGAATTTTTCTTCCCCCTGAGAGTTCAAGTTATGCATACTAGAAAGAATCAAGACATTTCTTCCCCCACGTAGTTGAAGAAAGTAAACCAATCCCAATTATGAAGCTCAAATACTGAAGTGGACACTTTATCCCATTCATGAAGTTGACATCGTAACACCAGAGTCAATTAAGTCCCGGAAATGCACATATCTTCTTCTGAAGATGCATGAGAGTCAATTAAGTCCCAGAAGTGCATATCTCTCCATATAGGATAATGATGATGAATAATTGCAAATCAAAACAATTAAACATCGAACAATAGTGTACCGTTAGAGATTGATAACGCCCCGAGTTAAAACACTGATTTTCTATGCGGTTATGATAAATGTCTTCCCGGAGTGTCTTCAAATCAAAAGAAGGTATGAAGTTCATCACGTGTACTCGTTGTGCGTTTAATGTGTCTTCTTCTTCCCCCTTGATGGTTTCGAAACTCGGAACCAACAATTAATCGTACACACATGTACCTGAAATCTCGTGAGAATGATAAATAATCAGAATTATATATTTTGTGAGAATCAATTGCTGATCAAAATTCTCTACTCATAAACTCTCCATGGCCATCTTTACCAACCCCCTTGTAAGCAATTTGAAGTGACCAGGATAGAATGAACCAGATACATCAAACGTGAAACTGAATAAGAATCTTTCGATCTTGTGACTTAAGCTTGCACTATTGTTGCATGAGGAACGGTGGAGAAATCTCTAAGTACCCAATACATTACTGAAGAAGTATATAAGTACAACACCTCTTGAAATTATCCACGTCGACTATGCGCGTGACACTGAGTACAACATTGTAACCCCTTTAAGTGATAGTTATCCGAGTCATCAACCAACCACCCCAAACCCGGAAACTAGATAAACAAGTCTTCATTCTTAGATTAAGCACGAGCAAGTTATCTTTCAAAGATAAAATAAGTACACACCTTCGAAAAATCCGTCTTCAACTTCACATAATTAATATCCGATAAAAAAATTCGTAGTTACTAAAAATATCACCAATTTTTCTTGGTCTCGTCTCAAAATAAATTTTGTCACTTAGTCACGTCACTTTGTCCCGTCACTTTATCATTATGGTATCCAAATACGACTAATATAACAAAATTATAATCTTTGACACAAAGTTTATAATAAACTTGTGCCAAATAAGAATGAATAAATTTGTTATACTAAAACATTTCAAACCCAGTAGCCCAAATTCTTCAAAATTCGGCCTATGACAAAAGCTGGCACAAAAATTCAGTCCAGTAATAAGCGCAATACCCTAATATTTAGGGAAAACTAGACCCGATCCAAATTCAATTAGGATATATAAGATAGGTTTACCCTAAACTTACACACTAACTAAACCTAATCCTAGTTTCTTCCGCCTCACATTTCTTAACCTCACCCTCTCAAACTCTCCGCCCCCCAAATCTGTTCACACAATCATCGTCAGTTCAATATTCATCCGTCTCAAAATACAAAACTAACAAATCGAGATCACCTCATTCATCACCCATAGATAAAAGATCTACAAATATACTTCATCCTTTTATCAACCGTGACATACCCTTGAATCAAGTCCCATGAAATTAATATTCAGTTGATCAAGCCACAAATAAAAGCCCTCTTAAATGAAGAGCTAGTCACGTACGACGTCAAGATCAACAGAGGCTCGGGTAGGTTTGTGGTTTTGCATGGTGTCTTTTTCTGACATAATCGAAAGAAAGTAAGGTTGTAACATAATTGTTATAAACCATACTTTAATTTCGAATATCAAATATGGTGAATACCATACATAATAAGATCTATGATGAGGTCGTTTCTAATAGATCTTAATGATCCAATGTATCTTCAAAAGATATAAAAAAACGAAACTAAGATCTTTTTTATCTTTTGAGTCTAGAAGGGGAATGGAGATAGGAGACGTTGGGTTAGGTTAGATATGGTGTTGTAGTGTTATAAGGTTGGTGATATGTTGGTTCATAGTTGTTATAGATTTAGTCTCGGCAAGTTTTTTAAACAGGTCATTCTCTTTTTGTTAAAACTGTCACAATGTGTTTCTTTTAAACAACATCGCAATGTCAAAAAATGAGGCCATCGTAGTCTGTTAAACCCATCACAACATGATTCCATCGCAGCGAGTCATCGCAGGGAGTCATCGCAGCGAGTCATCGCATTCATCCATCACAATCAATGCGATCTTATCCAAAATATGTCCTTTTTATGATTTTCTAGGAACTAAGAATTATGGGTCTGATTTTTCTAGCGAATCTGGGTTTTTTTTGGGTTTTTAGCATCTTCAAGAGAAAACTAAGAAACCCAAAAAAATGGTACTCCCAGATCAGATCAAAACTCTGGCCATGTAGTAACATAAACTTTGACCCAAAAAATGATAATACTTCTTCACAGAAACAAGCCACCGTGGACTGATTTAAACATTTGACAAAGATAATACAATGGACTGATGGAACATAGGACAAAACCACACCAATCGAGACTAATAATGAACCAATGAGACTGAATCGTGACACAAGACCAGTTGTGACAAAAAATATAACAAATGTTGACCAAAAAACTCGATAATTTGTAACAAAAGAAGTTAAAACTGATTGTAAAAAACTGTTACACAGATTTTGAAACAAAAAATTAGACCACCAAAATCAATAACAAAAACACGATCCAAGAATTGAACCGTGGCTATGATGCCAATTGTGGGTTTGCTATAGAAGATGCGATGGTCTTGGTGGGTGATGATAAGTGGTGGCTGCCATGGTGGAGAGAGAGATAGAGGGTTGTGTGTGTAAAAGAGAAAGAAAGAAAAGTTTCATAAATGAAAATGAGAAAACAAACAACAACCCCCTCATTGGAAGCCTTAGAGGGGTATATATAGTCACACACCACACCTAAGCTATACAACGTTTTCTAGTCTAGCACATAAATGTCGTCACATAAAGTTAATTTCCAACATATTACAAACGGTATCCAAGCCATGGGATGAAATAAAGGTTGTTTTGTTTGTTGTTCATGCTTATTTAAGCATTTCGTGGGTTTTTTGATCTTTTTTACCAAAGCTTTAATTTTTTTCGTGTGTTTAGTGTTCTAAGTGATTCGTATACCTTTTTCATAGTAGTATTTGTGATTCGGGTATTTTGGTTTGGGTTAAAACACAAATCTTTTGGCTCAAAGTTGCGAATTTCTTTGGCTCAAAGTTGCGAAATTTATCATTCCATTGCGACAGAATTCATCAGAATAGTACCCGTAAGTATAGTTTGATCGCAATAACCCTAGGATTTTACTTTGCGATCACCAGGTATTGCGATACCCCTTATTCCGATGTACATTGCGATCGTTCATTGCGATCGTGGCTTGTGACGGAATTAAGGCTCATTTGCCATATTGCGATAGTAGGGGTATTCCGACAGACTTTATATTGCGACAGTGGACATATTGCGATACAAAAGTCATTACGATACAAGTGTCATTGCGATACAAGAGACATTCCGATAGAATTTGCTTTTTGGGATAAAATTTGCATAACTTAGAGGATTTTTTTACTTTGCATTAATTTGGTAATTATCAAAAACACACACAACAAAAAAGATAACAACATCTTTAATTCAACAATACAACAAACACATTTACTTTCTCTCATTGTTCGATCAACATTTGTAAATCTTAACTTATCAAAATGGAGTACACATCTCTTACGGATAAGTCCATCCTCTCGGGTATGGATAATCGTCCACCAATGTTGGTGAAAACTATGTACGAGGATTGGGCTTCCCGCATGGAACTTTATATGTTGAACAAAGAGAATGGACATCTTATTTGGGCATCGGTGCTCAATGGACCATTGGTATATGGTACTGTGACGAAAGGTGCTGTTACTCGTCCTCGCACAACGGGTGAACTAACTGGAGATGCTAAAATTCAAGACAAGTGTGATAAACAAGCAACAAACATCATTCTCCAAGCCCTTCCTCCAGATGTCTACAAACTCGTCAGCAAACATAAAGTTGGCAAAGAGTTATGGGATAGAATTCGTGTTCTAATGCAAGGCACCTCGTTAACTAAACAAGAACGAGAGTATAAGCTTTATGATACATTTGATAAGTTTGCCTATGTTCCCGGGGTGACTCTTAATGATTACTATTTGAGATTCACTCTATTATTGAATGAGCTCAATATCTATGGCATGGAAATTCCTACGTTTCAATTGAACACCAAGTATTTTAACACTCTTCCTTCCGAATGGAAAAAGTACGTGACAACTTTAAATTGGCTAAGGATTTGCATCAAACCAATGTGGATCAACTTAAAGCTTTTCTTCAACAACACGAATGCCATGTGATCGAGGCTCGGTTGTCTACACCTCAAGTTCATGATCCCCTTGCCATGTATGCTTCTCAACAAAACATGGCTTATACTTATCAACAACCATCATACTTGCAGCAGCCACCACTACACACCTATCAGCAACCATCTTATCAACCACTAATGATACCACAACAAGCATTCCAACAAAGTGTTCATCAACAATCTTTTCCACAACAACTATCACATCAGGTATTACCCTCACAAGCCATCACTTCTCCAATGGGCTATACTCCTCAGCAAGGATATTTTCCAATTGAAGCATAACCAGCACAAGCCTTTTACTCCAATGAACTTCCACCAATTCAGGCACCAGTCTTTACTCCAATGATACACCTAATGATGTCTTAAACCATCTCACTGCCTACTTGTCAAAACTTGTTGCTACTAGAGGATTTCCACCAACGAACAATCAGCTTCGCACTTCTTCAAATCCTCGACAACAAGCCACCATTCAAGATGGTTAAGTGACGGTACAAACCATTCAGGGAAGGCAAAATTCATATGGACCTCCTCCAAGAACCGTGAACGCTCAAGTTGTGAATTCTAAAGCTAGTGGTAATGGAAGCACTATTGGTCCTCAAAAGGTTGTGACTTGCTAAAATTGCCGAGGACAAGGTCATATGGCAAGGGAATGCACTCAGTCAAAAAGGAGAAGGGATGCAACATGGTTTCATGAGAAGATGTATTTGGTTGATGCTCAGTCTAAGGGAAAGATTTTGGATTCAGAAGAGTTAGCATTTCTTGCAAACCCAGGGGCAACATATAATGAAGGCATTGCAGTCGTCTCTACATCTAATGCAACATATCAAGCTGACGATCTTGATGCATATGATTCGGATTGTGATGACATTCACTCAACCCATGCTGCACTCGTTGCTAATCTCTCTCACTACGGTTCTGATGTCGTCAGTGAGGTACTAACCACATCTAATAATGTTCATGATAATCCACATCATGTTGACCATGAAAATGACAACCTCGAACAGCATTCGGGAACTAGTAACTCAAATGATACGGTATCTAATCCAACACATTTGAGTGAACCTCAACCAAATGCTACGACGGGTATGGAATCTTATGATCAACGTGATTTTGTAATGGTGCCTAAACATATTATTGATAACATGAATGTGGCTGTCCGACAAACCATAGACATGAATGCCAACGTAACCGCTGAGGTTGGGCTGTATAAGGAAAAGGTCAAAACTTTTGAAATGGTCCCTCAAGCTGAAAAAATAACTTATTCTGAATTTGACCAATTTAGTTTTGAAAAGATTGAACACTTAAATGAAATAGAATCATTAAAAGCTAATCTTTCCAATGAATTAAAATCAAAAGAGTCGGTTGTAAATGATTTTCAGAAACTTAAAAAAGATTTTGAAATTCTCGAGTCTAAAAAGTTTGAATCGGAAATTAATGCTACCAAACTTCTTAAATTCAAGGAACAACAACTTTTAAAACAATACGCTTCCACAGAAAAGGTTCATCTTTTAACTAAATCATTTAAAGAACTCGAACTTAAGCGTCTTTAAGACTTACCACCAAATCCTGGTTATGCAAAACAAGCTCAGGAATATATTCCTTGTCTTTATGATGTGACCCTTATTGGCAAATCGAAAGAAGCACCTTATGTTCGTAGTACTGAGGAGACACAGTCACTTGCGGAAGAAACTCATTCTAAAATGCTTTGAAAATTCCATAAGATTGATTATGATCAGTATAATAAAGACAATTGTCTAAAAAGACCCGTATTTGTTTACAAAAGGAATTAGCTCAATTAACAGTTTTTGTGCCTCAAAGTTTGTCAAGGAAAACCCTCCTAGTACGTCTCCTACACTTGTCAAAAAGCATTTAACTAAGTTAATTCCACCGGTAAGTAAGGCATCCGTTAGCTTAAATGCGATGCACCAACACTTAGCCGATTTTGACAAGGTCATTGTGGAACGTACGACGGCTTCGGCCATAACGGAAGGTGAATGGAATTTTGAGCACACAAGAGCTGCATTTCGAGACGAAATTGTTCCATTTGTAAACAATGTTAAAGCTTGTCTTAGTAATATTGATCAAGATTTGCTTTTGGAAATAGAATAAGTTAGACGTGTTTTCAATGAAATGGATGATGCTTATGAAAACAGTTTACTTGAAATAGAACGAGTTTCACGCCAAAATGATCAGCTTCTGAAGCAAGTGATGTCTCAGGATATAGTTTCCGTCTGTGTGAATAAAAATGTTCATAATGATTCTATTATGCATAATGTTGAATCTGTGGATAATGTGGTAGATATTACTTGTCACGAATCTGACGCTGAATTTTTAAAGCTTCAAGATTCATATTCTTTGCTTTCAAAACGTTTTGATGAGATTCAAACACATTGTTTTTCGCTTGAATGAAAGCAACAATTTATTCAAGAAATCTTTGAAACGTCATTCGAAGGTGTTAATATTGATGATGCAAATTTTCAAAATAATTTTCGATTGAATTTACAATCAAAACAGCGTCAGCCAAGTGACAAGGTTGCTAAATCATTGCCGATAGACATAGAGAAATCTAAGGAGATTAACTGTGTGAACATTCTTGAGGCCGCTGAGAATTTTAAACTTGATCTAGATAATCGAGTTTCCAAGATTTTGTCCAAAGTTGATAACTTAAAACAGAAAAATACACGACTCTTCGATTCAGTAAAGGCCGCATGTGCTAATACCACTACACATAATCAATCATTGATTGAACAATTGAATCGAAAGTCGGTGGAAATATCTGATTTGAGGGAACAAATTTTTGATAAAAATCTGGCTTTGACTGAGTTAAAGGAAACACTTCGTACCCTAAAAAGGTAAGAATGTTATGGATAACGCAGCCACTGTCTCAGCTTCGTCCTCTAGTGCCATCAAAACGAACCTCATCGCCGTCACACCATTTAACAAGGGCCCTAGGACTAAACCATCTCAAACATTGGTAACTAAAGATAAGGAAAAATCAAAACCAGCTTCTAATATTCCTGTGTTGCCTTCTACAGGAGTAAGCACCACTACAAAGGCTCAAAGATCTAAGCTTAAAAGAAACAAGAAGAATGATAGGATCTTGCCCCCATCTAGTAGTCTAGTGAAGAAGAAAGTAGAAGCCCATCCTAGGAATGTTATTTCTATTTTGAATAAAACGAATCATGTAGCTAAACCTAAAGGCTTTGCGGTTGTGCAACGTTCTAAGCCTACTATGAATTCTGATTTGAAATGTTGGAATTGTAATGAATGTATGTTTTCTAGTCGTCATGATTCTTGCCTTATTGACCATGTGAATGAGATGAATGCCCGGAAAAATGGATTAGAATGGAAACCTACTGGGAAAGTGTTAACCCAAGTTGGTTGGTTGTGGCGCCCCACTGGTAGAACTTTCACTATAGTAGGAAATACGTGCCCTTTAACTAGGATCACTGCCACTAAAGCGAAGAAAACGTGCCCTTTAATTAGGAGTACCAAGGCTACCAAAACACAAGCGTGTCCTTTAACTAGGAACACCCACACTACTGTAGGAACAAAGTGACCCATAAATAGGTCTACTCCCACTGTAGTGCCCGATAATATTCCAACACCTTAGAAAGTTGGAACAATAAAACCTGTTAGTGGTAAAACTCATATTAGAAAACGCAGGAAATCTAAGGGTCACACAATTGTTAGCAATTCTGATAATTTTATATATGTATCTGCTAACACTCCGGAACCAATAGTTTCCAATGCATTATCTACTGTTGTTGTTGAAAACAGGTGGTCCAAATTGTTCTCTGGTATTTGGTCTCTGGTTGCTCTAAACATATGACCGGAGATCGCTCTCAGCTCAGAAATTTCGCCAGCAAGTTTCTTGGTACGGTTCGATTTGGAAATGATCATATTGCAAAGATAATGGGTTATGGTGAATATCATATTGGGAATGTTATATTTTCAAGAGTGTATTATGTGGAAGGTCTCGGTCACAACTTATTCTCTGTGGGACAATTTTGTGATGCAAACCTAGAAGTTGCTTTTCGAGAGCATACCTGCTTCATTCGTAATTTGGAAGGGGTTGATTTATTGAAAGGTACTCGAGGGAATAATATGTATACTTTGTCTCTACAAGACATGATGGCCGGTTCTCCCGTATGTCTTCTCTCCAAAGCATCAAAGACTAAGTCATGGTTATGGCATCGACGGTTATCTCATCTTAACTTTGACGCCATTAATCATTTGGCGAAAAACGAACTTGTTCGTGGTCTTCCTAAACTTACATTTCACAAGGACCATTTGTGTTTCGCGTGTACAATGGGGAAGAGCACTAAGAAATCATACAAACCCAGGACTAAAGACACCAACCAAAAGAAACTTTATTTGTTGCATATGGATCTTTGTGGGCCAATGCGTGTTAAAAGTCTTAGTGGTAAAAGGTACATCCTCGTCATTGTCGATGATTACTCTCGGTTTACATGGGTGAAATTTCTTACAACAAAAAATGAGGCACCTAAATTCATCATCGGATTTCTCAAGATGATTCAAGTGCGTCTCAACACTACTGTCCGACGCATTCGTACTAATAATGGAACCGAATTTGTGAATCAAATTTTGCGTGATTATTATGAAGAAGTTGGCATATCTCATGAAACATCCGTTGCTCGCACTCCACAACAAACCGTGTCGTTGAAAGGCGAAATCGCACACTTATGGAAGCTTCTCGAACGATGTTAATTTACGCAAAGGTTCCATTGTTTTTATGGGCAGAAGCAGTATCTACAACAGTTTACACCCAAAACCAGTCACTAATTCGTAAACGCCATGGTAAAACACCTTATGAGCTTCTCCATGGAAAAGTACCAGATTTATCATATTTTCATGTATTTGGTTCTCTTTGCTACCCAAATAATGACGGTGACAATTTGGGAAAACCTCAACCAAAGGCTGATATTGGTATTTTCATTGGTTATGCACCTACAAAGAAGGCATACCGAATCTACAATCGTAATTCTCCTAAGATCCTCGAAACTATGAATGTTGATTTTGATGAGCTGACAACTATGGCTTCTGAGCAAAGCAGCTCTGAACCCGCACTTCGTGAAATGGGACCAAGTAACATTAGTTCTGGTCTTGTCCCAAATAACCCTACTTCATCATCATTTACACCACCTTCTAGGAATGAACGGGATACATTGTTTCAACCGTTCTTTGATGAATTATTTACTCCTCCAAGTATTGTTGCTCCAGAACCAGAGGTAATAGCTCCGGTTACCGAAGTTGTAGCTCCAGCAACAGAAGCACAATCAGATACGTCTACACCTACAATTGGTTAAGATATACCTTCAACAAGTAATTCTTAACCAACACCCGATCCAACTACCCATGTCATGCCTATTGATGATGAAGAGGATGGGGATGATCACGATTTGGAATTCACTCAAATGCGTGAACTTCCATTCTTTGGTGTACCAATTCCCGATCTTAATCAAGCCGGGTCATCCACCTCAAAGGAAGCACCTAATACGGTCTACTCCAATCCACGGATTCATGAACATGGCAACAAGTGGACAAAGGATCATCCTATAGATTCTATCATTGGTGACCCTAATCGTCCGGTATCCACAAGAAGTCAGTTACAAGAAAATGCAATGTTTTGTCATTTTGATGCTTTTCTCACTGAAGTTGAACCTAAGACATGGTAAGAAGCTTTTACTCAATCCTGTTCGATAGAAGCTATGCAAGAAGAACTTAATGAATTTATACATCTTGAAGTATGGGAACTTGTCCCATACCCGGATCAAGTGCAGTTACTCACTTTGAAATGGGTTTACAAGGTGAAACGCGATGAGTTAGGCGGAATATTGAAGAACAAAGCTCGACTAGTAGCTCGTTGATACAAGCAATTATTAGGCATCGACTTTATGTAATCCTTTGCACCTGTTGCCCGTTTGGAAGCTATTATATTATTCCTTGCTTATGCAGCCTACATGAATATGATCGTCTATCAGATGGATATGAAGACGACATTTCTTAATGGTGAAATCAAGGAAGAAGTCTATGTTCAACACCCGGATGGTTTTGTGAATCCTAAATATCCTAATCATGTGTACAAGCTTAAGAAGGCTCTCTATTGGTTGAAAAAAGCTCCACACGCATGGTATGATCTACTGTCACAATTCCTCATTATGCAAGGCTTCGCTAAAGGCAAGGTGGATCCCACGCTGTTCATTCAGAAACGAGGTAAAGATATGATTATGGTACAAATATATGTTGATGATATTATATTTGCTGCCTCGACCCAAACCTTATTGGATGAGTTTGGGACACTCATGTCTTTTAAGTTTAAGATGTCAATGATGGGCAAGGTATCATTCTTCTTAGGACTTCAGATATCTCAGAGTCCCAGAGGCATCTTTATCAATAGATCAAAGTATGCCCTAAATCGCTTAAGAAATATAAGATGGAATCTTGCGACCCCGTGGATACCCCAATGGTGGAACGAACTAAGCTTGATGCAGATCCACATGGAGTTGCCGTTGATCCGACACTTTATCGGGGAATGATCGGTACCCTTCTGTATATCACAGCCAGTCGACCTGATCTTCAGTTTTCTATATGCATGTGTGCTCGGTATCAAAATCGGCCTATTGAGTTACACTTAGCTACTGTTAAACGTATCTTTCGGTATCTTAAAGGAACCATTAATCGGGGGCTTTGGTATTCAAAGGACTCTTCGGTCGCACTAATGGCATATGCAGATGCGGATCACACGGGTTGTCAAGATACAAGGCGTAGCACGAGTGGAACTTTGCTACTACTAGGAGATCGCCTAATCAGTTGGGCATCAAAAAGGCAGAAAAGCGCAACAGTTTCAAGTACGGAAGCAGAATACATAGCTATGTCCGGTTGCTATGCTCAAATTCTTTGGATGAGATCGCAATTAACCGACTATGGTCTAGGTTTCAACAAAATTTAGATGTACTGCGACGACAAGAGTGCAATTGCCTTATGCTGCAACAATGTTAAATTTTCCCGGTAGAATCATATTGACATTCGCTACCATTTCATCAAGGAGCAAGTGGAAAATGGAGTGATCGAGCTTTACTTTGGCCGATCTGAGTATCAATTAGCGGATATTTTCACGAAGGCTTTAGATCGCGCTCGAATGGAATTTTTGGCCGACAAGCTAGGGATGAGAACTTTCTCGCCTAAGACTCTAAAGGAACTGGCAGATGAAGCGAAAGAATAGTGGTGGTAAAATATTATCCGTATCCTTGGTGATCATCTGTATATATTGTTTATATTTTTATCCACAAAAGCAAAACACAAAAATATAAAACCATATAAAACCCATAAAAAATTGAAAAATTCATAAAAATCCAAAAATATTTTTACTTTATTTCTCAAAGGCATGTCTTTTGGTACGATAATATTTACGGCCTTAGAAATGTTGATTAATATCGACACGGCGCCATAAATAGAGTTCGTACAAAAGTTGTAAATATTTCATAAAACATGCCTATATGGCTTGTAGTTATTTCAGACTACAACCTGCTTTTCACATTAAAGTCAAGTATTTCTTATGAAAGCTTTGGCTCAACAACAGGAATTAATTTTCTCGGGAAAGATTTACTTTAAAACCTTGTAAGGGATCAAGTTTAGTTTATAACTTGGTCTAACACGGATATATGTACGCTTCAGTGCATTTATTTGTTAAAACAAGAAAAGTCTTGATTTTATGAAGTTATCATCTCTACAACCATAGCTATCTACATTTGGTATCTACATACTCGACGATGCGACTACTCAAATGACGACTACAGCTCTTTTAATAGAACACGGGTCAACAATTGAGGGGGAGAAATTTTCAAGCATTCAGAATCTTCGATGCCAAAAGTGCCAAGTTCACAAACTGGTGTCAAGACAAAAATACCAATCGTACATGTGGTGTCAAGAGATGACTTCAGACGTGACGAGGCGACCAACATTTTCCGACAAGAACCATGTGAACACATCATATGATGTTCTCATCAATCAGGTCTAACCTTGTCAATTTATTCTAAAATGGTGAATATGTGATCATGTTACAAATTGGTATCATTTCTCACAAATTGGTCTCATGAGAATTAAATGGACTTGCATTTTTTTTCCCAAACCTTTCTTAAAACTTTATTAAATCAATTGATATTAAAAGCATCGATTGGGTTAATATTTTTAATATGGGGGAGAAAATGTGATTTAATATGGGAAATTATCACAAATGGTTTGACTTAATGTGATAGCTCGTCCCGACATGTGCAAAATGTTTTCGAATATCGTGGCATATGTTAAGGGGGAGCAAAACGGATTTGCACATCAAAATCGGATTTCATGGTGATTTTTACTTACCCACAACCCACTTATTTCACGACAATGAAGATTATGGTGACATAAGGATGGTAGGATAGGTTAAGTCCAATGATTCTTTCAAAACCGGAGGAATATTCCCAAAGACATTCCATAGCTAGAAATAGTAGTCCTTAGGAAAGATGAGGAAAGATTATGAACGTAGCTGAATGCCGACCAAGTACTTAAGTTAGCACTGGAACAATCACAACAAGGTGAGAGTTATAACGTATTGGTAAGCATTGAAGGGGTTGAAGAATGAAAAAGAATTGTAAAGATAAAGGGTGTAAAGAAAGAAGCCCTCCTTTCAACCTTAGGCAGAAACCGGGTCAACACATATGCTATTGAGATCATTTTATTGATGCTAGATATTGAAGATAGACATCATGGACCCAGTGATGCATTTCACAACCCATCCCAGATAACTCATATATCTCTTAAAAGGTATTTGTTTTATTCACACGGAGACAACGCATTATCTATCGATTTATTCACTTCGAGTAAATTGGTATTGAAATGGTGGCATTCGTCTCCAGCCTCCGATCACTAAAATACAAAATGCACGATTGAGTCTAGAGCCATTTGAGATCATCAAATATCTCATTAGGACACATTTCCATATTTCCTTGATTCTTCTTCACACACTGTGAAAAGTAAGAAAGATATTAAGAGTCCTACGCAAAATCTTCATGATCTTGCCTGAACATCCGAGTAATACGAAAGTATTTACAATGAAGATGGAAATCCTTCTTGAGCGAATATTAAAAAGCTCATGGTAGGTGACTTGTGCGATTCTTTTAAAATCAAGTTTGTGATAACTAGAAAGCAACAGTGGTTTAATTCTTAACTGAACTTAAACAAGTTCCAGGCCTCTACGCAATATCTTAGTGATCTTGCCAGAACACTCAGAGTGACACTCTATAGTGTTCACAGTGATGAGTGGAAATCCTTCTAGTGTTAACCTCAAACAACACTTAGTAGGTAACTTGCAAGATTTAATATGAATCAAGCTCGTGACAACTGGAAAGCAACGATGGTGCGATTCTTTAATGAATCAAACTTGTTCCACGAATCGGAATTGAAATAGCTAGAACTGAATACAAAAAGTATGGAAAAACATCTAGTAATGTATTTAACCAGAAAATAGATTATTCTCCTGCGGAAGTATCTACTCGTTACGGAATCTCAGGTGTCAAAGTGTGCCCTTCCATTCCGTTCTTACCATATCATGGGCAGTTGGGTTAGAATCCGTGTGATGGTTCGAAAGTGCTTTCAAATATTTTCTTCGCATCCCCAGAGAGAGACATTGTTTCCATTGTGACTTGGTCGTCAAAAAGGCCTTAGGTGTCATCCCTTAAAACTGTTATAGGGTCCCATATAGAGAGTAAACAACAAAAACAGGAGCTTCCAATAGTAGATCCACAATCTAGGATGGCTTCAATCATGTGGATAATTTTATCCAAATGATTCACTCTTTACGTTCGCAGTCAGCTTTGGACGGTCGAGTAAAGAGAACAGGTTTACCCGCGAAATCTTGTCAAGGATATTTTTAATTAAATCTACCTGCCACAAGTACGATATTTTATATCGTCCAACGGTCTTCACCGACCGGAGGTAAAATGCTACCGAATTAGAATGAAATGTTGAAAGCTATTTCGTTCGTGTCTGCTTATGTTGCGGCATTTACAGACGGTGGTGTTGCAGAATCCAAGAAGAAGTTGTCCCCGCATGCTTATACTTTATGCACTTAATACTTCATCTAATTCTAGAAAGCCTAAAAGTCAAGTCTTCCGCTGTATCGAACTCTAAAGCTTTCAAGAATAACGAATGTATAAGTATGTGGGACATGAAGTCACGAGGAGGCGGATATCACAAGTGATGGATGCACAAGATCAAGGCAAGAGACTGATGCTAAAGATTGATATCAAAGATCACATCAGCATGTTCACCAGAAAAGAAAAAGAAAAGAAAGGCGAAGACTACGAGCACAAGACAAGCATAGTATGCTAGGTTTATTTTATTATTGTAACTTGGGTAACGTCCTTGTTTGGAGTGACCTCCCTTAGGGGGAGATTGTTGGAAATACGTTTTACGTATTAGAAAGGATCGGTCACTCCAACAATAGTCTAAGTAATAGCTCATAGTTTAGTTTCACTAATATTAAACAATTAAGGCCATGCCAAGCCTACAACATGTGTAGGCCGACCCAACTTGTAAGCCCAAGCCCATCTCATGGGCTTGGGTATATAAACCCTCTCCTTAGATGGAGAGGGTGGTGGTTTCATTCATTTTTACACATAGTTAATCACTTTCCCTCTCTAAAGTGTGTGTTAAATTATCTATCTTTCTATCTCTTTCTCTCTCTAAACTTAAGCAAGGTTTACATATCCTACAGAAAAATAAAATAAAAAGATTAGAGATCAAGGGATACCGTATGCGTGAAAAGGTTTTAGACACGAACACTATATCGTATAAATAATAAACCAAGAATCAACAACGAAATCATCCTTGTGTTTGGTGTGAGCCGCGTCAAGAGGAGAACAAAGGGAGTAGGGTTTTGTTTATTTTTCTGTAAAAGTGATTTATGAATCCCTGGTGTTTTATTAATTGTCTAGCAAAAATCCCATGGGCCGCGCTTGGCCCATCTTGCCCCTTTATTTCTTTTTTGGACGAAACACAACAAACACCCCTTAAGTTTCATGTTTGTTTTTCTTGTTTAAATATTATCGTGTGTGTTCGTGTTTAGTTATCGTGTTTTTGTTTCTTGAATGTTTCTTAATATTATACGTACATTTTTTATCTTATATTAATATTCATGTTTACATACACGATACTTATGATAATTAATTAATATACATATTGTTCGTATTAAATATTCATGATTCATGGCGTATATTAATTAATTAGAAAATTTACATTTAACCGTAAATTCGTGCATTTAATAATCTTAGGGTTTTTAAAGCGGGTTTTACAAAAGCTCATGATATTGTTATTGTCAAAGCCTTATATGAGGTAAGTAGTTTAATCCCTAACATTGAAAGATCAGGTGATGTGAATCTACCAAATCATGACACTGAACGTATCCTTCTTCATGCGTTTCAAGCAAGTGCTGATTCATCAGCACCTATTGAGTCTTTAGTTAATTAAGATGACTCACATGATGATATAGAGTCTTCAGTAAGCACGACACTTCCTCCATTGCTGGACCCAAAACTATCCAGTCTATCATCAAGTCACACACAACTCACAAAAGTAGTACTCCCAAGCAAGTCAGAATTGACACATCAAAGAACACTTTAGCTCCTGATGAGAGATCATAAATGGGAACTACTTCTTCAGTTTTAACAAATAAACTAAAGGATATTGACTCTAAGGGACACATGCAAATGTCTCTATCATACAAGAGATCAAAGATCTTAAGATGCAACTTAGACAACAACAAACACCCGTTCGATTCAAGGATGAACCACCTAATTCTCCTCACTGTAGATACAAAACACAATTCAAAAAGTGTTGTGATTTATGTGGTCTAAACAACCATCTCACTAAGACTTGTCTAAAAGTCATCTTTTTGTATGAAATGTGAGAGAACTGATCATCGCACTTGTGAACATACTGAATATATGATTGCAAAAACAAGTGCTGATAAACATAAAGGTAGAACATCCCACTCTAGGTGAAACATGCCTTTCCTACCATATTTTCATTGTGGTATGAACAATCATCTATCAGATGATTGTCATTGTTACCTCATTTTGTGACATATGTTGAAGCTATGACCATGACACCATGCACATAATCGAATCATTTCTCTTAGAAGAGTAATCAAACCAAGGAAACCAAACTCTATCAAAATGTTGTGAAACTTGTGGAAGCAATGTCCACACTACATCTGATCACAATGCCATATAGTGGTTTAGAAGAGGGGGAAGCCCTTTAGGCTAAAAAGGCAAATGTTGAACGAGCCTCTAATTCTGAACCTTCTTTTCATCTTCGTCATCGAGGACTTCCATCATATCTAGAACACCTGTTAGATCTAAGACTCCCACCCAATAAAGGTGGGTTTCTAAACAACACTGACCATTTCCTTAACTTGTGTAGAGTGACCTTAGGAAGCTTATTTTGTACCTGGACATTGGATACTCAAGGCATATGACTAGTACAAAAAGTTATCTTCTTAAGTATAAGTAGGGACCGGGTCCTAAAGTAGTTGATGAGACTGCATTTATACATAGTCTCATCGTCTAAATCGGGATAAAAATGCTAGAAAATATCATAAAATACCCCAAAATATGCTTGTGTTTGTTCATTGTGTATTTTAGGTACAGATATCGTAAAATCAACAAAAGATCACAAGAAACAAAGAAAAACGAACACGGGAAACGAAACCGCACAATGAACCGGACTCGAGCGATGATTTCCAAAGAAGTCCTTAAAGTTTGAAGATTTGACAAGATTGGTCCCTCAAGTTTGAAGACTTGTCACTTTAGGCCCTTGTAAATCTCAAATATCATTAGTATTTGGTAATAACTCATCAGCACCTACTAAAGGATTTGGATGACTGAAATGCAATGGTAAACTTTTTACAAAAAGTGGCATATGTAAATGGATTAAAACACAACCTCATCAGCATCAATCAAATATGTGATGCCAAACACCTAGTTTAATTTGATGATAAAAAGGTACAATTTTCAACTCCAATCATGAAATTATGATGATAGCTCCAAGAGTCAAAGATATGTATGTCATGAACATGAACCGTACTCAGGAGACACACTTCTTTGATAGAGCCTTAGATATCACGTATTGGCTCTGGCATAAGAGGCTTTCTCATCTTTACTTCAAAACAATCACTCAGCTGGCAAAAAAAATCTTTTTATTGGTCTTCCTTCACTAGTCTACTCAAAAGACAAACCATGTCCAACATGTGAAAAAGGAAAGCACCGTAGGGCCAGTCTCAAACCTAAACAAACCTTCTCAATCAAAGAAAGTCTTCACCTTCTTCACAAGGATTTATTTGGCCTAGATTCTTTCTTTTTCTTAACGGTAAATTTAATAAGAAAAGGCCATAAAGGCAGAGTACAAAGCTACAAGCTTAACAAAAATTAGATAGGGACACACCCCCACTAACAAGCTTGAGCAAGCAAAACATTGGCATGGACAACATCCCATGCTCAATACCATGAACAACCTATACATATCACTACCAGTAAAGGCAATGGACAAATCCCTTGCTCAATACATAAATCACAAATACTAAGCAACTAGAAAGAAATTAACTAGCTGCTTCCCATAGCTCATAAGACTTGATCCCAATTAACAAAGATCAAGCTCCTACATATCCATGGCACTACAAAAGGAGACTTGTTCATATCTTGATGTGGAAACCACTTCAGAATACATGGTAGTCCTGATTCAACCACAAAGGGAAGCAACCAAAAACTATCAATCCATCCCCCATGGAAAACTCCACACCCAAACTATGACCCAAGCTAACTAAGCATAGAAGAACCTACTCATAAAACGCCATCAGATCACAATGCAGGATAATAGGAGAGGTGCCAGTGTAGCACATCAAGTTTATTGCCTCCTCAAACCCCCCAACTATGTAAAACCGAGTGGGAAACCATAGAAGGGGAAAGAGTACAACAAAACAAGAATCCTCTCACACGATGCAATAAACCCATATATCTATCATCACGACACTAGACAGATACAAGGTTTATAAAATACTAGGGTGGACAAAGCATCACAAAATACATATTTGGAAACTAAAATATTGTACAAAGAGAAAAGCAAGGGAGAAATGAACCATACCTTGCACATATGGCATATTTTTCAGCACAATCTAGAAAGCATATCACACACTACCAAAGCTAACTCATTGTCTACTAATAGCACATCAAATCCTAACCGGAAACATCCAAACAGTCCTCCCAAAACCTCAACATAAGAGGAATAATAAACATGCAGAAAAGAGACACATACCTGTTCATCCATCAGACCCCGTGAATCCTGCTTAAATTAGGAACAAGACACACATGAATCCAGGACCTATTACATTTCCAAAAACCAGTTCCACCACAAGAACACTTTACCCATACATCCAAACTAGAAAACCAATACATTAAGTAACCATCTGGTCACCCATACCATAACCAATTCTATTACCAACAATACTATTACTGATGAGCTTCACATTCCATATAGAATCAGCTCTAGTAACCTCCACATAAGGTCTCATTATAAGACTTAGCAATTGAAACCTAATAGTGTTCACTACAAGCTTAAATAAAACAGTGACATCCCTGCTAGCAATGCCAACTCTTCTGTTATTCCTTTCCTGCCACAAATAGTAGATACAAGCACCAAAGACAATCGTTGAATAACGCTCCATATACTATTACTAGCTGGTAAACTAACAAGACAAGAGATTGCACTTGGCCAACATCACTGATACTTTCCATAAGAGCCACAGGCTTAAGCCTTTCCCTCAACCTTTTAGAAAAGTTACAAGAAAAGAACAAGTGAATGTGGGATTCAATTTCATCCTTACAAAGAAAACACATAGTCTCCCTTGCATTAAACCATTTCAAGAGCCTATCACCAGTTGTCAGTCTACCTTTAACAACAAGCCATGCTATAAAAGCATGTCTAGGTATACATTGGGCGAACCAAATGTGTTTGTACCAAATAACTTCAAGGCTTTAATCTCTAAGGGCCTTCAAAACCTCAGGGGCACTAAACTTCTTTTCCATACCATTTTTATCCATCCAAACCATAATATCATTCCTATTATTATTAAGGCAGGGCACAAGAATGTTTAAATCATCCTCAAACTCATCAGTCCAGTCTATAAGCCAATTCCAATCACCATTATTGATAAGGTTAATAATCCTATCATTAACAGATAGACAAGCCTGCTCAATCCTAGACTTACTAACAACTCTATTCAAGGGACCCCTAGAATGCCACTTATCAACCCATACCTTACAAGTTCTACCATTACCAATTTTAACAAAACAAACTCTCTAATCATGTCCCTCAATGTCAGAATATGCTTCCAACACCAAGACATTTCACGAATAGCTTTAATGTTCCAAATACTCCGTCCTTTAAGTTTATGAATCTTAACCCATTTAACCCAAATAGAATTTTTATCACAAAGGATATGCCATATATGTTTAACCATAAGGGCATTATTCTAGCTATGCATTGATTTAAGACCGAGTCCCCCTTGGCTCTTGGGCTTACACACATCCTCCCATCTAACACTCACTAACGCACAAGTTTTCCTGTTATTTCCCCACAAGAAATTACTTAAGAGAAAGTCAATTTAATCACAAACATAAAGTAACAGGATACAAATGACCCCCAATAAACTTTCATAGACGATAAAACAACAGCTATAAGTTGCAGTCTACCAGCGAAGGATAAGCATTTGTTTTCCAACTATAAAGCTTATTCTGGACAACCTCAAGTAGGTAACTAAAGTCCCTCTTAGTAATTCTGTTAGATACTAATGGCACACCTAGATACCTAATGGGAAGCTTACCCTCAATAAATGGCATCACCATAAGAATCTCATTTTTGACATGTAAGGGAACATTACAAAAAAATACATTACTCTTAATCATACTAGGATAAAGACCAGTAGAAAGAGTGAATTCATCAAGTCCCCTTCTAAGGATAGATGCATAAACCATATCCCCATGACAAAGCATAAGTAAATCATCGTAAAACATAAACTATTAATACCAAGCTTTTGACATCCCGAATCGTATTTAAATCTTTTTCAAGTTTGATATGTCTTTTGACCATCAGATTTAACACCTCCATGACCAAGGTGAAGAGATAAGGTGAAATAGGATCACCTTGTCTCAATCCCCTTTTAGCTTTGAAAAAACCATGAGTTTCACCGTTAACATACACAGAAAATGAAGCAGTCTCTAGGGAAGTCATAATCCAGTGCACATAACTGGGTGATAACCAAACTCCTTAAGGCAATTCCTAAGAAATTTCCAACTCACCGTATTATACGATTTTTGGATATCTATTTTAAATGCACAATTCCCCAAATTCCCAGTTATAACCCTTCATAAATTTCTGAGCAAGTAGTATGTTGTTACTAATTAACCTACCCGGAATAAACACACTTTGATTCACATCAACCAAATCATTAAGGACAGGTTTAATCCTATTGGTTATCACCTTACTAATAATCTTATAGACAACAATACAACAAGATATGAGTCGATACTCAGTAACTTTAGTAGGACTACCAATTTTGGGTATGAGGGAAATAAAAGTAGAATTTACCTGGCCTAGCATATTTCCACTCGAGAAAAATTCTCTCACGGCAGCCCAAACATCCATCTTCACAATCTCCCATGCCATTTTAAAACACTTGGAGGTATAACTATTAGGACCCGAGGCTTTATTATCCTCAATACTGTAGAGAGCCTCCTTAGTCTCACACTCCGAGAAAGGTTGAATCAAATCCAATACTTTTCAATACTAAGGCGTTTCTTAAATAAGCTAGCAGGGTCTTTGATAGCATAAACATCATCACAAGTCCCAAGGAAAGAACTAAAATGGTCAACAAACCTAGCATCAGCCTCGTCCCCATGATATGCATTCCCCTCATTATCATACACAACTTGGATCCTACTCCTGCTCACTCTACCCCTTATAACATTATGGAAATACTTACTATTAGTATCACCATCTCTCAACCATTTTATTTTGGTTTTCTGCATTAAGACCTTCTGCTCATCAATCATAGCTTTCTTATAAGCAAAATCACACTTTCTTTCTTCCTCCATCAAACTAATATTCATAGGGTCTTTTTCAATACTGACTTGATCTCTTTCTAACTTGATCTTTAACAATTTAACCTTTTCAAACACATCCCCATTCTGTTTATTTAGGTGTCTCATATGTCTCTTCATAGCCTTAAGCCTTTTGACAAGATTAAACATAGAGCACCCCTTAACATTAATCTTCCACTCTTCCACCATAACTATTCTAAATTCCTTTTTATCAGCCACATAATTCATATATGGGAATGACTTAGGTTTAAAAACACTGATCTCTGGCAAACACAACACAACTGGACAATGATCAGATAATAAAAACGACAAGAAGTTAGAGTAACTAGCTGGATACTGGTCAATAAACCAACTATTACCCATAACCCTATCCAGTTTTTTGAAGATCCCAAGCTTCGGATTCCACATCCTTTAAATCCACGTATAAAACATCCCACGACTAGTAATATCTTCAACACAAATCTGCTCCATACACTCCACAAAATCACTTCTTTCCTCAAACGTAATGTAAGCACCACTAGAGTTTTCATTAGTCTTTAAAGTTACATTAAAATCTCTTATCAGTACACACGGAGCATCACCTACTCTAATCGCATGATCCACCAAATTCTACCAAAGTCTTTTCCTAGGAGTTAAGTAATTTTCACCATACACTATAGCGATGAAAACTTTCCTATTATCCTTCAAAAAAGTAACCAAAAAATGCATAGCTTGACCTATTTGAGAGATCGGTTGAGCAGCAACCACATTCGTGTCCCATCTCACAGCAATCCGACAACCTTTAGGACTGTCAACAAAATTAGAACACCACATCCAGTTTTTAAAAACTTATTTACATACCTTATTAACCATCTTCTTGTGAAGTTGGGTTTCTATAATTCCCATAAACACTATTCCATTGTCTTTCATAAAATTCTTAACTTCTGCTTGTCTAAGAGTATTCCCCAACCCTTTGACATTCCACGATGCAATCTTTGTACACATAATTAAACTAGTGGGGGTGGTGCAACCATACACTGCATCTGGTTTAATTCTGCATCCATCACATTTGAATCTATATTACTTGCCATGAATTGTGCATTCATTTTGATCCGCTGCAACATCTTCTTCCATATTTCCACCATTATTTCTTTTAATAGACTCAATGGCACTATTAGACGTAGCATATCCAATAGATTCTTTGTAAAACTCAATCTTCTCATCAGACCATGTATTAAGTTCTGTAGATGAAAGCACTTGACCCGTCTTGAAAAACAACTCAACTTCAAATTGCTTTCTTAGTTCAAGCACATTGATTCGATCCACTTCATCATCACAAACCTCCTAATACACTTCCTGAAACGCCTCATTTTCAGACAACCTCTTCTCAATCATAACCGAACAATATTTTTGATCAACTATATTCTTGCACTCAATGGAGATCATCTTATTGCTGTGGATTATTTGCCTATTAAGAGCATCAATTTTTGATTTCAACTCTTTAATAGAATCCCTCTTAGTAACCTCTTGCATTTTCTTTTTAAAATATTCCTTTAGCTTATCATCCCAACAATTTTTCTCCTCCACTAAAATCTGAACACCCTTTTCACAACACATATTTATCTTCTTCCTCATATCCTCCCATTCTAAAACACCCTTAACTTCATCTTCATTTCCAAGCGTAGAAAACCGATTTTGAGAATTAGTCTGACCCACAGAATTACTATCCTTCCTATTAGCATTTACAAATTTTTTTAGGCGATTTATCATTACCCTTGCTTTGACCATTTGCTTCACCATCTATACCCATTTGACTCACACCTTTCGCAACAGATTCCAAATTAATGTTATTACTAACCCCATTGCTAACCTTCTTAACCGGAAACCTTTGTTCACCACCCTCTCTATAAAATCTCTGATCCCCTAAGCCTCTACCACCTCTGCCCATACCACCCCTATCCATATTACCTCTACCTCTCATATTGTACCCACCCCTACTAGTACCTTCTCCAAAGTTATTTCGTTGACTTGAAACTCCAATACCCTCATTACTGTTAACCTTCCTATTACCAACGGTCCTCCATCCACTCTCATCCTCCTTACGAACCTCATTTTCCTTTGCTTTACCCTTAGCCGCTTCCGTCTTACTCATCTTAGCCTCAGTCCTACTTCGTTTAGTACATTTCTAAAAAAAAATGCCCAAACACCTTACAATGTGAACAACACGGCGGATGCCAAGGGTACTCCATTCTTAATTCCATAGCTTTTCCTAGGCTTTGATAAGTGATATGTGTGTAAACACATATCTTTTCTACCACTTAATTACAATAATAACCAGACCAAAACGTGTATTTTATCTCTTTTATGTCGGAATTATGCGTGGTTTGTGTTTTTGTTGTGATTTAGGATGAAAAGGTGAAAAGTGGAGAAAACACGGGAATTCACGGGCATTTACGGACTTTTATTAAAGAAAAAGATGAAAGACGAAGTCAAGAAGTCAAGAGTGCAAAAAGAACGGAAATCCAAGACCAATTCTGAAGATTTATCGAAGAAAAAATCAAAAGACGGAAGTTTACTTAAAGCCAAGGAACTCAAGTCTTATTTATCGAAGAATTAAAAGACGAGTCCAAAGAAATCCCGAGCCAAAAGTCATCAAATTCCAAGAATAACAAAAAAGATTAAGAAGGAAGGACTTAAGGGCGCAATTAAAGGAAAGAGGGGAGGAAGCTTCCTCTAACCATCCTCCTAATCACCTATAAATAACCCTCTTATTCATTTCATTTAGTTTTGTTGGATAGATTGACAAACTAGTTCTTCCACCTTTATTTTATGCACCTTTAATTACTTGCACCTTTAATTACATGTCTTGCACTTTATTTACCATTTAATTTCAAGTAAGTGTTTCTTTTAATTCGCGCACCTTTACTTTATCTTGTTGATCTCATTCTACCTTTCTTCAATCTTTGATTTATATGCTTTTTATCTTGTATTTGTTTAAAGATTTCATTTTTATGCTTTTGATTGTTTTAAATCATTTGTTTTCATAGCTTATTTTGTTTATTTTCAAGTTTATATAGTTTTTATAAAAGTTATTTTTATATAAAAGTTTGTTTTTCTTAAAGCTTATCTTTTTCGTGTCTTAAAAGTCTTTAAATTTCTACTTGATAGCTTATTTTCATACGGTTTACTTTAGGAATTTCGTCTTGTGCTTATTAGAATCATAGCTTATTAGATTAGCTTAATTTGTGCTTTTTCTTTGGTATTCCGATTGGTCAAATCGGAAAGGGGAATTACATTCCGACCATAGCTCATTGCTAGGTCGGAAAAGGGTTTTAACATTCCGATTGGGGGGTGTTTGTGGTATTCCAATCTGGGCTTTTGGCTATTATTCCAATCTAGGCCTCACTACACATTCCGATTGAGGGAGCTTTGGTATTCCGATCAGTTTGATTTCTGGACATTCCGATTGGAACTAGTGACAAGATTCCGATTGGTGATCCATTCAACATTCCGATTGAGGTGCTCGTTTGGTTTTCCGATCAGGTAAGTGACAGTTATTCCGATCATTGGGTTCCGTTCAGCATTCCGACCAGGGTCAACTCATATTCCGACCGGAGTGGTAAGAATATTCCGACGGTGAGCCCAATCAGAATATATTCCGATTGGGGTATTTTTCATGTTTTGTCTTGTTTATTTTTCTAAGCTTACATTTTAATACTTGTCTAATGTTAAATCCCACCACGCTTTTAATTCTTGTCATTTAATTAACTTACTTTTTGTCACGTTTTTAAATATCGCACATTTAATTTTAACTAGACTTAGATTTAGTTTCACGCCACTTTACTTTAACGACATTTACTTTTAAGTCTTTGCACATTTAAATTTAAAACCAACCAAAAATATTTGTTTCACCAAAATCAACTGAGTCGTACTTTAAGCCAATAATCAATTCGTTAAGATATCGAGACTTGAACTTTAATTTTTATACGGGCCAAAAGCCAGTTATCAATAAGTAACATCCATAGCCTCAAGTAACCCCCTAATAGCATCAACCTCAATTAGAACCCTAGCAAAGTTATCCCTACCACATGCCTTGTCACACACGGACGTAGTAATTCTGTCCATTATGATTGGTGTCCCAATAACTAGCAATTCTGCCTATTCCTTCTATGGTCCAAGCCTCAGGAGGCACATTCAGAATCTTAACCCACAACGGAACTTTAATGGGCTCCGGCTTCACCATACCCATTCCTGGCTCCCATTTCTGAAAAAAAGTGGAAGACCATCTACTAACCATGGACCATTTTCTAACACAAACTGCATTCCCTCATTGAATTTGAATTTAAGAAAGTACAAGATACAATCATTAGTTACTACCTCATCAAACATGTAACTCCTCCACATCCTCCGCAAGTGCCCCATAATCTCTCAATAACTCATCTTCATTCCAACGAAATACCCTACCAGAGTCATACCCTACTTTTGCTTCCATTCTCAACAATAGGATCTAAATTGGCACCAACTAGACCCTTGGCATTAACACTAACAGGATATGCTTTGAGCATATTACTATTTTAAAAAAAGTATTAATGAATGTTAAGTGGTGGAATTTTATATCAAAATGTAAATCAGGAATAGTAGATCAAATAACAAAAATAAAATCAATGATCCATTGGATGGATAAAATTTTGATGGAAGATTACTTATTAAAATTTCAAGGTTTTTTAGAGAGAAAGAAAAAGTAGAGACAGAAATAACATGAGTTTCTTACTTTTTTTTCTTAATGGTTAATTTATTAAGAAAAGGCCACAAAGGCAAGAGTACAAAACATAAAGAACCAAGCTTTGGTTCAATAAAAATTGGCAATAGACAATACCTATGCTCAATGACAAAAAGATACATATCAAAAACAATGTATACAAAAAGACTTATATCACCAGACAATGGACAAAACCCATGCTCAAATCAAAGAGAACATAAAACAAAGCAACTAATAAGAGACTAAAAACTAGCTGCTTCCCATTCCAACATTACTTGATCCCAATTGACAAGACCAAGATCTGCATCTCCATGACACTTCAAACATATACCAGGTCTTAGATAGAAATAAGAGTCCCACTTCCGAATCCATGGCTGTAATGATTCAAAACACAAAGGAAATGAACCACCAACAGACAACCATCCCAATGGAAAACTCACCCTAATCTAAGACCCAAGATCAGTAGACAAAAGAGGCCTACTCAAAAATCGCCATCAGACCAATGTAGAAATACCTAAGATGTGCCAGTGTAGCACATCATGTTTTTTGCCTCCTCAAAACCCCCATCCATGTAAAACCCAGTGGGAAACCATGAAAGGGGGAAAGAGTACAACAAAACATGAATCCGCTCATGTTATGCAATAACCTGTAGTATATATCAGCACGACATTAAACATATACAAGGTTAAAATAAAAAACATGGGAGGATAAGCATAAAAAACAACCAGGTTTGGCAACTAAAAAATTATACACAGAATTAAAACAGGGGAAAAGTGCACCACAAGGCATACAATCCCATGAATAATTCAAGTGTCCACTAATAGCACATCAAACCCTGCCCGGAGATAACCCAAATAGTCCTCCCTCCAACTCCCAGCTAACTAAGAGAAAATACATATTCTGAAAACCTGAACATCCCAGTAATACTACTTGAATCAACAAAATGCATAATGGCTTGACAGAAATACCACCCAGCCATCCATAGCAAAAATCTCCATAAGACTTGCAAAACAAGGAAACTCACCTATCCCTATCCCTGCTAAGGTCATAACTAGGACAAACATGGACCCAAGATCTATTGAAATCCCATAGGCCAGTCCCACCAAAAGACCAGCACACCCACCAATCTACACTATAAAACCCACTAATCATAATGAATTTCCAAGGCATGGATCAAAACCTACTCTATCACTAGAAGTAGTACACCAGCTCACCTTCCAAATATCAGCAACACTACTCACATCCTTAGAGGGTTTAACATTTAGACTAAATAATTTTAGCCTAATTGAATCCATCATAATTTTAGTCAAAGCCTCCACATTTTTGTTCATACCACCAATCCTTCTGTTATTTCTTTCTTGCCATATAAAATAAATACAAGCACTAAACAGGAGCCTTTGAATCACACTCCAGATAGAGTTCCTAGCAGGAATACTCGTAACCCCAGAAATTGCACTAGCCCAAACATTACTTACATTATCTAACTTGGCCAAAGGTTTTAATCTTTCCCAAAATCTCAAAGAAAAAGGACAACAGAAAAAAAAGTTGACTATGGGTTTAACTAGGATCACCACATAAAAAACAAGACTTGTTACTAGTGTTGAACCATCTATCCAACCTGTCACATGTTTTAAGTCTCTCCTTTATGGCAAGCCATGTTATGAAGGCATGTCTCGCGATACACTGTGTGAACCACACATGTTTATGCCAAGTGACTTCAGGATAATAATTACTCAAAGCATGCCACACCTCAGTCGAGCTAAACTTCCTCTCATTATTATTTTTATCCCACCAGACAACTTAATCAGCCACATTCTCAACTAATCTAGGAACATGGACATTCAGTACACCATCATACACCCCAACCCAATCAGTAGGCCAACGCTATTTCCCATTATCTATCATATCCAGAACCTTGCTATTAGTAGACAAACCAGCTAAAGTACCAACCCTATGATTAACGAGCTTACTAATAGGGCCATTACAATGCCATTTGTCAAACCAAACATTACAAGATTTACCATTACCAAGTTTAATAAACATAAAATTCTTTATCATATCTCTGATACGTAACATATGCTTCCAACACCAAGACATTCCTCTTTTAATCTCAATATCCCATATATTTTGGCCTTTCAGCTTATGGAGCTTGACCCATTTAACCCAAATAGAATCCTTATTGCACAAAATGTTCCACAAGTTCTTAGCCATAAGTGCATTGTTCCAACTATGCATGGTTTTAATACCCAAACCACCTTGGCACTTAGGCTTACACACATCTTCCCACTTAACACTAACTAGAGCGCCTACTTTCCTGTTATTACCCCATAAGAAATTACTTAACATCCTATCAATATCATCACAAACCGCTAAAGGGGTAATAAATAAATAACCCCAATAAACCTGCATAGATGTTAGAACCACATCAATCAATTGCAACCTACCAGTGAAAGACAAACATTTATTCTTCCAACTGCTAAGTTTATTTTGAATCACCTCAAGTAAGTAACTATAATCCTTTTTATTAATCATCCTAGACACTAGAGGGACCCCTAAATATCAAATAGACAACACCCCTTCCGTGAAAGGCATAACCTTAAGAATATCATTTTTAACCTCCTCCAGAACATAACAAAAAAAACATTACTCTTACTCATACTAGGATATAAACCAAAGGACAATGTGAACTCATCCAACCCTCTCCTAAGTATAGATGCAGATATCATATCACCATGACAAAGCATTAATAGGTCTTCAGCAAAACAAAGGTTAGTAACTTTAAGTGTAAGACAACCCAAGTGATACTTAAATCTCATATCCAACCTTATTTTCCTCTTCACCATCAAGTTGAGCACCTCCATAACTAATGTGAACAAATAAGGTGAAATTAGGTCACCCTGCCTTAGACCTCTTCTAGCCTTGAAAAACCCATGGGTCTCACCATTAACACACACCAAAAAAGAGGCAGTTTCTAAACATGTCATTATCTAGTGAATCATTAGAGGATGAAACCCATAATTCCTAAGACAATCCCTTAAAAAGCTCCAACTCACGGTGTCATAAGCGTTTTCGATATCAATCTTAAACGCACAGTTCCTAATACCACAATCCCAATTAGACCCTTTCATGAACTCCTGAGCAAGCAAGATGTTATCACTAATGAGCCTACCCGGGATAAACGCACTCTGATTAATATCAACTAGATCATTTAAAACAGGTTTATTCCTATTGGTAATGACTTTGCTGATAATATTATAAAAGACATTACAACATGAAATTGGTCTATAATCAGTGACCTTAGCAGGTATAGCAATTTTAGGGATAAGCGAGATAAGAGTAGCATTTACCTTCCCAAGCAATCTTCCACTGACAAAGAACTCTCTAACAGCAACACAAACATCAGTCTTCACAATGGTCCAAGCAGCCTTGAAAAACTTCGATGTATAACCATCCGGACCAGCAGCTTTATTGTCTTAAATAGAAAACTGGGCATCCTTGATTTCACTCTCCGTAACAGGCTTTATGAGATCAACAGAAATATTAACATCGAGCTTCTTCAAGAATAATCCCACCGGGTTTTCAATCTCAAAAACCTTATCACAAGTACCCAAAAAGGAGCTAAAATGATCAGCAAATCTACTCGCCACCTCATCTCCATAGAAAGCATTTCCATCACCATCATAGAAAACCTTAATTATGTTTCTACTAACCCTACCGTTAATAACATTGCAGAAATAAGTACTGTTAATATCTCCGTCTTTCAACCATTCAATCTTTGTCTTCTGCTTCAACACCTTTTCTTCATCTAGGATAGCTTCCTTGTACAACCCAGCATATACTCTCTCATCTTCTTTTAAGCTACTATTATGTGGATCAGAATCAAGTCTTGTTTGAATTCCATCCAAATCACTTTTAAATCTCTTCACGTTTTCAAACACATTCCCATTTCTCTTGTTCAACTGCCTCATATTTTTATTCATAGCTTTAAGCCTCTTAACCAGCTTAAACATGGCATATCCCTTAACATCCACCTCCCATTTTTCCTTCATAGTATCAATAAACTCCTTTTTATCAGCAATGTAATTCATAAACCTAATAGACTTAGGTTTAAAAACAGCCACCTCCTTAAAACACAAAACTGCAGGGCAATGGTCGGATGATAAATATGGCATAAAATTAGCAAAACTAGCCGGATATTGATCAATGAAAGCTTCATTACCCATAACCCTATCCAACTTCTTAAAAATTCCTAATTCCGGGTTTCTCATCCTCTGAACCCAAGTATAGAACATGCCACAACTGTTAATATCATCCATACCAATTTATTCCACACATTCCACAAAATCTCTTCTCTCTTCAGCTCTTATATACACTCCACTCGAATTCTCATTTGTCTTAAAGATCACATTAAAATCTCCTAGCATTACCCATGGACTATCCCCAACAATAACAACATGATCAACTAGGTCTTTCCACAACCTAGTTCTTGGGGTGAGATAATTCTCACCATATACAAGAGATACATATACTTTCCTATTGTCTTTAATAAACGTAAGAAGAAAATGCATAACCTGGCTATTTGAGATATGAGTAGGGCATCAACAGCCCTAGTGTCCCAACCCGTAGCAATACGGAATCCCTTGCAACTATCAACAGAATTAGAAACCCAATTCCAACTACCGAACACATCATTACACACCTTGTCCACAAATTTCTTCCTAAGTTGAGTTTCTATAATTCCCATGAACACTATTTATTCTCCCTCATAATATTACTAACTTCAGTCTGCCTCAGGGTCCCTTGACATTCCATGAAGCCATGTTTATACTCATATTAAACCAGAGGGGGTGGTGCAAACATACCCTGCATCTGGCTTAAATCAACATCCATAACATTAGAGACTACATTACTAGCTGTAAACTGAGCATTCACACTCACATCTTCAACAACATCTTCCTCCATATCACCATCTATATCCTTACCAAAAGATTCAAGGACTAGAGAAAACGCCTTCTCACCAATAGAGTCTTTGTAGTACTCAATATTTCCTGAGACCAAGATCGCCATTCATCCACAGTCAAAACTTGGCCTGTTTTGAAGAACAGTTCTACCTCTTCATATTGTTTTCTCAACATCAACACACTAATCCTATCCAACTCATCATTATAAACATCTTCATAAACTTCTTGGTATGCTTCATTTTCTGAGATATTCTTTTACACCATGACAGCCTTATACTTCTGATCTGCAATGTTTTTGGCTTCAATAGCAATCATTTTATTAATATGATCAATCTGTTTCCTAGTTAACTCAATCTTAGATTTTAATTCGCTAACAGATGACCGTTTAACAAGCTCTTATAACTTCTTGGTAAAATATTCTTTCAATTCAGGATCCCAACAATTCTTTTCCTCAACAGAGATTATAACACCATTCCTACAGCACATATCAATACGTTTCCTCATATTCTCCCACTCCAATGTCTTCTCAACACCATCCTCATCATCCAACATCTCAAGCCTATTTACTGAACTAATACCATTGTTCAAATTACGACCCTTCTTAGCTACTTCAATAGAGACCTTTTTCACACCCTTATCATTACCTTTACTTGTACCATTTCCATTGTTGTCAGTTTCCATCTCACTCACTATAACACCCCAAATTACATTGCGCAACGGAAAATACACAATTAGGTGTTATTCACAAACTTCATTTCACAAACTCTTTAAACGACCCAAAAATAGTATATTTAGGAATAAATATGGAAATAATTTAAATCAATGTCTAAAACCTTCAATCCCAAGTAAAATAAGTTTAAAATATATCAGAGTAGCGTACAGGTTCCCCTAGGATCTTAATCGAAACAACAAACCTTTTACCAAAATACTTGACCATTTACTGTATGTTTATAACAATAGGGAAAGAAATCTGTTTTAGGCCAAACACCACAAAAAGCAATCCGCAATCCTTCTCCAGCAAGCTCCAGCAGCAATCCACTTCAATACCTGAAATACATGCTTAAAATCATCAACACAACGGTTGAGCGAGTCTATAGGTTTTCCAAATCAATATTTAAACACAAGAGAAAAATCAATCAAGATCATTTAATAGAATTGTGCGCATACAATATATTGTTCTGGCAATCTGGCATATAGCAATAGCTATTGAATTGTATTAAGCTCATGACACCGACCCCTTAACTTAGTCACCCACGCCTAAAGCCAGTATGACTAGAAAAATTACCAGTGCCCTTACTAGGGTATCAGTTGCAAGAATACCAATTCTCATTCTCGTAAAATTATCCTTCCCAGCGGGTTACTCAGTGTAAAGCCCTGGTCTCAGATAGGGTCGTCAGCCCAATAGTACTATTATTAGAATAAGCGGCTATTCTCAACATACAACATCAAGTCAGAAGATAGTTAACGGCTCATGAATTTAGGGACTTTTGCAATTTAGGTACTTATACAATTCATACAACAAAGGCAACAAAGACAACATTCGGGTCCAAACAATCAATCATGACTTGTATTCATTTTACTTTCAAATAGCATGTATCCCCCTCGCGGGTTTTAAAATCATTCAAAACAATAACAAAAGCGAGGCTATAGACTCACTTTGAGTAATAGCAGTAGCAAGACGATCTTCGACGATAGTTGATGCCCGATAAACACAAAAACCGCAACCTATCAAATAAGGCGTGTTCATCAATATAAAATCGAGTAAAATATATACATAGTAACATCAAACTCAAAATCATAAAATCACAACCAATCCAAAATAAAATAATAGAAGTGACCTTTTTACTCCATTCTATATGTTTATTCTATTAGTTAATTCTTTCGATAAAAATCTGCCGGTACACACCAAATGTACAAGCTCATTTACCCCACTTAAACACGCCAAATTTTTATGATACTAATCAGAAACTTCACTTACTATATATAGAAAGGCTTATAAAAAACTCATCAAAAGATTTTACATTTAAAGTTCCCTGCCCGACACATCTTTGAACTACAAAAACCGGACAGTTTTACGTCAACAACTCATATAGTCTTTTAACACATTTATTGTTCTCCGTTTATAAAACCGACACTCGACTTTAAAAATAACTCAACATCCTCATACTTATCATTCAAAATCAGTACTTGACACATATCCAAAAACCTTTTTATAGTCCCCGAGATTCTATCCAAATATCGACAACAATTATATATTGTGACGATACTCATCTCCCGGTACACGAATAATCAAACTAATGTAATGTTTCACTCGTTTGGAGCTAGAAGGCCTACCTTATACCAAAACGAAGCTAAAAACATCCTCTACAACAATATGTAATTAGTTCATCTGAAAGTCAAACTCACATTTTCAGAAAATTAAGTTTAATAATCTGTTTAAAAATATATATTTAAAAATCATTCAAAATCAAATTTTCACCACATTTTAACCCCATTTTTACCATTATAATCATTCCTACACTACTAATTTCAATCATAACACACTAAGTCATACTAGATGATCAAATCATAAAAACCCAACTCAAAAATTTCAACATGCAATCATAAAAACTAATATATATCAACATAAACACCTACATACAACAAGTTTTCAAGATCAAATCACAAGATTTTCATCCAAAAATGGGTTTCAAAAATGTCCTTGCATGTAAGAAATTTTTATACCAATAGATGGAGAATCAAAAGATAGGAATGGGACTTCAATTGCTTTTTAATGAATCAAGCTAGATTTTTAAAAATCTATGGTGTTAGGGTGGTGAGGGGTGGACGGGAAAGAAAGAAAAGAGAGAGGGAGAGAGAAAGATTTGTGGTGGTGTTGTGTTTGTGTGTTATTTTGTTTTAATTTTTCCTTTTATATGGAAAAAGTTTACGGCAATTTTTGCCAATTGTGATTCTTGTGGACCAAAATGCAAATACTTTGTTAAAAAGCGGGAAATGACTATTAGTCAATTTTGAAAATATTTACGGGTCTCGGGTTTCATAAAATTGCTTTTCAAAACTTGAAACGCACACAAAATATGATATTATATAGTCCCGGCACGACTTAATACGACATTAAAATAAAAACTTCAAAATATTAAACATCGACATGTTTTAAATAAAACATAAAATTTCTCGGGCATCCTTCGATATCGTCATCACTAATAATCCTCACAACTCGTCAAAATTTAAAAATAAAATTTTCAACATCGTCCAAATCAAATCACCAATCGTCATGAAAATCAACCTCGTCAAAAATTTCAAAAATATACGTAAAAATATAATTAAATAATGACCACGGTTTTGGGTTGTTACATCCTACCCTCCTAAAAGAGAGCGACGTCCCGACGCTCAACCCGCCTCACACTCGCACTTCCTCACTTCTAGAGTCAATGTGACCTCTTATCCTCAAGAGATACTCACGTCTTTCACACCAGTCCAACTCAATTCTTATGATATAACCATATCCACAACTATTACTACACTTCAAATTTCAATTTCACCTTCTATTATGCTAATATTCCTTCATCATTCATATTTTTTCCGCATCACTTTCTCAGTTTCATTCCTGCCCCAATACTCTGACAACTTGAATCACGACTATGTAAATTCTCAAATTACACCTCTTAACTACTGATATGACGATTATCATTGCATAAAGATTCCATCTTCACTAGTTTCCATTAGTCCTTATAGTGATACATTAAGATATCATCATCCCAAGTTTCAATTGCCATCATTCAAATCATCCTTTCACTCTGTCCATTGCTTTCCGAAAATATGCAATATTCCTTCTTAACTCAATTCTTCACATTCTCTGTAGAAATCTCTAATATCCAAAAGTCAATCTCAATCTCTAGGTTACATATAATATGTTCAAACCTTAATCAATACTCATACTTTATTACAGCAATTTTCAGTATTCAAAAATTACTCTGCCTCTATGTCCCGAGGTTACACTAAACTAAACACAATGAGATTATCCATAATTTTGACCAGTCACTTATATACTTTCCATACTCATTTTCCACTTTCATTAATTCTAACAATCTCTATGTCCCGAGCGTAGTGCTTGTTTGATCACTGAATTACTGTACCTTCCATAGTACATTATTACATCTTTCTTATATCATATTACTGTTTAAATAACTCCGTTAGTCTCATATATTCAAATCTGAAATATATAATGGTTAAATCACTTCTTGATATCGTAATACATTTTATTTACCCCAAGTTCTATAACTTGTAGTCTGATTTCGTAATACAATTTATTCCAACCATACTGTATCAATACTTCAACTTGTAAAATTCCTTCAATACTACATGCGACACTCTTAGCACTCTAAGAATAATTAAATTCTCTTTTTGATCTGAACAATTCATTCACCACTGGTTCTTGCATTCTTAACACACTCTCTGATATAATAGAAGAAAAATTAGATAATCACAATAACCGTTTTTATCCCACAAAAACATACATCTCAACTCTCTTATTTCTGTTACCATTCTATTTCAAAATTTCCAACAATCTGTTGATCTTCTTTCTTTGATATTCCCTTTCCATTAGTTTATCAATTCAATTCTATGGCTCTTTCCATTCTATCCATTCTGTTTGTTGTTACCAATATTCCAAATATTTCAAAACTCAAGATTCAATTCTTAATTACTTCAGAAACTTTATAAGCTCTTTTTCCTTCCACTCCTTACTAAATACTCACTAGTTGATAGTGAAAGTATCCACACTCATCCTTCATAATCTGAAACATACTTCGTAATACAGAACTATATATCATATCCCATCTAAAATTTACCGATTATTAATTCCCAGTCATCATTAGGTAATCCTTAACTCCTTCCTTTTAAAATCCTTGAATGGCATTTATGAACAGGTCCTTCTTATTCTTATTTTCTTCATACTTGATTCCATACAAGTAATACTTTACCATCTCAAAACAAATATCACAATGTCAAATCTCATGACCATATAAACCCCGTTACACTTCTTTATTCAAGTCAACACACTACTATTACTTTCCTTTCCAATTGATATTATCCAAATATCATCATCGCAGCTCTATAATTCCTTCCGATTTCTCTAATACTAACTATACAACATAGAACTTCAATCTATCCTCGGCGTTCATACACAACTTCCTCAACTACAAAAATCATATCTCAAAATCACAACTTAAATATGAATGGATTTCACACATTTAGTTCTTCTTTGTCAGCCTTATCCTTGGTTCAACAATCTGTGAAAACCTCTCGATAAACCTCTGATAATACTCAGCTTACACAAAGGAATTGACAAGCTTCAGTCGGTTTCGTCGGTATCGACAAAGCCTCAATCGTTTCAATCTAGTAAGATTTTCACGATCACTTCAGCCATAGATTGCACATTCTAAAACATCTATATTACTCCAACTAAAATTATTATCCAAAGAATTTTACACACCGTTCCTCCTTTTAATAACAATTTTTCAATTGTTAGGGAATACTTTTCTTTCCTTCAATCATCTATTCATCACACTAAAAAGTCACAATCAGTAATAGATACTGATTTCTGGTGCTCAGTTTGTTCAACCTTACAGCAATCATCTTATTCACAAAACATCCAGCTTCTTTACTTACTTACATTATCACTTCTCTGATGACTTACCCTTCCAGTCAAATCAGATTATCCTTATTGTCTCATCTGCCAATCCTTACAATCAATCATATTACCATCCTCAATTTCCTGATAATGCCATATAACAAAATATACAATCAGATTGCATAACTCCCATCACCCAGCTAACACAAAGCTTCCTTTTTCCCAAGACGACAGTGAACTCTACAATTACGCAGAACAATCACATAGTACCCTCAAGTACTAACTTATCTTCTCATTCTTTTCTGACTACTCCTGGTAAAGCGCATAGAAAATTCGACTTGTTATAGTTTCCTCCTACATACATTTTCCTCATTGACCAATAAAATCGTCAAATAGAAATTCCACTGATTATTCCTTGAAATCAGTACTCAATGCTCAACAACATTCCAATTTAATTCTTTCCACTTTTATTTATCATATCCTATGATATTCATCCTTATGCTGGTTAGCTTTCTCACAACTCTAGTTCAGTTGATTGCGCTATACTTCTTAATTCCATAAGCTCGGAAATATTTCCTTAATATATATATAATTATTCTTCCGTCGGTTAATTTCTCATTTCAACCAATCGCAAATTCTCATTGATTTCTCGTCCTCAGGTCAGCTAAAATCTAACATCTTCAAATCTCAATATATCCTCAATAACACCTTCAGAATTTAAACACACCATCAATAACACTTTCGGAATTTCATTAAAATTCTAACTCAATGATTACCAGATAAGAATATACAAATTACTGCATCTAAATCTCAAATCTTATCAGCATTTCCAAAATATAGGCTATAATATCAGCATCATTCCCTTCATATTGATTTTCCATTATTTGAATAATTCCTTTATTCAATTTTCTTTACCGAAATGAAAACATTTCATTCCCACAGAAATACCAATTTTTATACCACATTCCTTGTTATTCCTTCAGCAGCTCGACCTCCAACTAGTCCGTACTTACATCAAGTAAATAGATAATTACTTAAGTGGTATAAAATATATGTGATCTACACATCATATTTCCTCCTGCTTACCCGATTTATAGTAACTGCTTGAATACCATCTCTACTTATCTTAGATTATTAAATTCCAAGTTTACCTTATATTAGAGGAAATAAATTTCCTATTCCTTATTATCGCAACAATACCGTTCCTTTACCCTTTTTCTGCCACACTTAATTTCGAATCAGGATCAATCTTTAAATTACTATCTCTTTTCGTCTAGTTGAACATTCCCAAATGACTATCGATATATCAAACATCCATCAGTTACTCGAACTTATCCATATAGTTGCACCTTCCCAATTACCATCAATAACCGTACGACACTCTTCACCGCATCTCTTCTCATTCCTAAGAATCCAACACACAAACATCCTTTTAAAATCTCGTGGACTAGCAGCAGCATCTCCAACTGGAACAACAACATCTTCAATCTCAGCAGCATCTTCAGTCTCAGCAGCATCTTCAACTAAAACAGCAGCATCTTGTCTCCTATCAGCACTATCATCTTCAAACAATCTAAAACCTATTCCCACAATCATATAATCTACCCTATTGGTTGGCAACCTTTGGAGACATATTTCAAGATACTCAGTCACACAGGAATCCCTGCTAATGAAAGAAACATATCTCACTCAACTCTTTCTATGCGATAATAGTAGAAAGAGACTTAATAAGTATACACATCGAGATAGAAAGAATAGGATCTTTTCATCAAGATATAACATGAATACTACATACGCCAACAACACATTACTACCTAAATTCCACAATCATCTCACAAAAGAGAGAATAACAAAGACACATCAAAATACTAAAGGGTAATAGTAGATTTCATCCATAAATCTGAAAAAATCGCAAAAAAATCTTGTCACTAATGTCACTTACCCTTACCATCCTAAACAACAAAATTAATAATCCATCACAATACTACCTTACAACACCTAGATAATCCAAATGCAACACAATACATAAACTGAAATACAACAACAATCCATCACTACATCACTCCATAGGATGTGGTCCATCACTTTCTCCAACTTGGCTCGTCCTTGCTTCATCTTCATCTGGTCCTAACTTGCAGCACCTCCCTTTTAGATCTATACACGGTGGATTCTTAAATCCATACCTCAAAATCCCTCCTTGACACGGGGGATCTATCATATAATGAGAATCAGCATACACCTCACTATTCTGAAACTTCCAATGTGGTTCAAGATACGGCCCAAGATGAGCTACATATTCACTTAACCTACGAAGCCTATCTATCTCTTTCTGATACTTCTCAAAATCAGTCCCATAACTTCTCACTTTATCTCTAATCCTAGTTCTTCCAACTTCACTCTCAGTCATATAATTATCACTATCAGATTCTACACCATTCTTCTTATCATTCGTATCATCCTCATAATCTAACCATCCACCTAAAATCTTATGATCACCTACTCGCTGATTCTGCAAACTCCATTGACCTACAAAAAATCCCCCATTCTTGTGGTAATATGGTATGTAAGACATTTTCTTAAATCACAGAAAATTCATAAGTACATAACGTCATTATTCAAAAATATATATGCAATGCATAATCATGCAAATGCAAATGAATTACGTATGCCAAATATATATGTATGGGATGCAATGCAATGCAATGCAAATGATAATTATACAATAATCATAAAAATGAAATTATGATGAAATTATGATGAAAGCACTCTACGTCATTTCATTAATACCAATACCTCATTGCAGTATTTACTTAATAAATACTCAAGAATTCACAACAATTATAAGGATACATCTATAATAACAAAGCATAACAAAAATAAATAATCTTACCGGAGCCTTGCAGAGAAGTTGCGTTGCTTTTATAAAATACTTTCGACACCAAAGTTATAGTTTAGGACATTTTTTCAAAAATCGACCTAATTCGCTATAACTAAAAAGCTCTGGTTACGAATCTATAACACCCCAAAATTACATTGCGTAGCGGAAAATACACAATTGGGTGTTATTCACAAACTTCATTTCACAAACTCTTTAAACGACCCAAAAACAATATATTTAGGAATAAATATGGAAATAATTTAAATCAATGTATAAAACCTTCAATCCCAAGTAAAATCAGTTTAAAATATATCAGAGTAACGTACAGGTTCCACTAGGATCTTAATCAAAACAACAAACCTTTTACCAAAATACTTGACCATTTACTGTATGTTTATAACAATAGGGAAAGAAATCTGTTTTAGACCAAACACCACCAAAAGCAATCCGCAATCCTTCTCCAGCAAGCTCCAGCAGCAATCCACTTCAATACCTTAAATACATGCTTAAAATCATCAACACAACGGTTGAGCGAGTCTATAGGTTTTCCAAATCAACATTTGAACACAAGAAAAAAATCAATCAAGATCATTTAATAGAATTGTGCGCATACAATCTATTGTTCTGGCAATCTGGCATATAGCAATAGCTATTGAATTGTATTAAGCTCATGACACCGACCCCTTAACTTAGTCACCCACGCCTAAAGCCGACATGACTAGAAAACTTACCAGTGCCCCTACTAGGGTATCAATTGCAAGAATACCAATTCTCATTCTCGTAAAATTATCCTTCCCAGCAGGTTACTCAGCGTAAAGCCCTGGTCTCAGATAGGGTCGTCAACCCAATAGTACTATTATTAGAATAAGCGGCTATCTCCAACTCACAACATCAAGTCAGAAGATAGTTAACGGCTCATGAATTTAGGGACTTTTGGAATTTAGTTACTTATACAATTCAAACAACAAAGGCAACAAAGGCAACATTTGGGTCCAAACAATCAATCATGATCTGTGTTCGTTTTACTTTCAAATAGCATGTATCCCCCTCGCGGGTTTTAAAATCATTCAAAACAATAACAAAAGCGAGGCTATAGACTCACTTGGAGTAATAGCAGTTGCAAGACGATCTTCGACGATAGTTGATGCCCGATAAATACAAAAACCGCAACCTATCAAATAAGGCGCGTTCATCAATATAAACTCGAGTAAAATACATACTTAGTAACATCAAACTCAAAATCATAAAATCACAAACAATCCAAAATAAAAATAATACAAGTGACCTTTTTACTCCATTCTATATGTTTATTCTATTAGTTAATTCTTTCGATAAAAATCTGCCGGTACACACCAAATGTACAAGCTCATTTACCCCACTTAAACACGTCAAATTTTTATGATACTAATCAGAAACTTCACTTACTATATATAGAAAGGCCTGTTAAAAACTCATCAAAATATTTTACATTTAAAGTTCCCTTCCCGACACATCTTTGAACTACAAAAACCGGACAGTTTTACGTCAACAACTCATATAGTCTTTTAACACATTTATTTTTCTCCGTTTATAAAACCGACACTCGACTTTAAAAATAACTCAACATCCTCATACTTATCATTTAAATCATTACTTGACACATTTCCAAAATCCTTTTTATAGTCCCAGAGATTCGATCAAAATATCGACAACAATTATATATTGTGACGATACTCGTCTCCCGGTACACGAATAATCAAACTAACTAACTTTTCGCTCGTTTGGAGCTAGAAGTCCTACCTTATACCAAAACAACAATATCTAATTAGTTCATCTCAAACTTAAACTCACATTTTCATAAAATTAAGTTTAATAATCTGTTTAATAATATATATTTAAAAATTATTCAAAATCAACTTTTCACCACATTTTAACCCCATTTTTACCACTATAATCATTCCTACACTACTAGTTTCAATCATAACACACTAAATCATACTAGATGATCAAATCATAAAAACCCAACTCAAAAATTTCAACATGCAATCATAAAAACTAATATATATCAACATAAACACTTACATACAACAAGTTTTCAAGATCAAATAACAAGATTTTCATCCAAAAATGGGTTTTTCAAAAATGTGCTTGCATGTAAGAAATTTTTATACCAATAGATGGAGAATCAAAAGATAGGAATGGGACTTCAATTGCTTTTTAATGAATCAAGCTAGAATTTTAAAAATCTATAGTGTTAGGGTGGTGAGGGGTGGACGGGAAAGAAAGAAAAGAGGGAGGGAGAGAGAAAGATTTTTGGTGGTGTTGTGTTTGTGTGTTATTTTGTTTTAATTTTTCCTTTTATATGGAAAAAGTTTACGGTAGTTTTTGCCAATTGTGATTCTTGTGGACCAAAATGCAAATACTTTGTTAAAAAGAGGGAAATGACTATTAGTCATTTTTGAAAATATTTACGGGTCTCGGGTTTCATAAAAATGCTTCTCAAAACTTAAAACGCACACAAAATATGATATTATATAGTCCTGGCACGACTTAATACGACATTAAAATAAAAACGTCAAAATATTAAACATCGACATGTTTAAAATAAAACGTAAAATTTCTCGGGCATCCGTCGATATCGTCATCACTAATAATCCTCGCAACTCGTCAAAATTTAAAAATAAAATTTTCAACATCATCCAAATCAAATCACCAATCGTCATGAAAATCAACCTCGTAAAAAATTTCAAAAATATGCGTAAAAATATAATTAAATCATGACCACGGTTTTGGGTTGTTACACTCACACCTTTCATGACAGATTTAATACCCGCAGTAGTTGATTCCCCTTTACCATTCCTCTTAACCTGATATCTTTGCTCATCAGCCTCTCTATTAAATCTTTGATCACCCAATCCTCTACCCCCTCTTCCCATTCCACCTCTACATGTATTACCCCTACCTCTTATATTATATCCACCTCTTCTAGTACCTTCCCCAACATTGTTACGTTAACCCGAATAATCCATGCCTTCATTATAATAGCTTCTTCTGCTACCAACTTTTTTCCAACCACTATTATCATTCTTACCATTCACATTCTCCTACGCCTTTCCCTTAGCCTCTGCTATCTTTATCTTTTCTTCTTCAATCACACTACGTTTAGAACAATTATAAAAAAAGTATCCAAAAACTTTACAGTGAGAGCAACATGGTGGTCTCCAAGGGTAGTCCACCCTTAATTCCATATATTTCCCAAGGCTTTGGTAAGTGACCTCCACAGTCTCTGGTAGACCTCTCGCAGCATCCACCTCAATGAGGACCCTAGCAAAATTAGCCCTGCCATATGCTTTATCACACATAGTCGTTGTAATCCTGTCCATCATAATCGGAGTACCAACAAAACTTGCAATTCTACCTATACCTTTTGTGGTCCAAGCCTCAAGAGGAACATTTAATATCTTTACCCATAATGGAAATTTTGTGGGCTCCGGCTTCACCATACACATTCCAGGCTCCCATTTTTGAACAAACAATGAGAAACCATCAACTAGCCATGGCCCATTTTCTAAAACATATTGCATTCCTTCCTCTGATTTAAACCTAAGAAAATATAGACCACAATCATTAGTAATAACCTCTTCAAAACTATAACTCCTCCACATCCTCTTCAAGTGCCCAACAATCTCTCTATAACTCATCTTCATCCCTACAAAGTATCCTACCAAAGTTAAACCCTACTTTTTACTCCCATTTTCTACAATAGGATCTAAATCAACACTGGCTACTCCCTTCGCATTAAGACTAACAGGGTACGACTTAAGCATATTACTATTACTCTCAACAAAACCTTGAACATCCTTTATAAATGAATTTGATATCACTTGATTCACACCCTCTCCCATCACAGTATCCCCATTTGTCCCAATTCCTACATTTCTACTTTCCTTCCTATTCTCACCACTCAGATTTAGCCACTTCTCCTTGTTTTTAAACGAGAAACAAGCTTCAGCCTTATTTCCACCATCAATCATAACTTCACCCCTTCTAATCATCCTAGGACTACCCTGAACATTTATCCTATTCAAAATAGGATTCTCAGCAACAAGTACAGGTATAGGTTCTAAAACACTATCCTCACCAACAACATTACTTTTACCAACAACATAATTAAACGAAATTCTACCTTGCTTCCTACTAGGATCACAAAGGATCTCATCAACCACTTCATGTTCCAGACCAGCTAAAACCTCACTCTCAGTCATAGACTTACTCACACTTCTAGAATCCTGACTAAAAGCTTCAGAATGAGCCACAGAACCCCCATCCGTACCCTCCCCAGCATCACTATCACCCTCAAAATCAAGCCCTTCTATATCCTTTCCCCCATAACTTTTCTTAACCCCCTTTCTAAAACTAACATGAGAGGGCTTAGATACCTGTTGTTGTTGTTGCATATTTACAGTAAACAATCCAGTCTCCTTGTTACGGTTTCTCGAACTCCTCTTAGTACGAATCACCTCATCCGAACCCCTAGGTGGGATTTGGGAGGAATCAATATTCGGAGGATCATGTTTCACCATGAAAACTGAATACGAATCAAACAAAAAGATATAATAGAAGAATCATGGTGAATAGGAATGAATTTAATAAAACAAATGAGGTACGAGGTATGATGAACAATATGTGTGAAAGTGTGTGTAACGGTTTATCAAACCCAGAACAGTAATAACAATTTTAAAAAATGGTTAGTGAAATGTTTTATGGATAAATTTTATATCAAAGTATAGATCAGGAACAGTTGATCAAATATCAAAAATAAAATCAATGATCCATTGGATGGATCAAATTTAGATGGAAGATTACTTAATAAAATTTCAGGGTTTTTAGAGAGAGAAAAAAAGGTGAGAGAGAAATAACATGAGTTTCTTACATGAAATGTCAAATACTTGTTTCACCAAAGGCCATTAACCATGAAAAATGTACACTTGTCATTATTGATGATTTCTCTAGATATACCTATGTATATTTTTTGAAGAAGAAAAGTCGTGCACCAGAAACCATCATGTCCTTCATAAAAAAGTTGAAAATCAAAATGACACTCATGTCAAACAACTCAGGACTGACAATCGTACTGAATTCAAAAATCACTCACTGATCAAGTTCTGTGATGACAAAGGAATTTCACAAAATTTCTCATCTCCCTACGCACCTGAACAAAATGGTGTGGCTAAAAGAAAGAACAAAATTTTGATTGAAGCAGCAAGAATTATACTTTCTAGATCTGCTCTCATGAAGCATTTTTGGATTTATGCTGTAGCACGACTTGCTAAACTCAAAATAGATCCATCATTGTGAAGAGACACAAGAAGACTCCCTATAAAGTCTTTAGGGGGGAGAATTCCAAACATCACATTCTTACATGTGTTTGGGTGTTCAGTATTCATTCACTACAAGGATCGCCATGGAAAGTTTGATGAAAAATCTTATGATGGTTACTTCCTTAGATACTCATTAGTGTCAAAGGTGTTAGTGTTAGGACCATTGGAATAGTTAATTGTAATAGGTAGACTAGGAGGTATGTAGTTCCTCCTGGTCATAGTAGTAGTAGGAGCTAGTCGTGCTCCTGGTCCTAGTTAAAGTCAAACTTTATTATTTATTTATTATTCTGTTAGGATATGCATGAGATATGTTAGGAAAGGATATGCATATCAGTTTTACACGTTTTGTTTAATTATGTATTAGGGTTTCCTTGTAGTATAAAAGGAACCTTAGGCAGAAGGGTTAGACACACCTTCATCAAACGTAATTCTAGTCATTATCAATATTAGAAATCCTTAGAAAGGATCAAGTCATTATAGTTATTTTGTTCTTCTTTATAGTATTTGTATTCCGCACTTATATTGTGTATAGAGTCTCTCTGTGAATAGACTTGTGATTACAGAAGTCGTTCACCGTTCCTGACAGGCTGCAAGATCCACATCTAGTGGATCATACAAGTGGTATCAGAGCATAGGAGAGTCTCTGTACAAGAAGAATCAATTTTTCTTATTACTAACATTTTTGTTTAATCATGTCTGCCTCATGTTCTACTCAAACAGGAGAAGATAGCACTCCTAAAACTCTGCAACCTCAGCAGATCATTGCTACGGTTTCCAACACAAATGGTAAGTTTCCTCTTCTGAAAAAGGACGAGTATGATAGTTGGGCAATGAAGATGGAATGGTGGATCACTAACACTGATCAAGACCTTTGGAAGGTTATTCTAAATGGGAACAACAGGAAGCTGACTGGAAGAGACAAGAATGGTAATATTACCCTTCTTGACCCTAAAACTCATGAAGAAATCATAGCCAGTCAGAAGGAGGTCAAAGAAAAAACTATTTTGCTACAATCCCTTCCTGATGATCACATGGGTGACTTCTACCATTTGGATGATGCTAGAGAAATATGGAATGGAATAAAAGCAAAGTTTGGTGGGAATGAGGAGTCAAAGAAAATGTGAAGATCCATGCTGAGAGATGAATTCACAGAATTTAAAATCTTAGAAACTGAAGGTATTCATCAAGGGTATGACAGTTTCCAAAAGATATTGAGCCAGTTAAATCAACTTCGGTCGAATCCTGACGATGGTGATATTAATGCAAGATTTCTTAGAGCCTTACCTTACTCATGGAATCAGGTGGTAATCTCTCTAAAAGCAAAAGGTGGGCTTGACTATCTCAACTTTGATGATTTATTTCATAAGCTCAAAACTTTTGAACCTCATGTGAGAGGATATTCAAGTGATTCTTTTCCCACTCCTGCTAATTATGCCTTTGTGAGTTCTATGGCATCCAGTCCTATGTCTTATGCTAGTAGCCCAAGCAATACTGTGTCTTCTCAACATACTTTTCAGCATACTTCTACTCCTGAACCAACAGCCAAGTCTGGTAGCATGGTAGAAGCTGTCCTTCATTCTTTTGTTGCTGACGTTGATGCTCAACAGCAACTTGCTTTTGATGACTTCAAACAGGTTGATAAACTCGACCTGGATGAAATGGATCTCAAATGGCAGATGGCCATGCTCACTCTTAGGGTTCACAAGTTTGAGAAGAAAGCAGGTCGTAAATTTAATTACAACCCACGAGAGCCAACAAGGTTTGACAGAAGCAAGGTTCGATGCTATAACTGCCAGTAGCAAGGTCACTTTGCAAGGGAATGCCCTAATAAGAATGACCAGGAGAAGAGCAAATATTCAGCTTTTAAGGTTCAGGAGGTAAAGGATGACAAGAAGGCATTGGTATCTGTTGACTCTATGGTCAACTGGAATGATCATCAGACTACTACATTGGAATCAGCTGAGTCCTCTACTGACGTGTTCGCAATGATTGCTGGGAATCTATCTGATGCAGAGGAAGCAGACGAGTTTGCTCTTATGGGCATCTCACCTCAGGTACAACATTGTCCTCTTGGTTGTCATGATAAATATTCAGAATTTTTGTCCCAATATAATGACATAAATGATCAGAATGATAAGTATTTTTTAGAGGTTCAAGCCTATAAGGCTTCTTTAAACACATTGGAACAACAAAATAGGTGGCTTCAAGATACTCAACGTGAGTATGAGAATAAAATTAGGATACTGAGCATCGATTTAGAAAACACAACAAATATGCTTAAATACACAGAAAATGTAAAAGATGACAGTATCAAAGAAAAACAAGAGATGAAAGAAAGATTAGATGCTACACTGTTGAGATTTGAAAAATGGCAAAAGGCACCTAAAAATCTTTCAAAATTAATCAATAGTAGCATGTCTGGTAGGACTAAAAGAGGGTTAGGATTTGATAAATATATTGATTCAGAAGATGTGTTTGATTTATCTTTTTCGAGTGTCTTTGATGCCGACAAAGAGGAAGAGGGAGAACCTAGTTACAATAGGTTTAAACCAGCAACAGCAATGCATGCTGTCCCTCCATCTCTTACTGGAACTTTCATGCCCACTTCTAGGCATAATGACTTGGATGGATCACAGATGCATGAGTCCACAAAAAGTTCTACTAATTCTAATGACTTTGTCTCGTGTACTTTCAGTGACAAAGCCAGTGACTCTGCATCAAGTGGTTCAAGTGAAGAGTCGAGACCTACAAATTCCAAGTAGAATGATCATGCTGCTACTGGTGCTAGGAAGTGTGAAGAGAGAGTTACTTTTAATTCAACAGTGTCTAGTCCTGGTTTATTGAGTCCTAGGAAGATTGATTCTCCTTGAATTGTGTGTAATAAAGTTAGCAGTATGAAACAATGTCATTCTAATAAAAGGTCGATTAAAACATGTTTTGTTTGTGGAAGTGCATTTCATTTGATTAAAGACTGTGATTTTTATGACAAACATTCTTCTGTTCATCAAGCATTTCCTGCTCCTGGTCCACCAGGAGTTGTTCCATATTCTTCTAGAAGACTCAATCCATGTGCTCAATCGTTTTCTTCTTCTAGAAGGACCTCTCCATTAGCTTCTGATCATTGGAGAGACATTGGATTAACATCAAATAGAACAACCAGTAACTATTTTCAGAATTTTAATCCAATTTATCCATATAATTTTGACCACATGTATTTTGGATTGGGAAATTTGGGAACTGCTGTTAAGCCCTCAGCAGGTTGTTCTTGGTCAAACAATAATACCAATATGATGACTAGGCAACCAAAGAACAACGGTGGATCTCATCAATCTTCTTGGCTATCTACTAAAGATCCACAAGGCAGGCTCAAACCTGAAAAGGTTTGGGTCCCCTTAAGACACTAACATTTGCATCTTTATTATCTTGTTTTTGTAGGTTACTCCATACCAAGATCCTACTCTAGTAATTGTTGATAGTGGATGCTCTAGGAGCATGACAGGAAATAAAAGTCTTCTATCTAACTTTGTACCATTTCAAGGCGGCAAGGTCTATTTTGGTGGAGGTGAAGGCAGGATCACTGGCAAAGGAACAATTCAGACGCCCAATCTTAATTTTGAGCAGGTCTACTATGTGGAAGCACTTCAACACTTCAACCTGATATCTGTCTCTCAGATTTGTGACAAGAAGAAGTTTGTTCTCTTTACGGATACTGATGCACTTGTGCTATCCAAAGACTTTAAACTTCCGGATGACTCATAGGTTCTGCTCAAAATCCCTAGAAGACACAATCTCTATAGCATCAAGCTGAATGAAGTCAACCCTACTGGTCAACTAGCATGTTTGGTTGCTAAAGCCTCAGAAGATGAAGCCACTCAATGGCACAGAAGGATGGGACATGTGAACTTCAAGACCATTCACAAACTAGTGAATATGAACCTGGTCTCTGGTTTACCTTCCAAGTCATTTAGAAATGATATTAATTGTATGGCTTGCAACAAAGGCAAACAACATAAAGCATCCTTCAATGTTAATACTGCTCTCAGCCTTATAACTGAACCATTGCAGCTACTACACATGGATTTATTTGGTCCTACCTCTATTAGGAGCCTTGACCACAAACAATTCTGTCTGGTGGTAACTGATGGATATAGCAGGTTTACGTGGGTTTTCTTCATGGCTGCCAAGAGTGAGACCTACTCAATTCTAAAAGATTTTATTACCCTTATAGAGAACCAGTTGTCCAAGAAGGTTAAAGGTATTCGTTGTGATAATGGAACCGAGTTCAAAAATAAAGACCTCATAGCACTTTGTAATTCTAAAGGCATCAAAAGAGATTATAGTGCAGCAAGAACTCCTCAACAGAATGGCGTGGCAGAAAGAAAGAACAGGACTCTAATAGAAGCAGCAAGAACAATGCTTGTCGATTCCAAGCTTCCAACCATGTTCTGGACATAAGCTGTTAATACTGCAAGTTATGTTTTGAATAGTGTTTCTATTACAAATCCTCACAAGAAGACTCCTTATGAGCTCCTAACAGCCAAAGTTCCGAATATTGCTCATTTGAAGCCATTTGGGTGTCCTGTCACCATTCTAAATACTAGTGACTATTTGGGGAAATTTGATGGCAAGGCAGATGAAGGATACATTGTGGGATATTCAGCTCACTCTCGGGCTTATCGTGTCTACAATCTCCAAGCCAAGCGATTAATTGAAACTATAAATCTCATGTATTTTGAGGAGAAGTCAAACATCCGAGGCAAGGGTCCTGAATGGTATTTTGATCTTGATTATCTTAGTGATTCATTAGGATATTTTCGTTTCAAAACTAACCATAATGCAGGTCCACAAGTGTTTGCAACTTCTAGTACAGGTGCTCACTCTAGTCTTTCCGACTCAGATGACGAGGATGATATTTTTGTCGTTCCATCCTATTCCACCACAGTCTCTCCTACTCCTCCTAGTGATGCAACTCCATTGGATGTAGTCGATTCACAAGTAGTTCTTGACACATTACTCAAACAACAACAAGAAGCTACTACAACAGCTGCTCAAGGTGGCTTTGAGTTTCCCTTGAATACGCCTACTGACAAAGCTACTCCTAGTACTCCAACTACTACTCCTAGTGCTAGTTTAACACCTATTGGTAGTCCGGCTAGTGAGTCTACTTCCCATACTAGATTCTCCAGTCCTTCTGACCTGGGGAACCATCAAAAGAAGTCTTCTACCAAGATGGATGATATTCATAAACAACCAATAGATGGCATTTTCAACGCTGCTTCATATGATGATGGCTTTGTTGGGGATCTTAATAACTTAGCAGCAGAAGTGGAGGTAGCATCCAATCCAGTGTTGCAATCACAAAAAGATCATCCTCCTACTCAAATCATTGGAGATCCTGGTTCTACTGTCAAGACACACAGAATGCATAAGAAGGCCACATCTGATCATCATGCTCTTGTGAGCTATATTGAAGAACAAAAGCGTAATAATCATACGGACTTTCAATACTGTTTGTTTGCTTGTTTTCTTTCACAGGTGGAACCTAGATCAGTCACTCATGCACTTGAGGATCAAAGTTGGGTGGAGGCTATGCAGTAGGAAATGTAGCAATTCTTGTTTCAGAATGTTTGGATTCTAGTTGACTTACCAGATGGAAAGACAACAATCAATACCAAATGGATTCTCAAGAACAAGAAAGATGTACGGGGAATTGTGGTAAGGAATAAAGCTAGGCTTGTCGCATAGGGGCACACTCAAATTGAGGGCATTGACTACACTGAAGTTTTTGCTCCGGTTGCTAGGATTGAGGCCATTCGTCTGTTTTTGGCTTTTGCTTCTTATGTGGGCTTTACAGTTTTTCAGATGGATGTCAAGAGTGCATTTCTCTATGGCAAGATTGATGAGGAAGTTTATGTCACTCAACCTAAGGGCTTTGTAGATCCACTTCATCCCAAGAAAGTTTACAAGGTGGTCAAGGCTCTTTATGGATTACATCAGGCTCCTAGAGCTTGGTATGAGCGTCTCTAAACTTTCTTGTTAAAGCATGGATATAGAAGAGGTACAATTGATAAAACACTATTTCTTAAGAGGAACACCAAGGACATTATCCTTGTTCAGGTTTATGTGGACGATATTATCTTTGGTTCTACAAAGAAGGAATGGTGTGATGAGTTTGAACAACTGATGAAAGGCGAATTTCAGATGAGTGCTATGGGAGAGCTTTCCTTCTTCCTTGGTCTTCAATTCAAGCAACAGTCGGATGGGATCTTCATAAGTCAAGATAAATATGTTCATGAGATCCTTCAGAAGTTTGATATGGATCCTCTTAGACCAGCAGCAACACCTTATGAAGTTGCTAAAGTCAAACTCAAGAATGAGCCAGATCCTCCGGTAAATGTTCACATGTACAGGTCTATGATTGGCTCACTCATGTATTTGACTGCATCACGTCCGGATATCATGTTTGCGGTAAGTGCTAGTTCTACACATCAGGTGGCTCCAACGGTTTCTAACTTGAATGCAGTCAAGAAGATTTTCAAGTACATTAAGGCTCAACCCAAACTTGGCTTGTGGTATCCTAAAGAATCACCTTTTGTTCTTGAAGCATATAGTGATAGTGACTATGCAGGTGCTAATAATGACAGAAAATCTACTACTGGTGGTTGTCAATTTTTGGGTCGAAGACTTATTTCATGGCAATGCAAGAAACAGACGATCGTAGCTACTTCTTCAACAGAAGCTGAATACGTTGCTGCCGCTAGCTGTTGTGGACAAGTTTTGTGGATCCAAAATCAGATGCTGGATTATGGGTTCAATTGTATGAACACCAAAATTTTCATTGACAACCAAAGCACTATCTGCATTGTGAAGAATCCTTTTTTTTATCAACGTACAAAGCATATTGAAATTTGGCACCATTTTATACGGGATGCCAATGAGAAGAAGTTGATACAGGTTCTTAAGGTTCATACGGATGATAATGTTGCTGATCTGTTGACTAAAGCCTTTGATGGTCCTCGGTTCAACCACTTGGTGGTTCATATTGGGATGGTCAATCCTTGAGACCTAGGATTGAGGGGGGGGGGGGGGGGGCTAAGCCTAAGGGGAGGCTTAGTGTACATATTTATTTGCACATACTAACATATTGGTAGATTTTAACAACATATTGAATGGGTTCTGGTGGTGTGTGTTGCTCCTGGTGGTGGTTTTTGTTCACTTCTGATGGTTGTCTGCATTCATGACTGGCTTCTAGTCCTTAATGGTTAGCTTCTAGTCGTTCTTGGTTGGCTTCTAGTGGATCAAAATCCTTCTTTGTCAAGTGATGGTTGACTTCTGGTCTTGGTTTGGGACACTGTTCACTTTGTTGACTTCTGTTGACCATATTATGCTTCTAGTGTTGACCATTGTGCGCTTTGACTTTTAGTCACTGCATGCAACTTCTGGTGTATATCCTCTTATTTAACTTTGGTAAATTAGGATTTGCAAATAATGTTAAAAGGGGCAAGTGGTTACTTTGCATTAACTACCTAATTTGAAAGGGCAACCCCCATTATTAGGGGTCAATGAACAGTTACTAAGACCATTATTTATGGTCAATTCACCCCCTTGACTCATTCATCACAATCATAACACACACACATCCGCTCCTACTCTCTCAAACCCTAACAAATCATCTTCCATTCCTTCTAATCAACATCAATGGCTGCCATGGTATACCAACCTACTCACAATAAGGTCGCTTATCTAGGAGATGGTCCACACCGTGATGAGTTCACTGACATTCTGGAATTCATTGAGGCTTCTAACCTCAGGTATGCTTTTACTGTGTGTCCCATTGTATATGATAGTTTGATTCGTCAGTTTTGGGCTTCCGCTCGACTTGTGGCTGTGGTTGGTCGTCCACGTGAACTCCATGCTACCATAGATGGACGTTCTTATGTGGTTACTGAAGCTTCTATTCGGAGTTCCCTTCATCTTCAAGATGAAGGTGGTGTTGTTTCCATCCCCAATGCTGAGGTTTTGGTTGGGATGGCTGCTATTGGGTACAATCATAGGGGGAAGTTTAACTTCCAAAAGAATCGGTTTCCCCCCCAATGGAAGCTTCTAGTGCACTTTTTGATTAATTGTTTAAGCCCCTAGTCCGGGAGTTGGGATGCTTTTCCTACTCCTTTGGCTACTGGTCTAATCTGCATAGCACAGGGTAGGGTATTTAATTTCTCTCGCTATTTGTTTGATGGGATGGTTAGCAATTTGTCTAGTGCTGGTTCTAGGAAGAAATTTTTGAAGTATCCTAGGTTTTTAAAGCATATACTTGTTTGTCTACCTCGTGATAGGGAGGAGTGTGAGCCTTCTAAGCTTACTACTAAAGTATACTATAACATGGCTCATGGGTTTAGCGGGGAGTGGAGGCCCCTTACTGATGCAATGTTGGGCCTTGCTCAAGGTCCTCCTGATTTTGTTCCTCCGGTTGAACAAGCCGCGGAGGAACCTCAATTAGGTGATGACCCAATGGAGGAGGAGCATCCTGCTGATGGTGCACCTAATGTGGTTGTGGAAGAGCCGGTTGAGGAGGTGGTGGTTGAAAGGCCATCAACTTCCACTGCTGCTCCTTCTTCAATGCCACATTCGTCTCCATTTGTGGATACCCCCCCTCCTAGTCCTGTTTCACACTCTTCTGCTAAGCCTTCTGGTGCTAGTGCTCATGATGCTGACCCCTTTACTGCTTCTGGTTCCAATGACGCCTTCCCTGACCCAAGTCCTCTTGGTGGGAAAGCGGAGGAGCCTGTTACACTTACTTCTTTACTTGCTCTCATGCACAAGTATCATGACCGGATTCTTTCCTTAGAAGCAGATTTGAATCAACATCGTAAGCTTACCCGGGAATTTATTCTTCCCATGGCTGATCGGATTAAAGCCTTGGAGACACAGCAGAGGCGAAGGAATAAGCATGTGGTTCAATCGGATTCTGATGAGGAGGTTGAGGATCTTGTTGAGGATGGTTTGAATTTGTTGGCGAAGGCTGCCTTTGCTGATAAGTTGTATGATGATCTGCCGATTCCTCCTACTTCCTCCAGCATTCCTTCTCCTGCTGCTGTCCCTACACCAAAGGAAGATGTTGCTGGTCCTACTGCTGGTTCCACTGCTGGCCCATCTCATGATCCAAAGGGGAAAGCCCCCATGATTGATGCTCCCTCACCCCCTCGCAAGCGTACACGCAGACAACTTGAGGAGGATAGGTTGGGTGAGGAGTCTGCTCAAAGGATGCAAGCAGAAATTGACCAAGTTGCTCGGGCTGAGGAGGAAGCTCTTCAGCAGCAGCGACGTGAACAGATGCAGCATGATGCTATGCATTGGGATGATAGTGATTGGATGCGGGTGTTGACTATTCTTACCTCGGATTATTCCCAGTTTACTGATCTCTTGTGTTCTGATGTGAATGAGCATAATTGTATTCCTCGGGCAATGGTGTTAATACGCAAGCAACAGTTAGCGCTTGCTGCACAACTTCGTGAGAAGCGTAAGAACAGGCCTTTGACGAAAACCAAGGAGCGAAAGCAGATGCAACGGTATGTGAAGTATCAGTCGGCTGCTTATTTCACTACTGGTTGGACATGGGAACGGGTTCGGGCATTGTCTTTTGATGAGCTTAAGGCGCTATATGAACGAATGATCAAGCACCAGAGCACCCCAATTCCGGAGCGTTTCATATATCATCCTCCTCCACGTGTGATGCCTACTTCTCAACCTGCTGTTGCTACTGGTTCTACATCTGATGCTCCTCTTGGTTCTGCTGCTATTCCATCGGTTGTTGATGTTTCTATGGTTGCTCCTCCTGTTTCATCTCTAGGTCCTACTACCATCACCACCTATGTTACCACTACCACCACCACTGCTACTCCTGCTATGGCATCACCATCACCACCCGTGCCTGGTCCTCAACCTATTCCTTCTTCTGGTGCAGCTTCTGTTGATTCTTTGGTTGGGCAAACTATTGATTCTCCTTCTACTGATCCCACTCCTGCTGTAAAGGTAAAGGTAAAGGTTGAACCCTCGCCTAGTGCTCCCAACCCTCGCCGTTCCATTCGCAAGTAGTTGGCTCGCCGTGCTAGACGTGGCAAGTCTGTTCCCTATGAGAAGCGTGCTCCTAAAAAACTTATTGATGCAGCTTCTGATAGTGACTCTGACTTGCCATTGGGTAATGGTTCTCTTACTGGTTGGATGGTTATGCCATCTACGACTCTACCGGGTACTGTCTCTCATAGGATTACTCTTAGCGATGGTTTTGTTCGATATGCTTCGGGGTTGCAGGGTATTTTGTCCTAGGCGGATCGTAAAGATCTTATGGCATTATATGGGTTTGTGGATGCCGGTATGCCTGTTCATCCTAGTGACGTGCCCTCCTGGTCTGGTCTGCGAGTGTGGGCTGATTTGAAGATGATGCTTGATGCCCCTCCCCATGCTCCTGTTTCTGGTGTCTAGAAGGACCAGCCACAATGGGTCATCCAGCGATGGAAGTTATATGCTGGCTGTGGTGTGCATGTGTTAGAGTTGGAGTCTGGTCTTATGGTGTTCATGTTCACAGATTTAGATTATCCGTTGACGATTGCTTCGATGAAGGCCATGCTTTCTTGTCACTTGCAGATTTCTAATGCCCCTTCCGGGAATGAGTCTTCTGTGGCAACTACACTGGTGGAAGGGATCCAAGCTCGCTTGCAAGCTGATAAGGTGGTTGCGTCTGGTCTGTGATATGGTTGGTTTGTAAGTTTTTATGTTTATTATTTTTTGTTTATCTGTTAATACTGCAATTCTTTTCACGAATATGTAAAGTGATTGGAGACTTTCTTTCATTATAGTTAAAAAAAACATACTTTTTTTATAATATCTGCTTATACTTTAAACAAATCATGGATTTTACACTTGTGAATACAATACCATCTGCTGATTCAAACTTTGGGTTCCTGTTGCTGATTCGCACTTGTACTGGTTGCTTGTTTCATCTGGTGTTGGACTTGGTCCTCACAACAAATGGTCTTCAACTCACCATGTCTAACCGACAAGAAAGAGTTGATTCACCTTGAGGGTACGGCTCCTGGTGTGATTCTCAAATCCGTTGATGGTTGCAAGGTTACCCAAAACTAGATGGTTTTCACTTGCCATGGCCCTCGACTGAAAAGTGGCTAATCCAAGAGGGTACGGCTCTTGGTAAAGATTTTATCAAATCCGTTGATAGCTGTAATAGCTTGCTTAAAGCTATAGGGTTTTCAACTCACCGATGCTTCATTGCTAAGAGTTGGCGAGTCCAGAGGGGTATGGCTTCTGGTAAAGACATATCAAATCCGTTGACGGCTGTGATGGTTTGCCTAAAATCATCAGGGTACCGCCACTCACCATTGATTCACGTTCTAAGAGTTGGGCTGGGTTCTGGTCTCACAGGGTGATGCTTATTCCACCAGAAAGACTGGCTAGCCCAAGAGCAAGCAGCTACTTGGTGAAGGCTCATCAAATCTGCTCATGTTGCTGTAAAGATTCAACACGATGCGGATTTGTTTCACGCTTTGGAGAAGCTTCTAGTGTTCCATGTGGCGGCGGTTCTTATGTTTCTTATCTTGCTGATGTTGTTGTTTCTTTTGCTGTTTCAATCCTCAAGCTTTATTGAACGTTTTACCAGGAAACTTGAACTCAACAGGTCAAATTCAAGTTTAGGGGAGGATTGTTAGGACCATTGAAATAGTTAATTGTAATAGGTAGACTAGGAGGTATGTAGTTCCTCCTGGTCATAGTAGTAGTAGGAGATAGTCGTGCTCCTGGTCCTAGTGAAAGTCAAACTTTATTATTTATTTATTATTCTGTTAGGATATGCATGAGATATCTTAGGAAAGGATATGTATATCAGTTTTACACGTTTTGTTTAATGATGTATTAGGGTTTCCTTGTAGTATAAAAGGAACCTTAGGCTGAAGGGTTAGACACACCTTCATCAAACGTAATTCTAGTCATTATCAATATAAGAAATCCTTAGAAAGGATCAAGTCATTATAGTTATTTTGTTCTTCTTTATAGTATTTGTATCCGCACTTATATTGTGTATAGAGTCTCTCTGTGAATAGACTTGTGATTACAGAAGTCGTTCACCGTTCCTGACAGGTTGCAAGATCCACATCTAGTGGACCCTACAGTTAGGCCAATGAAAGTTCTAACTATGGCCTAGTCTAGATTTTTGATTAAATTAGACTGAGTGTTATGAGTCGTTGTTAAGACCAGCGACATAGACTAGACCAACTGAAGTCAAAGCCTTAGCTGGCACACCAGAAACATTTAAGTCAAAGACAACGTCAAAGAAGTCGAAGATTATCTGAAGTCATACTCACCAAAGGTTATAGCCAAGTTGGGATGTAGAAGGAATGTACTGGTGTTCAAGGATCTCTGAGATGACAATACTCAGAGATCACTTACAACCCTTTTGAAGACTGAGCAAGCAGAGACTTGCCTTACCTTTATAGTATAGGTGGGAGAATCTCTAAAGTACTTTGTACGGAATAAAGTGGAGATTCAAGATAAAGCCTAGTATGACCTAATGGGATAAAGTGAACAGTTGACAGAACTGGTCACCTAAAGTTGGTTAAAGGTATGTCTCCTTATAGACATGCATTTAATGTTATGTACCACTTCCATTCATAAGTGGGCACGTACCAACTACTCCCACTAATGTAACATCCTCGTACCACTATAAATATGAGGAAGAATGAAGACAAACTCAACCCTTATGCTTATAATTATTATCTAAGTATTTTCTCCCATTTGAACCTCTGAGTCCCTCAGCTGTTAACATCAACTCTAAGGTTCACTTGTAAACTTGAGTCTCGAATCAAGTTTACTGTTTTAAAGGGTTCTTTCTTTATTGTCATTCAACGGGTGTATCCATAACAATTTGTAATACTTTGTTTATAAGATTAATAAAGCATTACGCGTTTGAAAAAGTATATCATCTTGTGTTATCTTTGTATAGAGGTATAGTATCAACAATTATCATATTTTGGGAATTTCAATTGGTATTAGAGCGGTTTCATTTATAAAACTTTTATAAACCGTTCTTGTTTTTAAAATCAAGATCCTAATATGCTTGATAATATGCCTCATATGCCACCACCCTTTGAACAAACGAGTCAAGAAAATGCTACCACCACCACTCCGGCCACAACATCCACTACTACCACACCCATTCTTGCTGTGAGTGTGAGTACTAATGATTATAACATTCCTCAACTTCTTGATAGAAGAGGAGGGTCAAATGTGTCCAATTTCCCTACTTTTGATGAAGAGGATTTTTCTAGCTGGAAAAGTGAATTCCTCATATATCTGGATGGCCTAGAACCTTTTCTCATAGAGATTATAGAAGATGAGACCCTATGTACCTATGGCTGTTTCTTGTACCCCTCAGAGACCCATTAAGAAGCATGTCAAACCATGGTCTCCAGCAGATAGACGTCTGGATAACCAGGACAAGAGACTTAAAAGTATCATTGTCTCTTGCCTACCCAAAAACATAATGTAGTCTATCATTAAATGCAACTCTGCCAAAGAGATGTGGACCGAATTAGTTCTTGGGTATGAAGGTCCAGGGGAAATAAAGGAAACCAAAATCCAAGCCCTGAGATTTAAGTTTAATGCATTTAAAGCTCTAGAAACAGAAACCGTTGTTCAAACCTATGCAAGGCTTAATATTTTGCTCAATGATCTAGGAAACAGTGGTGTTGTCTTACCAAAGGCTGAGGGTAATGCTACTTTTGTCAATAGCTTGCAAGCCTAGGAAATGGCTTAGTTTAAACCAGACCTAAAAAGCCAATAATGTTATTAAGAATGACACTCTGGCCCAACTGTTTGGTAGATACAACTATGAAGAAGTATTGATTGACTCTATCTACAAATCAGAGACTGATAGGTTTACTACTCAGATCACTGGATCAAAAGCTCTTGTTACTAATCATTCTTTACAGGACAACGACTCTGACATAGAAGAAGACACTAGGAGCAGTCAAGAATTCCTTGATGAGTTGAATGCTGAGTTCTGTGACAGAGCTCTTCTTGCTGATAAAAAAAGATACTACAAGAGATCTAGGAGAGTTAGAGCAGCCGAAGCTGAAAAATCCAAAGTAACATGCTATACTTGTGGAAAAACTGGTGTAACACCCCATTTTGGTAAATGGAATGTCACGCGTGATTATGGCGTGTCATCAAAGCGTAGAAGGATAAATGTCTTAAAGATTACATGACCATAAAGGAAATACCGGAAACAAACATCGGTACCCCAAAGTATAAGCTCATCACACACAAACATAAGTACTGTAATGGAAAAGGACTAAACAATGTCCATGGAAACAAGTAACAAAATGTATGATGATAAGCATAATGTAATGAAGGCTAGAAAGCTTCCAATCTATATACACGTATGCTTAGTGTCTACAAGCGTCCCTGAGTACCTGCCGTTTTGGGAACATGAAAGGAAAACGACTTAGTATAATGCTTAGCGCACGGATATGCAAGCATATAATGAATAACATAAGCATATACAAAATATAGCAATGGAATTAATTAAGTCCTCGAAAACCTGGTATAACTTAGTAAATCTAGTTTTATAGTTTGAAATGCCTTATGTTTATCTTATGAAAACTGTTTAACATGTTAACCATTAAGCCAATATATGTCATGAAATATCAACGTGCATGAATACTTGGAGGGGTGACCTCATCATGAAATTAGAGGGGTTGCCTCTAATTAATATAGGTTTGGGTAGGGGATCAGCTCCTTGTGAAGGATGCAAGGAACACACAACATTCACCTGAATAATCTGTTAAAAACATGTAACCTAGGATGCACCCATACGCCCCACATGATAACATAACAATATGCCCAAAAGCTGAAAGGGATGCCGCGAGCTATCACTCCGCCGTGGTGAAGTCATAACAGTGGTGCCTCCAGTGTTATGGTTATGGTACCTCTATAACTAGGTGAAACTGGTCATGCATGTATATGGATCAGACATTTAATTAAACATAAGCAAATCAAAACATATAAAACATATACTGGGAAAACAGTTGGCTGCATACGGGAAATCCTAATAAGGAAAGAATGTCCATACTGAAAGGACGGAGAATCCTACTTTGATATCAATAATGCTACATAAATAGTGTACATGTATAAGTATTCTGATTACTGAGTACGTAACTGGTTTTATATCGTGTCCTAGCTTGTTTTATATGTTCATGTCTTGTTTTACTGATTTTAACGTTATATTGTGTTTATCATGTATTATGTATATTCTGTTTAAGTATTACTCGCATTTCTTGTATTGTTATACTTGTTGTGTAATAATAAGTAACTTTCTAAAAATAGCAGGTTTCCTAAAATGGAAAGTTTCCAAAAATAGAATGTTTCCAAAAATAGAAAGTTTCCAAAAATAGATTAACTGCTTAAAATAGATAAGTTTCTAAAAATAGATAGTTCCTAAAAACAGTAAGTTTCGTGAAATAGAAAGTTTCCTGAAATAGAAAGTTTCCATAATTAGAATTAAGCTGGATTAGTAAAGATAAGCTTAAGTTTTACTGATTAAATATACTAGGTCATGTGATTATTATTATAGTTTATTAATTATAACATGTTAATTAAATAAACTATAAGTTATACGATTTAATTAAATATATTCACTATTTAATTAAACTAAAGTGTATATAATACTTAGGTTAAAACATGTATTAATATTTATATTAATATAACCTAAGTCATGGAAATTAATTAATTATATGACATGTTAAATAATTAATTAATTACTATAGTCTAATTTACATAAATAAATACTTAGGGTAAAATCATGTATTTTTAAATATTAATAATAACCTAAGTCCATGTTTTAATTAAATTAATTATATGACATGTTAAATTAATTTAATTAACAAGTAAATAAATAAACTTGTAAAAATAATAAACCGAACCCATGTATTATTTTTATTAAAAACATGTCGTGAACCGGACCCGTGAACCCATGAACCGGTCCCAACCAAAACCCCACCAAAAATAGTGGCAAACCGGCCTAAGCCGGTTGCCCCTGCTCTCGGCAAAACTACCACCGGCTATAGCCGGTGGTCTTGCCCTCTCGGCCCAGCCGCTGACGCCACCAAAGTTCCCACTGGCAGCAGCCAGTGGTCCCCTACTGCCTGCGGTGGGTTCCTCCTGCTTACCAAAAATAGCCACCAGTAGTTGCCGGTGGTGGGGTTGTGGCTGCCGAGACCAACCGAACCACAAGGACACCCCCGACGCGAGTCGAGGTGCCTTGCCCTTGCTGCCGACTGAACACCAACACCACCGAGACCTTTGAATCATGTGGTGATGCGAACCAAACGACACCGAGAGTCGTGAGACTGTTGGTTTGTGTGGTGGCCGAACACCAAACCCGAAAACATCCTTGTATTATTTACCCACCATGGTTTTACTTGTTTTAATTCTTGTGTTTTTATACCCCATGATCATACATGCATAAAACATTAAAAGAATAAAAAGAAAGGATTTTCGGATTACCAAAACACGTGGAATCAATAGATCTTGGATACACGAACACGTTCTTGTGATTTGTTAAATAAAAATCAACCAAGCCCCTTGTTTCTTTGGTGTAGCCGCCGGCCTAAGGAGAGAGTAAGAAGGATTTTAGGGTTTTTGCTTCTCTAAAAATTCTTTTGTAATGTTTATGTTTTTCCATATTTGTTTCTTTAATAAAATCAACATGGGTTGGGCCCCCTCTCTTTCCTTGCCGCGGCTACCAGGGCCCACCAAGGGAAACCCGTAGCTATTTCGTGTTCTAAACTATTACGTGTTCATGTGTTCGTATTTACGTGACATTATTCTTAAATATTCGTGTTATTATATATACTTGTACGTAGTCGTAATAATAATTACATAAACACATAATTATACGTTCGTGATTCTTACGTTCATGATTTCATGTTCGTGATTTAATTATTATTGATAATATTTATCGTGCATTTATACATACTAAATACTTATCGTGTAATAATACGTACGTAGTTCTTGTAATTTATGTTCGTGAAACGTATTATGTTATAAAATGAAAGTTTTAATCATATACATACGATACTAAGGGTACTATTCATGGTAAAAGCATGCGGGTTTTACAACTCTTCCCCCCTAAAAAGAATAATTCGTCCCCGAATTATAGATAAAGTAAACTGAAAAAGAGGAACATACCCGAATTCAAAACTTAAAATGAGGGTAAGAAATCCGGATAGAATCCTCGGTCTCCCAAGTGGCTTACCGCTCGGTATGATCCCTCCAAAGGATTTTGACGAATGGAATCGTCTTCTTCCTCATGACTCGTTCTTGCCTGTCAAGAATTCGTTCGGGTTCCTCTATGAAGGTAACATCTTCAGGAATCTGTTCTAGTAGATACTGAACCATGTGATGTCACACCCCACCATGGCGAAATATGAGGCACGACGTATGGATATCATCACAACAATAGCGTGTCTATAGAGATAACTAAATGATATAAGAAATGTCATAAATGGCGACACAAATGTCATGACAATATCTCAACATGCAGGAGTCTAGGTAAGTAGGTAACAGTCCTACCTCTTACCCAAGACAAACAAGTAACATAATCAAAACAACATATGTGCCACAGTATCACTTATTTAAATGAGCAAATAAAAACTAAGAAGGAAACGTGGATTCTCCTTCTACATGCAATCCTAAGCTTCTCCAATCCTAGCCACTTATGTTCTCATGCTTAACCATAGTATCACCTGAAAGAGACACTAAAACACGTCAACATAAAGTTGGTGAGAGTCATAGGTTTAGACTCTAACGCTAAATCAGTTATAAGCTGTGAATAACAACCATCAACACAATAACATATGGACAATGTGCTACAATTATGTATTAACAACTAGCATTCAAGATCAATCATACCAAACCAATCCAAGGCTCCTACCTTGCCAAACAACATCATGGTACCATAGATGATCACACTATGTACCTATCCTAAGGCCACTACCTTGGCAAACCACAAGGCCCCTACCTTGTCAAACCATAATAACTGAGACATCACGTGTCCCCCGATCCAAATCATACACAATCAAGAATCACATAGCAGTTAATCACATAATGTACACACAAGTCCATCACAAACCATGAAAACATTCATAGCAACACTTTAGAAATAACTCAACACAATGTCTCTTCCATCCCATCTGGAAGTCAAAATCAATAGTAAACATGGGACTATGAAACTCACCTGATTGAGCTTCTCCAAGAGTCCGCGCACTAGCAAAAGCTAACAAACCAAAAACACATAATCAATACACAAACCAATCACCAAGATGGCTCATCAACCTATGATGAACATCTAGCCAATTCCCATATAAATACCTCATTGATAAGCTCTAATCACCCCATTACCCTTCCTTAACAAGTCCTTAACTTGGTTAAGTTTAATAACTATCCCGTTCATATTTTACACAAAACAGTCCCAGTTTTTAGGTCTCAAAACTTTAAGTCAAACGTCCACTTAAACATACTCATGGGTTCTGTAAAATGAATATTCATACTTTTACATATGTTAGCTAAAACCTCCCACTTGACCTAACCTTAAAGCTACTGTTAAGGCCCCGATATATTTATATATATTGCTACCTATCCAGAATTCACTGATTTTAAACGTATGAAAAGTTTGTTACAATTAGAGGGTCTTACCCTAATCCACAATCTTAGCCCAAGTGCAGATACTTACTAGAATATATAAACCATCTCTCATGTTCGTGAGAAGATCCCAATGCAAACCTATGTACCCCAAACAACCCAAAACTTAAAAAGAAAACAGGTTGACTTCAAAACTGTTTTGACCACCGACTGTTGTAACATGTTTTTGACCCACTTCTCGACCTCCAATATAGTTCTAACTTCTTGCATTGGAAAGCCACTTCAATTACCTTTTCAGGGGTATGTGAATCATAAAATAAGAGTTTGTAGTACTCCCAATATGATTAAAACAATTGACTCAAAATTCTGCCCAGTTTTTAAAAACGGGTTTAACAAAATCAACCTCATTAATTAACCCTAATCCCTCTAATTACAAGCCCTAATTTATTTAATCATTAAAATATGATTAATATACTTTTTTAATTAAACCCCAATCTAATCCATCATATGATCATAGAAACATTAAAAACATTTAATATGAAAAGGGTTAAGAAAGTTTTACCTTTGAATTAATAGAAGATGAAGAAAACCTAATTTTTTGAAGAACCCTAATTGGCCACCGTTGATGAATTTCGGCTAGGAGATGTTATGAAGGTTAAAAACCTGATTATTATGGTTATGAGTTGGGTTTGGTTAAGTCCTAAAGGCCCCCTAATCCCATTACCAGCCCATTAGGCCTGTTTTGGGCCTTTCCCTTCCTTCTTTCTTCTTTGGTGCGTCTAAACCGACCCAAATACCCCTAAATTCGTTTTTTTTTTATTTTTATTATTTAATATTATGTTATTAATATTAATTTAATTTTCCTTAATTTATTTCAGCTCCTAAAGCTTCCAAAACCACAAAACCGAAAAACTAGTCAAATTTACGCGTTTCACCGTAAAAGACGTAAAATATACACTTTTGAAAAAAATCTCAAATTTTGCAATAAACTTCATAACTAAGTCCTAAATGACTTAAAACCATCCCGAAAAATATTCATATGACTAATTACCTCATCCGCGACCTCTAAATGCTAAACCGTAAATCGTAAAAATACGATTTTCTATAATACATATGCGTATACTTAGAACCACCAAATAACACCATCTCACTTCATAGTCACTACCATGTGAACTCATGAACATGAAATCATCACACATCGTTTCATTCACAAGGTACCCCGTACCGCAAACGATATCCAAACCACAATCTATACACACCAATAAGCACATAAACACGTAAAGACACGCAACTAGCACAAAATAAAACTAAGTGACGAACCTCAAAAACAGGGTTGTCACATCACTCCCTCCTATTAGAAATCTCGTCCCGAGATTTACTCCTTAGGATCAAACACACAGACAACAAATCACACGAGGATACTTGTTCTAAAAGAACTCCTCTCATTTCCACGTGAACTTCAGTTCAAGTTTCAAAATACCACATATACAAAGCAAAAACAATTAAACTCATTGCCAAACTCTTGACCTCACAGTCAATAAATCTCCTAGATGACTCTTTGATAAAACAAAGACTCTCATTAACACAAGTCCCGAATAATCGTACAGGCAAAATGCATTTTCAAACAACCTTTACCAATCCCAATACATGAAATATATCATGTATACCACTCATTTCCCCCAGGAAATTCTATGCTCATAAGCTACTGGTCTGATCTTTCTAAAGATCATAAATAGACCTATAAAACTCTACATAAACTCTTCCATTTTACCAAAACATACCACCCGTTACTATGGGTGAAACTTCATACATAACTTTGTCACTAAACTCTAGTGGTTTCCTCCTTTTCAACATAGCATCCCTTGTTGCTCTCATTCTTTCCACAAACACCATTACCACATTAGTAGCCTCTTTACCAATTCTAGTCCACAATGGGGACAACTCACCCTATCCTTTCATATAGTGCCTCAAATGGCATTTATCGACTTCTAGTATGATAACTATCATTATATGAAAACTCAGCCATCGCTAATGAGTTTCCTAACTCCCTCTAAATCAATCATTCATCCATACTACTTTTTGCTTATCTCTCTACAATCTTAATTTCCATTTCATCTTATATCCCGTCTTCAGCCTATAATCCAGACGTTTCCTCCTTTATTCCCTGCATCCTCATTAACGGGGAATATGCCCCTCTCTCCGGTGACTCTCTCTCCTTGTAGGAGAATTCTTGATGATGTAATGCGTTCTCCAACTATCTCCAAAACTCACGCCAATGCTCTAGGCGTCTTTCTCAATTACCCCTATAGTATACTCATACCAACCATTAGTCTATCAACAGTATACTATGCTTGCTTCCCATCGTTTTCTTCCCTTACCATAATTCTTCATAAGGCACTCCATACCTATTAGATTAACTTTTACACAAAACCTCTTATTCCATCGTATCTGCACGAAATCCTTCTAACTTCTCAACTATGTCACTCCTTATTCCTCTTGAAATACGTGATGAATTAGTCAGTCTATCGACTATCACCCAACTCTCGTCGTACTTATTCCTCCACCGCATTATGTATCCCTTCCAACAACTTCGTCCTTACACCGCCCCTTTCTAAGCTACTCCTATCTATGTAGGAAGTATAGTCTACATGCGAAATCTAAGGGACTTGTTCCTATGGAGATTCCCCTTGGTCTAATTCCACGCCTTATGACAAAAGGGGAGTCGGCGTGGCGTAAAGTGAAGATTGGGGGGAGTAGAGAAAAATTCCCTTCTGGGGTATTCCGAAGGTGTAACCTAGGCAACAAAAAAGGGGCCCGATACTTCAACTAGAGGGCATCGTCTTCACCTCTTGGTTCAGAGGAAGGGGCCCTTTTCTCCATATGATTGTCCAAGACACGCAACATACATGTTGACGCGTTCTCTGCTTTAGACAACTCAACTCGTGCAACCTACATCCTTCATCCAAACCACCCTAATACGTCATCCCTATAGTTCAAGTTCGTCTCAACTTCACTTCATTCTTCTTATTCCATGTCTCATCAACAATGCTTTCCTTTCCCAGATGGTACTTGGCCTTGCAATTTTCTTTCATCACTTAACTCCACCCATCACCTTTTCCAAAAGTTCAATCAAGATGATTGAATATGTGTTGGAGACGTTCATGATCCGTATAGATCATTCTCCACGTCTCGTACACCAAATGCCTCTAGCATTCTAGGCACATATAACAATCCAGCCCCACTAACTAAGTCCATCTATTTCTTCCAAATCTTCAGTTCCTGCAACGTATAAGTGATCGCCTTTCTTTGTCGTCCTCGTACGCGTCCAGATCCTTGCTCCACGTATCGTCATGCTTCGCGAATTCATCCGGTCCTTCCGATAATGCCAAGATCGGCTCATTACCCAATCCACCTCTTCAGCCTCCAAAACGCTTCCTCATCCTTCTTCACTTCGCCCCTTGCTGGTTCCAGGATATGCCATCATCTCTAACTACTAATCATGGTAAACTTAATACTAAAACTCACACTTGAAAATCTCACGTATAACTCCACTCCAAACCACACATAATTCGCCTCACTCTCCTTCTCAGATTTGAGTAGATCAAGATGTCTTCGATGCTCCTGATGACAACTCGTTTATACACGTTCATGCACACTTGGTTAATTGACACCATGAAAACTACTAGTGCTTTGGCGAATCCAAATGCATAACCGTAATCCCAAAGCGTTCATACAACATCCTTAGCAATTTCAACTATTTCCTCCTTACACCCTCTCTCAGCGACAATACGAATAAATTCCTACCACGTTCTACTTGCAAAATTCTACACGCATTTTAAAAGACTAATGCTTCCTCTCATCAGACCACTCAACCGCTTACCACATCCAATCTACTACTAAGCAACTCGACTTTTACCTTGCATCCGTTGCAATTTCAATCAACTCTTGTTCTTGGAATCATTCCATCAACAATTTCCTTGGAAAGACACTAACTTCAACTCCTCTCACTTCTCCTACTTGCTCTATTTATGGTTCTACCTCAAAATAATAGGCAAACCTACTAAATTTCAGGAAGTTTTTAGAAAACATACATGCCTTACGAACAATATCCCCGTCCAACACTCTCTATGGCACGTTACTTGTGCTGGTATCCCACAAATCTCTATTCATCTCCTTGGGACTCCTAAGAGATCCCATGACCACGTTAGTTCGTCTACGAACTTCTTTCCTCCCCACTAAGGGTATTTCGACCGTTCTCTCATGGTCACCTACTTAAGCGTGTAGGCGCGACCAAGTCTTTCATACGACTACCTCAACGCTCCCGAACAATACGAAACCAAAACTACAGCCTGAATCCATCAGATACGATGAACGAATCAAACCAACGGATAACTAACGATATTTCACGTGCACCAGTTAAAACAAGTCAAAAACCACGAGACTCAAAAGAAAACTCAAACCCAAAGCGTGTATCAATTCAAAATGATCCATGACAACGAAAAATAATCCAAAGAACACCCAATGGCAACCAAACATATTACGCCCCGTGACATATTATTTAGACCGTGCAAAAGATCAACTTTTCCAAAGAATATATATCTCTTTTTTTATTTATTTATTATTACCTTCCACATCTATGTGACTCAAACAATCTACAAACAACCCTCTTGACGAACTCAAAACACAACTCAAAGACTAGGTATCCCGTGTATCCCAAATCATAAAAATAAACTACTATTCAAACTCAACCTTTAACCCGACACTTGTACAACAATTTTGACCAGTCCACTAACCTCCCATGGCTATACATTCTGAATATTTGAAAAGTACGTTCCGAGTACATAATTTTTTTGCTTTTGAATCAGTCAAAAAGCTCTAAAAACGAACAAGTTATGACCAAACAGTTTTATATTAATGAAAGATAAAATTATATGGGAAATCTTCATAAACTCAATTTAACCTTGTATTAATAATTATAAATGACGTGAATCGGTTAAACCCAATTATGTAAACTATGTAAGTAGAAAGAAATTTTACTTCGCTTTATTTTAAAGAAAGTCTTTTAGAATTTGAAATATATAAGTGTTGATTTAAAAAGAAATCTTATGTTACATCTTGTTTCAAACACGACCCCAACACCTTACCCTTATTTTACCGAATACGACCAACTATCTAACCCTATACTAGATTTCCAAGTCCCCTTTTTCCATATACCAACCAAAAGAAATGTAAGACTCAACACGAAAGATTTCATTATCTCAAAAGAAATCCCAGGTTATTTCAATAGACTTAAAACAAAGAACACCGTTTTAAAACGTACACGTGAAATACGAAACTCAAAGAATACGCTACAAGACACAGTTCAAAAGATTCAAAACGTCGTTGAAACTCCACCAAACTCCAGCACCATAAAACACGAACAAACACAAGGTACGTTCAAGTTATAATAACTAGTGAACGACCATATACCATAACTTAACACATAGTAGTATATATACATCCGCATATGTATACCTATTGAATCCCCCAAACATACTCGTTATCATACACGTAAGTCAATCAATCGCTTTATACGCTCGTTTTTCCATACGAGTAATCACCATCTCATCGTGCCATAACAAGGCATAATGCCCACCTCCAAAACCAAACCATATCGTGTGCCCTCAAAATCACACAACACAACCATAACCCAAAACATATAACACAAAAAGAACCATAGCCATATCATAGGCAGCCATTACATAAACCAATATATTATACGTATACCCAACTTCTACATTTGACCATATACAAGCATGTACTAACCCTCTTTAATGCAATCATACTTAAGAACCCATTGAAGTTGTGGTACTTGTATAACTATGTTGGCCACCATACTTATACAATTACCCTTTCCCGAATGCACTCCCTCCTATGATGACACTTATAAGAATCAATACAACATATAACACATAAATCCATCTACTCACATAAGCTCATAACCACATAACCAATAAGATTCAAAACTCCATCCATAAAAATAACATAATAAAACTCTTGGAATACAGAAATCCATAGTCTAGCTAAAACAGCCTAGACTAAATCCAAAACAAAAACATAATCAGTTATAAGTCATGTCGCCCATAAGAGTGTAAACGACTTAAAATCCTTCCTACACATGTACTCCTAGTAACTCAAACCACCACACGATTCTTAGGGAACATGACTTAAACATCAAAAGAAAAATAATGTACCTCAGGTACATAAAATAACCCAACAAAAGATAGAACTACCATGTACCAAATTATGTACTATAATGTACAATTTAATCAAAATACGACAATGACTAGTGTGCACGATTATGGTTCAACCCGCACTAGTCACAACCCAAAAAGAAAATAACATGTGGCTAAGTATGAACTTACTATGGTTCAATTCATACTAGTCAAAACATCACAATAAATAACATTCAAACACATCAATTATAATAAAATGCACACATACTCCTATGACGCCTATATGCAGGGACCCTTAAGCTATAGACTAGGCTACGCGACTAGGCAACCTAATTCTCTATAACCATTGTCTCTGATACCATTCTGTCACACCCCACCATGGCGGAATATGGGGCACGACGTATGGATATCATCACAACAATAGCGTGTCTATAGAGATAACTAAATGATATAAGAAATGTCATAAATGGCGACACAAATGTCATGACAATATCTCAACATGCAGGAGTCTAGGTAAGTAGGTAACAGTCCTACCTCTTACCCAAGACAAACAAGTAACATAATCAAAACAAACATATGTGCCACAGTATCACTTATTTAAATGAGCAAATAAAAACTAAGAAGGAAACGGGGATTCTCCTTCTACATGCAATCCTAAGCTTCTTCAATCCTAGCCACTTATGTTCTCATGCTTAACCATAGTATCACCTGAAAGAGACACTAAAACACGTCAACATAAAGTTGGTGAGAGTCATAGGTTTAGACTCTAACGCTAAATCAGTTATAAGCTGTGAATAACAACCATCAACACAATAACATATGGACAATATGCTACAATTATGTATTAACAACTAGCATTCAAGATCAATCATACCAAACCAATCCAAGGCTCCTACCTTGCCAAACAACATCATGGTACCATAGATGATCACACTATGTACCTATCCCAAGGCCACTACCTTGGAAAACCACAAGGCCCCTACCTTGTCAAACCACAATAACTGAGACGGCACATGTCCCCCGATCCAAATCATACACAATCAAGAATCACATAGCAGTTAATCACATAATGTTCACACAAGTCCATCAAAAACCATAAAAACATTCACAACAACAATTTAGAAATAACTCAACACAGTGTCTCTTCCATCCCATCTGGAAGTCAAAATCAATAGTAAACATGGGACTATGAAACTCACTTGATTGAGCTTCTCCAAGAGTCCGCGCACTATCAAAAGCTAACAAACCAAAAACACATAATCAATACACGAACCAATCACCAAGATGGCTCATCAACCTATGATGGACATCTAGCCTATTCCCATATAAATAACTCATTGATAAGCTCTAATCACCCCATTACCCTTCCTTAACAAGTCCTTAACTTGGTTAAGTTTAATAACTATCCCGTTCATATTTTACACAAAACAGTCCCAGTTTTTAGGTCTCAAAACTTTAAGTCAAACGTCCACTTAAGCATACTCATGGTTTCTGTAAAATGAATATTCATACTTTTACATATGTTAGCTAAAACCTTCCACTTGACCTAACCTTAAAGCTACTGTTAAGGCCCCGATATATGTATATATATTGCTACCTATCCAGAATTCACTGATTTTAAACGTATGAAAAGTTTGTTACAATTAGAGGGTCTTACCCTAATCCACAATCTTAGCCCAAGTGCAGATACTTACTAAAATATATAAACCATCTCTCATGTTCGTGAGAAGATCCCAATGCAACCCTAAGTACCCCAAACAACCCAAAAATTAAAAAGAAAACAGGCTGACTTCAAAACTGTTTTGACCTCCGACTGTTGTAACATGTTTTTTACCCACTTCTCGACCTCCAATTTAGTTATAACTTCTTGCATTGGAAAGCCACTTCAATTACATTTTCAGAGGTATGTGGATCGTAAAATAAGAGTTTGTAGAACTCCCAATATGATTAAAACAATTGACTCAAAATTCTGCCCAGGTTTTAAAAACGGGTTTAACAAAATCAACCTCATTAATTAACCCTAATCCCTCTTATTACAAGCCCTAATTTATTTAATCATTAATATACTGTTTTTAATTAAACCCTAATCTAATCCATCATATGATCATAGAAATATTAAAAACATTTAATATGAAAAAGGTTAAGAAAGTTTTACCTTTAAATTAATAGAAGATGAAGAAAACCTAATTTTTTGAAGTACCGTAATTGGCCACCATTGATGAATTTCGGCTAGGAGATGTTATGGAGGTTAAAAACCTGATTATTATGGTTATGAGTTGGGTTTGGTTATGTCCTAAAGGCCCCCTAATCCCATTACAAGTCCATTGGGCCTGTTTTGGGCCTTTCCCTTCCTTCTTTCTTCTTTGGTGCGTCTAAACCGACCCAAATACCCCTAAATTCGTTTTTTTATTTTTGTTATTTAATATTATGTTATTAATATTACTTTAATTTTCCTTAATTTATTTCAGCTCCTAAAGCTTCCAAAACCACAAAACCGTAAAACTAGTCAAATTTACGTGTTTTACCGTAAAAGACGTAAAATATACACTTTTAAAAAAATCTCAAATTTTGCAATAAACTTTATAACTAAGTCCTAAATGACTTAAAACCATCCCAAAAAATATTCATATGACTAATTACCTCATCCGCGACCTCTAAATGCTAAACCGTAAATCGTAAAAATACGATTTTCTATAATACATATACGTATACTAGAACCACCAAATAACACCATCTCACTTCATAGTCACTACCATGTGAACTCATGAACATGAAATCATCACACATCGTTTCATTCACAAGGTACCCCGTACCACAAACGATATCCAAACCACAATCTATACACACCAATAAGCACATAAACATGTAAAGACACGCAACTAGCACAAAATAAAACTAAGTGACGAACCTCAAAACCAGGGTTGTCACATGTGAAGGGGATACTTCACCGACTCACTCAATGACATCAAATGGTCCGATGAATCTAGGACTGAGCTTCCCTTTGATTCCAAAACGCTTAACGCCACGTGCTGGCGATACCTTAAGAAAGACGTGCTCTCCTACGTTAAAATATTAGTCCCTATGATGCTTGTCGGCATAACTCTTCTGACGTGATCGTGCTTCTTGCAATTTCTGCTTAGCTACAACGACATTCTCGTTCGTCAACTCTATCATTTCTGGTCCTTCAAGTGTTCGCTCACCAACCTGATCCCAGCAGATTAGGGCGCGACACTTTCTGCCATATAACATCTCAAATGGAGCACACTTAATGTTGGCGTGCCAACTGTTGTTGTATGTAAACTCTACCAAACAGATGTAATCGTCCCAGTCTCCCGTCCATTCCAACGCACATGACCTCAACATGTCTTCTAATGTCTGAATCGTACGCTCCGATTGCCCGTCTGTTTGAGGATGAAAAATCGTGCTAAGCTTAAGTTTTGTACCCCAAGCTTTCTATAGAATCTTCCAAAATCGTGAAGTGAAACAAGACGATACTAGATGGAGCACCATGAATTCTCATGATCTCCTTCTTGTAAGTATCGGCGAGTTTACTGACCGAATCTTCCTTGCTGATCGGTAAGAAATGAGCTGAATTAGTAAGTCGATCAACGATAACCCAAATCGCATCGTGCCTCCTATTTGTCCGCGGAAGACGGGTAACAAAATCTATGGTGATCTTGTCCCACTTCCACTCTGGAATATCTAACGGTTGTAGAAGACCGCCAGATCGCTGATGCTCGATCTTAACCTGCTGGCATGTAAGACATTTGGAGACGTAAGTCGCAACATCCTGTTTCATACCACTCCACAAAAAGTATTGCTCGATGTCGTGGTACATATTGGTCGAACCAGGATGATTGGAGAATGGGGAGCTATGAGCCTCAGCTAACAATGCTTCCTGGAGTTCTTGATCATAAGGAACACAAAGTCTCGTGCCCCGTCATAAGATACCGTCTTTGTCTACCCGAAATTCTGTCTGCTTCTCTAAGTTCTGAATTATCGCCCAAATTTCACCATCATCCTTCTGAGCTTCCTTGATCCTAGAGAGTAACTCAGGTTCCACTCTCAGATTAGCCTAGTAACCGTGTTGTCCATGTACCATGATCTTGATGTCTAGTCGTTCTAAGTCTCTTATAATCTCCTCCTCAATTTTAATGCCGTTTATCATTCCGGACTTTCTACTAAGTGCATCTGCCACTACATTCGCCTTGTCGGGATGATACTATAGATTAAAGTCATAATCCTTCAACAGTTCTAACCATCTCCTCTGTCTCATGTTCAGTTCACGTTGAGTGAAGATGTACTTCAAGCTCTTGTGGTCTATGAAAATGTCACATGATTCTCCATACAAGTAGTGCCTCCATATCTTCAATTCAAACACGACTGCTGCAAGTTCTAAGTCATGCGTAGGGTAATTTCCCTCATAAGGCTTAAGTTGTCGTGAAGCGTACGCGATCACTTTCCCACATTACATGAGAACACAGCCAAGTCCCTTCCGTGAAGCATCACTGTAGATTTTAAATCCACCTGTACTAGATGGGAGAGTAAGATTCGGTGCAGATACTAACTTCTGCTTTAGGTTTTCAAAGCTCTTCTCTCTTTCTTCAGTCCAGACGAATTTCTCCCCTTTTCGCATCAGTTTGGTCAATGGTAGTGCTAAATGGGAAATGTTCTCTACGAACCTACGGTAGTAACCAGCTAAGCCTAGGAAATTGCAAACTTCAGTCGCTGATGTTGGTCTTGGCCAATTGGTAATAGCCTCAACCTTTGCTGGATCCATGGTGATTCCTTCTGTTGATACAATATGACCTAAGAACACCACCTTGTCTAACCAGAAATCACACTTAGAGAATTTAGCATACAACTGCATCTGGCGAAGAATCTTTAGCACTGTACGAAGATGGTCTCCGTGTTCCTCCTTGGACTTAGAGAATATTAGGATGTTGTCAATGAAGACAATGACGAACTTGTCCAGAAATTCATGGAAGATTCTGTTCATCAAATCCATGAACACAGCTGGAGCATTGGTAAGGCCAATGGCATGACTACAAATTCATAGTGCCCATAAGGTGTACGAAACACAGTCTTGGAGATGTCCTGTTCTTTAACCCGTAGCTGATGATAACCCGACCTCAGATCAATTTTGGAGAAATGTTTGGCCCCTTAGAGTTGGTGAAACAAGTCGTCAATGCGTGGTAAAGGATACCTATTCCTGATGGTGATCTTGTTGAGCTCGCGGTAATCTATGCATAGACGCATACTGTCGTCTTTCTTCTTCACGAATAAGACTGGTGCGCCCCATGGAGATGTGCTCGGTCGAATGAAACCTCGTTCCAGAAGTTCTTGCAATTGGTCCTTCATCTCTATGGGAGCCATGCGATAAGGAGCCTTGGAAATCGGCTCAACCCCTAGGATGAGCTCGATGTTAAACTCCATTTCACTTGCAGGCGGTATGCCCGGAAGTTCTTCTGGAAATACCTCTGGAAATTCTGACACTATTGGCTGATTCTGAATTGATGGAGATTCAACATCCATGTCATGAATAGTAGCTTGATATCCCTCGCAACCATGTGAAAGTAAAGGACGTGCTTGCAGGGTTGATATGATTTATACAGACCTTCCGGGTACGAACCCATTGTGAATGTACTCTGGTGCATTTGCATCACCGAAGATTAACCGATATGTATGGCAGTCAATGATGGCGTGATGTTTGGATCGCCAGTCCATGCCCAATATCATGTCAAAATCACTCATGTCTAGCGGAAGTGCGTCAACAGGATGAATCTTGTCGTCAAACTCTAGGGAAGGCTCGTGTACACATGGGTTATGCGTACAGAGTCTCTTAAAGGCGTGGAATGTTTAGTACATTCTCTGATGGCATAAGGGATATCCTAACATTCTTAGAAAAAGCAATAGAAATGACCGAATGAGTAGCACTCGTGTCAAATAAAACACATGCAGCTTGACCATACATATACAAGATTCCAGTGATGGTACTTGTAGACTTGTTGGCCTGATCGCGAGAAGTCGTGTAAACTCGTCCACTAGTAGGAGGCGGCTTGGAATCAGCATGTCCTGATTTGCCCTCCATCTCGCCCTTGCGGCAGTCCTTCATGCGATGACCAGTAAGGCCACACTTGTAGCATGCGTCACTGTCGCGGCGACATGGCCCTGGGTGCCTACGGTTGCAGGTAGTGCAAAGAGGATGAGTATACCCTCCAGCAGGTGCCCTTGTTGGCTGGGAGCCTGTTAAGAACAGTATACATGAGACATGGTTTATAGGTACAAAAGGAAAATGCGGAAAATCGTAAGATGTAATACCAGTAATAGCTGGACGGTTAGGCTGTGAACCTCTTTGGTTCTGGTCCCTCCCGTTACCATGATTCCTGGTAGAAGATTGCTAATGTGTCAGAATTATGAAATATCACATATAACATAAGGAAATGAGTAAGTGTAAGGACCTGCTGCTGTTGGAGTTTCCAGCGTTGTTACGGTAATTATCATTACCGCCACGCCTATCCGTAGCAGAACGGTCGTGAGTCTGACCGTTTCCCTTGGGCTAAGTAGGCTGTTGCTGAGTAGCCGACTGAGACCGGTCCCCAATCTTCTGCCTGAAAGATGCAATTTAAAAAGAGATAAATATTGGATTATACTGAAAGAATTCGGAATGGTAACCACTGGATAATGAATGTTTACCTCTTCTCGGGTCTCTCTACTTCTCCGATCTCTTCTCTTTCTTGCAGCATCTCCAGCTTACGTGCTGCATCGGCAACTTGTGCCACCATGTTGAACGTAGCACACACCAAGTTGTTGGCGACCGATGTACGAAGAGCCCGGCGGAAGTGGTATGCTTGCTCTTCGGCAGTACCTGCTGCTGCGCCAAGAAAACTAGCCAAACGAAGAAAGCGCTGCATGAAATCGTTGATGGTCTCCCTAGCTCTCTGCCTGATTCCATGGTACTCCCTCTTCAGCTTGTCTTGCTCAGCCTTGGGAAAGAACTGTCCCATCAATAACTCCCTAAACTTAGCCCAAGTCAAACCAACTACCCAATCATCACCTCCCACAAACTGCTTAAGTGCCTTCCACCATCCTAGCACATCACCTTCGAACTTGTAACAGGAGAACCTCGACATGAAGATGGGGTCACAGCCCATTGCATTGAATATCTTCTCAATATGAGCCAACCATCTTTCAGCTTTACTAGGGCTATCAGTTTTCTCGAAGGATCGAGGGCGTTGCTTGTTGAATCTCTCCAACCATGTGACCAATGTTGTTGTTGGAGGAGGATGAGGTACTGGGTGTTGTTGCTGATTGTTGGCAGCCTGCACCTCAGCCTTGACTTCGTTCCTCAGCTGAGGAAGCAAAGCTTCCATCGCAGCTTGGACTGCTGCATTGAGTTGTTCCTGTTGGCGTGTGAGAACCATCTGACAGTATAATATAAAAATAAATGATTAAACTGATCAAAACATAAAATATATACATGAAAAAAAATTTATACCAATAAATCATGAGAAAAATTTTATGCAGGAAAACTAGTACATGAATGCATGATGCAGTTTTATGAAAACTCTTATATGCGCGAGAGTGAACGCCTGTGATCATTTCACTCAAAACGAAAGTCATGGCGAGGGGACGCCAATGGGTCGGTCCCAAAGTTAAAATTTTCGATAAAGCACATGCGACTAAATAGGGCCAGTCCTGTACCAACCATTACTTAGTCATAAACCTGTGACAATGACATATATATGAATGCATGAAAACAATGAATGCATGAAAACCTACTGTCAGTTCTAGGAAGACCATAGTGACTACCCACTAATCACAGGTCGTGTTTTGAGAGCCTACAAGTCGAAGCCTTGTCTCCGATACAATAACTGTAACACCCTATTTTGGTAAATGGAATGTCACGCGTGATTATGGCGTGTCATCAAAGCATACAAGGATAAATGTCTTAAACATTACATGACCATAAAGGAAATACCAGAAATAAACATCGGTACCCCAAAGTATAAGCTCATCACACACAAACATAAGTACTATAAAGGAAAAGGACTAAACAATGTCGATGGAAACAAGTAGCAAAATGTATGATGATAAGCATAAAGTAATGAAGGCTAGAAAGATTCCAATCCATATGCACATACGCTTAGAGTCTATGAGCGTCCTTGAGTACATGCCGTTTTGGGAACATGAAAGGAAAACGGCTAAGCATAACGCTCAGTGCACGGATATACAAGCATAGAATGAATAACATAAGCATATACAACATATAACAGTAGAATTTATTAAGTCCTAGAAAACCTGGTAATAACTTAGTAAAACTGGTTTTATAGTTTGAAAAGCCTTATGTTTATCATATGAAAACTGTTTAACATGTTAACCATTAAGCCAATATAGGTCATGAAATATCAACGTGCATGAATACTTGGAGGGGTGACTTCATCATGCAATTAGAGGGGTTGCCTCTAATTAATATAAGTTTGGGTAGGAGGGATCAGCTCCTTGTGAAGAATGCAAGGCACACACACCACATTCACCTAAATAATATGTTAAAAACATGTAACCTACGATGCACCCATACGCCTCACATGATAACATAATAATATGGCCAAAAGCTGAAAGGGACGCCACGAGCTATCACTCCGCTGTAGTGAAGTCATAACACTTGTGCCTATAGTGTTATGGTTATGGTACCTCCATAACTAGATGAAACTGGTCATGCATGTATATGGCCCATGTATTTAATTAAACATAAGCAAATTAAAACATATAAACTATATACTGGGAAAACAAATGGCTGCATACGGGGAATCCTAATAAGGAAATAATGTCAATACTAAAAGGACGGAGAATCCGTACGTTATGTCCAGTGAACGAAGAAGACGAACAGAAGAGAGTCCTACTTCGATCTCACTAATGCTACATAAATAGTGTACGTGTATAAGTATTCTGATTACTGAGTACGTAATTAATTTTATATCGTGTCCTAGCTTGTTTTATATGTTCATGTCTTGTTTTATTGATTTTAACGTTATACTGTGTTTATCATGTATTAAATATACTTTGGTTAAGTATTACTCGTATTTCTTGTATTATTATACTTGTTGTGTAATAATAAGTAACATTCTAAAAATAGCAGGTTTCCTAAAATAGAATGTTTCCAAAAATAGAAAGTTTCCAAAAATAGATTATCTACTTAAACTAGATAAGTTTCTAAAAATAGAAAGTTCCTAAAAATAGTAAGTTTCCTGAAATAGAAGGTTTCCATAATTAGAATTAAACTGGATCAATAAGCTGATAAGATAAGCTTAAGTTTTACTTATTAAATATACTAGGTCATGTGATTATTATTATAGTTTATTAATTATAACATGTTAATCAAATAAACTATAAGTTATACGATTTAATTAAATATATTCATGATTTAATTAAATTAAAGTGTATACAATACTTAGGTTAAAACATGTATTAATATTTATACTAATATAACCTAAGTCATGAAAATTAATTAATTATATGACATTTTAAATAATTAATTAATTATTATAGTCTAATTTACATAAATAAATACTTATGTTAAAATCATGTATTATTAAATATTAATAATAACCTAAGTCCATGTTTTAATTAAATTAATTATATGACATGTTAAATTAATTTAATTACTTGTAAATAAATAAACTTGTAAAAATAATAAACCGAACCCATGTATTATTTTTTTTAAAAACATGTCGTCAACCGGACCCGTGAACCCATGAATCGGTCCGAACCAAAACCCCACCAAAAACAGTGGCAAACCGGCCTAAGCCGGTTGCCCCTGCTCTCGGTAAAACTGCCACCGGCTGTAGCCGGTGGTCTTGCCCTCTCGGCCCAGCCGCTGACGCCACCAAAGTTCCCACTGGCAGCAGCTAGTGGTCACCCTGCTGCCTGCGGTGGGTTCCCCCTGCTTACCAAAAATAGCCACCGGTAGTTGCCGGTGGTGGGGCTGTGGCTGCCGAGACCAACCGAACCACAAGGACACCCCCGACGCGAGTCGGGGTGCCTTGCCCTTGCTGCCGACCGAACACCAAGACCACCGAGACCTTTGTCTCGTGTGGTGATACGAACCAAACGACACCGAGAGTCGTGAGACTCTCGGTTTGTGTGGTGGCCGAACACCAAACCCGAAAACACCCTTGTATTATTTACCCACCATGGTTTTACTTGTTTTAATTCTTGTGTTTTTAAACCCCATGATCATACATGCATAAAACATAAAAAGAATTAAAAATAAAGGATTTTCGGATTACCAAAACACGTGGAATCAATAGATCTTAAGTACACGAACACGTTCTTGTGATTTGTTAAATAAAAATCAACCAAACCCCATGTTTCTTTGGTGTAGCCGCCGGCCTAAGGAGAGAGCAAGAAGGATTTATGGTTTATGCTTTTCTAAAAATTCTTCGGTAATGTTTATGTTTTTCCATATTTGTTTCCTTAATAAAACCAACATGGGCTGGGCCCCCTCTCTTTCCTTGCCGCGGCTACCAGGGCCCACCAAGGGAAACCCGTAGCTATTTCGTGTTCTAAATTTTTACGTGTCATGTGTTCGTATTTACGTGATGTTATTCTTATATATTCGTGTTATTATATATACTTGTACGTAGTCGTAATAATAATTACGTAAACACATAATTATACGTTCTTGATTCTTACGTTCATGATTTCATGTTCGTGTTTTAATTATTATTGATAATAATTATCGTGCATTTATACATACTAAATACTTATAGTGTAATAACATGTACGCAGTTCTTGTAATTTATGTTCGTGAAACGTATTCATGTTATAAAATGAAAGTTTTAATCATGTACGTACGATACTAAGGGTACTATTCATGGTAAAAGCATGCGGGTTTTACAGCTGGACACTTTTAGAAAGATTGCTGGTCCAACAAAACCTCTTCCCCAATCTTTCCCTCTTCCAGCCATGGTCAAAGCAAGAAAAATTCACTCCCTCGTCTTTCAAACAAGCCTCTCACTCTGACTCAGAGGGCAAGAAAGACTAAAAGGTCAAATACAAGGCATTGAAAGCTAAAAGCTGAGTTGATGAAGCTCAATCAAAAGGCTGATGATGCAGCCAAGAAAAAGGAAAGCAAGAAGACAGAGAAAGGTCTTATTGTTGCATCCTTTTACTGGGATGATGAACCTCTAACCTCTGAAGACGAATCCACCACAATTGTTAGAGCCTTCATGGCTGTTGCCGAAGATGAACCAGCTATTCGTTAGAGTGAAGCAAGATCTCGGCAATGGGTTGATATCACAATGGAAAAGGTACAGATATTGCTTACTATACCCGAAGGTCAGGGCAGAGACCATGTCCTTGACTACACTCTGGTTGACCTCCACTTTATTGAAGAACGAAGAAAAAATCTGTTAAACAAATTTCATAATGCTAAAAATGATTTAAACCTTTGTCAGTCTGAAATAACCAAACTAAAACCTTTTGTCAATCTTGCAAATCAACTTCAAAATGAAGTAAGTAGACTCTCTTTTGAAAATGAGTCTCTGAATGATGATAATGCTAAACTCAAAAGAACAATTGCAAAGTGGAACAAAGGTCAATATACAGTAGAAGATATTGTCTCTCAAAGCATTCCGGGGAATGTAGTTCAGGCAATTGGGGAAAAATGCATGAGTCTATACTTGGTCCCATGCCTGCCACCAAAGCCTCGGTTACACCCAACTATGTAAAACCTACAACCAGAGTTGCTGAAAAAACCTATAAAAAGGTTTTTGTGGCTAAGGAACCTAAAGAAACAATAGTAAATCTTTCTTTTGAAGAACTATCACCCACTAAGAAACTTCTTCTTACCCTAATGGAAGAAGTTAAATGTTTGAAAGAACAAATCAAAACCTCTGTCTGAGAGTCCACATGTTAGCTCTCATGGTGAAGGGTCCGGTAGTAGCTCAAAAGGAAGAACTATGTTCAGACCTTGCAAACATTGTGGGTTTAAAAATCACTTGTCTGAAAATTGTTTAAAGAAACCCAAATGTATCACTTGTCTGAAAATTGTGGGTTTAAAAATCACTCTACTGAACATACCTCCAGAGAATACGAGGAGATCATAGCTGTCCAAAAGGCCAGACTTAAAATAAGATCCAAAAATCCTCATAAGTCCTCTTGAAGACCTAAACCTAGTCCTAGAGCCTCTCCTCAGAGACTTCGACCCTCACCTCCTTGCAAGTACTGTGGTTTTTATGATCATCACTCTAATGAGTGTGAACACTATCCCGGATGTGACATCTGTGGTACTATGCATCATGAAACTAGAGAATGTCACCAAATAGGGGGAGAAAGGAACCAAAGACTACCCAATGTCGATGGTCAGCAACAAAACGAACCCACTGGAAAGTGGGTTCATCATCGAAACTAATTTGGTTTCATTATATCTATGCACGAACACTTGAAGAAATCTGTTTGGTATCTAGATAATGGGTGCTCCAGACACATGACAAGGGTTAAAAAATATCTGCATAGATATAAACGGGAGTCTGGTCCCATGGTAGTCTTTGGAGATGACTCCTCAAGGGATACTAAAGGATATGGCTCAGTGGATGGTAATGTAATCACCTTCAGAAGGGTCGCATATGTCAATGGACTGAAGCATAACTTAATTTGCATCGGTAAACTCTGTGATGCTGGTTTCAAAGTTTTGTTCACTAAGATCCAAGGAACAATCTTCAATCAAAATGACGATGTTGTTCTTTTTGCACCAAGAAGAAGGGATGTGCATGTTATTGACATGATATCATTTCCAGAAGGAAGCAACACTGTCTCTTTGCTAAAGCCTCTAATGCTCTGGCATAAGAGACTCTCTCACCTTAACTTCAAAAATATCAACAAACTAGCCAAGAATGATTTAGTCGCTGGATTTTCCTCTCTAACCTTCTCCAAAGATAAGCCATGCTCAGCATGTGAAAAAGGGAAGCACCACATAGCCTCTTTCAAAACCAAACAATCATTCTCAATCAATAAGTGCCTACATCTTCTTCATATGGACTTATTTGGACCAGTAAAAACCACAATCCCTCAATCACAACAAATACACATTAGTCATAATTGATGAATTCTATAGATTCACTTGGGTATTCTTTCTCCTAAGAAAAAGTGAAGCAGTTGATCGGATCATGTCCTTCATAAGAGAAATAGAGAACTTCAATGACTGTAGAGTGAAGGCTATCAGAAGTGATAATGGCACAAAATTCAAGAATCATGCCATGGAAGCTTTTTGTGATGAGAAGGGAATTTCACATAACTTTTCAAACCCAGCCACCCCAGAACATAATGGTGTTGCTAAAAAAAGGAACATAACCCTCATAGAGGCTGCCAGGACAATGTTCAGTGAATCAAGACTTTCAAAGCAATTCTGGGGTGAAGCTGTATACACGGCATGTTACACACAAAACAGATCCATCATTGTGAAGAGACATGGAAAAAACACTTATGAAGTATATATGAATAGAGCCCCTGATGAAAGTTACTTCCATATCTTTGGTTGCCCTGTTTTCATTCATAACTACAAGGATCATCTGGGTAAATTTGATGAAAAATCAGATGATAGATTATTTCTTGGATACTTTCCTACCTTCAGGCAAGAGCTAGAAGAATCCATCCATGTCACCTTTAATGAAGCAGATGCTGTCATTTCACATACCAACTCAGATACTTAGGACATTAACTTCAATGAAGTCAAATCATACCCATAGGATGATTTTTCAATTCCCAAGGAATCATCTTAATTAGGTCACAAGGACTTCCGTTATGTTTATGCATTTGATCCCCACTCCATCTCTGATCTTTCCCTAGAGATTGAAGTAGCTGAATCACACACTCTACCTCTGGTTGTGGAAAATGCTGATCGTGATTCTCTCAACTCTCAAATGGATGAAGAGATCATGGATGAAGAAATCATATGTGAGGAAATGCCTTCATGCAATGAACCCAATGTGACTTTAGAACCCCCAAAGACTCCTGCTCCTCAATCAAAATGGAGTAGGAACCAAGATATACTTCTTGTAAATATCCTAGGTGAACCCTATGAAGGAGTCACTACCAGAGCAAAATTAAGATCTCTGGAAGCTGCCTTAGCGAATGAATGCTTACTCGCTGGCTTCCTCTCTAAAGATGAACCTAAGAATGTTGCTGCTGCTCTACTTGATAAAGGATGAGTTGTGACTATGCAAGAAGAGTTGAATCAAATAAAGAAGAACAAAGTGTGGACTCTAGTAAAAGCTCCAACTAGAAAACAAGTGGTTGGAACCAAATGGGTCTACAGGAACAAATGGAATGAAGCTATGACTGTTAAAAACAATGTTAGGCTAGTGGTGTTAGGTTACAATCAATCAGAAGGAATTGATTATGATGAAACCTTTGCACCAGTTGCCAGATTAGAGGCTATCAGAATTTTTCTAGCCTATGCAGCTTATATGGGTTTCATGGTATACCAGATGGACGTAAAGAGTGCCTTTCTCAATGGGAAGCTTGCTGAGGAAGTTTAGGTTAAACAACCTCCGGGGTTTGAAAATAGTGACTACCCTGACCACGTTTGTAGACTTCACAAAGCACTCTATGGGCTGAAACAAGCGCCTAGAGCCTGGTATGAAACCCTGCCAAAATTCCTACTTGAAAATAAATTTGTTAGAGGTACTATTGACAAAACCTTATTCACTTATAGGTCCAAAGTTGATGTCATTATAGTACAGGTTTATGTGGATGATATAATTTTTGGTTCAACCAACATAACCTTGAGCAAGCAATTTGCGAGATTAATGACCAAAAAGTATGAAATGGGTATGATGGGGGAACTAACTTTTTTCTTGGGTTTTCAAATTAAATAAAATTCAAATGGAATTTCCATTTGTCAAAAGAAATATGTTAGATACTTGTTAAGAAGTATGATTTGTCTAATTGTGCATTAGTGAAATGCCCCATGCTTCCTCCCAACAATTTGGGTGCTGATGACTCAGGGGTCTCTGTCGATGAGACCTTATATAGGGGCATGATTGGGTTACTGATGTGCCTCACAACGAGCAGACCAGGTATCGAATTCTCCACATGTCTCTGCGCTAGGTACCAAGCTAACCCCAAGGAATCCCACCTTGTAGCTGTCAAAAGAATTTTCAGGTATCTCAAAGGATCTCCCTCATTGGGTCTCTGGTATCCAAATGGACCAGGCTTTGATCTTAAAGCCTACTCAGACTCAGATGCCTTGATAGTAAGAGCACCTCTGGAAGTTGTCAGACCCTTGAAGGAAAGTTAGTATGTTGGAGTGTAAAGAAACAAAACACTGTGGACATGTCATCAGTTGAAGCTCAGTATGTCGATGCCTCTGGTTGTTGTGCTGATGCATTCTCTTGCGATTACACAAGTTTTAAATTTATAACACGGATTTCCAAATAAGCTAAGAACACACGGGCAAGTTTGACCCTTTCTTTTGTAGCTAGCTTTTTGTGGTAAGCCGAGGTCGTTCACTGGGATTTGGGTGTTTCTTTGTAACAATGTAACGTTAGTGGTAAAAATGGTTGTCACTCACACAATTACCATATAAGTAACAATTAAGCAAGTAACTAAGAAGTAACACAAAGATGATGATTAAGCTAATAAGATGAGATAACAAATAATAATAAAGATACTTGTTTGGAACTAGTATTCATTTCAATGGAGTGAACAGATTATCGGGTAGATAAGTTAAGCAATATCACACAAATTATAAGTATACAATTCCAAGTCAATTGGTAATATTATGGAATTGCACATGACACGGTTTAGAATAAAGAACCCTTTCGACCTATGATCAATATTACAAACCGGTAGTTAAAGCCATTTGTGAGAAGTATGATTTTAGCCAACTTATTCATTAGTACCCTTTTGACCTATACTCTAGATTAAACCTTTATAAATCCATTTAACTTGTTTACTCATGGTTGTCAATTATGAGACACCAAACACATACGCGCGCTAGCATTTGAACCAAAACATAACTAGGAATCCTTTCGACATTTAGACCGAGTTATGGTTTACCAACAAGTTATCAAGACTCATATTAATTCAACCAAACTTATAAACAAAATCATAATTCAATATTGCAAAATAATAAACACTCCATATCCATGTTTACATTATTCCAAACAAGTATAAGAAAACTACTCCATCATCATATCAATCAAGAACAAACATTAAACATATGATATAGAGTTCAACATCATGAAAGTAACAAAAGTTTACCCGATGTATGAATACAATAAGTAAATGGAATGGAAGAATTTAGAGAAATCCTTAAGCCTCCAATTGACTGCAAGTTTCTTTGTGGTCTTTCGGGTTATGTATTTAGAAATTCGTATTTGAGAATTGAGGCAGGTTTTGGGAAGGTTTGGTGAAGATTGGTGGTGATTTAAGTATCAAGAAACACTACCAATGATAAGGGTAATGATCCCTTAGAGTTTGGCAAGGTTATTTTGATGATTGGAGCTTCCAAAACGTCACTTATTAGCACATAAATATTAAATCCGGGAATGGGGACTTTCACCAAGGTTGGAAGAGTTTTCTTGGTAAATTATGGAGTTGGTTATGAAAAGTATTCAAGTGGTATGGTTACATGACCCCAAGGGTCTTATTTATAGTGAAATCAAGGCCATGTATTCAATGCAAGAACTTGGAGCCAATGGATTTTACTTCGTGGCAAAGTACTTCTAGAATGCTCCATAGAAGCTTCATGTGTCTTCCAAAGACTTGTAGAATTTGCATGCATGTTGTAGACATAAAATCTGCCAACACAAATGTGGGTGGCAACTTGAATTATGCTAGTGGCAACTTCATGCTGATGACTTGTATGCTCCCTGGAAACACTTGTTCTTGTACCCTATATAGATCTTCAAAGGATTGTAGCTAGTCGGGATTCCTTCGTATATGCATGAATCGTCGTTTATTCTTTCTTTCTTTGTCTTTTCTTTTTCTTGGATAACTAACAACACAAAACACAACTTCACACATATATGAGCTAAATAGCTCGTTAGTATAACCAAAAAACATGCCAAATATACGGATAACGCTCAAGAAAATATGTTGGATTTGGGCGTTATCAAATCCCCTCACACTTAAGTTTTGCTCAGTCTCGAGCAAGGAAAAAAAAACTTTACTTACCCTCAAGTAAATAAAACTAAAAATAAAGTTTGAAACTAATACCTATGTTCTAAAAGAAAATTTATTTTTATTTTTTATTTTATGAAAAAAATTGGAAATTCTAAGAAAAATTGAAAAATAGTTTTGTTTTTTATAAGAAATGGATAAAGGTGCAAACCCCCTCACACTTAAGAGTTTGCTTGTCCTCAAGAAAGTAAAAGAAAATACTTCTCACATAGTGCATGAAAATGATTTAAAAAAAATAAGAATCTACCAAGTACAAACAATACTAAATGAAATGGCGTGAGCACCAAGTGTACACATCTAAAGAGAACTTTTATTCGGGTTACAAGGATAAGGGTTAATTGGGTATGGATAAGGCATGGAATTCTTTTATGAGAGGTGTAACAAGAATATACAAGTTAAAAGTCTAAGTCACATGTTGCTAGTTGTCGAACAAATCACAAGCCCAAAAATGATCATAGCTACGAGCTTTATTTAACACATATATATCACGTCTTAGCACATTGTCTAATCGATATCTAAACATACTTCTTCTTACTTCATCTTCATAATATAGCTCATTGGCTATTTTTGTCATCATTTTTTTTACTTTTTTTTGATGACTTATTTTCTTTCTCTTTTTTTCTCATCCTCCTCTTTTTTTTCATTTTTTTTTTCAACATACATCACATGCTCCCCTCACACTTCTCTTGAGCACACACCACAAAAAATACAAATACAAAGGAGCTCATCTTCATCTTTGTTGGAATAGCACATACAAATGCGAAGTGTGGCATAACTACTAACCATAAAAAAACGATCCACCATACCAAGCAACTAGCAACCCTCCATTTAGACTTTGACAAGGGTTATGCTAAGGTGTAAGGTTAAATATATTGTTTTCCTTTTTTTAGTGGATTTAACAAAAACGAAAAGAATGGCTCAACGGATGTTCTAAGGTTATCTAACACTAGACGAGAGTGCTAACAAAGGGTTATATACGTGGTTAGCTAAAACTAGCTACAAAGAAAATGTAAAAGGCTATTTGGGTGTTATTCCTAGGTTTGCCTCTTTGTCATGCATATACACTTATATCACACAAGTTTGATCTCACTATAATTTATTTTATTTTGAATTTTTTTTGTGGGAACGATTATTGAAATATATTTACAAACAAACGTGTGAGAAAAAAAGTTAAATCCTAAGGGCAAACAAGTGTACAACTCTCCCCTTTTTTCTTCTTTTTTTACTTATTATTTTTTTATAACAAAAATTGGTTTCGTTTTCCCATTTATTTCCCCTCACACTTAAGTTTTGGATTGGACTCAATGTGTAAAATAAACTTTAAAGCATGAAAAGTGAGGAAAATAAATAAATAGTCAAAGAGAAATGAAAATTCCCGGGTTTAGAAATTGCAATTGATCTCCATGTGATGCAATGCTACACCATTTCGAACATAAGCTCGTGAGATCAATAAATTTCTTGATACATCCTTCCTTCTCCATGTATTCTCCTCCATTACCTATTGCTGCATTTATTCAAACAATACAAAACAGAACACACAAACAAACAAGCATAGATATAAAATACTACTAGCAATGTACACCCCCTCACACTTAAGATTTTTCAAGTTTGAAAAATACTTTAGGGTGTACATATTTATTCAAAACACACAAAACTAAACACATAAACAATCAAAGCACGGGTTGCCTCCCGAGAAGCGCTTAATTTATTATCGAGTCGTTAGCTAGACTCGTCCCCTCGATGTTAGGATTCTTTGATGATACGGTTAAGATGGGGAACTTTGGTTGGGTGCTATTGATTTTGATAATTATCAACATTGAACGGAAGCAATTCGTCCTTCATATTCCAAACTTTGAAAGGTTTCTTTGGCACACCATTGTCGTCCTTCTTAATCATTCTTCTACATCCAACGCCACTCATTGATTTCAACTCCGCGTCATGAATTGACATTACATCATGTTCAAACGTTTTCTCCTTTTTGTATGGGATATGCACCATGCAATCCTTGGGAAAAGTTGAGTTAGAAATGATGGGTTTCGGTTTTGGCACGATTCGAATAGGTTCTTTTTTTCTTCCTCGATAAATGCAACATCACCCTTATCACTCTCGTTTCGGATAGAGGGTAGATTCTATCTTGATTTGGTCTTTTGAGGAAGGTACTTTGTGAGCTTTATGTCCTCTTCTAGATAACCAATTTTTCTCTTAAGTCTTCGATTATGGCTGTGTGGTTTCAAAAGCTTAGATTGATTTGAAACTTCAAGTGAACCAAATTGTTCTCAACACGTTCATTTTCTTCCGTTTGCCAAGCCATAAATTCTCTCATCATCTCCTCCGTTGAGGCTTCGGGTTTTTGGTGATATTGTGATGAGTATGGCGTCACATCTCGTGGTCGAGATTGAGGAAGGGGACGGTTTGAGTTTAGGGTAAGATAGGAATGAGAATTTCTTGAGTTTTGGTCGTGATATCCTTCGTGATATTCTTTGACATAATTCTCTTCATGAGGTTCACACATCGGCGTGTCATCCTTCATGGTGGTTTGTGAGTCGTGATCGTCTATACGATCGTCTCACATATCTTTTAGTTCATTCCTTATGATTAGGAATTGGGAATCGATAATCCTAGCGAGAGCTTCAAATTTCTCCATCAACACGGTGTAATTGGAGATGATGTTATTTCCATCGGTGGAAACAACGGTTTTCGGTTTAGGATGGATATGAGAATCCTTCGAATAATCGAACTTGATAAGGACCTTGTCCTCGAGGATTTGGAAAGCTTCGTTCGGAGTATTATAGAGGAAGATTTCTCCGGCATTGAGAGATATTTGAGTTGGATCGTCTAAACCATGATAGAATGTTTCAATTATCGTTATCTTGGTTAGATCATGTCCATAACAAGCGTGAAGCATTTCTTTCATTCGGAGCCAAGCTTCAATAAGAGTCTCGTCATTGAGTTGGTGAAAGTTAAGAATGTCGTTTAGGAGACGTTTAAAATTTGCGGGTGAAAATAATCGGCTTATGAAAGCTTCTCTTAATTTTTTCCACGAAGTAATTGTTCCTTCATATAATTCATTCAACCAAATGTTTGCTTCTCCGGTTAATGAGAATTGAAATATCCTCAAGCTAATCGCTTCCTCTTGATTTTCACCATATTGGAAAAGGATACTAATCTCGATAAAATCAAGAACGTGTCGGTGAGGATCGAGTAGGGATTATCCATCAAACTGGTTCTCCCGAATCATTTTCATGTGGGTACTCGTGATAGTGAAATTATTCAAAATAGGGATTTGAACAATAGAGGAACTAGGCGTTGGAGCAACGATCCTAGTGTTTGACCACATTGGTTGATCATCGGGATCAATGGTAACAATGGTTGAGGAATCGCATTTGGTTTCATAGGATGAGATTCCTTCAATATGGAATGGATTTTTGAATATTGTCTCGACTTCGGTGTCGAATACGTCTTCTTTGGAGGCGACGACGAAAAATTCTTTGGTGAATGGTGGTTTGATGTATTGTTCGGGTGATTCGATTTCAAGGGGTACGATTGGTGTTTTATTTGATGTTGTCCTATTTTTGATCTTACGTTTAAGTTTTTGGAATGGACGAACGAGTTTTTTTTTCCCCAAGAACGCGGGTTTATACAAACTCGAAGTGATTTGCAAAACGTCATAGAAAAATAAACTAAATAAACAAATAAGACCGAAAATATTTTTGTATATATATTTTTTACTACTACTATTATTACTATTTTTTTTAATAAATAAAACAACTAAAGAAACAACAAAAATAAAAATGAAAACGAAAATGAATTATTGTAGCAAATCTATCAAACCAGACGACTCGAATGACTTTGGGTTCTAAACACGGGGTTTGGGATCAAACCGGGGTGATTAGAAATACGAACAAGGCACAAAATGATTAAACGGGGCGGTTGGGTGGGTTACGAGTGTAATACACAACTAGGAACGGGTTTTGGGTAAGGCTCCGTTAAAACAAAAGAAGATAATTTTTTTTCTTTAACAAATTAGAGGAGTTGCAGGCGGCAACTTTGGGGTGCTGGCCAGCTTTTTGGAAACTGTGAAGCAGTTGCCGGCGGCAACTTGCTTCTGCCGGGCGGCAACTTTGTTTCTGATGAGCAGTTGCCGGCAGAAGATGGCTTTTGCCGGCCAGTATCTCGACGACTGCTAAAATATTTTATTTTTAATTTTTTTGGATTTATGAACTTATAAACTTAGAGCAAAAAAAAAACTTTTGGGGGTTGATGAAATAATCACTAAAAAGCTTAATCTCAACACACTTTAATTTTAAAGCAAATAAGCACAAAACAAATAAGCACAAAGGAGATTAAGCGATAAACAATATGAAACAAGGATTCAAAACATGAAAAGCACAAACACAAATCCCCGGCAGCGGTGCCAAAAACATGATGCGTTCTCTTGCGATTACACAAGTTTTAAATTTATAACGCAGATTTCTAAATAAGCTAAGAACACACGGGCAAGTATGACCCTTCCGTTTGTAGCTAGCTTGTTGTGGTAAGCCGAGGTCGTTCATTGGGATTTGGGTGTTTTCGGTTGTAAAGAGTCTTTGTAACAATGTAACGTTAGTGGTAAAAATGGTTGTCACTCCCACAATTACCATATAAGTAACAATTAAGCAAGTAACTAACAAGTAACACAAAGATGATGATTAAGCTAATAAGATGAGATAACAAATAATAATGAAGGTACTTGTTTGGAACTAGTATTAATTTCAATGGAATGAATAGATTATCAGGTAGATAGTTAAGCAATATCACACAAATTATAAGTATACAATTCCAAGTCAATGGGTAATATCATGCAATTGCACATGACACGGTTTTGAATAAAGAACCCTTTCGACCTATGATCAATATTACAAACCGGTAGTTAAATCCATTTGTGAGAAGTATGATTTTAGCCAACTTGTTCATTAGAGCCCTTTCGACCTATATTCTAGATTAAACCTTTAAAAATCCATTTAACTTGTTTACTCATGGTTGTCAATTATGAGACACCAAACACATACGCGCGCTAGCATTTGAAACAAAACATAACTAGGAATCCTTTCGACCTTTAGACCGACTTATGGTTTACCAACAAGTTATCAAGACTCATATTAATTCAACCAAACTTATAAAAAAATCATAATTCAATATTGCAAAATAATAAACACTCCATATCCATGTTTACATTATTCCAAACAAGTATAAGAAAACTACTCCATCATCATATTAATCAAGAACAAACATTAAACATATGATATAGAGTTCAACATAATGAAAGTAACAAAAGTTTACCCAAAGTATGAATACAATAAGTAAATGGAATGGAAGAATTTAGAGCAATTCTTAAGCCTCCAATTCACTACAAGTTTCTTTGTGGTCTTTCGGGTTATGTATTTAGAAATTCGTATTTGAGAATTGAGGCAGGTTTTGGGGTGGTTTGGTGAAGATTGTGGTGATTTAGTATCAAGAAACACTACCAATGATAAGGGTAATAATTCATTAGAGTTTGGCAAGGTTATTTTGATTATTGGAGCTTCAAAAGCGTTACTTTTTGGCACACAAATATTAAATCCGGGAATGGGGACTTTCACCAAGGTTTGGAGAGTTTCCTTGGTGAATAATGGATTTGGTTATGAAAAGTATTAAAGTGGTATGGTTACATGACCCTAAGGGTCTTATTTATAGTTAAATTAAGGCCATGTCTTCAATGCAAGAACTTGGAGGCAAAGAAATGTACTTGGAGCCAAAGGATTTTACTTCGTGGCAAAGTACTTCTAGAATGCTCCATAGAAGCTTCATGTGTCTTCCAAAGACTTGTAGAATTTGCATGCATGTTGTATACATAAAATCTGTCAACACAAATGTGGGTGGCAACTTGAATTCTGCTGGTGGCAACTTCATGCTGAGTGACTTGTATGCTCCTTGGAAACACTTGTTCTTGTACCCGATATAGATCTTCAAAGGCTTGTATCTAGTAGGGATTCCTTCGTATATGCATGAATCGTCGTTTATTCTTTCTTTCTTTGTCTTTTCTTGTTCTTGGCCCACTAACAACACAAAACACAACTTCACACATATATGAGCTATATAGCTTGTTAGTATAACCAAAAACCATGCATAATATACGGATAACGCTCAAGAAAACATGTTGGATTTGGGCGTTATCATGTGTACAAGTCCTCTGGATGAAGAGTCAAATGGCTGACTATGGGATCATCTATGAAAAGGTTCCCATACTTTGTGACAACACAAGTGCCATAGCCATCTCTTATAATTTGGTACTTCATTCTAGAACTAAACATATTGACATCAAGTATCACTTTATCAGAGACCACATTTTAAAGGTGATATTGGACTTCACTTTATACCCACTGAATACCAGCTCGCTGATATTTTCACCAAGCCTCTGGCCGAGCCAAGTTTTACTAGGCTGGTTGCTGAGCTGGGTATGCTTAATATTGGGAAATAAAAGTTTGACAAAGTGATCTCTGTCTCTGGGCATTTAATGGAATTGAATGTAACTAGATAGTTACATCTCAAATAGAATTTATATATTCTCAATATTTATTTCAAATAATTTCCTTTCAATGTCAACAATTTTCTCGCTTTCTAAGGGGATAAATAATAACCGAAGAGTCAAGGGCCCCCACGTTTTTATGAAAAGTGATACTTGCATGAAATGCTCAAAAGGAAAAAACGACTAAAATCTTTTCATTACCCCTTGACTCATTTTTCTGTCTATCACTATCTCATTTCTCGCACACACTATTTCTCTCTCTAATCCTCAAAACCTTCAAACATTCATCAATGGCGTCCTCAACACAAACCCATAAGTTCTCCATCTTGGCTGCATCAAACGTCCACTTTAGCATTGATGATGGGAATATTACTTTGAACAATTGCATCGCACTCCTCGAGCACCAAAACCCTCTTTACTCACCCATGATAAACTTCTTAAAGAATAGCCCCATGGCTAAAGCTATCACGAGAGCTCCTTATTGTTGGTATTCACAATACCTTAAGGAGTTCTGGTTCTCTACCGAAGTCGATCAATCCACCATGAGCACACCTTCAATCTTTCCACCTATCCACATCGCGTCACCTTCGATCTCATAGACTTTGCCAGAGTTATTAGACTGCCCGTGAATACAACCATGGTCTATGTGCCTAACAATGATACAATGAAGAAGGCACTCATGGCTCTGAGACCACACGATGATGATGACAAACCCTACACCACCAGTACTTTCCTAAACAAATTCTTGATCAAAGTCAACTACTTCTCTCCTATCTAGAAGACCTTGATGTTATACATAGTGAAGTGTCTAGGAGGAAACCAGGGATCACATAACCAGCTGAATGGGTCTCAACAAGCAATTGCCTATAGTCTCATCTGGGACTTGACATAGGAATTGCTCACATCTTCTACACTGACTTGATTGCTAAGCTGGTGAATAAAGAGAAGAAGCATAGGCTCTATGCCATCTAGTACACAAGATATCTCTCCCTTATAAATGAGGATCTCATGGGAGAATCGTATCACAACCAAGATCTTCACTCTTTCTCTCCTTTCCGTATCACACCAGCATCTTTGAAGACCACCTCAGAGGATGTGTTGGGTCTACTAGATGTAGATCTTGCAGCCTGTCAGGACCGGTGAATGACTTCTGTAATCACAAGTCAAATCACAAAGAGACTCTATACACAATATGAATGTAAAATATAAATGTAATCAAGAAGAACAGAATAACTATAAAGACTTGATCCTTTCTAAGGATTTCTAATATTGATAATCACTAGAACTACGTTTTGTGAAGGTGTCAATAACCCTTCTGCCTAAGGTTCCTTTTATACTACAAGGAAACCCTAATACAACATTAAAGAAAACGTGTAAAACTGATATGCATATCCTTTCCTAACATATCTCATGCATATCCTAACAGAATATTAAGTAAATAATAAAGTTTGACTTCTACTAGGACCAGGAGCAGGACTTGCTCCTACTACTACTAGGACCAGGAGGAACTACATACCTCCTAGTCTACCTATTACATATAACTATTACAATGGTCCTAACAATCCTCCCCTAAACTTGAATTTGACCTGTTGAGTTCAAGTTTCCTGGAAAACGTGCAAAGAAAGCCCGAGGATGGTATCAGCAAAACAAATAACAGCATAAACAAGATAAGAATCAGAGTAACCGCCGCAACATAAAACACTAGAAGCTTCTCCAAAGCTTGGAACAAATCAGCATCGTGATGAATCTTTTCAGCAACATGAGCAGATTTGAGGAGCCTTTACCAAGTAGCTGCTCGCTCTTGGGCTAGCTAGTCATTCTGGTGGAATAAGCATCACCCTGGGAGACTAGAACCCAACCCAACTCTTAGAACGTGAATCAATGGTGAGTGGGAGTACCCTGATGATTTTAGGCAAACCATCACAGCCGTCAACGGATTTGATGCGTCTTTACCAGAAGCCGTACCCCTCCGGACTCACCAACTCTTAGCAATGAATCATCGTTGAGTTGAACACCCTATAGCTTTAAGCAAGCTATTACAGCTATCAACGGATTTGATAAGATCTTTACCAAGAGCCGTACCCCCTTGGATTAGCCACTTTTCAGTCCAAGACTATGGCAAGTGAAAACCATCCAGTTTTGGGTAACCTGGCAACCATCAATGGATTTGAGAATCGAACCAGGAGCCGTACCCTCAAGGTGAATCAACTTATTCTTGTCGATTAGACATGGTAAGTTGAGAACCATTTGTTGTGTGGACCACGTCCAACACCAAGTGAAGCCAAATACCATGACAAGCACAAATCAGTAACCAGAACCCATAATGTGAAGCAGCCAAGGGATATTATTCACAAGTATAAAATCCAAAATGTGTGAAAAGTATAAGCAGATATTATATAAAAAGTATGTTTTTTTTATATATTTGAAGTGTTATATTATTTGTTTTGTTTTTTTTTTTTTAACTATAAAGAATGAAGTTCACCAATCACTGTACATATTGGTGAAAAGAATGAGAATAAGTACAAATGAACAAAAATACAAAACAGAAACACTTACAACCCAATCACATCACATACCAGAAGCAGCCTTCTTATCTGCTATCAACCGCGCCTGAATACCTTCCACCAATGCCGTGGCCATAGAGGACTCATTTCCAGATGGAGCAGTAGAAATTTGCAAGTGACTAGCCAACATCGCCTCCATCGAAGAAATTGTCAAAGGATACTCCACATCCGTTAGCATAAAAACCATATGACCAGATTCTAATTCCAACATATGAACACCACATCCAGCATATAGCTTCCAGCGCTGAATCACCCATTGCATTTGATCCTTCCATATGCCAGAAACAGGAGCATTAAGAGGAGCATCCAACATCAGCTTAAGATCAGCCCAGATACGCAGACCAGGCCATGAAGACACAACCATTGGGTCAAAAGGCATACTAGAATCCACAAGTCCATACAACGTCATAAGATCCATACGGTTAGCCCAAGACAACACACCCTGCAAACCCGTTGCCAAACGCACAGACCCATCACTCAAAGTAATCCGATGGGAGACACCACCAGGAAGTGTTGTAGAACGCTCAACCGTATAACCAGTAATGTTCCCATTGCCCAAAGGTAAGTCAGAATCGCTGTCAGAAGCTGCATCAATCAAATTCTCAGGATCACGCTTCTCATAAGGGACTGTCTTACCACGACGAACACGATGAGCTTGTTTCTGGCGAAGGGAACGTCTAGGTGTGGGATCACTAGGTGTGGGTTCAACCTTTACCCTAACCTCAGCAGCAGCAGGGGGAGCAGTAGAAGTAGACTCATGAGCGTGCCCACCCAAGGGATCAATAGGAGCTGAATCAGAAGTAGGATTTGGTTGAGTTCCAGGAACTGGTGGTGATGGAGATGGCAAATCAGGTATATTAGCAGTAGTTGTGGTGGTAGTAGCAAAGGTGGTGGTTGGAACATGTGTGGTGGTGGTAGTAACAGGTGTGGTGGTAGAAGCATGAGTGGTGGTGGTAGCATCAAAGGTGGTGGTAGCAGGACCAGCAGTAGAACCCAAAGGAGCAACCAAAGGAGAAGTAGAAGTACCAACAGTAGTAGCAACAAAACCAGATGGACTAGCAGCAGAACCAGGAGTGGGAGCAGATGAAGGACCAGTAGAAACAGCAGGCGTAGAAGAAGTCACACCACGAGGATGGTAAATAAATCTTTCCGGAATTGGTTGACTCTAACGCTTAACCATATTTTCATAAAGTGCCTTGGGCTTATCAAAAGTCAAAGCCCGCACCCGGTCCCACTTCCAAGGAGCATTAAAATGAGCAGCAGACTGATATTTCACATAACGTTGCATCTGCTTACGCTCCTCAGTCCGAGATAAAGGTCTGTTCTTTCTCTTTTCCCTAAGTTGTGCAGCAAGGGCCAACTGGTGCTTACGCATCAATACCATAGCCCTCGAAATAGAATTGTGCTCATCAACATCGGCACCCAAAAGATCTGTAAACTGAGCATAATCCCGGGTGAGAACAGTCAAAACTTGCATCCATTCACTATCACTCCAATGCATGGCATCATGCTGAATTTGTTCACGCCTCCGCTTTCGAAGCTCTTCTTCATCAGACCTATCAGCTTCATCAATCTCAGCTTGAATCCGACGAGCAGCCTCCTCACCTAGCCTTTCCTCTTCAAGCTGGCGACGGGTACGCTTGCGAGATGGGGATGGAGCATCAGTCATTAGGTCCTTGCCCTTCGAATCATGAGAGGAACCAGCATTGAAACCAGCAGCAGGATCAGAATCACCACCCATAGAAGTGGGAATAGCACTAGGAGAAGGAACACTGGAGGATGTCGGAGGAACCGACAAATCATCATAAACTTTATCAGCAAAGGCAGCCTTTGCCAATAATGTCAAACCATCCTCAACATACTCCGTACCCTCCTCATCAGAATCTGAATGGATCACATGCTTCTTGCGACGCCGTTGCTGAGTTTCCAAAGCTTTGATGCGATCAGCCAGAGGAAGAACAAACTCCCTAGTAAGTTTCCGATGTTGGTTCAAATCAGCTTCCAAAGAAATCATCCGCTCATGGTACCTGCGCATAAGATCAAGCAAAGATATAAGTGTAGTAGGCTCCTCCGCCTGCCCACCAAGAGAACTTGGATCAGGGAAAGCGTCATTGGAGCCCGAAGAAACATATGGGTCAACCTGTGGAGTACTAGCACCAAAAGGTTTATCAGTCGAGTGTGGGGCAGGACTAGGAGGTGGAGTCTCCACAAATGGAGACTTTTATGGGACTGAAGAAGGACCAGCCTTGGAAGGGGATGGTTTTTCAACCACCACCTCCTCAACCAGCTCCTCCTCAACCACATGAGTGGCACCAGCAGTAGGAGCCTCCTCCTCCATGGGGTCATCATCAATCACAACAAACTCAGGAGCCTCCTCCTCCTCACCCATAGGACCCTGAGCCAATCCCAACATGGCCTCAGTCAGGGGCCTCCATTCCCCAGTAAACCCATGGACCATATTGTAATACACTTTTGCTGTAAGCTTAGACGACACATGCTCAGTCCTATCACGGGGAATGTAAACTAGTATTTGCTGAAGAAACCTAGGGTACATAAGAAACTTCTTCCTCGAACCAGCATTAGACAGATTACTAACAATCCCCTCAAATGGATAATGAGAAAAGTTAAAAACTCTACCCTGGGATAAGCAAATAAGACCAGTAGCCAAAGGAGTAGGGAAAGCATCCCAACTCCCAGACTTGGGACTCATACAATGGATTAGAAAGTGGACAAGAAGCTTCCATTGGGGGGAAAACCTATTTTTCTGGAAGTTAAACTTCCCCCATGTTCGTATCCTAAAGCAGCCATCCCCTCCAATACCTCCAGATTGGGGATGGATTCAACACCACCCTCATCCTGAAGATGAAGGGAAGAGCGAATAGAAGCCTCCGTCACCACATATGCCCGTCCATCTATAGTAGCATGGAGTGCACGTGGACGGCCAGCCACATTCACAAGTCGAGCAGACGCCCAAAATTGACGAATAACACTATCATAGATGGTGGGACAAACCGTAAATGCAAACCTTAGGTTGGAAGCTTCAATGAATTCCAGAATGTCAGCAAAATGTTCACGATGTGGACCATCACCCAGATAAGCAACTCGGTTGTGAGCAGGTTGGTAAGCAAGAGCAGCCATGGATCTTGATGAATTGATGGAAGAAGGATTGTGATTAGGGTGGAGATAGTAGGAGCGGTTTTGTGTGTGTGTTTATTGTAATGAGTGAGTCAAGGGTGTATTTTGACCATAAATAAAGAAAATAGTAACTGTTCATTGACCCCTATTAATGGGGGGTTGCCCTTTCAAATTTAACCATAATTGCAAAGTAACCACTTGCCCTTTTTAACATAATTACCAACCCAATTAACCATTCTTAATTAAAAATGTAAATACCAGGATTGAGAGCGTTGACCAAAAGTCAAAGCACACAATGGTCAGACCAGGAGCAAAACGTGATTAACAAAGGATAAAAGGAATGAACAATATCCCAGACCAGTACCAGAAGCCAATTACCACTTGACAAGGAAGGATTTTGAACCACCAAAAGCCAACCAAGGATAACTAGAAGCTGACCAAAGAGGACCAGAAGCCAGTCATGTAAGGCCATATCCACCAGAAGTGATCAAAATCCTCCATCAGAAGTACCACACACCATCATAACCAATAAAATATGTTGTTAAAATCTATCAATACGTTAGTCTGTCCTAATATGTACACAAAGCCTCCCCTTAGGCTTTGCCTCCCCTCAATCCTAGACCTCAAGGATTGACCTTCCCAATATGAACCACCAAGTGGTTAAACCGAGGACCATCAAAAGCTTTAGTCAGCAAATCAGCAACATTGTAATCCGTATGAACTTTAAGAACCTGTATCAGCTTCTTCTCATTGGCATCCCGTATAAAATGATGCCGAATTTCAATATGCTTCATCCGCTGATGAAAAACAGGATTCTTCACAATGCAAATAGTGCTTTGATTGTCAATAAAAATTTTGGTATTCATAAAATTGAAACCATAATCCAACATCTGATTTTGGATCCACAAAACTTGTCCACAACAACTAGCAGCTGCAACGTATTCAGCTTCTGTTGAAGAAGTAGCTACTATTGTCTGTTTCTTGCATTGCCATGAAATAAGTCGACGACCCAAAAACTGACAACCACCAGTAGTAGACTTCCTGTCATTATTAGCACCAGCATAGTCACTATCACTATAGGCTTCTAGAACAAAAGGAGATTCTCTAGGATACCATAGACCCAATTTAGGTTGAGCCTTGATATACTTGAAAATCTTCTTCACTGCATTTAAGTTCGAAACCGTTGGAGTCACCTGGTGTCTAGAACAAGCACTTACTGCAAACATGATGTCCGGACGTGATGCAGTCAAATACATGAGGGAGCCAATCATAGACCTGTATATGTGAACATTTACCGGGGGGTCTGGCTCATTCTTAAGTTTGATTTTAGCAACTTCATAAGGAGTTGCTGTTGGTCTAAGAGGATCCATGTCAAACTTCTGAAGAATCTCATAGACATATTTATCTTGACTGATGAAAATCCCATCCGATTGTTGCTTGACCTGAAGACCAAGGAAGAACGACATTTCTCCCATCGCACTCATCTGAAATTCGCCTTTCATCAAGTGTTCAAATTCATCACACCACTCCTTCCTAGTAGAACCAAAGATAATGTCGTCCACATAAACCTGAAGAAGGATAATGTCCTTGGTATTCCTCCGAAGAAATAGTGTTTTGTCAATAGTACCTCGTCTATAGCCATTCTTTAACAAGAAAGTTGAAAGACGCTCATACCAAGCTCTAGGAGCCTGATGTAACCCATAAAGAGCCTTGACCACCTTGTAAACTTTCTTCGGATGACGTGGATCTACAAAGCCCTTAGGTTGAGTAACATACACTTCCTCGTCAATTTTACCATAGAGAAATGCACTCTTGACATCCATCTGAAACACCGTAAAGCCCACATAAGAGGCAAAAGCCAAAAACAGACGAATGGCCTCTATCCTTGCAACCGGAGCAAAAAGTTCAGTATAGTCAATGCCCTCAATTTGAGTGTGTCCTTGTGCGACAAGCCTAGCTTTATTCCTTACGACAATTCCCTGTGCATCCTTCTTGTTCTTGAGAATCCATTTGGTATTGATAGCTGTCTTTCCATCTGGTAAGTCAACCAGAACCCAAACATTCTGAAACAAGAATTGCTGCATTTCCTCCTGCATAACCTCCACCCAACTTTGATCCTCAAGAGCATGAGAAACAGACCTAGGTTCCACCTGTGAAAGAAAACAAGCAAACAAACAGTGTTGAAAGTCCGTATGTTTATTATGCTTTTGATCCTCAATATAGCCCACAAGAGCATGATGATCAGACAAGGCCTTCTGCTGCATTCTGCGTGTCTTGACAGTAGAACCAGGATCTCCAATGATTTGAGTGGTAGGATGATCTTTGTGTGATTGCAAGACTGGATTGGAAGAAACCTCTACTTCTGGTGCAAAGTTATTGAGATCACCTACAAAGTCAGCATCATATGAAGCATTTTGGAAAATCCCATCTACTGGTTGTTTATGAATATCATCCAGCTTGGTAGAAGACTTCTTTTGATGGTTCCCCAAATCAGAAGGACTGGAGAAACGAGTATTGGAAGCAGACTCACTAGCCGGAGTACCAGTAGGTGATAAGCTAGCACTAGGAGCAGAAGCTGGAGTACCAGGAGCAACTTTGTCAGTAGGCTCAACCAAGGGAAACTCAAAACTACCTTGAGCAGCTGCTTTAGTAGCTTCTTGTTGTTGTTTGAGAAGAGTGTCAAGAGCTACTTGGGAATCCTGTACATCCAATGGAGTTGCATCACTAGGAGGAGTAGGAGAAATTGTGGTGGAATAGGATGGAACCACAAAAATGTCATCCTCATCATCTGAATCAGAAAGACTAGAAGGACATCAGTACTAGAAGTTGCAAACACTTGTGGTCCTGCATCATGGTTAGTTTTGAAACGAAAATATCCTAACGAATCACTAAGATAATCAAGATCAAAATACCATTCTGGACCCGTGCCTTGGATGTTTGACTTTTCCTCAAAATACTTGAGATTAACAGTTTCAATGATCCGCTTGGCTTGAAGATTGTAGACACGATAAGCCCGAGAATGAGCTGAATATCCCACAATGTATCCTTCATCTGCCTTGCCATCAAACTTCCCCACTTAGTCCCTAGTATTCAGAATGGTGACTAGACACCCAAAAGGCTTCAAATGAGCAATATTTGGAACTTTGCCCGTGAGCAGCTCATAAGGAGTCTTCTTGTGAGGATTGGTAATAGAAACCCTATTCAAAACATAGCTTGCAGTATTAACAGATTCTGTCCAGAACATGGTTGGAAGCTTGGAATCAGCAAGCATAGTTCTTGCTGCTTCTATTAGTGTCCTGTTCTTTCTTTCTGCCACACCATTTTGTTGAGGAGTCCTTGCAGCACTATAATCTCTTTTGATGCCCTTAGCATTGCAAAGTGCGATGAGGTCTTTATTTTTAAACTCGGTTCCATTGTCGCAACGAATACCTTTAACTTTTTTAGACAACTGGTTCTCTATCTGGGTAAGAAAATCTCTAAGAATTGAGTAGGTCTCACTCTTGGCAGCCATGAAGAACACCCACGTAAACCTGCTATATCCATCAGTTACCACCAGACAGAATTGCTTGTGGTCAATGCTTCTAATGGAAGTAGGACCAAATAAGTCCATGTGTAGTAGCTGCAATGGTTCAATAATAAGACTAAGAGCAGTAATGGCCTTGAAGGATGCTTTGTGCTGTTTGCCTTTGCTGCAAGGAATACAATTTATATCATTTCTAAACGTCTTGGGAGGTAAACCAGAGACCAGATTCAGATTTTCAAGTTTGTGAATGGTCTTGAAGTTCACATGCCCCATCCTTCGGTGCCATTTAGTGGCTTCATCTTCTGAGGCTTTAGAAACTAGACATGCTAGTTGACCAATAGGGTTGACTTCATTCAACTTGATGCTATAGAGATTGTGCCTTCTAGGGATTCTGAGTAACACTTGTGAGTCATCCGGAAGCTGAAAGTCTTTGGAAAGCACAAGTACATCGGTATCGGTGAAGAGAACAAACTGCTTCTTGTCACAAATCTGAGAGACCGATATCAAGTTGAAGTGTTGAAGTGCTTCGACATAGTAGACCTGCTCAAAATTTAGATTAGGAGTCTTTATCATTCCTTTGCCGTGATTCTGCCTTCACCCCCACCAAAATAGACCTTGCCTCCATGAAATGGTACAAAGTTAGAGAGAAGACTTTTATTGCCAGTCATGCTCCTGGAGCAACCACTATCGACAATGCCTAGACTAGGATCCTGGTATGGAGTAACCTACAACAACAAGATAATAAAAAAATGCAAAAGTTAGTGTCTTAAGGGGACCCAAACCTTTTCAGGTTTGAGCCTGCCTTGTGGATCTTTAGAAGAGTGCCAAGAAGATTGATGAGATCCACCGTTGTTCCTTGGTTGCCTATGCATCATTTGGGTATTATTATTTGACCAAGGACAACCTGCTGAGGGCTTAACAGCAGTTCCCAAATTTCCCAAACCAAAGTACGTGTGGTCCAAATTATGTGGATAGATTGGATTAAAATTTTGAAAATAATTACTGGTTGTTTGGAATCCAATATTTCTCCAATAATCTGAAGCTAAGGGAGAGGACACTCGAGAAGAAGTAAACGTTGAAGCACTAGGATTAAGTCTTCTAGAAGCATATGAAGCAGCTCCTGGTGGACCAGGAGCAAGAAAAGCATGATTAACAGAAGCATGTGTGTCATAATAATCACAATCTTTAATTAAATGAAAGGCACTGCCACAAACAAAACATGTTTTGAAAGACCTTTTATTAGAATGAGATTGTTTCATACTGCCTACTTTATTACACACAATTCTAGGAGAAACATTCTTCCTAGGACTCAATAAACTAGGACCAGACACACTTGTCTTGACAGCAATTCTTTCTTCACACTTCCTAGCACTAGTAGCAGCATGTTCATTCAACTTGGAACTTGTAGGTCTTGACTCTTCACTTGAACCACTAGATGCAGAGTCACCGGCTTTGTCACTGAAAGTACATGAGACAAAGTCATTAGAATTAGTAGAGCTTGTTGGGGACTCAAGCATATGTGATCCATCCAAGTCATTATGCCATGAAGTGGGCATAAAAGTTCCAGTAAGAGGAGGAGGGACAACATGCATTTTTGCTGCTGGTTTAAACCTATTGTAACTAGGTTTGCCCTCATCCTCTTTATCGGCATCAAAGACACTTGAAAAAGATAAATCAAATACATCTTCTGAATCAATATATTTTTCAAATCCTAAGCCTCTTTTAGTTCTGCCAGACAAGCTACTATCAATTAATTTTGAAAGATTTTTAGGTGCCTTTTGCCATTTTTCAAATCTTAGCATTGTAGCATCTAATTTAGCTTGCATCTCCTCTTTTTCTTTGATACTAGCATCTCTTTCTGTTTCTGTATATTTAAGCATATTTGTCGTGTTTTCTAAATCAATGCTTAGTATCCTGATTTTATCCTCATACGCACGTTGTGTATCTTGTAACCACCTCTTTTGTTGTTCCAATGTGTTTAATGAAGCCTTATAGGCTTGAACCTCTAAAAATACTTATCATTTTGATCATTTACTTCATTAAATTGGGACAACAATTCTGAGTATTTATCATGACACCCAAGAGGACAATGTTGTACCTGAGGTGAGATGCCCATAAGATCAAACTCGTCTGCTTCTTCTACATCAGAGAGATTCCCAGCAATCATTGCAAACACGTCAGTTGAGGACTCAGCTGATTCCAGAGTAGAAGCCTGATGATCATTCCAGTTGACCATAGAGTCAACAAATACCAATGCCTTCTTGTCATCTTTTATCTCCTGAACCTTGAAAGCAGGGTACCTGCTCTTCTCCTGATCATTCTTGCTAGGGCACTCCCTTGCAAAGTGACCTTGTTGCTGGTAGTTATAGCATCAAACCTTGCTTCTGTCGAATCTTGCTGGCTCCCGAGGGTTGTAATTAAATTTCCTTCCTGCTTTCTTCTCAAACTTGTGAACCCTAAGAGTAAGCATGGCCATCTGCCATTTAAGATCCATCTCATCTAGGTCAAGTTTATCAACCTGTTTGAAGTCATCAAAAGCAAGTTGTTGTTCAGCATTAACATCAGCCACAAACGAATGAAGAACGACTTCTACAATACTACCAGACTTGGCAGTAGGATCAGGAGCAGAAGTATGCTGAACAGTATGCTGAGAGGAGACAGTATTGCTTGGGCTACTTGCATATGACATGGGACTGGATGCCATAGAACTCACAAAGGCAGAATTAGCAAGGGTGGGAAAAGAGTCACTCGAAAATCCTCTTACATGAGGTTCGAAAGTTCTGAGCCTATGAAACAGATTATCAAAGTTGAGATAGTCAAGCCCACCTTTGGCTTTGAGAGAGATCACCACCTGATTCCATGAGTAGGGTAAGGCTTTAAGAAACCTTGCATTAATGTCACCATCATCAGGCTTTGACCGAAGTTGATTCAACTGGCTCAATATTTTTTGGAACCTATCATACCCTTGATGTAGCCCTTCAGTTTCTGACATTTTGAACTCTGTGAATTCATCTCTTAGCATGGACCTTCGCATTTTCTTTGACTCCTCATTCCCACCGAACCTTGCTTTTATGCCATTCCAGATTTCTCTGGCATCATCCAAATGGTAGAAGTCACCCATGTGATCTTCAGGAAGAGATTGAAGCAAAATTGTCTTTGCTTTGACCTCCTTCTGAATAGCTATGATTTCTTCATGAGACTTAGGGTCAAGAAGAGTAATATTACCATTCTTGTCTCTTCCAGTAAGCTTCCTGCTGTTCCCATTCAGAATTATCTTCCAAAGATCTTGATCAGTATTGGTGATCCACCATTCCATCTTCATAGCCCAGTTTTCATATTCACCCTTTTTCAGAAGAGGGAATTTACCATTCGTGTTTGAAACTGTAGCAAGGATCTGCTGAGGTTGCATAATTTTAGGAGTGCTGTCTTCTCCTGTTTGAGTAGAAGTTGATGCAGACATGATAAACAAAATGTCAGTAATAACAAAGCTTAATTCTTCTTGTTTAGAGACCCTTCCAGGCTCTGATACCACTTGTTGGGTCTACTAGATGTAGATCTTGCAGCCTGTCAGGACCGGTGAATGACTTCTGTAATCACAAGTCAAATCACAAAGAGACTCTATACACAATATGAATGTAAAATATAAATGTAATCAAGAAGAACAGAATAACTATAAAGACTTGATCCTTTCTAAGGATTTCTAATATTGATAATTACTAGAACTACGTTTTGTGAAGGTGTCAATAACCCTTCTGCCTAAGGTTCCTTTTATACTACAAGGAAACCCTAATACAGCATTAAATAAAACGTGTAAAACTGATATGCATATCCTTTCCTAACATATATCATGCATATCCTAACAGAATATTAAGTAAATAATAAAGTTTGACTTCGACTAGGACCAGGAGCAGGACTTGCTCCTACTACTACTAGGACCAGGAGGAACTACATACCTCCTAGTCTACCTATTACATATAACTATTACAATGGTCCTAACAGGATGAAGTCCCACTATCTAGAAGCATGATAAAAATAGCTGGCATGATCACATCAGGGGAGTCCTTGATCCCTCAAAATGAGGTGAATGATGAAGCATCGGGTGACAAGTCTTTGTTTAAGACCTCTATGCAGTCCTCTTCTCAGCCCAAGGTTCTCAAGGACAAGAAGAAGAAGAGGAAGTAAAACCCCCTCTCCTTTAAAGCCCAATCTTCTAAAGTTCCTACCAAGAAGAAGAAAACAAAGAAGATCCCATGTACTACTTTGGCAGATGAGGAGACCACAAGGAACCAGAGTCTAGTGTCTTTAAGTCGGCTGAGACCACAAGGAACCCTCTTGACGCTGATATCTCTCAAGTATTAGGATGCCCTTATTTTTTTCTTTGGAGGTTCACAAGCAATCACTCTCAAACGTCTGTATGAAAGAGTGATGAAGTTTAGGGTTTGACTCACCCTTAGTGTGTATGTGTCTGCAACTAGCTCCTCTAAGACCTCAGTACACTCTGTCTCTACACTAGGATATGATTCATTTGTGCTTATAACGTACCCCGATGATCCTACACCCTCTGGACTGTACTCTAACAAATAACAACAATAGTACATATAAGTCTCGAACTAGAGTCTCTGAACTTCACTTGGTATCTGGGTCAATTCATGATTAAAAGAGTCCCAAAGAATATATTCTTTTGGGGAGGCTGAATAATCATCCTCAGCCTTCCTAGGGGCAGCGGTATAAATGGAAACCATTACCCTCAGAGAATTTACACTTAAAAGAGTCCCAAGGAGAAATACTTTAGGGGGAGCTGGATAATCACACCCAGCTATCCTAGGGGCAGAGAACGGCCACCATACACTATACCATGTTTTCACCTTAAAAGAGTCCCAAGGAGAAATCCTTCAGGGGGAGCTGGATAATCACACCCAACTATCCTAGGGGCAGCGATGGCAACCACTCACCATATCTTAATTCACAATACAAGAATCCCAAGGAGAAATCCTTAAGGGAGGGGGGGATAGATAATCACACCCAACTTTCCTCGGGGAAGCAAATGGTGATCTTCACCTATATTATAAATTCATCTCATGTACACTAACAACTCTTATAACATGGAATAAACTTACATGAAGAACAAATGAATGAGGAACCATTCACATATGTAGAAGATGATATCGCTGGAGCTTCCACTATTGATTTATCCACTGTCTTTGATTTAGACCCCATGCCTGATGTGTTGATCCCAAACTTAGATCGATTTAGCTTTATGTATACGAGATTAGATTAAGTAATAAACATAGAGAAACCTTTGTATATGCTTATGATAATCTAAGTGTTATGCGGAATTAACACCTAAACAAGAACACACAATGATAAAAACAAACTTTCACTTTGATTAATGATATCAAACTTGCTTACAATGAAAGTAGTTTACGAATGAAAACTTATATGAAACATTAACCTAAAGGTCTTATTTTATAGACATAAGAAGCCTTGTACAATAACCTACGTATAAGCTATTCTAGGTAAAGATAAATATAGAAAATACATTGTTGTTCCTATCTTTACTAGAAGTAATCTAGAATACAATAAACGCGTAGAGTATATCTTCCCATCAGTGCTTGTCTTCAATGTATCAACGCTTGACTTTGTCTTGTCAACGCTTGAGCTGTCAGCGCTTGTTTTACTCCTGTCAACGCTTGTTTTACTCTTGTCAGCGCTCAAGTGATCTGGCCTTAATTTATTCCCAACAATCCTCCCCTAAACTTGATATCCACTCTTATGATCAAGTTTCTGAATAAGCATTAAGGACTAGGATGAATCTTACAAACCTTCTCATATTGGTAATAAATAAATCTGATCAAGTCTTTTGCCACGTCACTTGAATAATCAATTTCCAGCTGAGTGTTCTTCATCTTCTCCAAGATAGCCTTAGATATGAAATACTGACCATCCACAAGTAGATACTCAGCAAACTTTGTAGAACTCAAATGGTAAACACCAGCAGCTGAATATAATCTCCACTGAAGACCACTGAGGTCATCTTCAAGATCCTTCCAAATAGCAGGATCCTCATCTTTTGGTCCACACATTCTCTTGAATGTGGACCACAGTTTTATTCCATTAGCTGAAGTTGGTGCTTCAGCCTCATACTTGGTCTCTAGCAACCTCCATAGGTCTACCAAGTCTTCTCTATCACAACTTGCAAACAAAGATATAAGAGTGGTGAAAGTGTGTACCTCTTTGCCATACCTGCCAATTTTCCAAAACCCACATTCATCTTCTTCATAGCTCACAATTGGGTTTCTGGAATCTAGTGGTAACACTTGCACCATATCTAAAGCTTCTAATGGTGAGAGCTTGAGGCTCTTTCTTATGACAACTTAACTTGGATATAGTGGATCCATATCTTTGGGAAACTCAAGAGAAACTCCCTTTTTCACTGGTCTGGGAACAAACATTGCTTTCTTGAGCTCCATTTCTTCTACAAGTTCTTCTTTCCTTTCATCAGAAAGAAGTCTTAGAGTGTTTGCTTCCTGCACTCTAACCCAGATGGGATAAGCTTTGCATTCCAACTGATCAACTGTCAATGCCCTCAAATTCTGATAAGTCCATCCTACTCCATGACATCTGAGCAACATGCAGTATAATTCCCTTCTATCCCTTTTCAACTCTGAGAGAATATTGCTTGCCTTGTGTTTCAAAATAACCTGGTAATCTTTTTGTACTCTGAGGAGAATCTCCAAACCCCATATTTGATCTGAAATGGTCAAGTGTGGATTCTCCATACATCTTTCTTCCCAAGCATTATACATTTGAACCGCCTCTGGCATATCAAAGTCAACCTGCAATTTCAACTCTCTCAATTTCTCCTTGGCCAACTCATCTCCATACTCAAGTCTTTCTGGTTCTATAATCATAACACTTGAGTCTGAGCTAGCTCCATCACTTCCTTCTTCTGAAGTAACAACAAATGGTGACTTTTTCACCTCCTTTCTGTCTTGTTCCATGATTTGTGCAGCCAATCTTCTATCAAACTCAACTTGAGCTGCATCCTTTGGAACAACCTCTTCTACCATAATACCCTTACCCTTATCTAATGGATCAATTGTTGGTAAGGTAGATGGTGATACCTATGAAGAAACCTCCTTGATGATGGATGATGACTGGGATGCATCACCCTCATGTGCAGGTCTGTCAACGCCCAATTTTGCTAAGTCAGCGCCCAAAATACTCATGTCAGCGTTCAACTTCTCCTTGTCAACGCCCAAAGTTCCTGCCTCAGCGCCTTTTGCAATTTCCTCCAACATGGCTGTAAATGATAAATTCAAGTTGGTAGGAGAGACTAAGGACGTATCAAAACCTGTCTGTTTCTTTAAACTTGTAAGGGCCTCAGCAACATCCAAAGATTGACCATCATGGCTGCCCTTATCACTCACATTTATTGGATCTTCCTCCCCTTTGGAAGATTCCTCCATACCTCTCCTTGCACTGGCAGTCTCCAAAAAAACAATCCTCTCCCTCAATTGCTTGAGTTCAAGGCCTTGTGAGCTGACAACTTGTACTAAGTCTTCATTTTGCTTTTGCAAGCTCATGCAGACTGCCGTCAATTCAATTAGGGTCATTGGTTCCAATCTGCCCTCTTCTAAAATGGGGATTTGACCTCCAAAGTCAGATTCATTGGGCATGGATGAGGAATTAATGATGGTGGGACTACCTTGGCCAGCATCTAAGCCAGAACCAATAGTCCCAGCCTCATCCATATCACCAACCACACTTGTGGTGGTGGTTCTCTCTTCTACATGGCTAGGACCACCAGAGGAGAACACTCCAGTAGTCCTTTGGCGTTTCATCAACCTATATTCAAGGGGTGTGGAAGATGATGTGGATTGGGTGGATGTGGGTTGGTTAAGAGGTGTTTGGGTTTGTGAAGGTTGTGTGTCAACGTTGGAAATAGGAACATCAACACCAACATTTAATGTGTCAGCGTTGAAGGGTTCTTGGTCAATTTGCATATGTTCAGGGGAAGGTAATGGTTCAGGTATTGGGTCAATTTGGGGTTGGGGGTCTGGTTGGGGTTGAGCTACTGCAATGACAGAAAGCATAGCTTGGGTTAAGGGTAGGTCATGATGGGGGTGAGTTCATCTTCATAAAAATAGCTTTCTTTGCACAGGGATCTCATAAAAGTCATTATGATCCCTTGTGCAGTATCCTTAAACATCAAAAACCATTTGTAAAAAACAGGGATAAGCTAAAGTCATTTTGTTCCCCTTATTTTTACACATGCCCTCAAAAATCATTTTAGAATAATTAAATTTTTGCCCAGTTGCAATACACACAATAGCACTTGTAATAGATCTATTGATCTCATTGTGTGCAGTGCATTTGGGACTCAAACATTGAAGGAGGACATGTATGAGGTACTTCTAGGCTGGGGGAAACTCCTGTTTATGATATTTGTTTAAAGTTCCTTCATCAGGAAAAGGATAACCCAAAGCCATTAGTCCTTGTTCTATTTCACTAATGGGAAGGGTGGCTATACCATCAGCATCATCAAGATGCAAGGCTTGGCGTACCAAAGCCTCAGTAACCACCCAAGGTCTCCCATGAACAATAGAAGTCAATGTAGTCACTCTATTAACTGTTGAGGAACTGACAGTGTTCCAAAACTGTTTAATATGTGTGAATGGAATGAGTGGTGCATGAGAAAGAGCATACCTAATAGGAGATGCGTTCAAATACGCCACCATTTGAGTGTATTGGGGAAACAGAGCATCATCAGCTTCAAGATACACAATCATGTTGTGTTGGCTTCTGAACCCCAATTCCAATTCTGATGGTTTAAACTTTGGTGCCATTGTTGAAAGCTGTTAAAATTGATTGATGAAGATGAAGTTGATAAGAGAAAGTTGTGTTAGACAAGAAGTATAAATACCCTGTTTAAAAATAGGAGCCAAATTTATAGGAGAAGAAAATGCATGTGATTGGCCCAAAAATAGGCAAGTATTTTCAAAAACACAATCATGAAAATATTGAAAAAGAATAATTTTATCTCATGCATTAAATGAAGTCTATCAACTCCCAAAATTACGGCCTAAAAATATGTCAAAAAGTAACAACTGGGTAGGACCCATTGAGTGTAAAAGGTCAAAAATAACCTATCAACGCCCAACGGCTATAATCTTGTCAACGTTTGCATATAGCCATGTCAGCGTCTAAATTGGTCACAACAACGCTTGAAAATATACTTGTCAGCGTCCAAAAATAAAAATGTTTAAAAATGAAAAATGACCTTAACAAAGTAATTTATCCTAGAGAAGATAACCAAAAAGCTGATAATTATTATAGGGCGGCAAGCACTGTCCAGTTATGCACACTTGCTTAAGCAAGATAGACATAACAGTCCTCTAGTGTCCCTTGCTGACCAAAACTCTTAACAACCAAGTTACCTTATAAAATCCCTTGTTACTCCCAGGTAAATCCCATAACAAAATTATTCCCAAGTCTCCCAACAGACCACAACCAATTCTAGGCCAAAAATGTCTTGGCAGCATGCATAGTATATCAACTTTGCATGTTACAGTGCCTCATGATTTAGTAAAACTAACTCATACTCACCTGTGGACACAATCTAGAATTGTGATAAGAGTATCATATGGATACCCAAACATCCTAAAGGTTCCTAAAACCTCCCCTTAAACTATGATACATAAGTTGCTAAAAACATGTATGAACATAAAAATTTATGTCAAGATAGGAATTAAAAATTCCAACCATCATCCATAAATAAAAAACTTGTCCAAATGCTTCTCCAATGATCCATAAGCAACTCTGTATCCAATGGTATACTGCTAGCACCACCTGCACATTTAGATTGAAAACCACAAAACTAACATTGTTGCTGACAACGCCCCGATAACACATGACAGCGTTGAGGGAAGCTTTGTCAGCGTTAGAGAATTATATTGCTGACAACGTTACAAAAACACTTATCAGCGTTCAAGCAACCTTTGCTAGTGTTAGAAAAATATAGTGGAAAATCTAAATCTTCATAAGACCAATAACAATGCATCATCCTTTACATACTTTTACAAAAAGACTCCAAAACACATATTATGTGAGATTGATCATTCCAATACTTGTTACCAAGTATTGAAACCTCCCAGCATCAAAAGGTTTAGTTAGTAAATCTGACACATTTTCCTCAGTGTCAACCCTATCTGGTTGTATTAAACCTTTTTCAAAACAATCTCTTATAAAATGATGTCTAATTTCTTTGTGTTTAGTTTTAGAATGATGTACATGATTCTTAATGATGCATAAAGTGCTGTTATTGTCAACAAATATCTTGGTATGCATGAAATTATACCCATAGTCCAACAGCTGGTTCTGAATCCACAAAACTTGTCCACAACAAGCAGCTGCAGCTACATACTCAGCTTCAGTTGTAGAATTAGCCACCACTGTTTGTTTCTTGCATTGCCAAGATATCAACCTGCTCCCAAGAAACTGACATCCACCAGTTGTGGATTTTCTATCAAACTTATCACCTCCATAGTCACTATCTGAATATGCAATCAGCTCCAATGGTGAATCCTTTGGGTACCACAAACCAAGACTAGGGTAGCATCTCAGATACCTAAAGATCCTTTTCACAACATAAAGGTGACATTCTTTGGGAGTCAATTGATGGCGTGCACAAGCACACACAACAAACATGATGTCAGGTCTGGAGGCTGTAAGGTACATCAATGATCTAATCACGGACCTATAGTGCCTGACATCAACATCTTTCCCACCTCCAATCTTTCCCCAAGGATGTTCTCTATCCATAGGAGTAGTAGCCCTCTTTTCATGTGGAGAAAAGCCAAACTTCTTCAAGATCTCAGCCATATATTTATCCTGGGAGATGAAGATACCATCTTCTTTCTGCTGAACTTGTAAACCCAGAAAGAAGTTCATCTCCCCCATAGCACTCATCTTGAATTTTTCTGTCATAAGCTTAGAGAAATCCTCACTCATCTTTGGATCAGTAGACCCAAAAATGATGTCATCAACATAGACCTGAACAAGCAACACATCCTTACCATTCTTCTTTGTAAATAGTGTCTGATCTATGGTGCCCCTCTTGAATCCATTGTCCACCAAGTAGGTAGACAGAGTACCATACCATGCTCTAGGGGCTTGATGAAGTCCATACATAGCCTTTTTGACTCTATACACCTTGTCTGGATTCTCTGGATCCTCAAAACCAGGAGGTTGCATCACATATACCTCCTCAACAATAGTTCCATAGAGGAAGGCACTCTTGACATCCATTTGATAGACAGTGAAACCCATGCAGGATGCATAGGCTAAAAAAATCCTTATAGCTTCAATCCTTGCAACTGGTGCAAAGACTTCCTCATAGTCTATCCCCTCCTCTTGTGTATATCACTGAGCCACTAATCTTGCCTTGTTTCTGACCACAATTCCTCTTTCATCTCTCTTGTTTCTTAGAACCCATCTTGTTCCTATAGGTCTGACATATCTGGGACAATTAACCAGCTCCCAAACATCCTGAATTGCAAATTGGTGAAGCTCATCTGCATTGCTTCCACCCACTTGGTTCTTTGAGAGCATCAAATATTTTCTTGGGTTCCTGTTGTGACAGAAAACAGGCAAACAAACATGCTTGCACAAGAGGGGTATCAACCTTCTTGTGTATATTGGCAATAAACCCACCAAGACCTTGATGAGATCTTCTAGTCTGAACTGGAGTCATAATATTACCAATGATTTGAGAAGTGGGGTGATTCTTCATAGTGGAAGTGAGAACTCCTCCTTCAAAAAGTCTGGTGTCCTCAACCTCATTCTCCATGTTGCCAATATCCTCTTCATCAGACTCTCTTTCATCAATATGAGGATGAACCTCTTCATATAAATTGGAAGGTTCTCCTTGTTCAAAAATGGAAGAGAAAAGATGTGCAGAAGTGTTGTCAACGCCTGAACCTTGTTTGTTAGTGCTTGGGCTAACAACGCTTGAACTGTTGTTGTCAGCGTCTGAGCCATCAACGTCTGAGTTGGTCTTGTCAGTGCTAGATTTGCCTTTGTCAGCGCCTGAAGGACCATGCATGTTTGTATCTAGTGGTACTTGGAGACCACCATTATCTTTACCAGCAGCAGCAACAGCAGCAAAAGCATCTGTCCAAATGGGAATTGTAAGATATTCTTGTATAGGAGATGGCTTTTCTGCTTGTGATCCAATATTGTCATGAACCTGTGTACCTGAAACATCAATAACTTGTTCTTCCACAACATTTGAAGTTACCTTCACAATGTCTGGATTAGTGACAGGCATATAAGTTAAAGTTCTAGATAAGGGTTCCAAGTCAAACAACCAATTAGGACCACTTTCATGATCACTAGGTTTATTCTCTAAAAACCTAACATGTACTCTTTCAAGTATACGTTTTTCTTCTTTAAGATAAACCCTATATCCCTTGCTCTGCACTGAATACCCCATGAAGTAGCCTTCATCACCTTTTGCACTAAATTTTCCTAAGGCATCACTAGTATCTAAAACTACTACATGACAACCAAAAGGTCTGAGAAAACCAATATTAGGTTTTCTTCCCCAAAGTAACTCATAAGGTGTTTTGTTCTGAATTTTGTTAACTAATGCTCTATTTTGAACATAACAAGCTGTATTAACAGCCTCAGCCCAAAAGGCTTTAGGAAAATGAGCAGCAGCCAACATTGTTCTGGCTGCTTCAATTAGGGTTCTATTTTTCCTCTCAACAACCCCATTTTGCTGTGGGGTTCTAGCAATACTAAATTGCATGGTAATTCCTTTACTGGCACAGAAATAATCTAGCTTTTTATTCCTAAATTCACCACCATTATCACTCCTAAGCATTTTAACTTCATTGCCAGACCTCTTCTCAATCTGAGTGATAAAATCAATTAGAATATCAGATGGGTCACTCTTCATAGCTAGAAAGAATGTCCAAGTAAACCTAGAAAAGTCATATGTGATGACAAAGCAATATGACTTACCATTTAAACTTTCTATATTGGTTGGACCAAAGAGGTCCATGAGTAGCAAATGAAGAGGTCTAGAACTAGTATGCACCTGTTTGGACTTGAATGAGACCTTGTGCTGCTTGCCTTTAAGACATGCAACACAAGAGTGGTCATTGTGAAAGGCCTTCTCAGGCAGACCATCAACCAAACCAAGTCTCACAAGCCTATTTAAGTTTTAAAGTTTATGTGCCCTAGTCTCCTGTGCCACAAATTACTCTCATCTACTAAAGCTTTAGCATAAAAACAAGACATATTATTATTCATTCTAATCCCATTCAGATTCACATTGTATATGTCTTTATGCCTAGGTGTTCTATACTCAATATATTTCTCATCAGGGATCTTATAATCCTTGCTTAACACCAAACATTCAGTGTCAGTAAACAGAACTTTATTTTTGTTATCACAAACTTGTGATACACTAAAAAGATTGTAATCGAGTTCTTTTACCAAAAATACTTTTCAAAACGCAAGTTCTTGGTGAGAAGGGTTCCTTTGCCTGTGATAGTACCATATCCGCCTCCAAAGTAAACCTTATCACCATCTTTAATGGGAGTGAAGTTGGTCAAATAGTCTTCCTTCCATGTCATGTGCCTTGAGCATCCACTATCCCAATATCTATAATCATTGACCTGTCTTTGAATGCCCTGCACATAAAGAAAACAAATTAGTTTTCTTTGGGAACCCAAGCCTTAGAAGAATTGTATTCATCTGGTTGTTCAATAAGAACAGACTTAGTTCTCACAACAACCCCATTCTCATCCTTCTTAGGATGAAATACCCAGTTAACGCCAATAGGTTTTGTAATGACCTTTGAAATGTAATTAAATCTGTTGCAGGTCATTGAAATCCCATTATCATTAGGGTTTTGATCTTTCTTGGGTCTCCATGTTAAGCTTGAAGAAGCTTTAGACCCCTTACCCTGTGGTTGCAAATATTTAGGTCTGGTCACGTTTCTGTCATCGTTGGAATTGGTCTTGTCAACGCTGAGATTACCCTTGTCAGTGATGAATCTAGGGTTTGCTACAGAAACCCATTGCCTATTAGACCAGGTGTTTGTCTTTTGAAATGGTCTTTGTCCATGAGTGTTAGACCCTCTAGTGAAGAATGGGGCAGGTCTAACAACTTGTAGACTTTGCTCCTCACAAGGTTTGGGTCTGACAACGTTTGAATTCCTAACAACGTTGACTTTGTTCCTGTCAGCGCTGAATTTGTTCCTGTCAACGCTGGCTTTGGGAGCGTTGACACACTTATATGCCAAGTGTGAAAAGCTACCACAAGTGTAACAGGATTTTCTAGACACAACCCTAGGTCTAGAAGAGAAGAATCCTGTTCCATTATTGCTAACCTGGCTTTTAGGTAACCTATTATTCCTATACATCTCTGCATACTTAATGCTAGGTTTTCTAACAGTGTTTGAGCCTAGGTCAACAGTTTTACCAGTGATTGGGTTAGTAACGTTAATGGGAGTTGACTCATTAGGAATTTCACATAGCAAGCCATCCTTAACAAATAATGTAGGGTTAGCTTTCTTCCATTCATTCAGGTCAGTCAACTTTTGTTGATACTCTTCAACTGGAGTGACAACTCTTGGTGGAGGAATGAATTCCTCCTCTTGGAGTCCTGGCAAACCAGTCCAAGATAGGTCCTTTTGTTGAACACCATAGAAGTCACCAGCTGGTGGTGGAACCACAGAGTAGTCTTTCATCCCAATCCCAGTCATGTCCTTAGGATCCCTTTGTTTACCCACACAGTCTCCCAGGGTTTGAGTGGCTCTATCAAATCTTTTAATTTTAAGGCCAACATTGTCTTTATTCTTAATGGCCTCATCTAATTTAGCCTGTAACTCAGCATTAACCCTTTCCATGATGTTTCTAATATCCATTCTAGCATTTAACTCATGTTTTAAGATATTTATTTTATCTTTTAAGTCAAATTCCATTTTCTTGTATTCAGAAACTGTTTTCTCAGTTTGAGTGAGAGCTAGTTGGTAATTAGACAGTTTGCACTTTTCAGTACTCACATCACTTAATAATCTTAACACTTCTTTGTTAAGTTTCTCAGTGTTTAACCTACAACCTTTACTACAAAAAGCATCATTGTATACCTCATTATCAAATGAAGAGGAGGAGTGTGCCATGAGAGCATATTCAACATGCTCTTCTTCATCAACCTCAGCAACCAAAGCTTTATCCTCTTCCACATTCTTAGACAGATAGCTCCAATCCCATCCCATACCATCAATTCCTTGAACTGCAACCATTGCTTTATGATCTTGAGCTTTAACAACTTGACTTGAGGGTTTACCAGCATCAGATCTTCTAGGAGATCTGCATTCCCTCATGAAGTGCCCCATACGATGACAGTTGTAGCATTCAACTTTGGATTTATCAAATCCAGCTGTGTCTTTTGCATTGAAGGTCATCTTCTTCTTAAACCTTCTGTTCCACCTATTTGCTCTTATACTAGCAAGAGCCATGTTCCACTTAATGTCCATCTCTTCCAAGTGCTCATCACTTATTTGCTCAAGGTCCTCATATGTAATCACTGAACCATTGGGCAAAGAAGAAATATATATATTGCTTCTTTTCAATCTCTTATTTGCTCAAGGTCCTCATATGTAATCACGTCTCCTTTTCAAACGCTGACACATTCAAAAGTGACTCCCCAAGAGTTAAACCTGCTGGCTTGGATTTGGATACTGTATGTGCTTATATAAGCACATACAGTATCCAAATCCAAGCCAGCAGGTTTAACTCTTGGGGAGTCACTTTTGAATGTGTCAGCGGTTGGAAAGGAGACGTTGACAGGACTTGTTCCAGCGCTGACACATGATGATCCAGTAACTGGATGCATGTTAGAGTCCTTCTGATTGAATTGACCTTCACTATGAGAGAAGAAAGCCATGTTACTGTTGGTGGACTTGCTTCCATGCTCTAGAAGAGTTTCATCTTCCAACAGCCTCAGTTTGTTGTAAATGTCATCAAACGTGGAACTTTTGTAAGTATTATTGGCAAGAATAGATCTTGCCTCAATCTTCCACGCCTCACCAAGACTTTTAAGAAAAGTAGCATTAATAACAACATCACCAAGTTGTGTCCCCATGAAGGACAATTTGCTTGTGATGTCAAGCAATCTGCTTCTCACACTACTCAGCTTCTCATTGGGTTGAGCTTTGAAAACAGCATAATCATGCATGAGTTGTTTCTTCTTTTCTTCCCTGGTATCTACATTGCCACCATATGCAACTTCATTAGCTGCCCAAAGGTCTTTAGCAGAATCATAACCTCTGTATTTATGATGGTTCTCTTCTCCCAAAGAGACTTTCAGAATATTTAGGGTTTTTATGTCAACCCTTTTCTTTGCTATGTCTTCAGCAGCCACAGCTCTACCATCTTTAGGTTTTTCTTTCTTATCTTCTTCAGAACATCCAGCAACAGCTAATCTTTGAGAAATAGCATCAGCAATCTTTTGGGCTGTATCGAATGTGTCCTATATTCAATGATCTCCCAGAGTGTGTAGTCATAGATCCCTAGATATTGCTCAAAGTTGAATTTCCACAATTCAAAGTTGGTTGCATCAAGCATGGGAATCTTGATGTTTGGTAAAGGTGAGGAAGAGGAAGATATTGTTTCTGACATGATGTTGTTTAGGGTTTTTGAGAAAATTAGGGTTTTTGTGTTCTTTAAGATCAAAAGTTCCTCAACAAGCCCTGATAACACTTGTTGATCCCAAACTTAGATCGATTTAGCTTTATGTATACGAGATTAGATCAAGTAATACACTTAGAGAAACCTTTGTATATGCTTATGATAATCTAAGTGTTATGCGGAATTAACACCTAAACAAGAACACACAATGATATAAACAAACTTTCACTTTGATTAATGATATCAAACTTGCTTACAATGAAAGTAGTTTACGAATGAAAACTTATATGAAACATTAACCTAAAGGTCTTCTTTTATAGACATAAGAAGCCTTGTACAATAATCTACGTATCAGCTATTCTAGGTAAAGATAAATATAGAAAATACATTGTTGTTCCTATCTTTACTAGAAGTAATCTAGAATACAATAAACGCGTAGAGTATATCTTCCCATCAGTGCTTGTCTTCAATGTATCAACGCTTGACTTTGTCTTGTCAACGCTTGAGCTGTCAACACTTGTTTTACTCCTGTCAACGCTTGTTTTACTCTTGTCAGTGCTCAAGTGATCTGGCCTTAATTTATTCCCAACATGATGATGAAGTCTTCATTATCGAGGATGATATCACACTCTTTGGATTTGAGGATATGGATGATACTGATGATCAAGTGTCCTCTACTGAGCTCAAGCCAATCTCATTCCCCTCAACGATCAACGTACTAAAACTTGCTGCAAAGCAAGTATGGGACCAGAGGAAAATCACACCAAGCCAAGTTCCATTTCCTACTATGACAAATATTATGGAACTGGGTGCAAAAAAGCACTGGGAGAATTTGCAGCAACTAAATCCCATTCCCTTCACCAAAATGAAAAATGTTCAGGCTTTGGGAGCTGAAGAGCTCTGGGTTAAAAGAGGTGATATCAGCATCACCAAACCAAAGCTCGCCAAAGAGGTAATCTTCTTGTAACTCAAGAATCTCACCAATGCTGTAGAGGACTTAACAAACAACTTAGAAAGCTCTATGACCAAGTCCATGGAGTCTACACTCAAGTCCCTGCTTCCTCAGCTTCTAGGAAGTGCTCTGAAAATAGACCTTCCCCCGGTTGTAAACCAACGTTTAGACCAACACATGCCCTCTGCCTTAAAAGCAGTTGTACAAGCTAATGTGGCTGAGATTGCCAAGGCATCTGAACCTTCTAAAACTCTCCTTCAAAAAATTCTTCAAAAAGAACTTAAGGAGCTATGCTTATTTGTCCATCAAGAATTTGAGAGGTACCACAAGGCAGGGTCAGGCACAACTACCTCTAGTGTTGCACCTGAGGGGGAGAAATCTTCCACCTCTTCCTCAACTGATGAACAAGATGTTGGATCCAAGGTGGAGCAGTCAACCAAGCAGCCAAAACCAACCATGCAACAAAACCAACCATGCAGCCAAAACCCACCATCATTCCCACACCCATTCCTCTACGATCTATGCCCATCAAGGACTTTGATAAATTTGCTGCTAAACTCAAAAAAGGCTATGAAAGTACCTTCTTACCATCTCTCATCCCAAAAGTTTCATTAGACAAAGGTAAAGGCTTTGCAAGCACTGATGATCAAATTTTTTCCTTGAACTCTTTGCAAGTAGAAGGAGGATCCACTATTAGGCTCCCAGAGCTTAAAAAGTTTAGAAGTGCTGATGAACTGCCAATGACCCCTGAGCAAGAAAATGCACAAATTATTGAACATAAAAGGCTTGCTGATCTTAAGGTTGCTGAAATATAAAGTAGAGAGGCTCTCAACCAACTCTCTCCTGCTATAAGGAAGCTCAAAATAAAAATCTCAAAGAGCTAGAAGCAAAGAGAAACAGTCTTAAAATGAATACCTAAAGACTGTAAATGAGAGGGTAGATCCAGAGCAAATCACTAAGTATACATGCTATACTGACAAGGACAAAAAGATGGTGATGACATTATGCATAGGAAACCAGATCACAAACTACAAAGTCATCTATGACTTCAAGTCGAAAAGTCTGGGACTCTCTAAGGGGCTGGAATTCTTGTCTCTTGCCCAAAAAAATCTAGACATGGTGCAGTCCAGATGATGAAGAACATAAAACCCAAGGTCAACTGGGTGAAAAAGTAATAAGTGTGAAAACACTTATCCTTTTACCACTTAACTATAATAAAAACAAAACCAAAACGTGTATTTGATGTCGTAAAAGTCGGAGTTATGCGTGGTTTGTGTTTTTGTTTTGTTTTAGGACCAAAATATGAAAAAGAAATAAAACACGGGCTTTCACGAGCTTTTATCGAAGAAAAAGACAAAAGACGAAGTCAAAAGATCAAGAGTGCAAAAAAAGGAAGTCAAAAGCTTATTCTGAAGAATTATCGAAGAAAAAGACTAAACACGAATGTTTAACGAAGTCGAAGAACCAAGTCTAATAATAGAAGAAAATTATAAGACGAGTTCATTTTATCATTCGACAAATCCCGAGACAAAGTCGAGAAAGACGAAGAAATTAAAAGACGAAAAGACAAAGTGAAAGAGAGAAGAAACCAACATCCTCCCCTCCTCCTATATATACCCTCCTAATCCTTCATTAGGAGGTGTTAGCTAGTTAGATAGTTTTATTTAAGTTTTAGGAGTAGATTAAATTACTTTCTCTCTCTAGATTTACTTTCAAGTTTTCAAGCTTTTTGGATCTTTAATCTTGTATTTGAATCTTTAATCTTCATCTTAAATTCAAGCTTTTTCATAATCATTCTCATTCTACTTTTCTTATTTTTAATCTTGTTTGATTTGGTTAATCATGTAGTTTTTTTAATCTTATGCTTATTTGTTTATTGATGTGCTTATTCCATTGTCCTTATTGTTTTTGATGTGTTAGATTGTTTTAGCTTATTGTGCTTAGTGCTTATTGTGTGCTTTTCTTATTTTTAATTAAGTGTTTTAAATAGTTTAATCTTTTAAAAAGTTGATTTTAAATATTTAGATTATTTAGTGTTTTTAAAGTTTTTGATTTGTGGCTTATTAGCTTTTTCTTAAAATTATTTTGGTTCTGTTTTTGGTTAAGTGCTTATTAGTTTTTAACTTATTTTTATGTTATCCGGGTTTTATAAACCCTTATCCCGAACTAGATCTTACTACTTTATTCCGACTTAGAAAAATTTCTTTCCCTCCAAAATAGCTTTACATTCCCGATTAATTCTTGCATCCTTCTTTCCCGATTGTTTGAACATCAAATATTCCGAATTAAGTGAGAATTTTTCGCATTCCGGATTAAGTATAGAAATTTATTCTGGATTACATGTGTAACCCATATTCCGGATAAGGTTTAAAAGCCCATATTCCGGATTGTGGGCACTTCTTGATTCCGGATGAGTTCTAGTTTGATTGATTCCGGATTGTGTCCTATAATATCGTTCCGGATTACTTGTGTAACCCATATTGCGGACTAAAGGTGTGCTACGGATTCTGGATTAGGTAAGTTTTTGCATTATTCCGGATTGTGTGTATATCCAGGATTCCGAACTGTTTGGTCATCACCCATTCCAAATTAGGTGGGATTAGGGCATTCCAAATTATGTGTGGATTGGGGATTCCGACTTTGGTTAAACATTTGGTATTCCGACTTAAGTTCTATTTTATTTTCCCGAATTGTTTTTAAACTTAAATTTTCCCGCTATTTTTACTTAGCTTCATTTTAACTTGTTTTGTCTTAGTTAATTTTATAATTATTTTTTAAAAGCTTTAATTTTTTAAGTTTACATTTTATAAAGTTTTAATTTTTCAAATTTACCTTTAATTAAGTTTTTAAACTTACTTTATTTCTTTTACATCTTGTCATTTACTTTTAAAGTCTTCATTTTTAGTTTAAAAATAGATACTCAACTTTCTTTATTTTTACCAAGAACAACTGAGTCACACATTTAACCTTGATCATTTCGTTTAGACCAATTCAAAGAACAGTAAAAATTCAGTTATTAAAATGGGCCACTACCGACTCTTTTCGTAAAGATTAACGGTTTTTTGTGAGAGACGCGTTGGATTTTCGGATCCGTTCACTTTTGAACGTTATTTTTCGTGTTAAAAATTTTCAAAAAAAATCCTAAAAATAAAAAATTTCAAAAATCCAAAAACATTTAAAAATTCATAAAAAGCATTTATTTTTCAAAAGTTTTGCACCAAAAATATTTTCTTTTCACGTTAACTTTATTTCTTCTATTTTTTGCTATATTTTTCTTTTGTAGGTGTATGTGTACCCGTTCACGCAAGAGGAAATCCATTCAAGCCGCTATCATCGAGCGTCCTGTTGTTAACACAATGGATAACCATCCTATGATCGAGCTCTTGCAATCACACATTGAAGCCAATGAAGATGCGATTGTGGTGCCGGCTATTGATGCAAATAACTTCGAGCTCAAGACTGGTTTTATTCAAATGGTTTCCGTAACATCTTTCTTAGGCCGTACTCATGATGATCCGCACGATCACATCAAAAGGTTTGTTCACTTAACCAATACCGTGAAATACAATGGGGTCTCACAAGAGGCAATTCATTTGCTCCTCTTTCTTTTCTCTCTCGAGGGACAAGCCCAGACTTTGCTTGATAAGGAACCACCCCAAAGTATTACAACATGGGTGGACGTAGAGACCAAATTTATCAATTATTTCTTCCTACCCCCACGTATTACCGCTTTGCAGAATGATATCATTAATTTTGAACAAAAGTACGGTGAGACGTTTAGTGAATCTTGGGATCGTTTTAAGGAACTTTTAAGAAAGTGTCCACAACACGGTTTTACAAAGGTGCATCAAATTTATACTTTTTATAATGGATGAAGTTTGAATGACCAAGATTCACTAAATAGTGCTTCGGGGGGGGGGGGGGTAATATTGTTGTTAAATAAATAAATGATGCTTGGGCAATCATAGAAAATAAATCCAAAGTTCAAACCAGAGTGTGAGGGCTACTATGGCTAATGCTAGTGAGAGTGAGTTGTGATAACGCTCAAATCCAACATGTATTAATAAGCGTTATCTTTACTAATGGTGTATTATTTGTGGTAATAAACGGACTTTTATTGCTAATATTGTGCAAAGTTCGGTTATTGTGTTTTGTAGGAAGAAAGGACGAAGAAACATGAATAAAGGAAAAAAAGCGCGAATTGGGGAAGAAGGAATAAACGAAGCATGAAATCGTAAGATTTCGTGTGAAGAATAAAAGAAAATGAAGGAGTTTGGGGAAGTGTAGAAGAAAGAAAAGAAATAAGAAGGACTATAAGGAAAAGTATGGAAAATGGCTAAGTTGCCACCAGCAACACTTAGCTTGCCTCCATCAAACCAACCTTTATTTACCACCAACATCAAAGTAGCATTCAGTTTCCACCGGAAAGCAAGTCCGTGCCACCGACAAATCTACCATCAGTTGCCACCAGCATGTTGTTAGTCAAGTCTAGCAAAGGTCACTCATAAACTCCCACCATCAATGTGAGGCTTCTCATTTGCCTCCCATTAACATTCCCTGGAGTTTATTTCCTCCTCTCCAAGCATAATCATGTATAAATTAGACCTTAGGGTCATTTGTTTTATAGTGCTTCATCCATTGATCATTCTAACCCTTGACAAAGGTTAGAATCAACAAAATTATATAACCCAAAAGACAATAAACCTCTGTTAATTCTCAAGGAGAGATTCGGGTGGAGGAACATTGATCAATTGGAGGCTTGGAATTGCTACAATTTATGTTTTTGTTATTTCTTGTTTTTGGAAGAACTATTGGTAAATTCTTGTACTTGGATTAATCTTCATTATATATTAAGTGATATTGAATGTTTGAGAAAATTATGAATTGTGTTGAAATGTGTTTGAATTCCGATTAGTGTGATATACTTGTGTGATGAACATGAATTCTAAAGGGAAGTTTGGTTTTATGAACAAGGGAATGTAAATGGGTTTTTATGGTTGATAATTCTTGAAACATGTTTTGATAATAAAATGAAATATAGCTTTTTATTGGATTTAGAGGTCGAAATGATTTCCGGTAAACTATATTCCAAAAGATTTATGCATGAGTCAATTTTTTTCTTGGTGATTGACACTCACCTTGACGAGTTGGTTAAAGGAATTTGTCAAATGATTTATCTTGGGTATAGGTAGAAAGAACTCATTCAAACCAAACTTATCTCTTTATGTTTTCTAGCAAATGGTGAATTTAACAAATTGGAATAGATGACCATAGGCCGAAGGGTTTGTCTACACCAATTTGTTAATATGAATTCTATGAAAAATACCATGGAATGGAATTTATATACTTCCAATTTGTGATGCATAGTTGCTTATGCACGCAAAATATCTCTCCTACGGATGAAATGGAATTCACACAAGTATTGCTTTTAGTTATGTTTATCTTTACCATGTTAATTCTTGTGGTAGTAACGGTAGTGACAACCCTATTACCTACACCACCACAACATTTTGATTATGCGCAAATCCCATGGGACGACCTAGACTTACCCGACTTTGCTACAATAGAACGAGTATACTTGCTCGTATGCGTAGTTAAGGAATTAATAAGTCTTGTTTATAAAATTAAAACTAGGAGTGCAAGAAGCGCATCAAGTTTCTGGCGCCGCTGCCGGGGATTTGTTTACTTTTCATGTTATAATCATTATAAATTAGTAGTGGCGTTAGAAATTTAGTTTTTAGTTCTAATAAAATTTGATTGAGAATATGTTTAGGATCTCATAGATTAAATAAAATGCTTGAATAAAATGTGTTTTATGATATTTTATGTTTGCACTAGAAATTTCATAAGAACACTCATACACATAAAATTACAAAAAGAGAATAAAAGCAATTTAGATAGTGTTTGGATTAAGCTTAATTTTGTTTTGGTTAAAAGTTTTATGACTTTAGTTTGTTTGATTTTGTTCCTCTAATTAAAAGCTTAAAAAAAATGTTTTTATAAAAATTCAGAAAATTGTATTGAAAAAGAAATGGTAAATCTAAAAAAAATAGTAATTTTTTTCCTGCACTGGAGCAGTTGCCGCCAGAACCACACCCTTGCCGGCCGGCAACTGGCCCACAGTCTCCACCATGCCGCCGGCACCATCACCTTGCCTGCCGACAAATGTTACTCTGTTCCACCTTGCCGCCGGCAACACCCCCATGCCGACCGACAAGGTTGTCAGACCAAAAAAAATAATTTATTTTGTTTGTTTAATTGTTTTATTTATTTTAGGAATTTGGGTGAATGTTTATTTGTAGTAGTTGTGTTTTCTTTAACTAACGCTAACCTAATGTTTGTTAACTTTGTCTTGTTTGTTTTATTCTAAAAAAGAAATGAACACACGTAGCAAAATTTCCGAGTTCTTGAATGGATTAGACGGAGAACTAAGTGACGAGTGTGACTCAAACGTCACTCATGTGGAAAAGACCCAAGAAGAGAAGGATTTGTGGGAGGCATTGCCTCACAAAAGCTTAGTAATCCGAGAAGAAGGTTTGGAAAAAGTGGTCTATAAAAGGGCCGAATATCGTTCGTATACCGAACCATTGATGCAATTTGCCATTCCATGCAAAGTTGAAGAGCAAAAAGCTTGGGATGCAGAATTGAAAATAACCTACCCGAAAAATTACATACGGAAGAAATGTTGGGTAAGTTAGGATTCATGATCCTTGGTTACACCGATTACGGGAGACGGGTAGTACGAAATGTGCGGGTTAATATCCATGGTTACGGGTTCTTGACAGAATTCTATATTATAAGCGACGCCGATATAGGCGAACCATCAGTGGTCTTCGGTTACAAGTTTTTGTGGGAAACAAGATGTGTAGTGGAATTCGAGCAAGGCACATTGACGGTCAACTTGACCAAGCTCAAAGGCGAAAAAGATTATTACATTGAGTTCTTGGTCGAGGATGGACCTAAAGATGAAGATGAAAGTGAACTGGTGAAGATGGGAAAGGCGAAAAGAAACAAAAATATGGAGGCTAGCAAGTTGACTCCAAAACACTTCTTGCCAACACCGACCGACCTAGAGGAAGGATCTCCTTCTGCCTTTGTACCCAACCCATTGCACTTAGCTTATCCAATCTCCAATAAACAAAAAGAGATGATAAGAATCATATTGAACAAAAAAGAAGAAGAACTCAAGGAATCCAAACCAATTTTGGAAGTCTTGGGAAATTATGTGAGTTACCGGAAAAAGCTCGACGAGATAGAGATGGGAAAAGCTCGTCTTAAAGGAAAAGAATTAAATGATCATATTAAGGAGAGAATTATTGAACACAGTTTGCCCAAGAAGATGCAAGACCCCGGGAACTTCGTCATCTCAATTCTCATTAATGGAACAACACCGTTCGATGCATTAGCCGACACGGGGGCTAGTGTGAGTATCAAGACATATTCTATCTACCAAGACCTTGGCTTGACCAACCCGGAGCCATACTTTTCAAACCTAACCATGGCGGAAAATACACAAACCAAACCTATGTGTATGGTAAGGAACGTCCGAGTACAAGTTGGGTTCCAAGCATATTTCATGGATTTTCTAATTATGGATTTACCGGAAGACAAAGACATAGCCTTATTGTTGGGAAGGCCTTTTCTGAAAACGTGTGGGGAAATTATTGACTTAGGACGAGGGACGATTGCAATTAATGACGGGATTTCCGTTCACACCTATGCACCAAGACCGAGGGCGAAGCCTTGTTATTTGGACTTCGAGAGCGAGATGGAAGATGAGTGGTTGAGTTGTTTGGAAGTTGGAAGAGATGCCGATGGGTTTCCTTTGTATGGACCTTTAGGAGTACCATACCTTAATTGTGATGATCCTATGGAAAAGGCTTTAGCTATTGAAGACTACTTCAATCCTTTCAAGAACATCCTAGTTTTCAAGAAGATGACAGATTTCTTGGGATCGCTACCGGTGCAATTAAAGAACCGCGATTGGGGTCCGGATGGGGATAGTAAGTATGCAAGACTACAAGGAGAAAAGTTTTGGCATGCAAAGATCAAAATTACTACACCGTGTGGAAACATGTACACACGAGCATTCAAGACGAAGCCTACCAAAAGAGAACTCGCAAAGAAGTTGAAGCCCGATGATATATTGGACATCAAACACTTCATGAATTAGAGAAGCACAGAAATAAAAAAATAAAAGCATTCAAGACAAAGGCTTGATTTTTCTTTTTATTTTCAGTTTTTACCTTAAAAACTATTTTGCTTATTTTCGTGATGACTTGGTAACTTAGACACTTTTGGTTCTTGGTAATTTATGTTTGTTTAGTTATTTTGTTTTATTTATTCATTTGTTTTTTAGGAATTTTATATATATTGTGAAATTTTTGAAAAGTCGTTGACGGAATAACACCCGTTAAACGAAAATTTGGGAACTTAGGAAGAAGTAAAGCCATAAGGAGGAGTTAGGTTAGTTTTTCACAAACACCACACACACAAAAAACGCAGGAGAAAGAAAGAGAGAAGAGAAAAGAAATTTTATTGAGTTCATGTGTTTTCTTGAAGGAATTAAGATGGCACCCAACAAGGTAATTGAATCCAACACCCATCTTTTGATTTTGATTATCTTTTGTTCCATGAATCTTGTTATGATAGATTGAATTGATTAAGCATGAAGCATAGAAAATAGATTAATATGTGGTATGAATTTAAGGAATTGAGCCATTGATAGTGTGAGGGTAGATTAATTTTGATTAGATGATGATGAACTCAAGTGGGTTTTCATCAAATTAGTTGTAATATTGATTAGTTAGTTTAGAATGATGAACATATTGATGTTATAGGTGTAATGTTATTAGTTATGATTTGTTTAGAAAAATAATTTCCGGAATTGGATGATGTTCATAATGTTTTGATCCATTTTGGGGATAATGAAAACCATACAACGTGTTAATGGGGATGAAAAAAATATATATATATAGGAAGGGTTGCCGCCGGCAAGACAAGGCTGCCGGCCGGCAAAACACCCACTGTTTTACATTGCCGCCGGCACCATGACCTTGCCGCCGACAAGAAACCTGAATTTTTTTTATTTTTTTTGTTTTTATTTATTTATTTGTTTTGTTTTAATAGACTTTGTTTAGATAGGTTTATTTGATTGTTGTACTAACATACTAACATTTCAAGTGTTGTGTATTGTATTTTTTTATTAGAAGAAAAAGAAGACAATGCCTCCCAACCCATTGATCGAAAAATACGAGCGTAAGTATGGTCAAGAAGAGATACCGTACAACGTAAGGGCCGTGTCTTATGAACATTTGAAATGGAGAGGACTAGGAGAAATGGAACGCAATGCCTATAATAAGAGATTAGCGGGGTTACAAGGGAAAGCTTTTGGCAGACCAAGAATAGCTGATTGGGACTTGCTGAGGAAGTTCAATTGTGAGGAAGCATTAAGAAATAAGTTGAAAATGACCTATACCCATTGGCCGGGATCAACGTTTGAGGACTACTCATTCGAAAGGGCCTTGGACATACAATGTGAGGTATATAGTGAGTTATGTCTTGAATTCTTTTCAACTTTTTATTTCAACAAGGACATTGAAGATGCAAAAGATGAACCTTGCATTTGGTTTAGGTTGTTAGGTGTAAATTACTGTTTTACACTAGCACAGTTTGGAGAGGTGTTAGGATTGTATGATAAGGCAGATTTAGACAATCCATTATTTGAGCTACACTTTTCTAGGTTAGAAGCCAATAAGAAGTTTTTACCCGTAAATGAATAATGGGCAAGCATAGCTGAAAATATTGCGGGGATTAAGAAACTTGTATCGGTTAGAGATCCACTTTTGAGAATCCTACATAGGTTCATAGTAGGACAACTTGAGCATCGATCGGGAACTAGGGAGAGATGCCAATTAACAGACCTATGGTTGTTGAGTGTAGCAAGTGGAGAAAGGCAAGTTAATATAGTACGGAGAATTGCCGAGTACTTGTATAAGAAAGCCCCGGGATTGAAAATAGTTAGTGAAATATGTGGGGGTTAAGTCCATATATTGGTAATGTACTATCCATCATTTACACATCTAGGTAATGTACTATTTTTATTACTAATATCGCAATAAAAACCGGCTAAACTTTTCTAATATAGGTAATGTGACCGACTAGGACATGTTACAACTCGGAAATAAACAGGTCGACGGATCAACCACTCAACCTCTTTTGATCTTTGCCTAAATCCATAACGGGTGTAATGAAATTGAATTAAAACCGTTGGCAACCAGAATGATATGGTCGAAGGCGGCGCGTGAGAAGCTTAACAAGGAGATGGATATTTATCTAGATGCTGCTATATCTACTTTTCAATATGAACGCGACGATGCCATCAGTTTCGCGTTGGATAAGTTCGAAGTTGTTATCAATGATCTAAAGAATATAATGTTATCGAAAACCACCGACAAGCTGCATAAGCCCAGGGATGACGTGTCTATGGTTATTAACGAGTACTCAAAAGTTGAGAATGAGCTTTTATACATGTGTGATAATCATGCTTAGTCTGATGATGATAACACCAAGGACTTTAAAGACTTCCTTCTTCACTTTAAATCTAAAACTCAAGTATCCACTTAATTCTGTTTTCTATCTATATATACAGTAATTAACTAATTAATCATTGTTAACTGATTTTTTATATATTTTCTCGTCAGGCTGCGGACAAGGATGACACTGGTTATAATTTCATCAAAATAATCACCATAATAACACTAAGGCAGGTGTTTTTTCAGCTTATATAGCGTTTGTTCGAGTTGTAACCTGTCCTAACCGGTCATATTACCTATATTAGAAAAGTTTAGTCGGTTTTTATAGCAATATTAGTAATAAAAATAGTACATTACCTAGATGTGTAAATGATGGATAGTACATTACCGATATATGGAGTTAACCCAAATATGTGGAGGTCATTCTGCGACTTGGATAGCTATAAGGCTCGGTGTTTTAAACGACAGTGTTACGAAAAAGTTATCGAAGCCGTTTGGAAATGAATTTTGGGATATAAGAGCTTTGGAAAGGGAGTTAGACAAGCAAAAGAAATGTCTAAGGTATCCGGAGCCGTTACAACAAGAAGGCGAAGAACAAGGAGAAGAGGAGCACGATACGAGTGGAGTGAACTCTAGTTGGGGAGAATGGAATGCAAATTTAAGTGAGATAGAAAGGATGATGATATGGAGAGATAGTATGACCATGAGAAACAACTACATCCTTGAGCATTCCGTGCCAATCCTACACCATTTGGCGGATCAAGCACATTATAGTTACCCAACCTATGAGCCACCAAATGTTCCACCATATCCATATCCGAATGTACCTTATCCTCACCCACACACACACTATTCTTATGGGAATGAAAGTAATTATGGAGGAGAAGGAGTGTCCGTTGATGACTACATAGATCCACAAATGGGTAGATACGTTGGAAGTAGCTCCATTGTTCTCAAAAATTTAAACGCCGGAGGATCATCAAGAGGAGTTCATGATGATGACGAATATATGGAATATTGAAGACACCATATCATGTGAAGTTAGTAAGATACTATTTTCGAAAAAAAAAACTTTGTTTTATTTGATTTTGTTCCCAAGGGATTATGATTGTAGAATGATAACTTGGGTTGATTTTTATTTTTAGACTTTATTGTGATTTTTATTTTTTTATTTTATTTTATTTTATTTTGTTTGGAAGAAAAAATATCTTTTGTTAGTGCAGTATTTGCAGGAATTGACATGTGAATTTGTTAGCCCTAAAATGTGAGCGCCATTTACGGAATTACATTTGATTTAGATAGGCAAAACGTGGAGGGACTACTATTGACATGTTGTCAAAGTGACCCTCTTGTTTATCCTATATATACCCCTCCATACTTCCATGGAGGGGTGATGATTCTTCTTATTGTGTATTTCACTTCTCTCTCTAAATACACACACTCATTTCAAGCTTTATCTTTCTCTCTCTAAAAATGTCTAAATACTTTTTTTATCCTCCCCGACCTCCGGATCACCTCTTGTTAGCTTGAATCTTTTGGTTAACAATTGGTATCAGAGCTAACCGGGGGTGTTTTGTGTTTATGTTTGCTTATTTATGTGGCTGCCACGGTTATTACAGTTTATAGCTTATTCTATAAGTTTTTATGTCACTGTGGTGTTTTTGTGTTATTGATCTGTTCAAAAAATGTCTAAGAGTCTGAAATCCGTCCAAAAAACATCCAAAAGTCTCATACTTTTTAATGGTGTCTTGTGGTTTTATCATTGTTTTATCATTGTTTGATCATAGGTCACGTGTTATCTCTGTTCATTTTCTCTCTATTTTTCTGTTTTCTAAAACAAGTTTCATATCTGAAAAGAAACAACAGATCCATTTTTTCGGAATAAACCATGAAAATGGGTCAAAACCCTTTTCTGATGGTGATTCCGATAGTTATTCCGATGGGGATTTCGATGGTGATTTCGATGAAGCTTATTCCGATGATGATTATTCGGATGGCTATTCCGATGGCTATTCGGATGCTTATTCCGATGGCTATTAGGATAGTTATTCCGATGGGGTGTTTGATTTATTCCGTTGGACTCTATATTGATTCCGATGGACACTTAAAACATTCCGATGGTGCATTATTTTTTTTGAAAACATTGCTTTGACTCAAAAAAACAACATTCCGATAGTGAGTTCAAATCTACTAAAAGTCAAATCAGATTTGATTCTACCAAAACCATCAACAACAACCCGACTCTATCTATCTTAACCTTAACCCATCGACACACATCCACCTTCCCACTTCATCTAACAAGACTCGAATAGAAACAAAAGAGAAAACTAAAAATCTCAGATTCGTTTCGTTTTCACATGCATGCCTCGATCTATAAATATCTTTGGCTCGAAACATCAAATCATCACAGAACCATGTTTATGGTGTCTACCATTTTTTATTATACGAAATCTGTCAAGAAAGGACAATAACAATCATGTGATCATCCTTCTTCATTTCGAAAATAAATAAAGACTCACCAAATGAAATATCAAATCAAATATCATCATATATATTTTCTGAAAAACACTTTCTGATAAACACAAATCAACATCAATCAATACCTACCCGTGTCATCATTTAAAGGTTCTTGAAGCCGAAGATCTTGGTCCTTCTTCCGTGGCCTTCATGGATTATACATAAACAAGAAAACGTTTAAAGTATTAGGTAGATTTGATGTCTCTGTTTATTGATATGATATGGAAATTCGTTTGGGGATTTAGATATGATGGCTATGTTTGGTTAATTCAGTGTTGGTTTGAGATGATCTTTCTGTTTACATGAGATTAGATGAAGAAATCGAGATAGATAGATGGAGAAGGTTGTGGATGATTTTGTTTGGAGTTTTTGAGAAGACTAAATAATAATGGGTGGCTGCGTTTTTTTTCTTATGAGATTAGGTTAAGTAGTTAAGCAGCTATATATCCCCCTATGTTTTAGGGTTATCCATTTTGGGTTGTACCGACTATTTGTTTATTACATATGGGCCGACTACCTATAGGTGGGATATTTATCTCTATTGGGCCAGCTTGGTTATTATCAGAAATTGAGTGAGTTGCACACAAAGTTGGGCCAACCATGTTGAACGTTAGGTCGGATAATAGGTATGAAGACTGGATTTTTATTTTTGAGGTTATGATTGTCACTAATAAGCCAAGTATTCGGATGTCTCGATCGAAAGTTCTTCAACGACAAAGAAAATTATAGGTTTTAAACCTAATATTTTCGAAAACTTTTCTAGACAAATTTGTTCCGCGCATCAGTGGGGCATGTGACTGACGTTGGGCTTAAATGACAAGTTATCTAGAAAAATTTTGTTCTTTAATGAAAATTCATTACATAATTTGTTCTAGTTAACGACATTCTCAACACACAACACCAAAGCAAACAAAACACTTAACGCTAAAATGATCCGATATAAGATTTAATTTAATGACAACGGCTAGTTTTGATTCTTCAAAGACAAGTGATCACGAAGTGGATTTGGTATTATATATTTGAAGTTGAAGTGGGATTTCATGAAGGCGTCTACTTATTTCGTCATCGAGCCTTCCTTCTATTTTTCTACCCCTTTTCTTCAAACCCAGTCTATCGATTGATGACTTGCTTGGGCGATAAAATTTATGATTGAGACTTGAATTATCTAGTTTCCACTGTCAAGGGGTGGATGGTAGACGACATGGATAACTATCATTTTTGAGTGTCACACGCAGTTGCTCGTGCGGATAACTTCAAGAGGTATAAGAGACTTGTTTCTGCATCGTTCTTCAATCGACATAAGTGCAAGCTTAAGTAACAATTTTGGGGGATTGTACTTCAGTTTCAAGTTTGGAATATCGAGTTTACTTCACATGTGGTCACAACAAATAGCCGAAAGAATTCTATGTTGGTAAGTTAGACAGAGAGAGACAGAATCAGCAATCAATTCTCATGAGATATTTATGAGCCTCATAACGACAATGGTACTTCATGGTCTAAGCAAAAATATTTCAAAGTTCTCAAAATATTTAGTTAAATATTGAGAAACTAAATATTGAGTCAAACAAGAATGTTCGGTCATAGGTTTCTATTGTAATATTTAGTAGAACGTTGTAATATTTAGTTAAATAGTCGTGGTTCACGGGCTTTGATTTAAGCTACTTAAAGCCCAAAAGACAAGCCCGGTCCAAACAATATAGCCCATTATGGTTACATGTAAGCCCGGCTATAAAAAGCCCTTCCTAGCATGTTAGGAAGGGTGGATGGTCATTAGTACTCTCATTATTCTAATCTAATATTCACAAAGTTAATCATCTCTCTCTCTCTACTTTCTCTCACTACTTTCTCTCTCTAGAATTCATCTTCTTCATATATTTTCTTTCTTTAATTTGTGTTATATCATCATAATATATAGGACAACAATTGGTATCAATCGCCATGGGGTAGTTTTGTGATTCGTTACTGATATTACTTGGTTCATGTGATTTTCTCTTATAATCATCTTGAATTCAAGATTTTTTTTTGTGTTTTCCTTGCTCTAAATCTTGATATAAATCTTCTACATAGTTGTGGTAGGGATTTGGTCGCATTTGGTTGGTTCAAATCACGGATTTCTTGTCGAAAATCTCATCTTTTTACCTAAAAATCTCGAAACAGTACTATTATTCCGATCAGTGTCATCGGAAAACGGTTTAGTGATTCCGATCAGTTGCATCGGAAAAGGGTTTAAACATTCCGACCAGTTTTCCGATCAAATTCCTACCATCTTTTCCGATCACATTCCGACTGGACTTAACATATTCCGATTGCATTCCGATTTGGTATTCTGACAAGGTTCTTTCCAACATCATTCCGACAAAGGGATTCCGATTGCATTGCGATTAGGACATTCCCACATCTTTCTGACAAATGGGATTCCGGTTGTATTCCGATAAGTGAACATTCCGATTGTATTCCGATTAGGGGACATTCCGATTTGGGTATTCTGATGGACATTCCGATGCTATCTTTTGCTAAATTTTGTTCGAGTATTTTTTAGACTTAGCCACCATCTAGACTAGTTCCGTCAAGTAAATTCAAATTTTTTCCATACTAGTTTTAGGAAATTTCTAGCTCGATTTCAAAATTTGGCGATCACAAATTTTTTGGTCTACCGTTTTGTCGGACTGGGGAATTTATTGTCGGACTGGAGAAAAATTGTAATTTTCGGAATTTAAACCACAACAACAATCACAACAAATCTACTTAAGATCCATATTCACTTCATCATTTCATCATTTCAGAGAATATTGAGATGGATTCTACTGCCGAATATCGTGTGACGAACAATAACATAATGGTGACTGGTAACAAAGAGAGACCACCAATGCTTGTGTTTGGTCGGTATGCTCAATGGCAATCACGTTTCATACGATATCTTGATACAAGACCTAATGGTGATGCCTTGAGGAAATGTATTACTCATGGACCATATATATTCAAGAAGATCTCAATTCCTCTAAGACCAGCCACATATACTACTGATCCAATACCCGCAAGTGAACGTGATGAAACAAGAGCTGATCTTACACCTGAAAATTATGCTTGGCATGATCCGGAGAAGGAAGCCATCTATATGGTTTTAATTGGGATTGGAGATGATATTTACTCCACGGTTGATGCATGCCCGACAGCACATGAAATGTGGACTGCTATTGAACTCTTGCAACAAGGAGAATCACTCAACAAACAAGATGTCAAAACAAACTTGTTTTAGAATTTTGGTAAGCTTACTTCAATGGATGGAGAATAAATTGATTCATACTACTTCAGGTTTTATAAAATGATGAATGACATGACAAGAAATAACCATGCAAGTCAATGTTCAATTTCTTCAACAACTTCAACCCGAGTGGACACGATTCGTCACTTTAGTGAAACAACAAGAAAAGTTAGACGAGGTCTCATATCATCGACACTTTGATATTTTGAAGCAATTTCAGAATGAAGCAAATGAGATTTGATGTAACACCCCCAAATTTATACAACTCAGTACAGCGGAAGACTAGTTGGTGTTACGAGATAGCACATTACTCACATCATAGACAACGCATAAAAATCGCGTCGTTTAATAATAAATCATTTCCATTCATAAATATCAAAGTTACATCGGTCCCAAGTCATTATATTTCATACAAAGTTTTACAAAGCATTTTGAATGGAAAATATTGTTTAAGTGCGGGCCATGAATTCTTGTCGTCTTCCCGAGAATTACCTTCAAGTACCTGAGATAAAACATGTTAAAAGAAAAGGGTCAGCGATAACGCCGAGTGAATTCATAGAGCTTAATAAATTCCATCAATATAATATCAGTATAAGAGTATTACTGAAAATCATTTTGTACAAATCGTTTTGATAGGCCATAAAATAGCCAAAGTCATTTTATACAAATCCTTATCGAAAATCATAATGTAGGCATTTGCCGTAAAAATCATTATACGAGCCAATGTCGTAAAAACATCATACAACATGTCTTATGACGTTGTATAAAATCAAATAAAAACCGTTATATGAATATGGTTATGAAAACCAAAATACAAACATAATATCAATTTTATGACCCTGTATTGCTAGTCAGGCAATACATCGTAATTCGGAGCGTCTATTAGTATTTCGTTAATTCGGATTATTATAAGCCGCATGACATTGTTACCTTACTAAACCAACAACGGGTAGCTAACCCGATACCAATTTTGCCCATCTAAAGTAGCGTGTCGTCACAAAGGTCACGCTATGGAAATCTTCTCATACATTAATTCGCTTACCAATCAATGTGGCACGACGGGGATCAACCGTCAAGGCGCGAACTGGGGTGATCGTCCCCAAATAGTACTATTAAATGCATAAGCGTCTACCAACTCCCGGTAGTTCACAATTCATGCTAATGGGACTTTTAGTGACATAACCTAACTTTAATAATCCATTTGATTTCATCTATCGGGTCCATTAATCATTTATCGGGTCATACAATCGGGTCATTCAATCATTCGGGTCCAAAATCAATAAACAAACAATCGGGACAAATGGTGTCCAAACTTTTATAAAAACTAACATGTTATCTCCCTCGCGGGTTTATAAAGCATTTATAAAACATTTAAAAGAGTGCGAGGCTATGAACTCACGTTGATGTGGGAAGGCGGGTTATCGGCAATTCGGATGTACGGTACGTGCTTCAATTACGGAAACCTATACAAATAATACTCGGTCTTAGACGTTTGTCCAATGACTTTATAAAAATATCAATTATGTATACATATGATGATTATATATATATGATGATCAAGTGGGTTCACATATCCTCATTTACTCATTTTTGTGTTATGTGTCGATAACGTTCATACTAGCTTACTAGTTTTACCCATTTACGTGTTTTAAGTCCAATAAACTTATTATAGGTTCTTTAACTTGTTTTAATCCATTTTTTACTTATATTATCAGTACATACACTTTCAAGTTGGGCCCAAATGGGTTAAGCCCAATAAGTTCTTTTTATGGGTGTTTATTTTATTTAGTCCAATTATTAGCCCAAGTATTAGTCCAATATGTTTACTTAGCTCGTTAATGTCTGTATGCCCTATAGTTCAGGTTTTATCGGTTTTTACTTGTTATACATGTCTATATATCAGTATATAAGTTTTATAAAGTTTTCATTAGACGGGTCCAACCATCTAAGTTTTATTTAACAAAAACGTTAATTTTACGGCAATAGCCGAAAAAGTCGTAAAAATCATATTTATAGTTTTTATTAATTATAAACATTATTTCACCACCATTTATATAATTTATCCATTTGATTAACCTTATATATATATTTATATAAATAAGTTTTATAAGTTAGTGGGTTTTTATTTTACATTAAAATGTGAGTGCTTATATAATAGTATTATTCTTTAATTTCCAAAAATCTGATTTTTAACTTCATCTTCACCAAAACTGCCATATCTTGAGTTCTACATGGAGATAGAAGCTCAAATTTTTATCACATAAACTAAATGACATGTGCTACATTTAACTCTACTATAGCTACTGTTGAATCATCCTCTAAATATTTTCTAAAAATCGTCCAAAACAGTAACTTCAGATTTATACCCTAAACTTGTTTTGATCATATCTCACTCATTATTTTGATTCCATTGCATGGCCAACTCTCACATGTGTACAAGACCCATAGCTTACTGTAAATCCATTCTACTTCATCATTTTATCAGATTACCATCTAGTTCTTTACTGTTTTATACAGTCATCAAATTTAATCAAGATTTTAACCTTGTTTCTTATGGTTTTTCACCTTTTTATCCATGATTATCAACAACAAATCCCCACATAACATTTTTATCATCATATAATCATCATAAATATATACAATAGGAAATAAAATACATGTTTACATAATCAAAATAACAAGAAGATGAGGAGGACAATCTTTATACCACCATGATGATGTAGGTTGTGATCAAAACATGGATTTTGATGGAGATACTTGTGCTTAGCCAAGACCATCTTCAAGACCTCCAATCTTCATCAACTCCTTGTGGAAAATCAGCCCCATGAGACCATGAATACTCCTCCATGGATGTTATAATCACCACCATTCAAGAGAGCTTCAAGAGAGCTTCAACATATGTGTAAATAACACATGATTTTGTGGTTGGAATTGATCAAATGGTGTTTATTTGTGAGATATGGGACGGCACTTTTGGGAGAGTAGAGAGAGTTTGTGTGTGGTATTGCATGTGGTAGAATGAGAGCTAATGGTATGGTGAGTGGTTTTGTGGAAGACTAAGCTTCATTTGTAAGCTTTGTAAGACAAGTGTCTTACTTAGCTTACAAACTTGACACAAAGTGTGTTGAGGTGTAGTTTGGGCCGGTTTTGAAGTGGGGTGGGACAAGTGTCCCACTTGTCTCATCCCATTTATTTACGGGTACTCCTCGATTCTAGTTTCCTCGATTTGCGTGCCCTCGGGTCGTTTTACGAAAAACGTTTTTATAAATTATGAATCGACGTCATAAAACGAATCCAATAAAAATTGTTTCATCAAAAACGGAGTTCGAAAACGTAAATACGTGATCCTAAGGTTTCCGGTTTAGTCGTAAAGGACGTTAAAATAAAATCGTAAGTCCTAATCTTTTCTCGTAAATTTGTGAGTTTATGAACTAACACAAATTTAAAACTCCAAAATAATATTCACGGATAAATTTATTTTCTGAAATGTCGAACTGTCACCAAAGACGGTGTATGTAAACGTAAGCATGTAACGTAGAATCCTCCGGTTTAAACGTAGTCGATGTTACTTCAAGACGTAAATCCAAATTTCTTCCCAAAAATAAGTGAGTTCATATTGTATCATTAAAATAATATTTTCAAATAATATTGGAGAATAAAATATCAATCGTAAATTGACGGATTGTCACAGCATTTACCCCTAAACAGGATCTTTGTCCTCAAAGATCATCTTACTACTCGCTTCTTATAGAGTTAAAGCCATGTGGGTATTTCCTCCACATTCGGTCTTTTCTCACAAGTGTAATCCATTATAGTACGCGAGTTTCATCAAACATAACTACAGGAATAAGATCAGGCTTAATGTTGACTTACTTTCTCTATCCATGATGTTCACGGGTTTTAGATGAATGCAACTTTTCGCCGATCTAAGATTTACTAAGAACAATCAGATTCTCACTTGATAGATATTCCATCAAGTTCGATATACGAAACATAATTCACGCAGTCTTTGAAGTCCTAGGGTAGATCCAGCTGATATGCCTTTCAATCCCAACTTTTACATCATCTCAATGGTCCCAAACAACGGGGACTTATATCCCATGATTTGTCAGATCATGAATTCATTTTTTTCCAAGGTTAAAAATTGTGGCATAACTTCGCTACCCATTTGGCACTTCAAGATCTACATTTCACATTCACATAACCTCTTGCCCACTACCAACAGTCAATAATCAAATCCTAATTTCAATAATCATTTCAGATCTCGCGGGTCGGGTATTTTGCAAGGATAGGTTCGCCATCATAGGAAACCTTAAGCCTAAAAGACATGTCCAACTCACAACGGATGTATGTCGGGTGTCTTCATCTCAACTCTTGCTTACAGATGCTCTAAGATTTATATCCTAACAAGATTTGATCTCAATCTTAACACGATAATTATCAAATATAATCTCTCCAAAGGAAAACGATTATACGGTCTATCACCAAAGGTCAATCATTCAAACATAAAACAGCACTTATAGTATTTTGTATCGTTACTTTACCTCGTCCCTTCGATTGGGGTGGTACATAGTACTCTCATCAAGGTTCGTTCTTATTGATTTCTGAGAAAATCTCTAGAAATTCGATGCGAAGCGAGGATCTTGATAAAGATGTTTGATACAAGCACACTATGTTTACATAACTCTTTTGCATTTATCATTAACGGGAATGATATTAGCAGATTTGGTCAGTATGTCGACGATGACCCAAATCGAATCAAATTCAGATGATGACCTTTGCAATAGCTAGACGTTTACTAATGTATGAGGTGATGTCTGCCTTCATAATTGTCATCAGTACAACTTTTTCAAACAAGGATACTTTTAGTCAAAAATGACATACATATAATACTTATACTTACAAATTCCAACATAACTATATCTCAAAATCTCCATATTTAGACAATCACAAGTGGTCTTTTAAATATTTAACGCTATCGGTCTCTCAATTCTAATGGTTCACATTAGCCGCGAACCACCTTTTATCATTTATATTATCCTTTTTACAAACATCGTCTATTTTATATTGTTCGGCAATTTATTGTGCACCTTCATTATTAAGGAACACGTCCTAATGGATTCTTTATCTTTTATACATAATGCGTCAGTAATTACGTTCACCTTCCTGATGAAATAAATATCACAACCGTATTTATTAAAAAAAATTCTTTCTTCATATCTTCTAGGTCTCAGTTTAATTTCAGCTATCATTTTTATCCGTTTTTCTCAATCCGGTGTTTAAAGCGTCGATAATTATTACAATTAATTAAATAACAATTATTAAATTTTTATGAAACGTAAACGTAAAAATTTTAAATTTCTTAGTTCGACCAATTATATAAAATGTTCAAAAAAATAATTTGAATTTAATTAACACGATTTTTGTTGATTTATCAAAAATATTTAATAAGATTTCGTAAGTGTTCGAAAAATCTTTGGTTATATTTTGGTCAAAGTTTTCTTAGTTGAAAAGCAAAAATTGTCATTTCAAATTTCAAGTTATGGTTTTAATGGGTTTCCTCAATCCCTGTTAGGTCGTCTTGAGGTATACACAAACATTTACCCCTAAACAGAAGTTTAGTTAAATGGTTTGTGTATAAGGGAATAATCCCTTTAAAAATCCTTTGTTAAAACATTTGTCAAAACATATTTCCATTTCTTTTTGAGAAAATTCAAAGTCTTAAAAGGGCTCTTAATTTTTGAAGAGTCTATATGCATACATCTTACCATTATTAATCCAACGGTCATTTTATGTAAAGGATTAAGTTTTTAATCCCTAAGCGTTAATGGTTCTAATCTTTGAAAAGTCAATATAGCTTCCATTATCTATTAATTACACGGTTAAATCATATAAAGGATTAAGTCCTCAATCACATGTTAAATATTTAAGGTATAGGTTTTCATCGTTTAGCCAATTCAGGGCAATCTAAAATTATTTATTAACTCATTCTTATTCTTATATACAAACAAATAGTCCTTAATGATCACGAGCATGAATTTATCAAAATACAGCCTACACACGTGATTCACCAAATTTATGAATGCTACATGTGCATTGTCAATCCAAACGACATCACGTGAAACTCATAACGTTCATCACAAGTTCGGAATGTGATGATTGGAATAGATAATCTTCTTCGCAGATGCGAAGTTGATAATAACCATGCCGTGGATCAAATCATTAAAACATACGCTAGAACCTTGTAAATGATCGAACAAATCTTCCATTTCGAGTTATGGATATCGTTTTCGATTGTCAATTTACCCAGTTCACAGTAATCTATAAATATAAGGAAAGATAACACCATAGCTCTTCAGGATGTCAGGCTTGGTATAATAAAATCTTTCTCCGACAACTTTCTCAGTTGTACGGTAATTCCTTTAATTCAGATGGTGCTGACATACAGTGCACAAGGCACAGGTGCAACACCGAGAATATAATCAATATCAAATTCAACTTGCCTTAATGGCGAAATTCTAGGTAAGTCATCAATAAATACCTCCTAAAGTTTCAGATAAGATAAACATCTTTTAATAAATTCATATTAACTTCTTTCTAGATTATAATATCTATAACTAGTTCACAACCATTCATGGTATACTTTTAAGTCTAAATACAGGACATCGTCATCCACCAAGAATTATTTAGATCACTTTTGATAATCAGCATCTTATCATTTAGGGGAATTCTACTCGAGTTCCCATCAATCAATCCATTCTACCGGCATTATCAACTTTTCAGTTTCATTGCCGTCGATAAGATGTGAACTTCTCCAAAGACTAATAATAATTCATAATCCTTCACAAATTCAAGGATACATGAAGACACAACTACTATTAAAAGAGTAAGGTCAACGCATAATCTACGCGATAGAATTCCAAATCAGATACAGACGAAAACATTTAACGAATATGAATATATCCCATGTTTTCATAATTTGAGTACGCATTCGAAAGTTCCTCGGATCGTTACCCAGGTCATTCAAATGAAATCAAATCAAAAGAAATGATAAGAACGTCAATACATCCAGTCGGGTATCAACACTCAGTAATCAGATACTTTTTCCTAAGAATCTCACTACGGGAGAATTGGACAAGAAAGAATTGTCAATTGTCAAATAAGACAATTTCCACAGATGAGTAAATTCAACTCAGAAGAATAGATGCTACAGGCACATATGTAGGTGTCCCAAACATTATGTCCTTATTTTTACTTCTTGCAGATCTCATAAAATTTATTCTTTCACAACTTCAAAGAAAATGTAGTGTTTATTCATTAGTTTTATGGTGACTACTAATCAGTCTTGCATAGTCCATTCCAAATTGTATGTAGGCGCGCAACTATATACAATTTCAAGATTAACGATGCAATACTCAGTTCGTCAAAATTTTATGATCATGTTTATAATAAAAACATTTTCATGCTTAATTCTTAAATAAGAATTAAGAATAAATTTACAAAGATTTTCTTTGTTATTGAAACAATTAAGTTTTCCAAGGTACTTTATAAACAACCTCATTTCGATAACAATCACTTATAAATCTCATTTTAAATAATCCTTACGGTGATGAAAATTCAATCTTTTCTCAAGGAATACTGTTTTAACTTATAAAAACAATGAGTGATCTGCAAAAGAGTGATGAAAGCTTGTTCACCAAGAACTAACTACAATATGATAGGAAATGAGCTTTAGCCAAATAATCATGAGGTTCATGATCTCGATGGCACTCAAAAAGAATAATTCACAACGTAACTCAAATCAAGATGAGTATTCGTTCAATGGTTGCATCACTAATGCGAACATTAGGAAGAAGCAATAAAGGATAGATAACATCGATACATGTAGAATTTAGCAATCAAAGGTAGTCTTTTCATTAATCACAAACAAGTCAAAATTGTACCGTAACACATTACGTGTCACTATGTCATACAATTCACTAAACTCATCCTACCAACTGATATCCCAGTTAAGTTAGGGATTTTTAAAAGATACTACAATGAATACTAATCTACAAGAGTCATTAGGTGTCCTGCCTGTCCCGGAAGATCCATTGGTCCCAATTCAGAAGAAGATTTCTTCAATTTATTTATTGGACACTAGGCATCCTCATTAGTGGACAATGGCCTAGGAACAACACTTAACACAAACCTACAATCAATTAAAACCTTATAATTCAATCACAGAACTTAATGACTTCCTTTTAACAATCTCATATTCCATACAGGTTAAATTTCACTTTATTCAAGTTTCAACCAATTTTATACTCAATGCGATATTCTACCTCATTTTCCAATAGTTTCAATCTTTATTCTTAGGCCTTTAAAGGGCAATACAATCTCAATATGAATCAACACTTAATTTCCAATCCTATTAGCTCTTACAACAACAATTATCAAATGAGTCATTAATATGAAATGACTTGATCATTCAACTAGACTTCTCGGAAAGGTATTAGTGGCATAAGGCTTTTGGGTAATGGTTCCAATAACAGCCTCAAGTGCAACATTCACCCTTTCGATTCTCAAATTTAAGAATTTGGTGACAACGAATCAGATGACATCCTTTCAGGTGGTAACGTTTTGTCAAACTCCACTCTATAAGAAAAGATCGTCATGACCATCGATATCAGATTTAATTTTGCCAATTCTTCTTCAATATCACAATCAACTACTATCTACATTTCTACGAATATCAACCATTTTGTTGGGATCATAAATATCCACAACTTGGTTTAGATCTAGGATAGCTAGAATTCCTACGAGAATAGCTTCGATTAATTTACTAGGGGATTTAGGGTTTCTTGTGACAATCGACGTCGTATAAATACCTCGTATAAAAATCAAAATAATCATCAAACAATCATGTAATAAAATTACATCATATATATATATATAATCCAAGTTATATATATATATTAAAATAACACTTCTCAGTCTGGCCTTGTCGGTAACTCGGGAATTCTTCGGCACCGTTATAGTCAAAATATTTTTAGACATTTTAGAAAAATGTTTATAGTTAAAAGATTTTGAAATATTTTATTCAAAACCTTAGTTTTAAAAATCTTTCGTTTTCTATAACGAGAGCTCTGGTACCAAACTGTAACACCCCCAAATTTATACAACTCAATACAGCGGAAGACTAGTTGGTGTTACGGGATAGCACATTACTCACATCATAGACAACGCATAAAAATCGCGTCGTTTAATAATAAATCATTTCCATTCATAAATATCAAAGTTACATCGGTCCCAAGTCATTATATTTCATACAAAGTTTTACAAAGCATTTTGAATGGAAAATATCGTTTAAGTGCGGGCCATGAATTCTTGTCGTCTTCCCGAGAATTACCTTCAAGTACCTGAGATAAAACATGTTAAAAGAAAAGGGTCAGCGATAACGCCGAGTGAATTCATAGAGTTTAATAAATTCCATCAATATAATATCAGTATAAGAGTATTACTGAAAATCATTTTGTACAAATCGTTTTGATAGGCCATAAAATAGCCAAAGTCATTTTATACAAATCCTTATCGAAAATCATAATGTAGGCATTTGCCGTAAAAATCATTATACGAGCCAATGTCGTAAAAACATCATACAACATGTCTTATGACGTTGTATAAAATCAAATAAAAACCGTTATATGAATATGGTTATGAAAACCAGAATACAAACATAATATCAATTTTATGACCCTGTATTGCTAGTCAGGCAATACATCGTAATTCGGAGCGTCTATTAGTATTTCGTTAATTCGGATAATTATAAGCCGCATGACATTGTTACCTTACTAAACCAACAACGGGTAGCTAACCCGATACCAATTTTTCCCATCTAAAGTAGCGTGTCGTCACAAAGGTCACGCTATGGAAATCTTCTCATACATTAATTCGCTTACCAATCAATGTGGCACGACGGGGATCAACCGTCAAGGCGCGAACTGGGGTGATCGTCCCCAAATAGTACTATTAAATGCATAAGCGTCTACCAACTCCCGGTAGTTCACAATTCATGCTAATGGGACTTTTAGTGACATAACCTAACTTTAATAATCCATTTGATTTCATCTATCTGGTCCATTAATCATTTATCGGGTCATACAATCGGGTCATTCAATCATTCGGGTCCAAAATCAATAAACAAAAAATCGGGACAAATGGTGTCCAAACTTTTATAAAAACTAACATGTTATCTCCCTCGCGGGTTTATAAAGCATTTATAAAACATTTAAAAGAGTGCGAGGCTATGAACTCACGTTGATGTGGGAAGGCGGGTTATCGGCAATTCGGATGTACGGTACGTGCTTCAATCACGGAAACCTATACAAATAATACTCGGTCTTAGACGTTTGTCCAATGACTTTATAAAAATAAAAATTATGTATACATATGATGATTATATATATATGATGATCAAGTGGGTTCACATATCCTCATTTACTCATTTTTGTGTTATGTGTCGATAACGTTCATACTAGCTTACTAGTTTTACCCATTTACGTGTTTTAAGTCCAATAAACTTATTATAGGTTCTTTAACTTGTTTTAATCTATTTTGTACTTATATTATCAGTACATACACTTTCAAGTTGGGCCCAAATGGGTTAAGCCCAATAAGTTCTTTTTATGGGTGTTTATTTTATTTAGTCCAATTATTAGCCCAAGTATTAGTCCAATATGTTTACTTAGCTCGTTAATGTCTGTATGCCCTATAGTTCAGGTTTTATCGGTTTTTACTTGTTATACATGTCTATATATCAGTATATAAGTTTTATAAAGTTTTCATTAGACGGGTCCAACCATCTAAGTTTTATTTAACAAAAACGTTAATTTTACGGCAATAGCCGAAAAAGTCGTAAAAATCATATTTATAGTTTTTATTACTTATAAACATTATTTCACCACCATTTATATAATTTATCCATTTGATTAACCTTATATATATATTTATATAAATAAGTTTTATAAGTTAGTGGGTTTTTATTTTACATTAAAATGTGAGTGCTTATATAATAGTATTATTCTTTAATTTCCAAAAATCTGATTTTTAACTTCATCTTCACCAAAACTGCCATATCTTGAGTTCTACATGGAGATAGAAGCTCAAATTTTTATCACATAAACTAAATGATATGTGCTACATTTAACTCTTCTATAGCTACTGTTGAATCATCCTCTAAATATTTTCTAAAAATCGTCCAAAACAGTAACTTCAGATTTATACCCAAAACTTGTTTTGATCATATCTCACTCATTATTTTGATTCCATTGCATGGCCAACTCTCACATGTGTACAAGACCCATAGCTTACTGTAAATGCATTCTACTTCATCATTTTATCAGATTACCATCTAGTTCTTTACTGTTTTATACAGTCATCAAATTTAATCAAGATTTTAACCTTGTTTCTTATGGTTTTTCACCTTTTTATCCATGATTATCAACAACAAATCCCCACATAACATTTTTATCATCATATAATCATCATAAATATATACAATAGGAAATAAAATACATGTTTACATAATCAAAATAACAAGAAGATGAGGAGGACAATCTTTATACCACCATGATGATGTAGGTTGTGATCAAAACATGGATTTTGATGGAGATACTTGTGCTTAGCCAAGACCATCTTCAAGACCTCCAATCTTCATCAACTCCTTGTGGAAAATCAGCCCCATGAGACCATGAATACTCCTCCATGGATGTTATAATCACCATCATTCAAGAGAGCTTCAAGAGAGCTTCAACATATGTGTAAATAACACATGATTTTGTGGTTGGAATTGATCAAATGGTGTTTATTTGTGAGATATGGGACGGCACTTTTGGGAGAGTAGAGAGAGTTTGTGTGTGGTATTGCATGTGGTAGAATGAGAGCTAATGGTATGGTGAGTGGTTTTGTGGAAGACTAAGCTTCATTTGTAAGCTTTGTAAGACAAGTGTCTTACTTAGCTTACAAACTTGACACAAAGTGTGTTGAGGTGTAGTTTGGGCCGGTTTTGAAGTGGGGTGGGACAAGTGTCCCACTTGTCTCATCCCATTTATTTACGGGTACTCCTCGATTCTAGTTTCCTCGATTTGCGTGCCCTCGGGTCGTTTTACGAAAAACGTTTTTATAAATTATGAATCGACGTCATAAAACGAATCCAATAAAAATTGTTTCATCAAAAACGGAGTTCGAAAACGTAAATACGTGATCCTAAGGTTTCCGGTTTAGTCGTAAAGGACGTTAAAATAAAATCGTAAGTCCTAATCTTTTCTCGTAAATTTGTGAGTTTATGAACTAACACAAATTTAAAACTCCAAAATAATATTCACGGATAAATTTATTTTCTGAAATGTCGAACTGTCACCAAAGACGGTGTATGTAAACGTAAGCACGTAACGTAGAATCCTCCGGTTGAAACGTAGTCGATGCTACTTCAAGACGTAAATCCAAATTTCTTCCCAAAAATAAGTGAGTTCATATTGTATCATTAAAATAATATTTTCAAATAATATTGGAGAATAAAATATCAATCGTAAATTGACGGATTGTCACATTTGAGCTGAACGTGTTGCAAAGACGGCTAATCACTTGCTTTAGTGACTACCACTCAACATGTTCAAGACCATCACTCTCGTGCTCTTAAGCCATACTGCACTACATCATCCTCACCACGATATTCCACATCATCTAAGTCTTCATCATCCACAAGATCACGAGGAAAAGTGCCAAGAGCACCATCACCACCATCTGAGTCATCATCTGAAGAAGATAGTGATGAAGACCAAGCTCAAAAGAATCGTGAGATGAAACAACAAATTGCTTTCATAATGAAGAATTACAAGAAAATCTACAAACCCACCAACAACAATCTTCGAACATCATCTAACACAAAGAATCAATATGTTGAGAGTCCTCCAAGGTATGACACACGTCGACGTGGTGAAAGTCCTTCTAGGTATGATCGACATAATCCAACGCATGTTGAGGGAATCGCAAGGTATGATTGACAAACTGCCAAGTATGATACTCAGAGGATTGCTGCTGCTACTGGGAATTAGGAAACTGTTGGAAGTCAAGTGGTTCAGTAGAGGGGATTGAATGTTTTAATTGCCAAGGTTATGGGCATATGGCAAAGGAATGCAGGAAGCCGAAAAGGGTTAGAGACTCCATCTATCACAAGGAAAAGATGCTCCTATGCAAGAAGATGGAAGCAGGGGTTAAATTGTCAGCTGAGGAAGGAGCAATGCTTGATGACACTGGTGATGAAGATTCTGATCAAGAACTTGATGCACATTACTCGTACATGGCAAAGGTTGAAGAAGTTCTCAAAGTCACTGAAGATGACAACGGTCCTATCTTTGACACTGAGCCAATCGATAAGGTACACAATATTGATGAATATAATGTGTTTGGTGATACTCATGAGCATAGTGATCTACCCAATGCCATTAATGACACGTGTATGATGGAAACGGTTGATAGCAGTACCACACCCGATTCATCAGACATGTGCAATAATGAGTCTAAGGATGATCAACATGCAAATGAATATGATGAAGAGGAACGTATTGCGCTTGCTAATTTAATTGCCACTTTACAAACAGATTCACTGAAAATAAAATGAGTCAAAAGCAATTAAAGAAGGCAAACGCTACGCTCACTCAAAATTTTGAAGAACGCAAAGTTGATCTTATCAAATCTACTAAGATGACTGAAAGCTATAGAGATGAGCTCCTTCAAAAAAACGAAGAGCTTGAGGGGTACAAGGGTAGTGCGTTGAAAAGTCAAAGGACGATTTTGAAAAAAACTATAATACAACTCTTGAGTTATTAGCCAAAGAGAAGCGTCAATATAATGTTTTCTTAATGGATGAACGTCAAAAAACGTACCTTGCCAATACCAAAGTTAATGAACTTGAACAAAAGCTCTCTATGACCACTACCGATTCTGCTAAAATTCTCGAGGATATGAAACAAGAGGTAGATGCGTTAAAACAAGACTTCAAAAGTAGATATGACAAAGAAACCGAAAAAGTAACGAAACTAGAAGAACAAGTCGAATTTTTGAAGAAAGTTGTTTATAAAACGCATGATTCTATTCAATCCGTAAGAATGCTAGCACCTCCGTCGATGTTTAAGGGTCAAGCTAGCTTTGCAAGTCTTGAGTACCTTGCCAAAGCTCAAGCTGCGAACCCGTGTCTTTATCTTGATGAGACTGAATGGACTGATCTTGATTGTATGCCTGTTAGTGTCGATAGTGAAGAGACTGCCCTTTGGTATGATGATAGTCGACATCTTGTCAATAAGGAGTTTGTAAAACCATATAATTATGCTTATGAGAATAGTCTTTATGGTCTTTTCAACAAACAAACTCAGAAAACTCGTGAGGAAGTGTTTCTAGAATGTAAACAAAAGCAAATTCAATGGAAGAAAGCATTTGCCCCTAAGAAATCGAATGTTTACAAATACATAAACTACCTCCCTCTAGATGAATCTAAAAGCAAGAGTAGGAAAACATTAGGTATTCTTAAACACCACATAGATAATGTTAAATCTATTGTTGAAAGAGATTGGGCAAAACGTGAAAATGCTTAGTGGCAACGCCCGATTCCTCAAGATATTACCTTGCTTGTGAAACAACTCTTAATTCCAAACACGACGCTGATTAAAGAAACTGTTCTTCAACTTGAGGAGTTCATTCGGACTGAAATGTATGATGATTTAAAATACGTTGAATCTCTTGAGAAACACCTTGATGATCTTCAAATGGAGAAGTCTGATTTTTCAGATGAATATGATTTACTCTTGCAAGAATGCGTTTCTAAAGATGTTATGTGTGCTTATTTTACATCTTGTGCTGATATTGATGAATATTCTGATGTTGCATGCAAATATCTTGATAAGATCAAAGAATGTGAACGTCTTGCAATTGAGCTTTTGAAACGTAAAGAAAATGTTGATAAAAAGGCTTTAAGTTACTTCAACACAAAAATGATTTCCTTCAAAAACATTGTCATTCTCTTGAACTTGCTTTGCAAAAAGACGTTGGTAGTTTTCCACATGATAATAAATTGCAAGAAAAACTTTCCCAAACGTTTCGAGAAATGAATGAACAGAATTTGGAAATTAAAGGGTTGAAAGCTCAGTTACAAGACAGGGACAGAGCGATAGCAGAGTTGTAGAAACTCGTTGCTAAAATGGGTGGGAAAGTCGTGGAACCTAGCATTAAGCAACCTGTTGTTAGACAACCCAATGCCTCTAAAGTGAATAGATCCTCTATCTTGGGAAAACCATCTGCTTTATCAAATTCCTCGTTTACAAAACCTGTGTTTGCCCCCAAGATGGATGGAAAGGAAAGGTTATCATAGAATCAACCCATAAGGAATACTATAGCACCAAGCGTTAAGCACAATAATATGATTAAACCAGGGATGTATAGAATGCCCACAAACAAAGTTACTCAATCGCCTCAGACTTCTAGAAACACTAATATTCGTGTGTCTTCTACTACAAGAATAGTTTCCACTACTAGTGTTAGCCGGCCTTAGCTTAAGCGCACTCAAGTGAATGATAAGGTATGGAAACACAAGAATCAATAGAAGATGAAGGAAGTAGAAGAACACCCTAGGAATTTGAATGTTTTTAAGAATAAAAAGTCTGTAATCGCATGTAATGACGATTTGAATGCTGTGAATGATTTGAATGCTATGAATGTGAAATTTGTTTGTGTTAAATGTGGAAAGTGTGATAATGCTAATCATTCTATGTGTGCTATGAATAAAGTCAAAGGCGTAGATACTAGAACTAAGAAGCAAGTTGCAATGCCTATTAGAGCTAGTAAACCCAAACGCAAAGCGAACCATTCTGGTGCCACCCCCACTAAGAAAAGTAATGCATCAGACTCCACCACTAAGAACCCTAGAAGAAAAATTAAGGAATTATATGAGTCTGCTAGCAAGTCTTGGAAATGGTGGTTTGCTAATCAATGTCCTCCAGGATATAAATGGATGCCTAAAGCTAAGACAGAAAATGTGAAAACGAGTGTTAGTATGCCTTTAAATGTTGCTAAAAAGACTAATGATTCTATAATCACAATGATAGGTGTGAAAACACCCATCCTTTTACCACTTATTTCTGGCTAAAACAAGACCAAAACACGTATTTAATATCATTTGTTTGGAATTATGCGTGGTTTTTGTGTTTATTGTGTTTTCAGAGTCAACCGGATGAATATTGAAGAAAACATGGGATTGCACGGGTTTTATCGAAGAAAAAGACTCAAGAAGAAGTCTATTGTCCAAGAGATGCAAAAGATTTGAAGTCATTGCGCCTATTTGAAGATTTATCGAAGAAAAGGGCCAAAGATGGAAGATTCATATATGTCGAAGAACTCGAGTCTATTAAACAAAAGATTATAAGACGAGTTGGAATTATTCACCGACACTTCTCAAAATCAAAAGTCGGAAACGTTTATTTAAAGAAACGTAAAGACTAAAGAAGAAAGAAGAAGAGAAGCCCATGAACAAAGCCCATTCACAAGCCCACAAGCAAACGCCTATAAATAGGACTTCTCTTCACAATTTTAGAGGCTAGTTAGTTATTAGTTTTTAGTTTCACTTTTCATTTTCCTTTCTAGTCTTAGAGAGAGAAAGTTCTCAACTTTCTCTCACTAATTTTTCATCTTTCTTTCTTTTAGTCTTTCAACATTAAACCTTTGTATTGTTGATTTCATTAATCAAGTTTAAGTTTAAGCTTTTAATCTTTCATCTCTTTCTACCTTTCTTTGATTTTTAGATTAATTTTGGTGCGAATTTCATTTGATCCGTGTTGTTCTTAATGATTTTGTGCTTAAAAAGTTAATCTTTTTATGCTTACTTAAGTTTTCATACGGATAAGCTTTAAGATCTTTGTGCTTATTGGCTTATTTGTAAGTTTAGCTTATTTACTTTTTAAAAGTTTTCTTAAAAAGTTCATCTTTTTATTTTTTGATTTATAAGATTGCTTATTTTAAGTTGAAAAAGTTGTTGTTTGTGCTTGTTTAATCTTTTTCACTTGAGATTCGTTCTAGTTTTGGTGATTAGCTTGTCATTATAGCTTATTGCCTTGCTTATTCTCGAATCCCACTTAAATCGGAAAAGATATAAACCCTTTTCCGATCACTACATTCCGATCAGTGCTCCCACCCCTTATTCCGATCACCTTGATCAGAATAGGGTTTAATATTCCAACGGTGGGTATTTCCCATATTCCGATTAGCTCGTTTTTAGTTATTCCGATTGGCATTGTTTCTAAGATATTCCGACGAGAGTTGTTTTCCTTATTCCGCCAACAACATTCCGACCAGGGACGTTTTTGATATTCCGATTGGGTTGGTTTTAACATTCCGATTGCGGCCTCCTTTGCACATTCCGATCATTGTTTCCGATTACACATTCCGATTAATGCACTTTAGGTATTCCGATTTGGCAGTAATTGTTTGTTTTCCAATTGTTTAATTTCTTGTTTTTGCTAAGTTTTCAAGTGTTAGATTTATTAAGTGTTCAAGTAATTTTCCTAATATAGTCTTTAAGTTTTCAAGCATTTATTTTTAACTCGTCTTTTTAGTTTAATCTTTAAAACTCTTTTCACTCAACGACATTTACATTATTTACTATTAGCTTAAAGTAGATAACAAACCACCCCCTTTTAGTAACCAAGAACAAACTATTCCACTTTGAACCGTGATCAATTCGAGAAGATACCGAGAACTAATATGAACCCTATGAAAACAATTGTATCAAATGGCGCCGCTGCCGGCTCTTCTCGTTAAGATTAACAGTTTTTTGTGAGAACTTGGATTTTGGGATCCGTTCACCGTGAACGTTACTTTTTCATACAATTTTTCAAAAACCCTAAAAAATATAAAATCTTCAAAAATACAAAAAAATTAAAAAACCATAAAAACCAAAAATATTTCTTGTTTGCTTTGTTAGTTCTTTTGCAGGTGCATGCGTACACGATCAACGTCTTATCAAGAGCCCGAGCCTCTCGAAGACTTAGACATGGCCGGTGTACACAACAACAACAATAACCCACCTCAAAACAATAACAACAATAACAATCCACCTCTCAACAACAATAATAACAACAACAGCCTCTACCGGATAATCGCCCTATGATTGAACTTTTGCAAGCACATGTGGAGGGCAACAATGATCCAATTGTCATACCCGCGATTGCAGCCAACAACTTTGAGCTCAAATCCGGCTTTATCCAGATGGTCTCTGCTCAACCATTCTTGGGGCGTACCATTGATGATCCTCATGACCACATCAAACGATTCCTGCAACTCATGAATACGGTCAAATTCAATGGTGTTCCACAAGAGGTAATCCGTTTACAACTTTTTCCTTTCTCCTTAGAGGGACAAGCCCGGCATTGGCTTGCAAAGGAACCGCCACAAATTATTCTGACGTGGACGGATTTGGAGACCAAGTTTATAAACTACTTTTTCCCACCCTCTCGTACTACCGCTTTGCGGAATGAAATCATTAATTTTGAACAAAAGTACGATGAGTCGTTTAGTGAATCTTGGGACCGTTTTAAAGATCTTTTAAGAAAGTGCCCACAACATGGTTTTACCAAAGTGCACCAAATTAATACTTTTTATAATGGTTTAAGCATGAATGACCAAGATTTACTAAATAGTGCCTCGGGGGGTAATATTTTGGTTAAGACTTCTAATGCCGCTTGGGACATTATTGAAAATAAGTCTCGTGTGCAAACCAGAGTGTTCGGACCAATGCCCCTAGTGCCAGTACTAAAAACGCTCAAGACGCTCAAGTCAATGCTGTTAGCCAACGATATGAAATATGCGGGGGTCCTCACTCTTACACCACTTGTACCGCCACCCAAGACTACCCTTCTGAGAATGTGAATGCAGCATACGGTACCTATCCTCCGGCCGCTTTTCAAGCTCGTTCTCAAGGTGACCGCAACTTGCTTAGCTACCGCTCAAACAACTTTCTTTCCCCGCCCGGTTTTCCTCCTAACAACCCAAACCAACAACAAAACATCAATCGCCCTCCTCAACAACAACCTCGTGCACCATACCAACCACCTCACAAACAACCATATCCACCTCAAAGAAACAACCAAGTTTACCAACAACCTGCTTATCAACCACCCGCCTACAATGCTCCTCCTAACAAACCCACCGCATTACACCAAGATATTGGAACCTACATGAGGACTAATGATGTGATAGTGGAAAATCTCCAGCGGGAAGTGCTCAACTTGAAAGCAGACATGGTGAAACAAGGGAACGATCTGCGAGCTGATATGAGAAACACTTTGGCAAGTCAAACGAATGACTTAAGGAACATGATGGCTAGTTTCTTCCAAGGTAATCAACCCTCTTCTTCGGGTACTCTTCCGAGTAACACCGTTGCGAATCCAAGAGGGGAGATGAAAGCAATCACCACTCGCAATGGCAAAGGTACCAAGGAACCCGAGCTTCCTATACCTCCACCGGTGATTGTGATTAAGGAAAACGAGTCACCTACTCCTATTCCTCATCCTTCTACTTCCCCAATTTCTCCACCTCTTACTTCTACCCCTCCTCCACCCAAGGATGTAAGTGATCCTATTCTCCCAAAGACTTCATCTTCTTCCGAGATACCTTATCCATCAAGGTTGAGGAAAGAGAAGCTCAAAAGCAAGGATGATATTCAGGTTTCGAACTTTCTCAAAATGTTTAAACAATTGAATTTTAACATCTCCTTCGCTGAGGCTCTCGCTCACATGCCTAAATACGCGAAAATGTTCAAAGATCTTCTTAGCGACAAGGAGAAGCTTCTGGATATTGCTAACACCCAACTTAATGAGAATTGCTCTGCAGTTCTCTTAAGGAAATTGCCAACCAAGCTTGGTGATCCGGGTCGTTTCTTAATCCCTTGCAACTTCCCGGGAGTAGAGAATTGCATGGCCCTAGCCGATCTAGGTGCCAGTATTAATCTAATGCCTATAAGTGTTTGGAAGCAATTATCTCTCCCTGAGCTAGTCCCCACCAAAATGACTTTAGAATTAGCTAACCGTAAGGTTGCTTATCTAGTGGGGATAGCCGAAGACGTTTTTGTAGGAATCGACAGATTCACTTTTCCTGCCGACTTCATCGTCGTCGACTACGATATGGACCCTCGTATTCCATTAATTGTTGGTCGTCCATTCTTGAGGACCGGTCGCACTCTCATCGATGTTGAATCCGGTGAACTTATCATGAGAGTGGGTGACGATAAAATCGTCTTCAACATGGGAAAGCTTTCTAAACAGCCTTATTCATACGAGAGTGTTAATTGTATCGACATTCTTGATGAGGCTTGTGAAGAACACTTTATTGATGCTTGTAAAAGTATTCCTACCTCTCTTCCCAATGTTGAGACCGTTTCCTCTATTGATTCATCACTATCCCTATTTGGAGAAAGTGATTTCCTTTGGAAAGATTTGGAAGCCACCATGGGAGATGTGAACTTAGAACATGACGATTCTCCCACCGATTGGGATGAAGATCTTCGCCTCATTGAGAACCTTCTTAAAGAAGACAATATTTCTCCACCATCTCCCAAGGCTATTGTTATCGATGCACCGACTTTGAATACGCCTCCCATCAAAAATCCTCCGGATTTAGAACTTAAGGAGTTACCGCCCCATCTCGAGTACGTGTTCCTTGAAGATAAGAAGAAGTCGCCCGTCATCATCGCGAAGGACTTGAAAGAAGAAGAGAAAACTCGCCTCATCGCCGTATTTAAAGATCATAAGAAGGCAATTGCTTGGAAAATTTCCGATATCCACAGAATTGATCCAAACTTTTGTACTCACAAGATTCTCATGGAAGATGACTTTAAACCCGCAATCCAGAGCCAAAGAAGGGTTAATCCTCGCATTCATGACGTCATCAAAGAAGAGGTTATCAAACTTCTTGATGCCGGCTTGATTTACCCTATCTCGGATTCGCCTTGGGTAAGTCCCATCCATTGTGTGCCCAAGAAGGGCGGAATAACCGTTGTTCCCGATGAACACAACGAGTTGATTCCCACTCGTCTCGTTACTGGGTGGAGAGTTTGTATCGACTATCGCAAACTCAATGATGCCACGAGAAAATATCACTTTCCTCTTCCTTTCATGGATCAAATGCTCGAGCGTCTTGCGGGTAATGACTATTACTGCTTCTTAGACGGTTTCTCCGGGTATTTTCAAATTCCCATCGATCCCAAAGACCAAGAAAAGACCACATTCACTTGTCCCTATGGAACATTTGCTTACAAACGCATGCCTTTTGGTTTATGCAATGCTCCTGGGACGTTCCAAAGGTGTATGATGGCTATCTTCCATGACATGGTTGAAGAAACTATGGAAGTATTCATGGATGATTTCTCGGTTTATGGTGATTCTTTCTCTGCTTTCCTTGCCAATTTAGAACGTGTGCTTAAGCGGTGTGAAGACACTTGCCTTGTTATTAATTGGGAAAAATTCCATTTCATGGTAAAATAGGGCATCGTGCTAGGACACATAATTTCCAAAGCCGGTCTTGAAGTAGACAGTGCTAAAGTCGATGTTATTTCTACGTTGCCTCCACCTTCAACCGTGAAGGGTGTGAGAAGTTTCCTTGGTCATGCGGGCTTCTACCGTCGATTCATCAAAGATTTTTCTAAAATCGCTCGCCCGATGACCCACCTCTTGGAAAAAGATACTCCTTTTATCTTTTCCAATGAGTGTATTGAAGCCTTCAACCTTCTTAAGGATAAGCTAACTAAGGCACCGGTCTTGGTTACCCCTAATTGGGAGCTTCCCTTTGAGTTGATGTACGATGCTAGTGACTTTGCTATTGGAGCGGTTTTGGGCCAAAGAGTGAACAAACACTTCCAACCAATCCACTATGCTAGCAAGACAATGACGGGGGCTCAATTGCATTACACGACAACCGAAAAAGAGCGTTTAGCTGTTGTCTATGCCTTTGAAAAGTTCTGCCCCTATCTTGTCCTTTCCACCACAATCGTGTATACCGATCATTCCGCGTTGAAGTACTTGTTAACTAAACAAGATTCCAAACCAAGACTTCTTCGCTGGGTTTTGCTACTTCAAGAATTTAAAATCGAAATTCCTGATAAGAAGGGAGCTGAAAACCTAGCCGCGGATCATCTCAGTAGACTTGAGGATCCTTATCAAGGGGAACATCTGAACAAAGAGATCAATGACTCTTTTCCCCTGGAGACCTTAATGTCTATCAATTCGAATCAGGATGAAACCCCGTGGTTTGCAGACATTGCAAACTACTTGGCGGGTGGAATTCTCGTTGACGGGTTAACATCCCAGCAAAAGAAAAAGTTCTTCAAAGACATTAAGAATTACTTTTGGGATGACCCGTATCTATTCAAACAATGTGCTGATTTGATTATTCGCCGATGTGTTGATGGACCGGCAGCTTTAGACATCCTTGAAGCTTGCCACAAAGGACCCACCGGTGGTCACTTTGGTCCCAACTACACCGCCAAAAAAGTGTTTGACTCGGGATTTTATTGGCCCACCATTTATCGTGATGCTCACGAGATGGTTAAACATTGTGATGCTTGCCAAAAACAAGGCAAGATCACACATAAAGACGAGATGCCTCAGAATTTCATACAAGAGTGTGAAGTCTTTGATGTTTGGGATATCGACTTTATGGGGCCATTCCCTTCCTCTAAAGGAAACAAATACATCCTTGTAGCCGTTGACTACGTCTCCAAATGGGTTGAAGCCAAAGCTTTACCTACTAATGACACAAGGGTGGTTTGTAACTTTTTGAAGTCGCTATTCGCTAGATTCTGTGTACCTCGTGCAATTATTATTGATCGCGGGACTCATTTTTGCAATGATCAATATGCAAGAGTTATGGCTATGTATGGTTTAAATCATCGTCTTTCCACCGCATACCACCCACAACCTAATGGCCAGGCTGAATACTCTAACCGAGGATTAAAGCGAATTCTTGAAAGAACCGTGGGAGAGCATCGTGCCTCATGGGCCGATAAACTCGATGATGCTTTGTGGGCTTTCCGTACCGCATACAAGACTCCGATTAGTTGTACACCATATCGTCTCGTGTACGGGAAAGCATGCCACCTCCCCATTGAGTTGGAGCACAAGGCTTACTGGGCCTTGAAGTGGGCTAATTTCGATATCAACAAAGCCGGTGACCTACGCAAGATCCAACTCAATGAGCTGAATGAACTTCGGAATGAGGCTTATGAAAATTCTTTGATATATAAGGAAAGGACTAAGCTCATTCATGACTCCAAGATTAAAAACCGAGAGTTCCAAGTTGGAGACAAAGTTTTAGTATTTAACTCTCGGTTGAAAATCTTTTCGGGCAAGCTAAAATCTCGTTGGTCCGACCCATTCACCATTGCCCAAATTTTTCCATATGGTACTCTCGAGCTCGCTCAACCTAATGGACCTAATTTTAAGGTGAATGGCCAACGAGTGAAGTTGTACTTTGGTGAGGACATCTCTCATTAGATGATTCCATCCCTCACCACGTTCCCCATGAACTAATTTTGGGTCGAGTCAGGCTCGTGACTCGGTTATCAAAAACAAGCGCTCCTCGGGAGGCAACCCGAGTATCTATCCTCTTCCGTTTTAACCTCCTAAGTGTAGGGGGGCTCTTTAGGTTATTTTTGTTGTGTGGTGATGTGATTACAGGGATGACTGAACTTTTGGAACCTTTGAAGAACCGTGCTCCCGTGTTATCCGAAATCCGGTTCTATCTCTCAACTATCGTGATTCAATTTTCTTCATACTCACATTTGAAATTGATCACTTTAGTCGTCTCTTCCTTAACTTGAGTTAACCAACGTGCACAATGTCATAAGTGTAGGGGAGACTTTTCCCACATGCTTAAACATTGAGGACAATGTTTATCTTAAGTGTAGGGGGGGACTTCAATCGAAATTTTAAGTGGACTTTTCCATGAAAATGCCTTCATTTAACCGGAAAATCATCTTTTTCAACATTTTTCAAATTTTTTATTAACTTTAACCATTTAGTCGTAATTTTTAAATTTTTATCGTTGCTTTCATATGTATATATCCCGCAATAAAGTCAAATTTTAATAAAGTGGTGTAGCTAGTTTAGAAATCTTTGACATATTAGGCCCGTTGCGATTATTTTGACTCAACCCGAATAGACTTATCCAAGTTTATTCTAGCTAGTATCCTTAACCATGTAGACCTTAGTTGGTTTATTAGGCTAAGCATCCACGAGTCTCATTACTTGAGATTTTAAATTGTGTAGAACGAGAAATGATAGAGTCAATTATAAGTCGGTATTCTTGCACAAGCTCACTTGGTGTAATTATTTGCCTATTCTCCCATCACTTGCTAATAATTTATCTGCAATAAGTAAGGTCGTACGATTTGAAAAGTTACTTAGCTTCTAGCCCAAGATCGTTTAAAAGTTGCTCGGTAATGATAAGAGTTCATAGCCAAGGCATAACTTATGAAGCGGGGCGCGAAGATGGCGAGTCCGAAAAGGCCCTAACAAGGCATGAGGATTCAATCTTATTGCTAAGGATCCAAGGTGATGTGAAAAGCATTATTCCCAAAATCAATATGAAGGATCAAGACTCACGACGAAAAGCAATCAACTCCCATAAAGATCATGGAGAAATCTACCCGAAAAGACCCTAACAAGGTATGAGGATAAATAGATCCAAGTCCGAAAAGGAGGCGGATCGTTGTATCTCAAAATCCCAATTAGAGATTGAAGAAATAATCATGAAGTCGTGATCAACAAAGTTGGAGTACCCCTCAAAAGTCTCCAAGTGAAGAAAATCTATTAATGATGAGAAGACCATTATCTCAAGCACGTCTCTCAAGATATGAAATATGAAGTACATGCCAAATATCGGCCCGAGAAAGGTCTCAAATCGTGAAGCGAGTTATGCCAAGATATGAACTTTTTGATATCCCGAGAAGCAGTTTTAAGAGATTTTGTCCTTTAGCTAACTATTGATCAAATCGTCCCACTTTGCTTTCAGCCTAAATAAACTATCGAATTAAGTCCAAAAATGCATCTTCATGATCATTCTAAGACAAAAAATAAAATATAAGAGATACACCTAGGAATAAGGGAGTTTAAGCATATAATTAAGCCATGTGTGTAAGTGTTTGATTTGCTAACTTATAATAACAATGATCTCGTTTTTATGCTTAGTTTGGGGAACGTGAAACTTGAGGGTGATAAATCTTCGCAGCACCAAAGCCCTAATGTAAGTCCTTGATCTCTTTGCAAGTTATTTCCATATAGCTATTTTCAAGTGAAAATGGTTTTCTATCCCTTTGTTTACTTTAAAGATTTTAATTTCTCTTAGTACTTTAATTTTTGTTTAGTGGTATTTTAATAAGGCCAAGGTTGATTGATTATGAGAAAAGTGTAAATTTGCTTTATCACTAAGCAATGCATGAGGGCATGGCAATGTTTAAGTGTAGGGAATTTGATAGGTGTGAAAACACCCATCCTTTTACCACTTATTTCTGGCTAAAACAAGACCAAAACACGTATTTAATATCATTTGGTTGGAATTATGCGTGGTTTTTGTGTTTATTGTGTTTTCAGAGTCAACCGGATGAATATTGAAGAAAACATGGGATTGCACGGGTTTTATCGAAGAAAAAGACTCAAGACGAAGTCTATTGTCCAAGAGAAGCAAAAGATTTGAAGTCATTGCGCCTATTTAAAGATTTATCAAAGAAAAGGGCCAAAGATGGAAGATTCATATATGTCGAAGAACTCGAGTCTATTAAACAAAAGATTATAAGACGAGTTGGAATTATTCACTAATAACTGATTTTTTGGTTAGTTAATAAAAAGGTTTGCTTGCAAGATCTTTCTTTGCGTTGCTCGTACCGAATTGATATATGTCGTTGTTTCGTTCTCTGTATCTTCTCGAATCGATCACGGTAAAAAGTGGAATCGTTGTAATTGGTGACTAAAAAGGGGGAGCTTTGGTCTAAATCTACTAAAATGATAAGTGCTAGAAATAATAAAATTGAACTAAAAGCAATTACTGAGAATAAACTAGAATTTAAATCGAACATTAAGTACCTAAACTTGGAGAAAACAACTTATTCGGAATGAATGCTTGATCCAAAACATCAGGGAAACTTAGCTCTATTCGGAATAATGGCCTATCCGGAATGTTTGCTCTACTCGGAATAATAGTCCATTCGGAATGTTGGTGCTTATGCGGAATAATATGGCTATGCGGAATATTATGGCTATGCGGAATATTGGCTCTACTCGGAATGTTTTAGAAGAAAACCTTATTCGGAATAATTGTGCTATTCGAAATAATGGCCTATCCGGAATAATTGCTCTACTCGGAAGAACTGCTCTATCCGGAATAAATGTGCTTATGCGGAATGTTAATCTATCCGGAATAAATACTCTACTCGGAATAATTTGCTTATGCGGAATAATAGACTATCCGGAATAATGGCTCTACTCGGAATAATTTGATATTCCGAATAACCAAGAAAATTATGCTCTACTCGGAATAATTTGATATTCTGAATAACCAAGAAAATTACAACCTTGATCCGGAATAATGAAAATTCCGAACCAACAGTAAAATCATAAATCCCCTATCCGGAATCTGGGCAAGTAACAGAAGAAATAGCGAAGAACAGGGGATTACAATAACACACTTTTTAAACCAAAAATCAAACAAATTTTTAACCCAAACTTAAACAAATTTATCCACTAATCATTTACTCATAGAAAACATCAATCTAAAACAATAAAAAACATAAAACCCACTTACTTTTTATGATCAAACCAATAAAATGAAACTTAAGAACTTTGAATCACCAAGAGATGAAGAACAAGATGATAGAAAGATTAAAAGTAAACTTGTATTAATGATTTAAGATTCAACAAACAAAATGGAAAGATTAAACTTACAAGATTGGAAGAAATCAAAGAAAATAAAAACCACTCTTTAAGGGAGATGGTTCTTCCTACGAAATAGGAAAAAATGTAACAGAAAGAAAAGCTAGTGGAAAATTGTCAATGGGAGGAGTATTTATAGGCTTCCTCCTTGGTTTGTGAGTGGGCTATCTCCCTTTCTTTTTGTCTTCTCCAATATTTATCCAGTTGGCTCTGAAAATACAACAAACACACAAACCACAAATAACTCCAAACAAATGACATTAAATACGCGTTTTGGTCTTGTTTTAGAAAGAAATAAGTGGTAAAAGGATGGGTGTTTTCACATCTATCAAATCCCCTACACTTAACCATTGCCATGCCCTCATGCAATGCTTAGTGATAAAGAAAATATACACTTTTCTCATTTTCAATCAACCTTGGCCTTATTAAAATACTACTAAACAAAAATTTAAACACTAAGAGAAATTAAAACTTTACAGGAAACAAAAGGATAGAAACCATTTTCATTTGAAAATAGCTATATGGGAATAACTTGCAAGGAGATCAAGGACTTACATTAGGGCTTTGGTGCTGCGAAGATTTATCACCCTCAAGTTTCACGTTCCCCAAACTAAGCTTAAAAACGAGATCATTGTTATTATAAGTAAGCAATTCAAACACTTACACACATGGCTTAATTATATGATTAAACTCCCTTATTCCTAGGTGTATCTCTTATATTTTATTTTTGTCTTAGAATGATCATGAAGATGCAATTTTGGACTTATTTCGATAGTTTATTTAGGCTGAAAGCAAAGTAGGACGATTTGATTAATAGTTAGCTAAAGGACAAAATCTCTTAAAACTGCTTCTCGGGATATCAAAAAGTTCATATCTTGGCATAACTCGCTTCACGATTTGAGACCTTTCTCGGGCCGATATTTGGCATGTACTTCATACTTCATATCTTGAGAGACGTGCTCGAGATAATGGTCTTCTATTTGTTAATAGAGTTCTTCACTTGGAGTATTTTTGAGGGATACTCCACTTTGTTGACCACGACTTCATGATTATTTCTTCAATCTCCAATTGGGATTTTGAGATACAACGATCCGCCTCCTTTTCAGACTTGGATCTATTTATCCTCATACCTTGTTAGGGTCTTTTCGGATAGACTTCTCCATGATCTTTATGGGAGTTGATTGCTTTTCGTCGTGAGTCTTGATCCTTCATATTGATTTTTGGAATAATGCTTTTCACATCACCTTGGATCTTTAGCAATAAGATTGAATCCTCATGCCTTGTTAGGGCCTTTTTGGACTCGCCAATCTTCGCGCCCCACTTCATAAGTTATGCCTTGGCTATGAACTCTTATCATTACCGAGCAACTTTTAAACGATCTTGGGCTAGAAGCTAAGTAACCTTTCAAATCGTACGACCTTACTTATTGCAGATAAATTATTAGCAAGTGATGGGAGAATAGGCAAATAATTACACCAAGTAAGCTAGTGCAAGAATACCAACTTATAATTGACTCTATCATTTCTCGTCCTCCACAATTTAAAATCTCAAGTAATGAGACTCGTGGATTCTTAGCCTAATAAACCAATTAAGGTCTACATGGTTAAGGATACTAGCTAGAATAAACTTGGATAAGTCTATTCGGGTCGAGTCAAAATAATCGCAATGGGCCTAATATGTCAAAGATTTCAAAACTAGCTACACCACTTTATTAATATTTTTGACTTTATTGCGGGATATATACATATGAAAGCAACAATAAAAATTTAAAAATTACGACTAAATGGCCAAAGTTAATTAAAAATTTGAAAAATGCTGAAAAAGATGATTTTCCGGTTAAATGAAGGCATTTTAATGGAAAAGTCCACTTAAAACTTCGATAGAAGTCCCCCTACACTTAAGATAAACATTGTCCTCAATGTTTAATCATGTGGGAAAAGTCTCCCCTACACTTATGAAATTGTGCACGTTGGTTAAATCAAGCTAAGGAAGAGACGACTAAAGTGATCAATTTCAAATGTGAGTATGAAGAAAATTGAATCACGATAGTTGAGAGATAGAACCGGTATTGCGGATAACATGGGAGCACGGTTCTTCAAAGATTCCAAGAGTGCACTTATCCCTGTAAGCACATCACCATACAAACACAAGCAACCTATATAGCTCCCCCTACACTTAGGATGAAAAACGGGAAAGGGGGATAGATACTCGGGTTGCCTCCCGAGTAGCGCTTGTTTTTGTTCACCGAGTCACGAGCCTGACTCGGTCCCGAACTAGTTCAAGGGAAATGTGGTGAGGGATGGAATCATCTCATGAGAGATGTCATCACCAAAGTATAACTCCAGACGCTGGCCATTCACCTTAAAATTGGGCCCATTTGGTTGAGAAAGCTCAATGGTGCCATAGGGAAAGACATTGGTGATGGTGAATGGACCAGACCAGCGGCTCTTCAACTTGCCCGAGAAGATATTCAACCGAGAGTTAAAAAGTAAGACTTGATCACCAACGTGGAACTCTCGGTTCTTAATTTTAGCATCGTGGATAATCTTGGTCTTCTCCTTGTAGATCAATGAGTTCTCATAAGCTTCATTCCTCAATTCTTGTAGCTCGTTGAGTTGAATCTTTCGAAGATCACCGGCTTTGTTGATGTCGAAGTTAGCCCACTTCAAGGCCCAGTATGCCTTATGTTCCAGCTCGATGGGGAGGTGGCATGCTTTCCCGTACACAAGACGATAAGGTGTACAACCAATCGGTGTCTTATAGGCGGTACGGAAATCCCACAGAGCATCATCAAGTTTATCGGCCTATGAGGCACAATGCTCTCCCACAGTACGTTCCAAAATTCTCTTCAATTCCAGGTTAGATATCTCGGCTTGACCGTTGGTTTGAGGATGGTAAGCGGTGGAAAGAGGATGATTGACACCATACTTAGCCATGACTCTTACAAATTGATCGTTGCAAAAATGAGTCCCGCGGTCACTGATAATAGCACGAGGAACACCGAATCGAGCAAACATTTGTTTCAAGAAATTACAAACCACCCTCGCGTCGTTAGTGGGTAAAGCTTTGGCTTCAACCCGTTTAGAAACGTAGTCGACAGCGACAAGGATGTATTTGTTGCCTTTAGAAGAAGGGAATGGCCCCATAAAGTCGATGCCCCATACATCAAAGATTTCACATTCTTGTATGAAATTTTGAGGCATCTCATCTTTATGTGTGATCTTGCCTTGTTTTTGGCAAGCATCACAATGTTTAACCATCACGTGAGCATCACGATAAATGGTGGGCCAATAGAATCCCGAGTCAAACACTTTTTTGGCGGTGTAGTTGGGACCAAAGTGACCACCGGTGGGTCCTTTGTGGCAAGCCTGGAGAATGTCAAAAGTTGCCGGTCCGTCAACACATCGGCGAATAATCAAGTCAGCGCATTGTTTGAATAGAAAAGGGTCATCCCAAAAGTAAGTCTTAACATCATTCAAGAACTTCTTCTTTTGTTGGGATGTTAACCCTTTGATGAGAACACCACCTGCTAAGTAGTCTGCAATGTCGGCAAACCACGGGGTGTCATCCAGATTGAGATTAATAGACATTAAGGTCTCAAGGGGAAAAGAGTCATTGATCTCTTTGTTCGGATGATCCCCTTGATATGGATCCTCAAGTCTACTAAGATGATCCGCGACTAGGTTTTCGGCACCCTTCTTGTCACGAATTTCAATGTTGAATTCTTGAAGGAGTAAAACCCAGCGGAGAAGTCTTGGCTTAGAGTCGTGTTTAGTCATCAAGTACTTCAACGGGGAATGGTCCGTGTATACGATGGTGGTGGATAAAACAAGATAGGGGCGAAATTTTTCAAAAGCATAGGCAACAGCTAAAAGCTCTTTTTCGGTTGTCGTATAATGCAATTGAGCCCCCGTCATTGTTTTGCTAGCATAGTGGATTGGTTGGAATTGTTTTTTGATCTGTTGTCCCAAAACCGCACCAATAGCAAAGTCGCTAGCATCGCACATCAACTCAAACGGTAGCTCCCAATTAGGGGTAACCAAGACCGGTGCCTTAATAGCTTATCCTTAAGAAGGTTGAAGGCTTCGATACACTCTTTGGAAAAGAAAAAAGGAGTATCTTTTTCCAAGAGGTGGGTCATCGGGCGAGCGATTTTGGAGAAATCCTGAATGAATTGACGATAGAAGCCCGCATGACCCAGAAAACTTCTCACACCCTTCACGGTTGAAGGTGGAGGTAATTTGGCTATGACATCTACTTTAGCACGGTCGACTTCAGGACCGGCTTTAGAGATTTTGTGTCCTAGCACAATGCCTTCTTTTACCATAAAATGGCATTTTTCCCAATTCAGAACAAGGCGAGTGTCTTCGCACCGCTTAAGCATACGTTCCAAATTGGCAAGGCAAGAAGAGAAGGAATCCCCAAAGACCGAGAAATCATCCATGAAGACTTCCATGGTTTGCTCAACCAGGTCATGGAAGATAGCCAACATGCACCTTTGGAAAGTCCCGGGGGCATTGCATAAGCCAAAAGGCATTCTTTTGTAGGCAAATGTGCCATAGGGACAAGTGAATGTTGTCTTCTCTTGATCCTGGGGATCGATGCGTATTTGGAAATAACCCGAGAAACCATGAAGGAAAGCAGTAATATTCATTACCCGCTAAACGTTCAAGCATTTGGTCCGTAAAAGGAAGAGGGAAATGATCCTTTCTCGTGGCATCATTTAGTTTGCGGTAGTCTATACAAACTCTCCACCCAGTAACGAGACGGGTAGGAATCAACTCGTTGTTTTGATTGGGCACAACGGTGATTCCGCCTTTCTTAGGCACACAATGGACTGGACTAACCCATGGTGAATCCGAAATAGGGTAAATCATACCCGCATCAAGAAGTTTGATAACCTCTTTTTTGATGACTTCATGGATTTTAGGATTCACCCTTCGTTGGCTTTGAATTGTTGGCTTAAAGTCGTCCTCCATGAGAATTTTATGTGTGCAAAAGTGAGGATCAATTCCGCGAATGTCGGAGATTTTCCAAGCAATAGCTCTTTTATGTTTCTTCAACACGGCGATAAGTCGGGCTTTTTCTTCTTCTTTCAGGTCCTTCGCGATGATGACCGGTAACTTCTGGTTGTCTCCAAGGAAAACGTACTCGAGATGAGGTGGTAAGTCCTTAAGCTCAAGAGTAGGAGGATCCTCAATAGATGGTGTAACTAACGATGGATCATCATTAGTCACCTCTTTAGGAGAAGGAGGAGGAAACAGGTCTTCATTGAGAAGTCTCTCAATAGTACGAATGTCTTCATCCCAATTAGTGGAAGAATCATCATACTTAATATCGAGAGGACCCAAGCTAGCTTCGAAATAATCCAAGACACTTTCTCCAAAAGGAGTCAATGACGGAGCAATTGAGGCAACGGTCTCAACATTGGGTAGAGAAGAGGGAGTACTTTTGCAAGCATCATGAAAATGTTCTTCACAAGCCTCATCGAGAACATCAATAGCATTAACACTCTCATATGAATAAGGTTGGTTAGAAATCTTACCTATGTTGAAGACAATTTTATCGTCACCAACTCTCATGATTATTTCGACCGCGGCTACATCAATGAGAGTGCGACCGGTCCTCAAGAAGGGACGTCCAACGATTAATGGAACACGAGGATCCATCTCGTAGTCAACGACAACAAAATCCACCGGGAAGGTGAATTTGTCAACGCCAACAAAGACATCTTCGGCTATCCCCACTGGATAAGCAACTGTACGGTTAGCTAATTCCAAAGTCATTTTGGTGGGGACTAGCTCGGGGAGAGATAATTGCTTCCAAACACTTAAAGGCATTAAGTTTATACTGGCACCTAGATCGGCTAGGGCCATGCAATTCTCTACTCCTGGGAAGTTGCAAGGAATCAAGAAGCGACCCGGATCACCAAGTATGGTGGGCAATTTCCTTAAGAGAACGGTGGAGCAATTCTCATTAAGTTGGGTCTGAGCAATGTCAATAAGCTTCTCCTTGTCAGTAAGAAGATCTTTAAACATCTTCGCGTATTTAGGCATGTGAGTGAGAGCCTCGGCAAAGGAGATGTTAAAATTCAATTGTTTAAACATTTTAAGAAAGTTTGAAACTTGAATATCATCCTTGCTGTTTTGCTTCTCTTTCCTCAACCTTGAAGGATAAGGTATATTGGATGAAGAAGAAGGCCTTAGGGGAGTAGGATCACTCACAACCATGGGTGGTGGGGAAATGGGGATAGAAGGTGAAGGAGGTGAGGAAAGTTGCTCTTTTTCCTTGTTCACAATCACGGGTGGAGGTGTAGGAAGCTCGGGTTCCGTATAACCTTTTCCACTACGAGTGGTGATTGCTTTCATCTCCCCTCTTGGATTCGCAACGGTGTTACTCGGAAGAGTACCCGAAGAAGAGGGTGGATTACCTTGGAAGAGCGAACCAATCATATCACGAATGTTAAGCGATTGAGTGCTGAAAGAGTCTCTCATGTCTGCACGAATCTCATTGCTTTGTTTTGCCATGTCATTCTTTAGCTCGGCTCGAATATCGTTGCCTTGTTTCACCATTTCTCCCTTCAAGTTGACGAATTGACTCTGAAGATTCGTCACCATCTTTCGATTAGTCTTCATGAACGTCTCGATGTCTTGATTCAATACCATCGGTTGATTGAGAGGTGGAGCTTGGTAAGCTTGAGAATTTCCTTGAGGTGGGTATGGGTTTCTTTGGGATTGATATTGATTATTAGCATGAGGTTGGGATTGGTTGTTTCGGTTATAGCTTTGTTGTTGGTTTTGGTTTGGAGGACGGAAACCGAATGGAGCAAGATAATTGTTTGAACGATAACTTAGCAAGCTACGGTCTCCTTGAGGAAGAGCTTGATAGCCTCCCGTGGGATAAGTACCGTATGCTGCGTTAACGTTTTCAGAAAAATTGCCTTGAGTGGAAGGACAATCATTGTAGGAATGAGGACCACCACATGTGTCACAAGAAATATCAACGGCTTTAGCTTGTTGAAAGTGGTTTGTGGCCATAGTCATGAAATTCTTGTTCATCTCTGCGATTTGTTGGGTAAGTTCGGTTATCTCGGGATTTGAAGTGGTAGAAGAAACATTGACTCTCGAGTTAGATCTTGAGGATGCGGATGAATCCCAATTCTTTTGGTGAGTAGTCATGTTTTCAATCAACTCTCTACACTCCTCCGGTCTCCTTTTCATAAAAGTACCACCGGCGGCGGCGTTGATAGTGTCACGATCACGAAAAGTGAGACCATTGTAGAAAGTATCAATGAGAGTGATGGGGAGCATGTTGTTATTTGGACAACGGTCGATCAAATCATTGTATCGTTCCCAAGCATCAAAGAGCGATTCATCATTGTCTTGCATGAATCCACTAATTTGGTTACGAAGGCTCGTGACCATGGATGGTGGGAAGTAGGGCGACAAAAAGCGTTCAGTCATGTCGTCCCAAGTATGAATAGAGTTCTTTGGGAGACAGTCAAACCATTTTTCGGCATGGTGAGAAAGCGAGTGGGGAAAGAGTTGGAGGCGAAGGTCATCCATAGAAACACCGGGGGACTTCATCCTTTGGGTGATGGTAATGAATTTGTCGAGGTGTTTGTTGGCATCATCATCCGGAATTCCGCGAAATGGGTTAGTTTGCACTTGTTGGATCATGTGATGCTTCAACGAAAACTCCTGAGCCGTGACATGCATCGGCGCAATCGGGCCTCCACGTCCGTTCATGGTGGGTTGAAATAGCTCCTCCATGGTTCGTAGGTCGGGTAAGGTTGGATTATTCATGTTTGGGTGGGGTGGATTATTATTGTTGTTGTTTGGGAGGGGTGGATTATTATTGTTGTTGTTGTGTACACCGGCCATGTCTAAATCTTCGAGAGTCTCGGGCTCTGAATAAGACGTTGATCGAGTACGCATACACTAAAATGAAAATGCAAGAGAAAATATTTTTGGTTTTTATAGGTTTTTTAATGTTTTTGTATTTTTGAAAATTTTATATTTTTATGGGTTTTTGAAAATTTTTGTGCTTGAAAATAACGTTCCCGAAAGAAAGGATCCCAAAATCCAATTTTTCTCACAAAAAACCGTTGATCCTTACGAAAAGAGCCGGCAGCGACGCCATTTTAATAACTGATTTTTTGGTTAGTTAATAAAAAGGTTTGCTTGCAAGATCTTTCTTTGCGTTGCTCGTACCCAATTGATATATGTCGTTGTTTCGTTCTCGGTATCTTCTCGAATCGATCACGGTAAAAAGTGGAATCGTTGTAATTGGTGACTAAAAAGGGGAAGCTTTGGTCTAAATCTACTAAAATGATAAGTGCTAGAAATAATAAAATTGAACTAAAAGCAATTACTGAGAATAAAACTAGAATTTAAATCGAACAATAAGTACCTAAACTTGGAGAAAACAACTTATTCGGAATGAATGCTTTGATCCGGAACATCAGGGAAACTTAGCTCTATTCGGAATAATGGCCTATCCGGAATGTTTGCTCTACTCGGAATAATAGTCCATCCAGAATGTTGGTGCTTATGCGGAATAATATGGCTATGCGGAATATAATGGCTATGCGGAATATTGGCTCTACTCGGAATGTTTTAAAAGAAAACCTTATTCGGAATAATTGTGCTATTCGGAATAATGGCCTATCCGGAATAATTGCTCTACTCGGAAAAACTGCTCTATCCGGAATAAATGTGCTTATGCGGAGTGTTAATCTATCCGGAATAAATACTCTACTCGAAATAATTTTCTTATGCGGAATAAAAGACTATCCGGGTTAATGGCTCTACTCGGAATAATTTGATATTCCGAATAACCAAAAAATTACGCTCTACTCGGAATAATTTGATATTCCGAATAACCAAGAAAATTACAACCTTGATCCGGAATAATGAAAATTCCGAACCAACAGTAAAATCACAAATCCCCTATCCGGAATCTGGGCAAGTAACAGAAGAAATAGCGAAGAACAGGGGATTACAATAACACGCTTTTTAAACAAAAAATCAAACAAATTTTTAACCCGAACTTAAACCAATTTATCCACTAATCATTTACACATAGAAAACATCAATCCAGAACAACAAAAGACATAAAACCCACTTACTTTTTATGATCAAACCAATAAAATGAAACTTAAGAACTTTGAATCACCAAGAGATGAAGAACAAGATGATAGAATGATTATAAGTAAACTTGTATTAATGATTTAACATTCAACAAACAAAATGGAAAGATTAAACTTACAAGATTGGAAGAAATCAAAGAAAATGAAAACCACTCCTTAAGGGAGATGGTTCTTCCTACGAAATAGGAAAAAATGTAACAGAAAGAAAATCTAGTGGAAAATTGTGAATGGGAGGAGTATTTATAGGCTTCCTCCTTGGTTGGTGAGTGGGCTTTCTCCCTTTCTTTTTGTCTTCTAGTCTTTTCAGAAAAGTTGACGTTTTCGATATCGATTCGGGATTTGTCGACGAATAAATTCAACTCGTCTTTAAATTTCTTCATTTAATAGACTTGAGTTTCTTCGACATATGTAAATCTTCCATATTTGGTCCTTTTCTTCGATAAATCTTCAAATAGGCCCATCGACTTCAAATCTTTTGCATCTCTTGGACTATAGACTTTGTCTTTTCGTGTTTTTCCTCGATAAAACCCGTGCAATCCCAAGTTTTCTCCAATATTTATCCGGTTGGCTCTGAAAACACAACAAACACACAAACCACGCTAATAAGTGTGTAAACACTTATCCTTTTGCCACTAAAATCAAGGAAAAACAAGACCGAATCATGTGTTTATTATCATAAATGTCGGAATTACGCGTGGTTTTGTGTTCTTGTGTTTAAATAGGTACAAATGATCAAAAGAGGAGAAAACACGGGATTTCACGGTCAAATTTTGAAGAAAAGTACAAAAAAGAGACAAAGATAAAGTCAAAAGACCAAAAGTGTGCCAAGATCACGAAAACCGGCTAAACCGACATGGAATTGAATAAATGATCGACAAAGCCGAAAACGAGCTCGTTCTTAGTGGATTTAATATCATGTGAGTTTAATGGGCCTTGTGGGTCCCACATTTACTTATTGGGCCGACAAGCCCATTTGGAAAATTTAATTTAAAGATAAATGAGACAAGGCCCATCAACAAGCCCAAATGGCTAAATAAAGAATCGGATATGGTGACTAAAAATTGGGCCAAGCCCAATTTGATTTATAATGAAACGAAATAAAATGGGTCAACACCTCTACAACCCAGGTCAACTCTCCACAAACGATCTACCCCTTTTCCCTCCCACGTGTCCTATTTATTAAATAAAACCTTTTATTTTACCACCCACTTTTCATTATCTTCGTTACAAACGAAGTGTACATTCACACACACTGTTACTGCTCATCCTCTCCCCCAAATACGTTCCACCACCCCCAAACCCTAAAAATTACCATCAAAATTATCCAATCAAAAAAAGAGGGCTTTTACCCTTATTGGGTAATTCACACCCAAAGGTATTAAACCCCCAAGAAAATCGCATCATCCACTCACTAATCAATCCGACGTGGCCTAAATCTCCACCTTTGATTGGAGGAAACACTCCTCCATATCCAATCTAACCAATTACATCATGCCACCTCACCTTGCAACAAAAACAACTAGCACAACATCTTGACAGCAGGGCGATCCGTGTGATATTGGGCAATTTTCAGCCGCTTGATTAGAAGAAAAGAAGAGAGAGAAGAAGAATGATGGAATAAACGATGGGATTTGATTGCTTACAAGGGAAGCTAAGATTAGGGTTTTGAGGGTTTTCTCCTATAAAAACCCCCATATTTCACATGTAATCATGCCTTTTCTTTATTTTTTTTAATTTTCAGTAAAATAGATTAGGGTTTTTAATCTTGTAATTTTTAATTCCAGTATTTGTAAGTTTGATTTAAATTAATGAAAAGATAATTGGGTTTTAATTTTGTCTCATTTTCAATTTCCAGTTACTGTTTATTATTTTAATCTGTTTATAAATATATTACTGTTCTCGGTTGAATTATAAAAAATAAAAAAAATAAAAAAAAAAGATAAATAAAAGTGATATCTATATTTCCCCTACTGGGAAATATATATTCAAGTTACTGTTCATTTCTTGGTTCTCGGATTGGGATAATTTCTGGTTCGGATTCTGTTCGAGAATAGTTGGTTTAAGATGATGAGTTTTGGTTGATAATCGGTGGTGTTTGTTGGTTCGTTTGTTTCGATTATAAGGGAGCTCAGCGCTCACCCTTCTTCCCAAAGGTTTCTCCAAAAAGGTTTTAATCTCTTTTTCTCTTTTAATTTTTGTGTTAAGTTTCTGATTAAGCTTTGAAGTTGTTCGAATCTGCTTAGTTAATTATTTGGATATTGTTTCTGATAGTTCTGCTTTGATTAATTTGTTTTGTATTTGAGGTGTTTTGAGTTTAAGTATTATAGTTTATGTTCGAATTGTTTGAGTCTGAGCTTATTCTGCTTATGTTATAGTTTTTGGATATTCTGAGCTTATTCGTTTGGTTTGTTTTAGTTTTTTTTGGTATCTGCTTTTGTCTTAATCTGGTCTGAGTTTCATATAATTATGCAAGTCTTTAGTTACTGATTTTAAGTTGATAGATTTGGTATCTGCTTTTTGAGATTAGTCTTATTTGCTATATTTGAATCTATTAGAGTTGCTTATTTTGAATTTGGATTTTCTGTTTGGTTTAAGGCTGTTTGGATCTGCTTATTAAAGTTGGTATTTGTCTGTTTTGATGCAAGCTTTAAGGTCGTTTAGATTAGCTTATTAGATTCAGCTTATTGTTTTAAGATTTGTACTGTTTTGTTTAGCTTATTTTCTTTCATGTTTTAAACTGTTAGGCTTATTTGGTATTTAACTGCTTTTCTTATTTCTAATATAGTGCTGCAAGCCACAGATCCCATTGATCAGTGGTTTTATTTGTCCAAAAACTTGAATAAAAAGAATTCAGTATAAAAAATATTAAGCAAATTCTGTCTGGGGTGAGATTCGAACCCCAGACCCCTCGTTCAACTGTACAACGCCCCAACTAACTACTCTATTCTCTTTTAGTGTTCATTTATGTCCAGTTTAATTAATATAGGATTAGTTTTAATTTGGCAGTTTAGTTTTAATTAAAATTAGTTTAATTAAAGTTTAGTTTTATTTATATTAATCAAAAAGTTTTATTTAAATTCAGTTTTTTTTATAAAATATAAAAAGGATAAAAAAATATTTTAATTTTATTTACTTTTAGAAATTTACATTAGTTTTATATTTCTTTTATAATTTTAAATAGTTTTTGTTATATAGAATTAAAAGTAGTTTTCAATTATCATTTAAATGTTAGATTTAAAATAAGTTTTCAATTTATTAAGTTTTGTTTAAAAGTAGATTTTAATTAAAAGTTTTTTCAAATTTTATTAATTAGTTAAATTTTTAGTTAAAATAGTCAATTAAAATAGATTTCTTTTAATTAGTTGATTTAAATTAGTTAAAAAATACCCAAAAATAGATTTTACCAAAAACAAGTTAAGTCAAAACATCAAACCGGAAATCAAATTCGAGTCGAATCGAGGAAAAACGAACTTAATTAATTGGACTAAAAATCCTAGTTTCAAATTGGCGCCGCTGCCCGCTTCGCTCGTACGATTGACGATTTTTTCGTGAAGACGTTTGGATTTTGGTATCCGTTCATCCTTTGAACGTTACGTTTCTTGTTAACAAAATCAAAAATACAAAAAAAAATCAAAAACTTAAAAATACAAAAAAATTAAAAAATCACAAAAGCAATTTCTTTCCTAAGAATTACACCAAAAAATTTTTTAAAAAAATACAAAAGTAATACTTTTTCCTAAAAGTATTACACCAAAAATATTACGTATTAGTGTTAATTTTTATTTCGATTTCTTTCGATTTTTCTTGTGAATATATATTTTTCTAAAAATAGAAAAAGGTTTTTTATTTTATTATATTATATTACGTAGCACAATAAATTACCTACTTTTCAAATAAGCCTTAGTTGGGATTTCATCACCTAACTATTGTAGTAGAATCCATAACGAGAAAAAAGGGCAAAATAGATAAATACTAGAAAGACGTTTGAACTCGATATATACAAACTATAAGGTGGGTATAAGGCGACGCGCTATAAAAGGCCGTCTAAGGAAAAAGGTTTTTAAGTGCTTTGTGCCACCTCGTTTCCCCGCTTGCTTGTGCGTATATTGAGAGGGACGACCGATTATTGGTTTGCCAACTCAAGTAGTATTTACCTATATATTTTTGTAGCTTTTTCATATTGCTCCTCGAGAGGGAAAATCCTTTTCCTCTCAAAGTCGACCGAGGTCACCTACCTCATTCCAAAGTTTTAATTGTATGCGCACTCGCGCGCATACATACATACCGATTGGTGTACCAAATACTTCTAATTCTTCTAAAAAGAAGAAGAAGAAAAACAAAAAGACCGTCATTAAAGCTGCTCCCGAGAATCGAGCTTTCGACAATACGATGGCAACGGATAATCGACCAATGATTGAGATTCTACAATCTCACATTGAAGGAAACGATGACGCGATTGTGGTGCCAAATATTGGAGCTAATCATTTCGAACTTAAATCGGGATTTATTCAAATGGTTTCCGCTACAACATTTTTAGGCCGTACTAATGATGACCCACACGCTCATATCAAACGTTTCATCCAATTAGCTAATATCGTCAAATACAATGGGGTGCCCCAAGAGGCCGTTCGCCTCCAACTTTTTCCTTTTTCCCTCGAGGGACAAGCCCGGATTTGGCTTGATAAGGAACCACCCCAAAGTATTACCACATGGATCGACTTAGAGACCAAGTTCATTAACTACTTTTTCCCACCATCACGGACCACGTCCTTAAGGAATGAAATAATCAACTTTGAGCAACAATATGGGGAAACGTTTAGTGAGTCTTGGGATCGTTTTAAAGATCTTTTGAGAAAATGTCCACAACACGGTTTTACTAAAGTTCATCAAATCAACACGTTTTATAATGGTTTAACTCTAAACGACCAAGACTCACTTAATAGTGCCGCGGGGGGCAATATTCTTGTGAAAACAATGAACGAGGCTTGGGCCATTATTGAGAACAAGGCAAAAGTGCAAACCAAGAGTGTTAGGGCTAATATGGCGAGTGCTAGTACTAGTAATAATGAGGTGAATGATCAAATTAAGGAGCTTACTTCAATTGTGAAAAACCTTGCTCTAAGAACCGACGCCCTCACTACACATGTGCATGCCGTGAAAGAAAAAAGTGAAACGTGTAAGACTTGTGCTGGACCACATTCATACTTTAATTGTGACAAGGTTTACAATGATCAACAAGAAGATTATGCTTATAATAACAATGAAATTGATCGGATTCAATTCAAACCAAATGTTGATGTTAACCATTTGTCTTACAAGTCTAATAACTATTTGGCTCCCCTGGGTTTTGTAGCACCACAGAGACCACCCCCACCCGCCCAAAATAGGAACCAAGGTCCTCAACGGGGTAATTTTCAAGGAAATACTGATCAACGGGGTTTTAATCAAAATCAAGGAAATTTTCAAGGGCAAAACCAAGGGTTAAATAATCAAGGATATAATAACCAAAGTTTTCAAAATCAAGGATTTAATCAAGGTTCTAATCAATATCAAAACCAAGGTTTTCCTAATCAAGGTTATAATCAAATGAACATGCATAATCCTCAAATGGACTTGGTTTTACAAAAATTATCCGACCATGAACGAATGATGAGAGAGATGCAAGAATCGACCGATAAGAAATTTTTGACTATGATTCAAACCTTTCGTCCCCAAGGTACCCTTCCCTCGAACACCGTGACCAATCCTAGGGCTAATGTTAATGCTATCACTACTAGGAGCGGTAAGACCACCGTAGAGCCTTCCCCACCTTACCAAGGACCCGAGATTCCTTCTTCTTCTTCGACACAACCTCCTTCTTCTTCCACTTGTGACATACCTCCCGTTATGCATTCGTCTACACCTTATGTTCCACCGATACCCAAATTTTCTACCACACCTTCGGTTCCAAAACCGGTTCCTTCACCTTCTATTTCTTCTCCTCCTCCTCCTCCAAAGGATGTGAGTGAGCAATCCACTCCAAAGCCTTCATCTCAACCCAATATACCTTATCCCTCAAGGTTGCGGAAAGAGAAATTGAAGAATAAGGATGATATTCAAGTTTCGAACATCCTAAAAATGTTCAAACAATTAAATTTTAATATCACCTTTGCCGAGGCGCTCGCTCACATGCCTAAGTACGCTAAAATGTTTAAGGATCTTTTAATTGATAAGGAAAAGTTGCTTGATATTGCCAATAACCAATTGAATGAGAATTGTTCCGCGGTTCTTTTGAGAAAATTACCGGTAAATGTTAGGAGATCTCGGTCGATTCCTTATTCCTTGTAATTTTCCGGGTATTGAGAATTGTATGGCCTTGGCGGATCTCGGAGCGAGTATCAATCTCATGCCATTGTCCGTGTGGAAACAATTATCTTTACCCGAGCTAGTCCCTACTCGTATGACATTGGAATTAGCTAACCGTACGGTTGCTTATCCGGTGGGCATAGCCGAGGATGTTTTTGTAGGAGTCGACAAATTCACTTTCCCCGCCGATTTCGTCGTCGTCGACTATGAAATGGATCCCCGTGTTCCCTTAATTGTGGGACGACCTTTCTTGAGAACCGGGCGTACATTAATCGATGTAGCCGCGGGTGAACTTATCATGAGGGTCGGGGATGACAAAATCGTCTTTAACATGGGTAAACTTTCCAAACTTCCCGATTAGCCCGAATCCGTGAATTTCATCGATGTACTCGACGAAGCATGTGAAGAACATTTTCACGAGGCTTGTAAGAGCGGGATTTCTCCTTTACCTCATGTTGAGACCGTTTCTTCTATTGCTCCTTCATTGACTCCATTTGGAGAAAGTGACTTAGATAATTTTGAAGCTAGCTTGGGTCCTCTCGAGATTAACTATGATAATTCTCCCACCAATTAGGATGAAGACATTCGTACCATCGAGAGACTTCTCAATGAGGACAATATTTCTCCACCTACTCCTAAAGAAGTTACAAACGATGATCCTACTTTGACTAAGCCTTCCATTGACAATCCGCCGGAATTAGAGCTTAAGGATTTGCTGTCTCATCTTGAGTACCTTTTCTTAGAGGAGGATAATAAGTTGCCCGTCATTATTGCTAAGGACTTAAAAGAAGATGAAAAATCCCGACTTATCGATGTGCTTAAGAATCATAAGAAAGCAATTGCTTGGAAAATCTCCGACATTCGTGGAATTGATCCTAATTTTTGTACTCATAAAATTCTCATGGAAGATGATTTTAAACCCGCAATCCAAAATCAAAGAAGGGTTAATCCAAAAATTCATGAAGTCATTAAGAAAGAAGTTATCAAACTTCTCGATGCCGGAATGATTTACCCTATCTCGGTTTCGCCATGGGTTAGTCCCGTCCATTGTGTGCCTAAGAAAGGCGGAATCATCGTTGTTCCCAACGAAAACAACGAGTTGATTCCTACTAGACTTGTAACGGGTTGGCGACTTTGCATCGACTATCGTAAGCTCAATGATGTCACTCGTAAGGATCATTTCCCTCTTCCTTTCATGGATCAAATTCTCAAGCGTTTAGCGGGTAATGATTTCTATTGTTTCTTAGATGGCTTTTCCGGATATTTTCAAATCCCTATCGATCCAAAAGACCAAGAGAAAACCACATTCACTTGTCCCTATGGAACATTTGCTTACAAATGAATGCCTTTCGGCTTATGCAATGCTCCCGGGACTTTCCAAAGGTGTATGATGGCAATATTTCATGACATGGTTGAAGAAACTATGGAAGTCTTTATGGACGATTTCTCGGTCTATGGTGATTCTTTCTCTTCTTGCCTTGCTAATTTAGAACGTATGCTCCAACGGTGTGAAGACACTCGTCTCGTTCTTAATTGGGAAAAATGCCATTTCATGGTAAAAGAAGGCATCGTCCTCGGTCATAAAATTTCCAAAGCCGGTATCGAAGTCGACCGTGCTAAAGTTGACGTCATTGCTAAGTTACCTCCACCTACCACCGTCAAAGGAGTTAGAAGTTTTTTAGGCCATGCGGGATTTTATCGACGTTTCATCCAAGATTTCTCGAAAATAGCTCGTCCAATGACTCATCTCTTAGAAAAGGATGCTCCTTTCATCTTCTCTCAAGAATGTCTCGACTCATTCGAACTTCTTAAAGGTAAATTAACTAAGGCACCGGTCTTTGTCTCCCCAAACTGGAAGTTACCTTTCGAGCTCATGTGCGATGCTAGTGATTTCGCGGTAGGAGCGGTTTTAGGTCAACGAGTTCACAAACATTTCCAACCCATTCATTATGCTAGTAAGACAATGACGGGGGCTTAATTGCATTATACCACTACCGAAAAAGAGCTTTTAGCTGTAGTGTATGCTTTTGAGAAATTCTGCCCATATCTTGTGCTTTCCACCACCATCGTTTACACCAACCATTCCGCCTTGAAATACTTGTTGACCAAGCAAGATGCTAAACCGAGACTCCTTCGTTGGGTTTTGCTCATACAAGAATTTAAAATCGAAATTCGTGATAAAAAAGGAGCGGAAAACCTAGCCGCGGATCACCTTAGTAGACTTGAGGATCCGTATCAAGGGGAATCTCCAAATCAAGAGATTAATGAATCCTTTCCCCTTGAGACCTTAATGTCTATTAATTCAAATCTTGATGATACCCCATGGTTTGCGGACATTGCAAACTATTTGGCGGGTGGTGTTCTTATCGAAGGGTTAACGTCCCAACAAAAGAAAAAATTCTTCAAGGACGTTAAAACGTACTATTGGGACGACCCTTATCTTTTCAAGAAATGTGCGGACTTAATCATTCGTAGATGTGTTGATGGGCCGACAGCTTTACAAATCCTTGAAGCTTGCCATAAAGGACGTACCGGTGGTCACTTTGGTCCTAATTACACCGCTAAAAAAGTTTTCGACTCCGGATTCTATTGGCCCTCCATTTATCATGATGCACATGAAATGGTTAAACATTGTGATGCTTGCCAAAGGCAAGGCAAGATCACACATAAAGATGAGATGCCTCAAAATTTCATCCAAGAATGTGAAATCTTTGACGTATGGGGCATCGACTTTATGGGGCCGTTTCCATCATCGAAGGGAAACAAGTACATCCTCGTAGCCGTTGACTACGTATCAAAATGGGTTGAAGCAAAGGCTTTACCTACTAACGATGCGAGGGTGGTTGTTAACTTCTTGAAACAATTGTTTGCTCGATTCGGTGTGCCTCATGCTATTATTAGTGATCGCGGGACTTATTTTTGCAATGATCAATTTGCACGAGTCATGGCTAAGTATGGTGTCAATCACCGACTTTCCACCGCGTATCATCCTCAAACTAATGGACAAGCCGAGGTTTCTAACCGTGGTCTTAAGAGAATCTTAGAGTGAACCGCGGGAGAGCATCGTGCCTCATGGCCCGATAAATTAGATGATGCTTTGTGGGCTTTCCGTACCGCTTATAAGACACCTATAGGTTGTACCCCTTATTGCCTTGTGTACGGAAAGGCGTGCCACCTCCCCATTGAGTTGGAGCATAAGGCTTATTGGGCCTTGAAATGGGCTAATTTTGATCTTAACAAAGCCGGTGATCATAGGAAAATCCAACTCAATGAACTTAATGAACTTAGGAATGAGGCTTATGAAAATTCATTAATCTACAAAGAGAAGACTAAGCTCATTCATGATTCCAAGATTAAAAACCGAGAGTTCCATATTGGTGATCAAGTTTTACTTTTTAACTCTTGGTTGAAAATCTTTTCGGGTGAACTTAAGAGCCGTTGGTCCGGTCCATTCACCGTAGCCCAAGTCTTCCCTTATGGCACCATTGAGTTATCCCAACCAAACAGGCCCAACTTTAAGGTGAATGGCCAACGGGTTAAGTTGTACTATGGAGAGGACATCTCTCACGAGATGATTCCATCCCTCTCCACATTTCCCTTGAATTAATTCGGGAAATGGAGTCGAGCTAGAGACTCGTGATAAATAAATCAAGCATCGTATAACTAGGTTAGATTTTTACCTTTACCATCCTTTCCACCCTTTTTCGCCTTCATCCATGTCCACCAATAAGTGTAGGGGGGAGCCAAGTAGGTTGTTTGTGTGTGGTGATTGTATGCAGGGACATGTGCTTTGATGATCCACTTTTGGTACTTTTGACGCGACCCGTGATCCCGTGTTCCCGTGTACCCGGTTCTATCAAAACTATTGTGATTCATACTTGTATATAAAATAAACCAATAAATGTAATCACTTTAGTTGTCCCTTCCTTAGCTCGATTTTAAACAACGTACTCAATGTCCTATGTGTAGGGGAGTTTATTCTCCCACATGCTTAAACATTGAGGACAATGTTTATATTAAGTGTAGGGTGGACTTCTATCGAATTTTAGTGGGCTTTTCCATGAATTTGACCCCATTTAACCGGAAAATTTAAAAAATTTCAACATTTTTCAAATTTTTGATCTATTTTGGCCTAGTAGTATTTTTATTTTCTTTCCTTTTATCGCATCGCAATAATTTCCATTCCAAGAATAAAGTCAAAAATAAATAAATAAATAAAAGGGTTTTAATAAGTTTAGATATCTTTGATATATTAGGCCCGTTGTGAATATTTTGACTCAACCCGAGTTTACTTATCCAAGTTTACTCTAGCTAGTATCCTTAACCATACGGACCTTAATTGGTTTATTAGGCTAAGCATCCACGAGTCTCATTACTTGAGATTTTAAATTGTGGAGAACGAGAGATGATAGAGTTAATTATAAGTTTGGTATTCTTTCGTTAACTTATGTGAGTTAGTTATGAGCTTTTTCTCCCATCACTTGTTAATAAATATATTTGCAATAAATAAGGTTGTATGATTTAAAAGGTTACTTAGCTTCTAGCACAAGATCGTTTAAAAGTTGCTCGGTATTAATTAGAGTTCATAGCCAAGGCATAACTTATTGAAACGGGACGCGAAGATTGGCTTATCCAAAAAGGCCCTAACAAGGCATGAGGATACCCGAGTCCAAAAAGGCCCTCACAAGGCATGAGGATTCACTTTTTGCTAAAGATCCTAAGATGATGTGAAGATCATTAATCCAAATCAATATGAAGGATCAAGACACACGATGAGAAGCAATTACTCCCCTAAAGATCATGGAGAAGTCTATCCAAAAAGACCCTAACAAGGTATGAGGATAAATAGATCCAAGTCCGAAAAGGAGGCGGATCGTTGTATATCAAAATCCTAAATAAAGAAGAGGATAAATGAAGAAGTCGTGGTCAACGTTTGAAGCATCTTTCACTCCTTATGAAGATGTATACCAAAATGAAGAGAAGACCATAATTTCAAGATCGTATCTCAAGATTTTAAGTTTGAAGTACAAGCCAAATATCGGTCCGAGAAAGGTCTCAAATTGTGAAACGAGTTATGCCAAGATATGAACTTTTTGAGGTTTCGAGAAGCAGTTTTAAAAGATTTTGTCCTTTAGCTAACTATTGATTAAATCATCCCACTTTATTTTCGGCCTTAATAAATTATCGAAATAAGTCAAAAATGCATCCTCGTGATCATTCAAGACAAAAATAAAATACAAGAGATACACCGTAGGAATAAGGGGGTCTAAGTGATTAACTAAACCACATGAGTAAGTGTTAGTTGTGCTAACTTGTAGTAACAATGATCTCGTTTTTAAGCTTGGTATGGGGAACGTGAAACTTGAGGGTGATTAATATTCATGACACCAAAGCCCTAATTCAAGTCTTAGATTTCTTTACGAGTTTCTTCAATCAAATAATTTCAAAGTTAATAAATGATTATAACTTTTGTCTCTCTTTAAAGTTCTTATCCTTTCATCGTAGTAGTAGTAATAATAGTAATAAAGGCCATTATGGATTGATTATGAGAAAAATGTAACTCTTGCTTCAAAATAATGCATTACATGGGGTCATTGCAATGGTCAAGTGTAGGGGATTTAATAAGCGTGTAAACACTTATCCTTTTGCCACTAAAATCAAGGAAAAACAAGACCGAATCATGTGTTTATTATCATAAATGTCGGAATTACGCGTGGTTTTGTGTTCTTGTGTTTAAATAGGTACAAATGATCAAAAGAGGAGGAAACACGGGATTTCACGGTCAAATGTTGAAGAAAAGTCCAAAATAGAGACAAAGATAAAGTCAAAAGACCAAAAGTGTGCCAAGATCACGAAAACCGGCTAAACCGACATGGAATTGAAGAAATGATCGACAAAGCCGAAACCGAGCTCGTTCTTAGTGGATTTAATATCATGTGAGTTTAATGGGCCTTGTGGGTCCCACATTTGCTTATTGGGCCCACAAGCCCATTTGGAAAATTTAATTTAAAGATAAATGGGACAAGGCCCATCAACAAGCCCAAATGGCTAAATAAAGAATCGGATATGGTGACTAAAAATTGGGCCAAGCCCAATTTGATTTATAATGAAACGGAATAAGCTGGGTCAACACCTCTACAACCCAGGCCAACTCTCCACAAACGATAATAGACTATCCGGAATAATCGCTCTACTCGGAATAATTATATATTCCGAATAACCAAGAAAATTACGCTCTACTCGGAATAATTTGATATTCCGAATAACCAAGAAAATTACAACCTTGATCTGGAATAATGAAAATTCCGAACCAACAGTAAAATCACAAATCCCCTATCCGGAATCTAGGCAAGTAACAGAAGAAATAGCGAAGAACAGGGGATTACAATAACACGCTTTTTAAATCAAAAATCAAACAAATTTTTAACCCAAACTTAAACCAATTTATCCACTAATCATTTACTCAAAGAAAACATCAATCTAAAACAACAAAAAACATAAAACCCACTTACTTTTTATGATCAAACCAATAAAATGAAACTTAAGAACTTTGAATCACCAAGAGATGAAGAACAAGATGATAGAAAGATTAAAAGTAAACTTGTATTAATGATTTAAGATTCAACAAACAAAATGGAAAGATTAAACTTACAAGATTGGAAGAAATCAAAGAAAATGAAAACAACTCCTTATGGGAGATGGTTCTTCCTACGAAATAGGAAAAAATGTAACAGAAAGAAAAGCTAGTGGAAAATTGTGAATGGGAGGAGTATTTATAGGCTTCCTCCTTGGTTGGTGAGTGGGCTTTCTCCCTTTCTTTTTGTCTTCTCGTCTTTTCAGAAAAGTTGACGTTTTCGATATCGATTCGGGATTTGTCGACGAATAAATTCAACTCGTCTTTTAATTTCTTCATTTAATAGACTTGAGTTTCTTCGACATATGTAAATCTTCCATCATTGGTCCTTTTCTTCGATAAATCTTCAAATAGGCCCATCGACTTCAAATCTTTTGCATCTCTTGGACTATAGGCTTTGTCTTTTCGTCTTTTTCCTTGATAAAACCCGTGCAATCCCAAGTTTTCTCCAATATTTATCCGGTTGGCTCTGAAAACACAACAAACACACAAACCACGCTAACAAGTGTGTAAACACTTATCCTTTTGCCACTAAAATCAAGGAAAAACAAGACCGAATCATGTGTTTATTATCATAAATGTCGGAATTACGCGTGGTTTTGTGTTCTTGTGTTTAAATAGGTACAAATGATCAAAAGAGGAGAAAACACGGGATTTCACGGTCAAATGTTGAAGAAAAGTCCAAAAAAGAGACAAAGATAAAGTCAAAAGACCAAAAGTGTGCCAAGATCACGAAAACCGGCTAAACCGACATGGAATTGAAGAAATGATCGACAAAGCCGAAACCGAGCTCGTTCTTAGTTGATTTAATATCATGTGAGTTTAATGGGCCTTGTGGGTCCCACATTTGCTTATTGGGCCCACAAGCCCATTTGGAAAATTTAATTTAAAGATAAATGGGACAAGGCCCATCAACAAGCCCAAATGGCTAAATAAAGAATCGGATATGGTGACTAAAAATTGGGCCAAGCCCAATTTGATTTATAATGAAACGGAATAAGCTGGGTCAACACCTCTACAACCCACGTGTCCTATTTATTAAATAAAACCTTTTATTTTACCACCCACTTTTCATTATCTTCGTTACAAACGAAGTGTACATTCACACACTCTTTTACTGCTCATCCTCTCCCCCAAATATGTTCCACCACCCCCAAACCCTAAAAATTACCATCAAAATTATCCAATCAAAAAAAGAGGGCTTTTACCCTTATTGGGTAATTCACACCCAAAGGTATTAAACCCCCAAGAAAATCACATCATCCACTCACTGATCAATCCGACGTGGCCTAAATCTCCACCTTTGATTGGAGGAAACACTCCTCCATATCCAATCCAACCAATTACATCATGCCACCTCACCTTGCAAAAAAAAAAATAGCACAACATCTTGACAGCAGGGCGATCCGTGTGATATTGGGCAATTTTCAGCCGCTTGATTAGAAGAAAAGAAGAGAGAGAAGAAGAATGATGGAATAAACAGTGTGATTTGATTGCTTACAAGGGAAGCTAAGATTAGGGTTCTGAGGGTTTTCTCCTATAAAAACCCCCATATTTCACATGTAATCATGCCTTTTCTTTATTTTTTTAATTTTCAGTAAAATAGATTAGGGTTTTTAATCTTGTAATTTTTAATTCCAGTATTTGTAAGTTTGATTTAAATTAATGAAAAGATAATTGCGTTTTAATTTTGTCTCATTTTCAATTTCCAGTTACTGTTTATTATTTTAATCTGTTTATAAATATATTACTTTTCTCGGTTGAATTATATAAAAAAAAGATAAAGAAAAGTGATATCTATATTTCTCCTACTAGGAAATATATATTCAAGTTACTGTTCATTTCTTGGTTCTCGGATTGGGATAATATCTGGTTCGGATTCGGTTCGAGAATAGTTGGTTTAAGATGATGAGTTTTGGTTGATAATCGGTGGTGTTTGTTGGTTCGTTTGTTTCGGTTATAAGGGAGCTCAACGCTCACCCTTCTTCCCAAAGGTTTCTCCAAAAAGGTTTTAATCTCTTTTTCTCTTTTAATTTTTGTGTTAAGTTTCTGATTAAGCTTTGAAGTTGTTCGAATCTGCTTAGTTAATTATTTGGATATTGTTTCTGATAGTTCTGCTTTGATTAATTTGTTTTGTATTTGAGGTGTTTTGAGTTTAAGTATTATAGTTTATGTTCGAATTGTTTGAGTCTGAGCTTATTCTGCTTATGTTATAGTTTTTCGATATTCTGAGCTTATTCGTTTGGTTTGTTTTATTTTTTTTTGGTATCTGCTTTTGTCTTAATCTGGTCTGAGTTTCATATAATTATGCAAGTCTTTAGTTACTGATTTTAAGTTGATAGATTTGGTATCTGCTTTTTGAGATTAGTCTTATTTGCTATATTTGAATCTATTAGAGTTGCTTATTTTGAATTTGGATTTTCTGTTTGGTTTAAGGCTGTTTGGATCTGCTAATTTAAGTTGGTATTTGTCTGTTTTGATGCAAGCTTTAAGGTTGTTTAGATTAGCTTATTAGATTCAGCTTATTGTTTTAAGATCTGTACTGTTTTGTTTGGCTTATTTTCTTTCATGTTTTAAACTGTTAGTCTTATTTGGTATTTAACTGCTTTTCTTATTTCTAATATAGTGCTGCAAGCCACATATCCCATTGATTTGTGGTTTTATTTGTCCAAAAACTTGAATAAAAAGAATTCAGTATAAAAAAATATTAAGCAAATTCTGTCTGGGGTGAGATTCGAACCCCAGACCCCTCGTTCAACTGTACAACGCCCCAACCAATTGCTCTATTCTCTTTTAGTGTTCATTTAGGTCCAGTTTAATTAATATAGGACTAGTTTTAATTTGGCAGTTTAGTTTTAATTAAAATTAGTTTAATTGAAGTTTAGTTTTATTTATATTAATCAAAAAGTTTTATTTAAATTCAGTTTTTTTATAAAATATAAAAAGGATAAAAAAATATTTTAATTTTATTTACTTTTATAAATTTACATTAGTTTTATATTCTTTTATAATTTTAAATAGTTTTTTTTATATAGAATTAAAAGTAGTTTTCAATTATCATTTAAATTTTAGATTTAAAATAAGTTTTCAATTTATTAAGTTTTGCTTAAAAGTAGATTTTAATTAAAAGTTTTTTCAAATTTTATTAATTAGTTAAATTTTTAGTAAAAATAGTCAATTAAAATAGATTTCTTTTAATTAGTAGATTTAAATTAGTTAAAAATACCCAAAAATAGATTTTACCAAAAACAAGTTAAGTCAAAACGTCAAACAGGAAATCAAATTCGAGTCGAATCGAGGAAAAACGAACTTAATTAATTGGACTAAAAATCCTAGTTTCACACGCATAACTCCAAACAAATGACATTAAATACGCGTTTTGGTCTTGTTTTAGAAAGAAATAAGTGGTAAAAGGATGGGTGTTTTCACACCTATCATTCACCGACACTTCTTAAAATCAAAAGTCGGAAACGTTTATTTAAAGAAATGTAAAGACTAAAGAAGAAAGAAGAAGAGAAGCCCATGAACAAAGCCCATTCACAAGCCCACAAGCAAACGCCTATAAATAGGACTTCTCTTCACAATTTTAGAGGCTAGTTAGTTTTTAGTATTTAGTTTCACTTTTCATTTTCCTTTCTAGTCTTAGAGAGAGAAATTTCTCAACTTTCTCTCACTAAGTTTTCATCTTTCTTTCTTTTAATCTTTCAAGATTAAACCTTTGTATTGTTGATTTCATTAATCAAGTTTAAGTTTAAGCTTTTAATCTTTCATCTCTTTCTACCTTTCTTTGATTTTTAGATTAATTTTGGTGCGAATTTTATTTGATCCGTGTTGTTCTTAATGATTTCGTGCTTAAAAAGTTAATCTTTTTATGCATACTTAAGTTTTCATACGGATAAGCTTTAAGATCTTTGTGCTTATTGGCTTATTTGTAAGTTTAGCTTATTTACTTTTTAGAAGTTTTCTTAAAAAGTTCATCTTTTTATTGTTTGATTTATAAGATTGCTTATTTTAAGTTGAAAAAGTTGTTGTTTGTGCTTATTTAATCTTTTTCACTTTAGATTCGTTCTAGTTTTGGTGATTAGCTTATCATTATAGCTTATTGCCTTGCTTATTCTCGAATTCCACTTAAATCGGAAAAGGTATAAACCCTTTTCCGATCACTACATTCCGATCAGTGCTCCCACCCCTTATTCTGATCACCTTGATCGGATTAGGGTTTAATATTCCGATGATGGGTATTTCCCATATTCTGATTGGCTCGTTTTTAGTTATTCCGATTGGCATTGTTTCTAAGATATTCCATTGCCTTATTCCGACAAAAACATTCCGACCAGGGACGTTTTTGATATTCCGATTGGGTTGGTTTTAACATTCCGATTGCGGCCTCCTTTGCACATTCCGATCAGTGTTTCCGATTACACATTCTGATTCATGCACTTTAGGTATTCCGATTTGGCAGTAATTGTTTGTTTTCCAATAGTTTAATTTCTTGTTTTTGCTAAGTTTTCAAGTGTTAGATTTATTAAGTGTTCAAGTAATTTTCCTAATATAGTCTTTAAGTTTTCAAGCATTTATTTTTAACTCGTCTTTTTAGTTTAATCTTTAAAACTCTTTTCACTCAACGACATTTACATTTATTTACTATTAGCTTAAAGTAGATAACAAACCACCCCCTTTTAGTAACCAAGAACAAACTATTCCACTTTGAACCGTGATCAATTCGAGAAGATACCGAGAACTAATATGAACCCTATGAAAACCATTGTATCACACAACTACTTGTTGGATCAAAAAGTTGATGTGGCAGAAACTCAAAAACGAAGAAAACATTAAGACATTTGTTCAGGCGTTGACAAGAGCAAATCAGGCGTTGTCAAGAGCAAATCAAGCGTTGATAGAAGTCAACATTGACAAGCATTGTCAAGTGCAATCCAAGCATTGTCACATGCAATCCAAGCATTGACAGAAACGTAGACAAGTGTTGTTGGAAGCTTCTATTTTGATAAGTATGTAGAATATATTCTGTATAAGTTTATTTGATTAGAAGATTTACTTGTTTATTTGATATTATCTCTTGTAAACCCTATTCCTTACACTATAAAAGGAACCAAGGGTATTAGGTTTATTCATGACTTTCATATACAATGTAAACCTAAAGCGTGTGTCGACAAGACGTGGGATTCAATGTATACACGTCTAGTGATTGTTGATTATTAACATAATTAGCAATCCATTTGTTTTAATTCATGTTCTTTGTGTCCAAACACCTTGTTAATGTGTCATGTTCTAATTCCGCTTTGATTATCTAATCATATGAACATGATGCATTCCTAGTAGCTAAAAGATCAAGGAAACCAAGGTTTCCACAGTTGGTATCAGAGCCTCGTGGATCTCGATGCTAGGACCAACAAGGTGTTCGTGTATGGTGAAGAAAAGAAAAATCCGTCTAGAGTTTTTCTAGACTTTTTTATATGCGTAGTAGTATTCAGAAGGTCATAACTTTTTATTGGACCGCTGGATCGTCACTAAATTGCTTATGTGTGTTCTATATACATATATCTAGATATCCAACGGAGGGATTGTCAAGTTTTATCCCTAAGAAAAAGTTATTAGGCGTCAAAGTCAGCAGTGAGTATATGCAGTTTTCTGTAAAACAACCATGTTCAAAACACGTTTTCTCCTTCGTTAACTGTTGGATCTTCGTGATTTTTGAACTGTAGGTTCTTGGAACATGTGTCTTGGACCTCACCGAAGGGATCTTCGATTTGAGCTTTCATTTGGAAGTTATTTGAAGTCAAAGTTGGCTGTAAAGAAGGTATAAGGTATTTTTTTTCACATAAAATCATGAACTAGGGTTCCACAAACCGTAGCTCGATTATAGACAGAAAAGAATGATCTTATGGATGATTAAGAAGCTCGATCAGTTGATAGTGCTTGATGATTGAATGTTATTACACAAAGATTGTTGCTGGATCAATTTATCTTTAGGATTATGAATTGTTTTTCAAGAACTCTAGATCTGGTATTTCTGAAACAACAGATCGTGATGTACTGATCCAATGCTTAAATCTTCATGTGAATAGAAGACATGTGCAACATTGATTGCTGCTTTACAAGTAAGAAGTGGGTCTCACAGGGATTGCTTTCTTAAAGGTCTATATGAACGTGTAAAAGTGATGCATAAAAGTTGGAGGATATAGCGGGCCTTTGATGAAGTCCACATGTACATGTTTGAATATTGACTCTATCCTGATTTATTTTTGGAGGCTATTTTTTTTATTAATATCACACGATTGTGGTAGAGGTGCATGAATTTTGGGTAAGATGGTCATGTTCCACGTGATATATGGTTATATATTCCTACGTGATATATGGTGTTAATTTTGTTGATTTGGAAAAAGGAATCCCTGGTTAATAGGGACATGAGTATTTCTTCCATATATGCTCATTAGTGGAAGACGTGATTGGTGAAAACTGGCATGGAGTAGTTTAAAACAGTGAGGTTTTTTAGTAGACGCTGACGTTTGTTTTATAGACGCTGACAAGTAATAAAGTGGGCGCTGACAGTAAGCGCTGCTACGTGTTGTCCGATATATATGGTTTCAAACGCTGATAGGTATTGTCCGATATTGGACAATACATCTGACAATGATGATGGATAAAGGAGGATATTGGATAACAAAAGAATAGCTGCTGTTTGGGAAAATTGATACGTTTTTAGCACACAAAAAGGAGGTATTTACACGCAAAGGTACATGGAATCTCCGTTTTTATTTAGAATATCAAATTGATATTTATGGCTCGGATATTTTTAAAGGGATTAACGATTTTAATGCGAGTTAGCAACTATTCATGGGGAATTTGATGGATATTAGATTATGTAATCGGGGTAGCCTTGTGAAAGAGTTATCCGTCAAATCCTTTTACATATGGTATGAAGATGTTATTTCATTACAATTCGTCATGAAGAGGTGTTAGCATAAGGGGAATAATTCTTATGGTAAGTTTGATGTTCGAAGAAGATTTTCGCGAGTTTGTGTTCTGTTATATCTTTAAAGATGGTGCCTAGTCAACATTATTCTTTAGAGGTAACTTGTTCATGCTTACACGGTTAGTGACAAAGACTTGTCATAACACTTGAAGGAGTTACATTATCGTGCTCAGTGTCTCACAAAGGATGAGAATAATGACAAGTGATCGAGGTCTAGTTATATTTAATCATCAGTATAAGTTCTTCATCACATGGATAGTGCAAGACATGGAACACAAGGTTGGGTTATTCTACTTCTACATCAAGATTACTTTATTTATTTTTCTTCAAGATCATTACATAGAGCTACATTTGGAGAATCTTCAAGATTGCATACATTGTTTACTTCCCTGTTGATGTGACAAAAAGGGGAAGACATACATGCTACACTTGAGGGGAAACAATTTGAAGATCATGTACAACTTACAAGAGATACACAAAGAGTTTTGCCGACATCAACTCGGGGAAGATTGTTGGGTCAAAAAGTTGATGTGGCAGAAACTCAAAAACGAAGAAAACATGAAGACATTTGTTCAGGCGTTGACAAGAGCAAATCAGGCGCTGTCGAGAGCAAATCAAGCGTTGATAGAAGTAAACATTGACAAGCATTTTCAAGTGCAATCCAAGCATTGTCACATGCAATCCAAGCATTGACAGAAACGTAGACAAGTGTTGTTGGAAGCTTCTATTTAGATAAGTATGCAGAATATATTCTGTATAAGTTTATTTGAATAGAAAATTTACATGTTTATTTGATATTATCTCTTGTAAACCCTATTCATTACACTATAGAAGGAACCAAGGGTATTAGGTTTATTCATAACTTTCATATACAATGTAAACCTAAAGCGTGTGTCGACTAGACGTGGGATTCAATGTATACACGTCTAGTGATTGTTGATTATTAATATAATTAGCAATCCTTTTGTTTTAATTCATGTTCTTTGTGCCTAAACACCTTGTTACATAGTTATTTTTCTTTTCCGCTTTGATTGTATAATCATATGAACAATGGCTATGCCTAGTAGCTAAAAGATTCGAGGAAACCAAGGTTTCCACACTACTGTGGTATCCAATTTAGCAATTGCTCCATCATGTTCTAACTCTTTTGTAGGTGATACAAATAATTCTCTTCATACTGGACTCCGGATGCACGAAGCACATGACGGTGAATCTCAAGCTTCTAATTAACTTCGTGGGGAAGTTACTGGGTACGGTCCGATTCAGTAATGATCAATTTTCACCGATCCTAGGATATGGAGATTTGGTTCAGGGGAATATCACGATCAAAAGGGTATACTACGTCGAAGGGCTCAATCAAAATCTATTCCGGGTTGGTCTATTCTGTGATGCGGATTTGGAGGTTGCTTTCAGAAAGAAGACATGTTTTGTTTGTGATTATGATGGGAATGACTTACTTACCGGTACACGGGGTACTGATCTTTACACAATTTCACTTCAATACACAACTTCATCAACTCCAATTTGCTTCATGGCTAAAGCTTCAACGACTCAGGCATGGTTATGGCATCAACGTTGATCTCATCTTAATTTTGATACCATCAACTTGCTTTCCAAGAAAGATATTGTGAGAGGCCTTTCATGTTTGAAATTCGTCAAAGATCATCTTTGTTCTTCTTTTGAGCTTTGTAAAGCTGAACGAAGTAGCTTCAAAACAAAGACTACACCAAGCTATAAAGGACGGTTAGATCTTCTTCATATGGATATGTGTGGTCCCATGCGTGTTCATAGTATCAATGGAAAGAAATATATTCTGGTAATTGTCGATGATTACTCAAGGTACACATGGACTCACTTTTTGAGGTCCAAGGATGAAACACCCGAAGTTCTCATCAGCTTTCTTAAACTGATACAACGTGGTCTTCAAGCTCAAGTCAAAGTGGTTCGTACTGACAGAGGTACATAATTTTTAAATTCAAAACTGAGAAACTATTTTGAAGCCGAAGGAATTGAACATGAAACATCTATTGCTCGAACACCCGAACAAAACGGCGTTGTTGAAAGACGAAACCGTACTTTAGTTGAGGCTGCTCGAACTTATCAACCGCATGCTACACACAAAACCGTTCCTTAATCATCCCAAGACACGAAAAGACACCATATCACATAATTCATGATCGAAAACCTGCACTCAAACACCTTCATGTTTTTGGATAAACTACTGTCATTGCTCCAGAGAAAGGTGATGCATGTATTTGGATAAACTGAAAGAGAAAGGTGATGCATGTATTCTTGTGGGATATGCAACTCAGTCTAAGGGATAAAGAGTGTACAACAAGAGAAAAAAACTGATAGTCGAGACTCTTCATATCAGATTTGATGAATTGCAAGAAATGGCATTTGAACAAAACAGTTTAAGGCCCAATCTACAACGACAACAAATTCCGTCCACAACAGCACGGAACTCGGAACTCAAGACAACAACAATGAACCGTCAAGTTCAACGCTGGTTCCAGAACATGTTCCTAGAGCTGATATGACAGTCGACACGACAATTGAAGAGTTGGAAATGTTATATGGAGCAATGTATGATGAATATTTCACGGGGGAGAAACAAGTTGTATCGAAGTCTTCCGCTTTCACTCATGATAAGAATGATGATACCGATCATCGTCAACAAAAGGATACAACTTCATCTACTTCAACACCGGTTGCTGCAGATTTACCTCCTTAGAATATCACTTCAACAATCGATCCTACAACATCCACAACTACTGTCATTGCTCCAGAGAACACAAATCAAGCAGACGATGCAGTATCTGACGAAGACGAATTTATCAACCCATTCGGTACACCGGTACACGAAACTGGAGAGTCTTCTACTCGCCATGTTGATCCGTCAAATATGCATACATTCTATCAACGACATCCTTCAACACATCATTGGACCCGAGATCATCCTTTGGTTCATGTAATTGGAAACGCTTCACAGCCCGTTCGCACAAGACGACAGCTTCACACTGATGCCGATGTTTGTATGTTCGCACTCACCGTGAGTTCCGCCAAACTGAAAAACATCAAAGAAGCCATGGCTGATCATGCTTGGATTCAATCGATGACGGATGAACTTCAACAATTTGAAAGACTTAAAGTCTGGGAACTTGTTGACAGACCATACGATGTAATTCCATTAAATCTTCGATGGATCTGGAAAAACAAGATGGATGAAGAGAACACGATCATCAAGAATAAATCTAGGCTAGTGGCTAAAGGGTATGGACAGAAAGAGGGTATTGATTTTGAAGAATCATTTGCACCAGTAGCTCGAATGGAAGCGGTCAGGATTTTTCTTGCTTATGTTGCACATAAGGGATTCATTGTCTACCAAATGGACGTAAAGACGACGTTTCTTAACGGTCCTTTGAAGGAAGAAGTCTATGTCACGTAGCCAGAAGGATTCATTAATCCTCATTATCCTGACAAGGTGTATTGTCTCCACAAAGAACTATAAGGACTCAAGCAAGCTCCAAGGGCGTGGTACGACGAGCTCTCGAAATTTCTGGTCTCCAAAGGTTTCTCAAAAGGTTCCATTGATTTAACTTTGTTCACTTATAAATATGGGTATCACATTTTTCTTGTGCAGATTTATGTTGATGACATTATTTTCGGGTCTACAAACCCAAAACTTTCAAAATGGTTTGAAAAAGTAATGCACAGCAGATTTGAAATGTCTATGATGGGCGAACTAAAATTCTTTCTAGGAATTCAAGTTCACCAATCCCCAAATGGTATCTTCATTAACCAAGCTAAGTATTGTCAAGAGATAATCACAAAGCATGGCATGACATCATGTGACCCCGTTGGGACACCATTATCAACCACATCCCTAGATGCTGATTTGGAGGGATTACCCATAGAACAAACGAGATATCGTTCCATGATCGGGTCCCTCATGTACTTGACAGCAAGCAGACCTGATACACATCATGCTACATGTTATTATGCATGATATCAAGCACGACCAACTGAAAAGCACCTCAAGGAGGTTAAACGGATCTTTCGGTACCTTAAGAATACCATTCACATGGGACTCTGGTATCCGAGGGAAACCGTTTTCTTTCTAACGGCCTATTCAGATTCTGATCATGCAGGGTGTCTTGATACACGTAAAAGTACTTCTGGTGGTGCACAATTTCTAAGACAAGATAAGCTTGTGGGATGGTCTTCCAAGAAGCAGGATTGCACGTCACTCTCATCAGCCGAAGCGGAGTATGTGTCTCTATCTGCGTGTTGTCCTCAAGTTCCATGGATGAGAACACAACTCACGGATTATGGCTTTCACTTTGATAAAGTACCTATGTACTGTGACTCAAAGTCAGCCATAACCATCTCCTGCAATCCGGTACAACATTCCCACACGAAGCACATCGATGTCAGATACCACTTCATAAAGGAACAAGTTGAAAGAGGTATCGTTGAACTATACTTTGTTGGAACGGATTAGCAATTAGCTGACTTGTTTACAAAATCTCTTTCGAAAGAGAGGTTTACGTATCTACTTAGGCAAATTGGTATGAGATGTTTGACTCCAGCAGAACTGGAGGTTCTGGCAAAGAAGCCTGCTTGATTCATCTATCAAACATCTACTTTTAAATATTAATGAAAAAGCAAAATACAAAATTAAAAAATCTTTGATAATCTAAAAATATTCTTCTCGACATGTCATTCAGTATCGATAATATGAACGTACCTAGAAATTTCGCTCAATAACGACACGGGTGTGTACATAAAGCTCGAATGAAAGTTGTAAATATTTTTCAAAACATGTCATTTCTTCTTTTAATAAAGGAAATTGTCTATTTTGGACAATATTTCCAACAACAGGTGGAGCAATCTATCTTGGCTTGAGCTTGTCACAAAATATTCAACGTGTTGAGCTCAACACAATGGCTTGTAATATCTTTCAGATTGCAACCCGGAACTATATTCACGGGGGAGTGTACGATTTCGTGCCCTTACCCTTAGCAAAAGAAGTTAAATCTTCTTAAACTTGAGTGGATTCTTCAAGACATTCAAAGTCTATGAACTCAAGTTTATGCTTTAGAAAAACCTTTTCGACAAAAAGAATTGATTTTTCAAAAAGCGTTGAACACAATTTTTTCAAGAATTTCTCAATGATATTCAAAATATTTCAAAAAATGGGTGTTCAACAACTCCTGTCCTCAAAAGTTTAATGTGGATCAAATCCTCGTAATGACAATTCCTTTTGATCAATTTTGAGGGGGAGCTTTCCAAATTTCATGCTATGTTTGACACATTTTTCTCCCGAAAAGTTTCAAGACTATTTTTCAAAATATATTTTAATCAAACTTGTTATCTCTAATATCAAACGATTTTATATATTAGAGATAGGGGAGAAAATATGATTAAAATGTTATCCAAAGACTCAAGCACTCATGGTTTCGATCAAATACCCACAACATCTTTAATTCACGACGTTATTGGTGTCAAAAGGGTGGTTAGGTTTAAGTCCTATGATCCAACCAGAACCGGAGGGATCTTCCCAGGGACAATCCAATAGATTATTAGTAGTCCTTAGAAAAGATGGAATAGAATGTGAACGAAGGTGAATGCCGACTAAGTACTGATGATGGCACTGGAACAATCACAACAAGGTGCTATTAATGATGTCTTGGTAAGCATTGAAGGGGTTGAATAATTGAAAAGATATGTAAGGATAAAGGATGTAAAGAAAGAAGCCCTCCATACAACTTAGGCAGAAACCGGGTCAACACATCATGAAGACAACTCATCATGGACCCAGTGATGTGAAGCACAACCTTTTCCTAGCTAATCAGGCTTCTCTCAAAAGAAGTTTGTTTTATTGTGACGGAGATCAACACGACTTCTATTGACTTTCTCACTCCGAGATTGTTGATATTGAATAGGTGGCATCTGCTCCATTCTCCGACCACTAAAAGTGCACAAATCGAGTCTAGAGCCAAGAAATCAATCAAATCTCGTTAGGACACACGGATGAAGATCAAGAGAGTCCTACGCTATATCCTTGTGATATTTCTAGAACACTCAGAGTGATACTAGTTAGTATTCACAATGATGAGTGGAAATCCTTCCAGTGTTAACATCAAACCGCACTGCGGTAGGTCATATGCAAGATTCTTTATGAATTGAACATGTGCAAAACTGAAAAGCAACAGTGGTTTGATTCTGAATTGATTCAAACTCGTTTCAGGTTTCTACGCAATATCTTTATGGTCTTGCCAGAACATTCAGAGTGATATTCATTAACGAATGGAAATCCTTCTAGCGTCAACATCAAGCAGCGCTACGGTAGGTAACTTGTGAGATTCTTATGAATAAAACATGTGTCAACTTGAAAGCAACAATGGTAAGATTCTTAATGAATCAAACTTGTTCCAGGAATTTGAATTGACGACTTTATTCAAGCGGATATTTATCCAATTGATTCATTCTTTATGTTCGTAGTCTTGCTTTGAGACGGTCGAGTAAAGAGAACGGCAAGTACAACCGCGAAACCCTGTCAAAGAGATTCTTAATTGAATCTACCTAATCACAGGTACGGTATTTAATATCATATAACGGTCTTCACCGACCGGAGGTAAAACGCTACCGATTTAGGACGAATGTCAAAGCCATTCAGTTCGTGTCTATGTTTTATCTCGAGAAAGTGGCTTCACGGTGTACTCAGCAAAGTCAAAGATTCAAAACCACATATTCATGCCCAAAGACCTATTCAACAGTTAATAGTGTGATCATGTGGATAAAGACACAAGATCGCAAGATGGCAAAGACAAGTCAAGAATGATTTGAAGATCTCAAGATAAAAGACTAAGTCAAAAGACAATGACAAAGGCTCAAAAATCAAAGCATGAAGGAACAAAACTACTATTACACGTTCAAGACTCATTTATGACGAAATTCATAAATCTCCATAGGAATCCAAATATCAAAGAGGAATGACCTCACATTGGGGGAGATTGTTAGCCTCAAAATATTGAGTCAAACAAGAATGTTCGGTCATAGGTTTCTATTGTAATATTTATTAAAACGTTGTAATAGTTAGTTAAATAGTCGTGGTTCACGGGCTTGGATTTAAGCTACTTAAAGCCCAAAAGGCAAGCCCGGTCCAAACTATATAGCGCATTATGGTTACATGTAAGCCCGGCTATATAAAGCCCTTCCTAGCATGTTAGAAAGGGTGGATGGTAATTAGTACTCTCATTACTTCTAATCTAATATTCACCAAGTTAATCATCTCTCTCTCTACTTTCTCTTACTACTTTCTCTCTGTAGAATTCATCTTCTTCATCTATTTTCTTTCTTAAATTCGTGTTATATCATCTAAATATATGGGACAACATAATTCAACATTGTTGGAAATATATGGAGTTCATGGTTCATATTTCGGTAGTATCATTCGACCTTATTTTTCCAATTTTCTTATACTTTTAAGTATGTTTATTACCATTGAGGACAATGTCAAACTTAAGTGTGAGGGGGTGGTCAAATAGGAAAAATGGTCTATTTTGTCAAATGTAATTACTTTTCAAAAGAAATGTAAAAAAAATATAGTTAAATTTTAATTTTTTATTTTAGTAGTGTATTAATCCGCAGTGAGATCATAATTTGTGTGATTATGGCAAGAATAGATGATAAAGGGCAAAATATTTTAAAAAGTTGTTGCTAATCACCTATTTTATAAAAATGATTTTTGATGATCAAGTTGGTCACACTTTGAATTCGCATGAGTTATTTTAACAAAAAAGGATTAGCTACTATATTTTGTATTTTTTGGAGCGTATGCTCATACAAAGTGTGAGGGGATTTGCGGAAAAGAAGCAAATAGCCAATGAGCTATAAGCTAAACTATAAATAGCCAATGAGCTATAAATTATGAAGACGAAGGAAGAAGAAGTAAAATGGTAGTATCGATTGGCCAATGTGTCAAGACGTGGTACTTGAAGTTGAAAAAAAAAATTGGAGAAAGACAAGGATGGTGTGATGAGAGAGATGGAAGTGATCATTTGGTGGTTAGTATTTTTGCTTTTATTCATCAAAATTGATAAAGTCCTTTTTGATAAAATTGTCGGGTGCTCACGCCCCATCAGATTAAGATATGTCTACTATTTCTTGAGTCTTTAGTATTCTATAGATTTTGAGAGTCGAAAACAAGTTTATGTTTAAATTTGTGATTTTGCTTTACTCGAGGGCGAGCAATACTTAAGTGTGAGGGGATTTGATAACGCTCAAATCCAACATGTATTAATAAGCGTTATCTTCACTATTGGTGTATTATTTGTGGTAATAAACGGACTTTTATTGCTAATATTGTGCAAAGTTCGGTTATTGTGTTTTGTAGGAAGAAAGGACGAAGAAACGTGAATAAAGGAATAAAAAGCGCGAATTGGAGAAGAAGGAATAAACGAAGCATGAAAGCGTAAGATTTCGTGTGAAGAATAAAAGATAATGAAGGAGTTTTGGGAAGTGTAGAAGAAAGAAAAGAAAGAAGAAGGACTAGAAGGAAAAGTATGGAAAATGGCTAAGTGCCACCAGCAACACTTAGCTTGCCTCCATCAAACCAACCTTCATTTGCCACCAACATCAAAGTAGCATTCAGTTGCCACCGTCAAGCAAGTCTGTGCCACCGGCAAATCTACCATTAGTTGCCACCAGCATGTTGTTAGTCAAGTCTAGCAAAAGTCACTCATAAACTCCCACCATCAATGAGAGGCTTCTCATTTTCCTCCCATTAACATTCCCTGGAGTTTATTTCCTCCTCTCCAAGCATAATCATGTATAAATTAGACCTTAGGGTCATTTGTTTTATAGTGCGTCATCCATTGATCATTCTAACCCTTGACAAAGGTTAGAATCACCAAACTTATATAACCCAAAAGACAATAAACCTCTGTTGATTCTCAAGGAGAGGACGAATTTCGTGAAGGAGAGATTCGGGTGGAGGAACATTGATTAATTGGAGGCTTGGAATTGCTACAAATTATGTTTTTGTTATTTCTTGTTTTTGGAAGAACTATTGGTAAATTCTTATACTTGGATTAGTCTTCATTATAATTTAAGTGCTATTGAATGTTTGAGAAAATTATGAATTGTGTTGAAATGTGTTTGAATTCCGAGTAGTGTGATATACTTGTGTGATGAACATGAATTCTAAACGGGAGTTTGGTTTTATGAACAAGAGAATGTAAATGGGTTTTTATGCTTGATAATTCTTGAAACATCTTTTGATTATCAAATGAAATATAGCTTTTTATTTGATTTAGAGGTCGAAAGGATTTCCGGTAAACTATATTCCAAAAGATTAATGCATGAGTCAATTTGGTTTCTTGGTGATTGACACTCACCTTGACGAGTTGGTTAAAGGAATTTTTCAAAAGATTTATCTTGGGTATACGTCGAAAGAACCCATTCAAACCAAACTTATCTCTTTATGTTTTCTAGCAAATGGTGATTATAACAAATTGGAATAGATGATCATAGGCCGAAAGGGTTTGTCTACACCAATTTGTTAATATGAATTCTGTGAAAAATACCACGGAATGGATTTTATATACTTTAGATTTGTGATTCATAGTTTCTTATGCACGCAAATTATCTCTCCTACGGATGAAATGGAATTCACACAAGTATTACTTTTAGTTATGTTTACCTTTACCATGTAAATTCTTGCGGTAGTAACGGTAGTGACAACCCAATTACCTACACCACCACAACATTTTGATTATGCGCAAATCCCATGGGACGAGCTAGACTTACCCGACTTTGCTACAATAGAACGATTATACTTGTTCGTATGCGTAGTTAAGGAATTAATAAGTCTTGTTTATAAATTTAAAACTAGGAGTGCAAGACGCGCATCAAGTTGACTAATCAAATTAAGGAACTTACTACAGTTGTAAAACAACTTGCTTTAAGAGATAACCCTCCTACTACACATGCCCATGTGATGTGATCGTGATAGTATAGTGATAATTAGATACGTTATAGGGTAAATTTGAAAATTACCTTTAGGAAAAAGTAATAGTCTAAAATTACCAAAGACGAATTCAATTAAACACGTGATGAACCAAGTTCGTTGTACACGAAGATCTTATGAATTTGAGGCGTTTTAGCTTTGATTTGGACAATCGATTTGAATTGTGATAGGTGTGTAAACACCCATCCTTTTACCACTTAATTCTGGCTAAAACAAGACCAAAACACGTATTTAATATCATTTGTTTGGAATTATGCGTGGTTTTTGTGTCTATTGTGTTTTCAGAGCCAACCGGATGAATATTGAAGAAAACATGAGATTGCACGGGTTTTACTGAAGAAAAGGACTCAAGATAAAGTCTATTGTCCAAGAGATGCAAAAGATTTGAAGTCACTGGGACTATTCGAAGATTTATCAAAGAAAAGGACCAAGGATGGAAGATTTACATAAGTCTAAGAAACCCAAGTCTATTAAACGAAGAAATTTAAAAGACGAGTTAAATTTAATCGACGACAAATCCCGAATCAGAATCGAAAACGGAAACTTTTCTGAAAAGACTAAAGGACAAGATGAACGGGAGAAAGCCCACTCACCAACCAAAAGACAAGGCTATAAATAGTCCACCCTCACACACTTAGTGCGAGTTTTTTTTAGTTTTTCTTCTCCCCCACTTTTCTCTCCTTCTAGTTCGTCCCATCACCAACACCATTAGGGTGTTTGGTGATTTTAATCTTTGATTTTCTAATCTTGTAATTTTCATATTTGTTTTATCTTGTTAAAACATTAATCATTCAATACAAGTTCTTGTTTAATCATTCCATTTTATCTTGTTCATCATCATATTTTATTTCAAGTTTTTATTTGATTGATTTGATCTTCAAAAGTTGTTGGGATTTGTGTTTTTTGTTAATGGGATTTGTAGTTTATGGTTAGTAGATGCTTTGTGTTTAGTTTTATTTAAGATTTGGTGAAAAACTTGGTGATTTTTGGATTAAAATTTGTTTCCTTGTTCTTCGGGGTAAGTTACTGTATGTGGGTTTCCCAGACTTCCGGATGAACAAGAAAGTTCCGGATGAAGGTTATTTCCAGAAGTTCCGAATGAGTTTGTCTTTAAGAAGTTCCGAATGAGCTAATAACTTCCGGATGAACATAAGTTCCGTATGAGTAAAAAGTTCCGAATGAGTTTTTGTTTAAAAAGTTCCGAATGAGTCTCTTGTCTAAAAGTTCCGGATGAATTGAAAAGTTCCGGATGAACACTTAAGTTCCGAATCAACTTCTTTGTCAAAAGTTCCGAATGAGTTTCTAAGTTCCGAATAAACCCTAAGTTCCGAATGAATGCTAAGTTCCGGATGAACCTAAGTTCCGAATGAAGCAAAACTTCCGGATGAACTAAACTTCCGAACGAAGTTCCGAATCAAGGTGTTCCGAGTGAAAACTTCCGAATGAGCAAAGTTCCGAATCAAGGTTAAAACTTCCGAATCAATTTTCTGTTAGTGTTACTGTTTTACTGTTTAACTGTTTATTTACTTTTATTTCACAATTTATATTTTATATTTTAACTGTAATTTTAATTTTAATTTTAATTTTAATCTTAATTTCAATTTTAATTCACGTTTTTATTAATTGTCATTAAAGTAATTGTCTTTGATCTAAGTTTTAATTTTAAGTACGTTTTAACATTTAGTATATTAGAGAACCAAACCCTTTTATTTAGTAACCAAGAACAATCATTCCACTTAAGGCTGAGATCAATTCGAGAGGATATCGAGAGAACTTAATTGAACCCATACAAAATGCATGTATCAATTCGAGAGGAAATCATGTGGGCTTTGCCCGCGCAGGTTCGAATCCTGCCGTCCACGCTAGGACTTCTATCGAAGTTTTAAGTGGACTTTTCCATGAAAATGCCTTCATTTAACCGGAAAATCATCTTTTTCAACATTTTTCAAATTTTTAATTAACTTTGGCCATTTAGTCGCAATTTTTAAATTTTTATCGTTGCTTTCATATGTATATATTCCGCAATAAAGTCAAAAATATTAATAAAGTGGTGTAGCTAGTTTAGAAGTCTTTGACATATTAGGCCCGTTGCGTTTATTTTGACTCAACCCGAATAGACTTATCCATGTTTATTCTACCTAGTATCCTTAACCATGTAGACCTTAATTGGTTTACTAGGCTAAGTATCCACGAGTCTCATTACTTGAGATTTTAAATTGTGGAGGACGAGAAATGATAGAGTCAATTATAAGTCGGTATTCTTGCACAAGCTCACTTGGTGTAATTATTTGCCTATTCTCCCATCACTTGCAAATATTTATCTGCAATAAGTAAGGTCGTACTATTTGAAATGTTACTTAGCTTCTAGCCCAAGATTGTTTAAAAGTTGCTCGGTAATGATAAGAGTTCATAGCCAAGGCATAACTTATGAAGCGGGGCGCGAAGATTGGCGAGTCCGAAAATGCCCTAACAAGGCATGAGGATTCCATTTTATTGCTAAAGATCCAAGGTGATGTGAAAAGCATTATTCCCAAAGTCAATATGAAGGATCAAGACTCACGACGAAAAGCAATCAACTCCCATAAAGATGATGGAGAAGTCTATCCGAAAAGACCCTAACAAGGTATGAGGATAAATAGATCCAAGTCCGAAAAGGAGGCGGATCGTTGTATCTCAAAATCCCAAATAGAGATTGAAGAAATAATCATGAAGTCGTGGTCAACAAAGTTGGAGTACCTCTAAAAAGTCCCCAAGTGAAGAAACTCTATGAACGATGAGAAGACCATTATATCAAGCACGTCTCTCAAGATATGAAGTATGAAGTACATGCCAAATATCGGCCTGAGAAAGGTCTCAAATCGTGAACCGAGTTATGTCAAGATATGAACTTTTTGATATCCCGAGAAGCAGTTTTAAGAGATTTTGTCCTTTAGCTAACTATTGATCAAATCGTCCTACTTTGCTTTCAGCCTAAATAAACTAACAAAATAAGTCCAAAAAATGCATCTTAATGATCATTCTAAGACAAAAATAAAATATAAGAGATACACCTAGGAATAAGGGAGTTTAAGCATATAATTAAGCCATGTGTGTAAGTGTTTGAATTGCTAACTTATAATAACAATGATCTCGTTTTTAAGCTTAGTTTGGGGAACGTGAAACTTGAGGGTGATAAATCTTCGCAGCACCAAAGCCCTAATGTAAGTCATTAATTTCTTTGCAAGTTATTTCCATGTAGCTATTTTCAAGTGAAAATGGTTTTCTATCCTTTGGTTTCCTTTAAAGTTTAATTTCTTTTAGTACCTTAATTTTTGTTTAGTAGTATTTGAATAAGGCCAAGGTTGATTAATTTTTAGAAAAGTGTAAATTTACTTTATCACTAAGCATTGCATGAGGGCATGGCAATGGTTAAGTGTAGGGGATTTGATAGGTGTGTAAACACCCATCCTTTTACCACTTAATTCTGGCTAAAACAAGACCAAAACACGTATTTAATATCATTTGTTTGGAATTATGCGTGGTTTTTGTGTCTATTGTGTTTTCAGAGCCAACCGGATTAATATTGAAGAAAACATGGGATTGCACGGGTTTTACTGAAGAAAAGGACTCAAGATAAAGTCTATTGTCCAAGAGATGCAAAAGATTTGAAGTCACTGGGACTATTCGAAGATTTATCGAATAAAAGGACCAAGGATGGAAGATTTACATAAGTCGAAGAAACCCAAGTCTATTAAACGAAGAAATTTAAAAGACGAGTTAAATTTAATCGATGACAAATCCCGAATCAGAATCGAAAACGGAAACTTTTCTGAAAAGACGAAAGGACAAGAAGAACGGGAGAGAGCCCACTCACCAACCAAAAGACAAGGCTATAAATAGTCCACCCTCACACACTTAGTGCGAGTTTTTTTTAGTTTTTCTTCTCCCCCACTTTTCTCTCCTTCTAGTTCGTCCCATCACCAACACCATTAGGGTGTTTGGTGATTTTAATCTTTGATTTTCTAATCTTGTAATTTTCTCTTTGTTTTATCTTGTTAAAACATTAATCATTCAATACAAGTTCTTGTTTAATCTTTCCATTTTATCTTGTTCATCATCATCTTTTATTTCAAGTTTTTATTTGATTGATTTGATCTTCAAAAGTTGTTGGAATTTGTGTTTTTTGTTAATGGGATTTGTAGTTTATGGTTAGTAGATGCTTTGTGTTTAGTTGTATTTAAGATTTGGTGAAAAACTTGGTGATTTTTGGATTAAAATTTGTTTCCTTGTTCTTCGGTGTAAGTTACTGTATCTGGGTTTCCCAGACTTCCGGATGAACAAGAAAGTTCCGGATGAAGGTTTTTTCCAGAAGTTCCGAATGAGTTTGTCTTTAAGAAGTTCCGAATGAGCTAATAACTTCCGGATGAACATAAGTTCCGTATGAGTTAAAAGTTCCGAATGAGTTTTTGTTTAAAAAGTTCTGAATGAGTCTCTTGTCTAAAAGTTCCGGATGAATTGAAAAGTTCCGGATGAACACTTAAGTTCTGAATCAACTTCTTTGTCAAAAGTTCCGAATGAGTTTCTAAGTTCCGAATAAACCCTAAGTTCCGAATGAACCTAAAGTTCCTAATGAATGCTAAGTTCCGGATGAACCTGAGTTCCGAATGAAGCAAAACTTCCGGATGAACCAAACTTCCGAACGAAGTTCCGAATCAAGGTGTTCCGAGTGAAAACTTCCGAATGAGCAAAGTTCCGAATCAAGGTTAAAACTTCCGAATCAATTTTCTGTTAGTGTTACTGTTTTACTGTTTAACTGTTTATTTACTTTTATTTCACAATTTATATTTTATATTTTAACTGTAATTTTAATTTGAATTTTAATTTTAATCTTAATTTCAATTTTAATTCACGTTTTTATTAATTGTCATTAAAGTAATTGTCTTTGATTTAAGTTTTAATTTTAAGTACGTTTTAACATTTAGTATATTAGAGAACCAAACCCTTTTATTTAGTAACCAAGAACAATCATTCCACTTAAGGCTGAGTTCAATTCGAGAGGATATCGAGAGAACTTAATTGAACCCATACAAAATGCATTTATCAAATTGGTTTTCGGTTTTTAAACTAAAAATTAAATCTACTAATTTAAAACTTATTTTAAACCTAAAGTGCATGAATTGTAAACCCCCAAATTTATAAAATCTAAATACAACTACTTAAAAATTAAAGCTATTTGAAAAATTAAACTATTAATAAATCTATAAAAATTAATCTATTAAAATAATTTTAACTATATTTAAGAATCTAATAAAACTTTTTAAACTAACTAAATCTATTAAAACTTAATTAAACTAAATCTACCTTTAAAACTATATTTTTAAATTTAAATATAAAACAATAAAAATCGTATTATTTGAAAACTAATTAAACTTTTAAAAGTAATAAAAACATTTTTATTTTTATTTTATTTTATTTTGAAACTAATTATTATTTTAAAAACTCAAAATTTACTTTAATAAAAATATTAAAAAAACTTAATTTAAAACTAAAACTTAATTAAACAATACTTAAATTAAAATCTACCAGAAATAGTAATACTATATTAATTAACTAACTATTAATAAAATCAAACGAGCACTAAGCTCAGTTGGCTAACACGTTAGACGTTTACCCTTGAGGTCAAGGGTTCGAGTCCCTCAAGGGACCTGTTTTTGTGATTATTTATAATTTTTTGGACGAAAATAAAAACTGTCACAGGAGTGACTTTTGTAAAGCTTATATTAAGCAAGCTTATAGGAATCAGCCTTTTGGGTTTATCAGATCAATTTGATCCTGATAAACTATGCTAATGTGACAGATTAAGAGCAATATAAGAGTAATAATCTGAATCAACAATAGCAACTATGTAAAACACAGCTAGTAAACAAATCAATCAAGCTAACCATAAAAACCAACTAAAATGAACAACAACAGATCACAAATGCATACTGAGATAAGCAGCTATGTAAATCCAAGATCAATTCCAAACAAATCCTATTATGCAGGTAGCTCTGTAGAGATTAAACCAAAAGAACAGCAACAAATATCACGCAGCCCCAAGCAGACTATCTAAACGAACTAACATAAAGGAACAGTAGACTGTCATACGAAAATTAATCAACAATCATTCAATTCAAACAGAAACCTATCAAATTATTCATTAAATCCTACAACAAATAAGAACAACAGACAAAATATTCAACATACTATAGAACTAATTAAGCTATAACAGTCATCAATCAACTTCTACGAACATCCTCTCAACATTCGGATTATGCATCAACATACATCATCAGATTCACAAAGTTCCATATCAGGATACACCAAGAACACTATTAAATCAAAAGATAGCAAACTAATTATTTAAGTAACTCAGATGTATGTTAGAATCAACTCTCATAAGCAGTCAATTACTATCATGCCAAATCAGTTAAAACTAATAATCCCTAAACAAACTCAACCTCGATCAAACAATATCAGATTCATTTAAACAGTCACAAATTAACATAAATCAAGCAGATACAAATACGCATAAACCACTCAAATATCTAAATCATATTAACATTTAAACAAAAATTAATCTAATAAACATGTAAAATAAAAGAGATAAGCACCTTTTGGAGATTTCCTTTGAGACGAAGGTTAGCGCTGTGCTACCTTATGAATCGGAAACGAAACGACCAAGCGTCATCTCCATTCGAATCACCTAGTCATCACCGAATCGGAACATCTCGAACCATTGTTACAAATCAAACCAGTAGGGTTTGATCTCAAATCCAAATCTCACTTTAAATTAATCAATCAAAGCTATGGTATAAACTTTAATCAATTAACATTCATATAATGTCAAAGATAGATTATAACAAGAATAATCAATAATAGCAGTAAATTAATAAAGACTTTTGAAACTCAAAAGCACTTTTATTAATTTCAGTAAAAGATTACAAAACTATTAAAAATGAAATACAAATTATTCTAAACCTATTTTAACATTATAACACTAAAGAGAAAAAATGGAATGATTGAATTACAGAAAATAGGGGGTTTTTATAGCCATCCCAAAGGCTTCTTAGAGAGCATATTCGGATCTTTTTTCTAGCATATTCCATCTCTTCTCTTTCTTCTTTTCATCCAAGGGTTGATAATAGCTTACTAGCACACGGATTGCCAACGTGGCATCCGTTTGTGCTAGTTGTGCTTCTTGAAAGATGATGTGGCTCCTTTTAATTGGAGTGTTGAGGAGTATGTGTTGTCTTATCCAGTAATATTCTGCCACGTCTCATGCCATTCCATCACTTACATCCGAAAAGAATGGGGGATTTATTTCCCCCTCGTGTGAATCACTCATGTGAGTGAAAAGCCCCTTATTAATTTGATGATTTATTGGTGAGATTAATTAGGGTTTTTTTGTGAACAGTAATGACTGGTAATTTTTTGGGGTGAAGAAGAAAGAAACATAGAGAGTATCGAAACCCTTTTCTTTATTGTGTGGTGAGTATGTGAAAACGTGTGTAAGTTTGACTAAGAATGAGTTAATAAACTCACAAATCGTATATAAATAAATCAAACCCTTATGGGTTCAAGGGCCTATAATTCGTTTCAATTTTATTCATTTATGAACACTTTGGGCTTGAAGCCCAAAAAGAACTCCATCCGTCTAAGAAACTTCCTAATTTTGGGCCTTGATCCACTTAAACAAATTTGACATTTTTCTAAATGGGCCTTTAAGCCCATTTGCTCTAATGCGGGACCCACTAGGCCCATAAACTCCATAAATGATGAGATCCGCTAAAACGAGCTCGTATTTGGCTTTGTCAATCTTTTTCTTCAAACTCGTGTCGATTTCGCTGGTTTTCGCGAACTTGGTACCTACACACATGAAACTACAAAACAACATATATACAAGGCATTTTCATAATATTTATGCATTAATTGGTTGTTTTATGATATAACTGATATGACTAAAATAGCTCATATCAAACTCCCCCTTGCTAAGCAATTGCCGTGTCCTCACGCAATGATAAAGTAAAACACTCACTACACCATTATTCATCTTTTGACATTTTACTTTGCAAAGACATAATGTATTGCTTTCATTATTTGAAAAATAACTTTAAGGATCATAAAACTCAGATAGATTCATCGTCCTCGACTTTTCACTTTTCCATGCCAAGTGCAAAAACAAGATCGTTGTCAATCATAAGCCCCAAAATTAAACCAACTCATACAAGTAATTTGTGTTAAACTCAATCTCCTATTATTCCTAATTGTATCTCTAGATTTTATTTGTCATTCAACCAAAGGCTCATTTGACTTTATTTTGATATTATTTAGTCCAAAAATGAAGGCAAGAACGGTGTAAACTCAACACTCAAAACCTAACCTCGACTTCAACAACCGTTGTCACTAAAGAAAGCCCACATCAAGGATAACTTAACCCGATTTAGGGATAAATCCCCGGACCCGAAATTTGGCTAATATGGCTACTTTAAAGCAAAAATAAAACCTCCAAAGTTAATTATGACCTTATTAATGGAGTTAGCAACAATCACATCATAACACCTTTTGGATCTTTAAGATGCAATTGTGCTCCTTATTTAAAATCCACACCCGAAGGCTCCTTGGACAAAAATAAGGGAATTGACAACACCATCCCACCTTATGGCTCATGATGATGAAGCAATTTTTATTCAACACGTCCCCTCGCCATACACCCTAAGGCTCTAATGACAAGGTTAGTGCTACATGACTCCCACCCGAAGGCTCCTAGAGAACATGTTTTTATTTATTCTTCTTTATTAATATGATATTTATAGTAAGCCAAATTTCCGTAATCCCATGATCAAAAGTCCATGACGCTGACACCCTTAATGTGTTCTCACTTTAATTACAAGGGAAGAAAAAGAACGAGTTACGAGTTAAGATATCAAGCCTAAACTGCTAAAAACTTCATTTATTAAGCAATTATTATTCAAGCGTGGAAAGTAAATACGAGGAGATTAAATCAAACACAAAAATACTTGCACAAAAAAGAATTTAACCTTAGAAACTTATGATTGAACTCTATCATCTCTTGTTCTCCATATTGTAAAATTTCAAAAATGTGAAATCAATGGATACTTAGCCTATTAAATCAAAGTTTTGGGTTTTCAAGTCATCTATAGGATCTTGCATCTTCTTATACTTTTTCAAGTTTTAGAATTTGCGTTTTAAAGTTCCCTTGATAAACGACTTTCTAGGATCAATTATAGGAACTTGCGAAAAGTTCTTGTTCTTAACTCGTATGAGTTAAGACCTTCGCGTTCTAAAGCTCCCTATATAAAAGCCTAGCAAAACTTAATTCAAATATGTTAAGGAAAAGCTAAGGTAAAAACCGAGTCGAGCCAAAAACTATTTTTATTTTGACCAACGAAAAGCCTACATTCGTGTCAAAAACACTTATTTTATTTATTAAAACTTAAAAATAACACTAAAAATTTAAAATGTTTATGAAAAGTGAGAAAAACGATTACGTTTAGACACGACAAAAGCAATTGCAAGCGATTATATCGATTGACTCCCCCATGCTAAAACCAAACATTGTACTCAATGTTTCTTAGCTCAAGAGTGACACCCCCTTGCTAAGACACGAAGAGTCTAATGCAAAATCCTAGCATGGAAAGAGCACGCAAATCTATAAGCCGTTTATTAATTGTGCCTCAACATAAAACGTTAGTCGATAAAAATTAAAGGATAAAGAGTGTGCCCCTTTTTGGAAATCAAAGATTGGAAGATCAAGTGGACCGGCAAAAACCGAACACGAGAGTCTTCAAATATTAAGGTCATACATAAGATTCACAACACAACAAAACACGAGCACGAGCTTGAAAGATCAAGCCTTATTAGTGTTAGAAAATAGAAAGAAGATAGAATGTATGGGACTCCCCCACAAGGCACCTCGTTTTTGTTAACCGAGTCATGAGCTCGACTCGATCCCCGCATTCATTGGTTCTTAGGGAAAGTTTGAAGATCCGGGACAACCTCCGTAGGTATGTACCCTCCAAAGTAATGTTCCACACGATGACCATTCACCTTAAAGTTAGGCCCGTCTTTTTGAGCTAGATCAACGGTGCCATAAGGAAAAACTTGTGAAACGATGAATGGTCCGGACCAACGGGATTTAAGCTTGCCCGAGAAAATCTTAAGTCTAGAGTTAAATAGGAGGACTTGATCACCAACATTGAAAATGCGGTTTTTGATCTTTGAGTCATGAATCCTCTTAGTCTTCTCTTTATAGATCAAAGAATTTTCATAAGCTTGATCTCTTAATTCACTTAGTTCATTCAATTGAACTTTGCGATGATCACCCGCGGTCCTTAAATCAAAGTTACAATGCTTAAGAGCCCAATACGCCTTATGTTCGAGTTCAATTGGCAAGTGGCATGCTTTTCCGTAGACCAACCTAAATGGTGTACAACCAATTGGTGTCTTGTAAGCCGTACGGAAAGCCATAATGCATCGTCCAATTTATCCGACCATGAAGTGCGATTTTCTCCAATAGAACGCTCCAAAATCCTTTTAAGAGCCCGGTTTGAAACCTCCACTTGACCACTTGTTTGAGGGTGATAAGCCGTAGAAAGTCGATGAGTGACACCATATTTCTTTAGAACTTTTCAAATTGTTCATTACAAAAATGGGTCCCACGATCACTTATAATAGCCCGCGGAGTTCCAAACCTAGCAAAGAGTTGTTTCAAAAAGTTCACCACAACTCGAGCATCATTCGTGGTCAAAGCCTTAGCTTCAACCCATTTAGACAAATAGTCCATGGCTACGAGAATGTATTTATTTCCTTTCGAAGATGGAAACGGCCCCATAAAATCGATCCCCCACATGTCAAAGATTTCACAAACTTGGATAATGTTTTGAGGCATTTCATCCCTTTGTGAGTTCTTTCCTTGACATTGACAAGCATCACAAGTCTTGATCAAGTCTTGGGCATCACGATATATGGAAGGCCAAAAGAAGTCGGCATCAAAGACTTTCTTTGCGGTGGCGTTGACACCATGATGTCCCCCGGTGGGTCCCTCATGACAAGATTTAAGAATATCTTGAGCTTCTTTGCCAAACACGCACCTACGAATCACTTGATCCGCGCACACACGAAACAAATAGGGGTCGTCCCAAAAGTAATAGGATATATCCTTGAAAAACTTTCGTTTTTGTTGGGACGACATACCCTTGATCACAAACTTCCCCGCATGGTAATTTGCTATGTCCGCAAACCATGGGGTACTATCATCACCACGAAAAGCAATCATACCAAGCGTCTCGAGAGGAAATGTTTCATTGATTTCCTTGTTCTCTAGATAGCTTTGGTGAGGATTCTCAAGTCGAGATAAATGATCGGCCGCGAGATTCTCGGCTCCTTTTTTGTCTAGAATTTTGACATTAAATTCTTGAAGGAGGAGAATCCACTGGAGCAACCTCGGCTTAGCATCTTGTTTATTAAGAAGATATTTGATAGCCGAGTGGTCCGTATACAATATAGTTTGAGACAAGACGAGATATGGTCTAAACTTTTCAAAAGCATACACAACGGAAAGAAACTCCTTTTCCGTTATAGTATACTTTGTTTGAGCATCCGTCATAGTCTTACTTGCATAATGTATTGGCAATAAATTTTTTGACTTACGTTGCCCCAAAACCGCAGCTACCGCATAATCACTAGCATCACACATAATTTCAAAAGGTAGGTCCCAATCCGGGGCAACCAAGATTGGATATTCAGTTAATTTCCTTTTAAGCATCTCAAAGGCTTGAATACACTCATCCGAAAAGATGAAAGGAGTCACTTTTTCCAAAATATGGGTCATAGGCCGAGCTATCTTAGAGAAGTCTTGTATAAAACGTCGATTGAAGCCGGCATGGCCGAGAAAACTCCTAACTCCCTTAACGGTGGTGGGTGGAGGTAATTTGGCAATCACGTCGATTTTAGCCCTATCAACCTCAATAGCGGCCTTAGAGATCTTATGTCCTAACACAATTCCTTCTTTGCACATGAAGTGACATTTTTCATAATTAAGCACAAGATTCGTTTCCTCACAACGTTGCAACATTCTTTCAAGGTTAGAGAGACATGAAGTGAAGGATTCCCCAAAAACCAAAAAGTCATCCATGAAGACTTCCATGGTTTTCTCGATCATATTATGAAAAATGGCCATCATACACCTTTGGAACGTCCCCGGAGCATTGCATAGTCCAAGAGGCATGCGAAGATAAGCAAATGTTCCACAAGGACAAGTGAATGTGGTCTTTTCTTGATCACCAGGGTCAATGGGGATTTGGAAATAGCCAGAAAATCCATCCAAAAAGCAATAGAATTCATTTCCCGCTAGTCTCTATAACATTTGATCCATAAAAGGTAATGGAAAATGATCCTTCCTAATGGCATCATTATGTTTCCTATAGTCAATACAAATACGCCAACCGGTCACAAGTCTAGTAGGAATCAATTCATTGTCCTCATTAGCAAGAACCGTCATTCCTCCTTTCTTTGGAACACAGTGCACGGGGCTAACCCATGGACTATCCGAGATAGGGTAGATCATTCCGGTGTCTAGAAGTTTAGTGACATCCTTTTTGATCACCTCATGAATCTTTGGATTGACCCTTCTTTGATTTTGGATAGCGGGTTTATAATCATCCTCCATTAGAATTTTATGAGTACAGAATTTTGGATCTATACCCTTAATGTCGGAGATTTTCCATGCAATGGCCCTTTTATGTTTCTTAAGCACATTGATAAGTTCATCCTTTTCATTTTCCTTTAATCCCTTAGCAATAATCACCGGTAATTTATCCGTTCCTTCAAGAAAGGCATACTCCAAATGTGTGGGTAGTTCCTTAAGTTCTAATTCAGGTGCTTCTTCAATAGATGTTTTCACTTTAGTCTCATTAGCACTCACAACTTTTAATTCCATAGGTGGTGATTCAAAAGGATCCATATTCAAGAATTTTTCAATTAAAGCAATATCTCCCTCGGGATCAAAATTCTCACAATCAAACTTACTAGGATAAAATGGTGTGCTAAGGTAATCATCAATCTCCTTATCGATTTTTGAATAACCATTATTCTCAAGCTCTTCAAGAACGAAGTCACCTCCCTCAAATGGAGTGAGTGGAGGTTTAGCCAAAGAGATAATAGGATTCGATGAAGTGGGATTGCCACTTTTAGAAGTATCCGAAAAACCAAGCATATCTTGCGGAACCTCTTCACTAGCAACATCAATCACATCGATTTGATTGATTGGTTCCTCGTCTTCCTCGGAAGAAGGCTTCGAGATATTACCAACATTAAGAGTGATACTTTCATCATCAAAACGTAAAGTCAATTTTCTCTCTCTCATGTCAACTAAAGAACTAGCCGTATTTAAAAACGGTCTTCCCAAAATAAGAGGCACACGAGAATTTTCCTGATAATCACAAATTACAAAATCCGCTGGGAAGATGAGCTTTCCTACTTTGACTAATACGTCTTCGGCTATACCTTTTGGAAAGGCGGTCCATCGATCCGCTAGCTTGATAATCATCTTAGTAGGTGTAAGCTCGGGAAGTGATAACCTTTTCCACACGGAAAGAGGCATCAAGTTAATGCTAGCGCCTAGATCGGCCAATGCTAAGCATTCTTTCATATTAGGGAAATCACATGGTATCAAAAATTGACCGGGGTCTCCAAGCTTTTTGGGAAACTTTTTAGAGAGAACCGCGGAACAACTTTCATTTAAGGATGTAGATACTTCAACTAATTTCTCCTTATCGTTCATCAACCTTTTGATTGTTGAAGAAAACTTAGGCATGCTAAGCAATGCATCCGCGAAACTAAGATTAATATACATTTTCTTAAACACGTCAAGAAACGTAGAAACTTGAGCATTGGTCTTTTCGCGGAGCTTCTCTTTGGTAGGTCTCGAAGGGTAGGGTAGTGTGGGTTTAGTCTTCGGAAGCTCGGGTTCCGGAATAGGCAATTGGTCTACCTTTGGTGGAATAGGAATTTCCTTTTCTTTAACCACCTCGGGTTCTTGCTCCACTTCCCTCACCGGAGAGGTACTCACATGTGGAAGCAAAGGTCCGTCTAAAGCTGTCCCACTACGTGTGGTTATAGCTTTCATCTCTCCCTTCGGGTTTGGAATGGTGTTATTAGGTAAGCCACCCGAAGACGAGGAAGGTTTGGTCATAAAAGATTCAAACATCGAGAGCAATTTATTTTGACCTTGTTCCAAACTTTGTTGCATACGATGTTGACTTTGCTCTAATCTTTGCTCAAAACGGTTTTGGTTTTGTTCAAGTCTTTGTTGATTAAGCTCAATCTTATTATTTTGCCCTTTAATCGTATTTTGAAAATCGAGTTTCAAAGTATTAATTTGCCCTTGAATGTTATTTTGAAAAGCCTTCAAATTTGCCTCATTCGTTTTAATGTAGCTTGACAAATCATTTTGGTTATTGTAAAAACCTTGATTGTTTTGATTAGCATTAAACCCATTTCCTTGATTATAATTCCCTTGGTTACCACGGTTAAAATTATTCCCATTGTTTCCATTGTCGTACCTATTTTGATCCGGTGGAAAACCCGAAGGAGCAACATGATTTTGACGAGGAACTTGACCGTTGGAGCCATAAGTTCCCGTCGCGGCAAAAGCATTAGCTTGATCAAACCCATGGTTAAACAAGCATAATTAGGATGTGCTCCACCACATGATACACAAGCATTCTCAATCATATTAATCGATCCATGAGGATTCTTCCTAATCTCATTCAACAATGTCGCAAATCCCTTATCAATCTTAGAGTCCAATCTAGCAATCTCAATATTAGATGAATTCACATTGGAAGCACTCGGTGTGTTTCGTGAATATTATGCTCTATACTTATTCTCAATTATTCCCCACGCGTCTCTCGGAGTTTTTCTTAAAAGATTACCACCCGCGGCGGCATTTAACGAATCTTGTTCAATCATATTAAGCCCATTATAAAAATTATTAATTTGATGCAATTCCGAGAAACCGTGGTGTGTACATTGTCTCAACAAATCTTTAAATCTTTCCCAAGCAACCCCAAACGATTCATGCACTTTTTGTTCAAATCTAGTGATCTCGTTCTTAAAGTGTGTTGTCTTAGATGGTGGAAAGAAATAATTTATAAACTTAGACACTAAATCATCCCATGTTATGATCGAACCCGGTGGTTCTTTCTCATACCAAATCTTAGCATTACCCTCGAGCGAGTACAGAAAAAGCATGAGCTTAATGGCCTTTTTCGGCACATCTCTAAACTTGAGAGTCGAGGTAATTCGAAGAAAATTCCGAATGTGAGAATTTGCCATGAAATTCGTCGGCACGAATGAGTGATAAAAGACCCGTCTTAATCTCAAATTGATCCGCCAAAATAGCCGGCACAACGATTGCTTCCCCATTCCCTTCGGTGGGTGCACGGAGCAATTCCTCCATTGTTCGGTTATCGGCCATCTCTACAACAATAGGTGGAAGCTCGGGTTCCACTATTCGTTGTTGAAGATTTCTATTTCTACGAGGAATATTTTCAAGCCTATTAAAATCAATCACAAGACGAGAAGAACGTAATTGCATACACTACAAAGACAAGAATTTAGAGGATTGAAGAAAAGAAATTAGACAAGAAGAAGATTATTTTTGGTATTTTATTTGGTATTGCTCAATAAAAAAAATGATCGATAAAAACAAGGAATAAGGATAACTACTATGGAAGTAAATTACCCTCGGTCGACTTTGAAACGATAGGTGAAAACCTAAACGTCTCGAGGTTCAATAGGTAAACTACAAAAATAAGATTTATTACTACTTGAGTCGGCAAACCAATAATAGGTCGTCCCTCTCAATATACGCACAAGCAAGCGGGGAAACGAGGTGGCACAAAGCACTTAAAAACCTTTTTCCTTAGACGGCCTTTTATAGCACGTTGCCTTATACCCACCTTATAGTTTGTATAAATCGAGTTCAAACTTGTTATTAGTACTTATCTATTTTGCCTTTTATTTTTGTTTTGGATTCGACTACAATAGGTAGGTGATGAAATCCCAACTAAGGCCTTATTTGAAAAGTGTGTAAATTTATTGTTCTACGTAATACAATATATTAATCACAAAAAACGAGAAAAACGATACATAATATATAATAGAAAAATAACAAAACTTTCCGAGGACGGAAAGGGTCTTCAAATCAACGATCAACAAATCTCCACAAAGCGAATCGTACACAAGATCCCCGGCAGCGGCGCCAAAATTTTTTATGTGATCGTGATAGTATAGTGATAATTAGATACGTTAAAGGGTAAATTAGAAAATTACCTTTAGGAAAAAGTAATAGTCTAAAATTACCAAAGACGAATTCAATTAAACACGTGATGAACCAAGTTCGTTGTACACGAAGATCTTATGAATTTGAGACGTTTTAGCTTTGATTTGGACAATCGATTTGAATTGGTTTTCGGTTTTTAAACTAAAAATTAAATCTACTAATTTAAAACTTATTTTAAACCTAAAGTGCATGAATCGTAAACCCCCAAATTTATAAAATCTAAATACAATTACTTAAAAATTAAAGCTATTTGAAAAATTAAACTATTAATAAATCTATAAAATTAATATATTAAAATAATTTTAACTCTATTTAAGAATCTAATAGAAGTTTTTAAACTAACTAAATCTATTAAAACTTAATTAAACTAAATCTATCTTTAAAACTATATTTTTAAATTTAAATCTAAAGCAATAAAAATCTTATTATTTGAAAACTAATTAAACTTTTAAAAGTAATAAAAACATTGTTATTTTTATTTTATTTTATTTTGAAACTAATTATTATTTTAAAAACTCAAAATTTACTTTAATAAAAATAGTAATAAAACTTAATTTAAAACTGAAAATTAATTAAACAATACTTAAATTAAAATCTACCAGAAATAGTAATACTATATTAATTAACTAACTGTTAATAAAATCAAACGAGCACTGAGCTCAGTTGGCTAACACGTTAGACGTTTACCCTTGAGGTCAAGGGTTCGAGTCCCTCAAGGGACCTGTTTTTGTGATTATTTATAATTTTTTGGACGAAAAAAAAAACTATCACAAGAGTGACTTTTGTAAACCTTATATTAAGCAAGCTGATAGGAATCAACCTTTTGGGTTTATCAGATCAATTTGATCCTGATAAACTATGCTAATGTGACAGATTAAGAGCAATATAAGAGTAATAATCTGAATCAGCAATAGCAACTAAATAAAACACAGCTAGTAAACAAATCAATCAAGCTAACCATAAAAACCAGCTAAAATGAACAACAACAGATCACAAATGCATACTGAGTTAAGCAGCTATGTAAATCCAAGATCAATTCCAAACAAATCCTATTACGCAGGTAGCTCAGTAGAGATTAAACCAAAAGAACAGCAACAAATATCACGCAGTCCCAAGCAGACTATCTAAACGAACTAACATAAAGGAACAGTAGACTGTCATACGCAAATTAATCAACAATCATTCAATTCAAACAAAAACCTATCAAATTATTCAGTAAATCCTACAACAAATAAGAACAGCAGACAAAATATTCAGCATACTATAGAACTAATTAAGCTATAACAGTCATCAATCAACTTCTACGAACATCCTCTCAACATTCGGATTATTCATCAACATACATCATCAGGTTCACAAAGTTCCATATCAGGATACACCAAGAACACTATTAAAACAAAAGATAGCAAACTAATTATTTAAGTAACTCAGATGTATGTTAGAATCAACTCTCATAAGCAGTCAATTACTATCATGCCAAATCAGTTAAAATTAATAATCCCTAAACAAACTCAACCTTGATCAAACAATATCAGATTCATTTAAACAGTCACAAATTAACATAAATCAAGCAGATACAAATACGCATAAACCACTCAAATATCTAAATCATATTAAAATTTAAACAAAAATTAATCTAATAAACATGTAAAATAAAAGAGATAAGCACCTTTTGGAGATTTCCTTTGAGACGAAGGTTAGCGTTGTGCTACCTTATGAACCGGAAACGAAACCACCAAGCGTCATCTCCATTCGAATCACCTAGTCATCACCGAATCGGAACATCTCGAACCATTGTTACAAATCAAACCAGTAGGGTTTGATCTCAAATCCAAATCTCACTTTAAATTAATCAATCAAAGCTATGGTATAAACTTTAATCAATTAACATTCATATAATGTCAAAGATAGATTATAACAAGAATAATCAATAATAGCAGTAAATTAATAAAGACCTTTGAAACTCAAAACCACTTTTATTAATTTTAGTAAAAGATTACAAAACTATTAAAAATGAAATACAAATTATTCTAAACCTATTTTAACATTATAACACTAAAGAGAAAAAATGGAATGATTGAATTACAGAAAATAGGGGGTTTTTATAGCCATCCCAAAGGCTTCTTGGAGAGCATATTCGGATCTTTTTTCCAGCATATTCGAATCTTTTCAATATATTCCATCTCTTCTCTTTCTTCTTTTCATCCAAGGGCTGATAATAGCTTACTAGCACACGGATTGCCAACGTGGCATCCGTTTGGGCTAGTTGTGATTCTTGGAAGATGATGTGGCTCCTTTTAATTGGAGCGTTGAGGAGGATGTGTTTTCTTATCCAGTAATATTCTGCCACGTCTCATGCCATTCCATCACTTACATCCTAAATGAATGGGGGGTTTATTTCCCCCTCATGTGAATCACTCGTGTGAGTGAAAAGCCGCTTATTAATTTGATGATTTATTGGTGAGATTAATTAGGGTTTTTTTGTGAACAGTAATGACTGGTAATTTTTTGGGGTGAAGAAGAAAGAAACATAGAGAGTATCGAAACCCTTTTTTTATTGTGTGGTGAGTATGTGAAAACATGTGTAAGTTTGACTGAGAATGAGTTAATAAACTCACAAATCGTATATAAATAAATCAAACCCTAATGGGTTCAAGGTCCCATAATTCGTTTCAATTTTATTCATTTGTGAACACTTTGGGCTTGAAGCCCAAAAAGAATCCATCCGTCTAATAAACTTCCTAATTTTGGGCCTTGATCCACTTATACAAATTTGACATTTTTCTAAATGGGCCTTTAAGCCCATTTGATCCAATGCGGGACCCACTAGGCCCATAAACTCCATAAATGATGAGATCCGCTAAAACGAGCTCGTATTTGCCTTATTCAATCTTTTTTTCAAACTCGTGTCGATTTCGCCGGTTTTCGAGAACTTGGTACCTACACACATGAAACAACAAAACAACATATATACAAGGCATTTTCATAATATTTTTGCATTAATTGGTTGTTTTATGATATAATTGATATGACTAAAATAGCTCATATCACCATGCTCTTAATGTTACTTGTGAAACTTGTGGTGGACAACACTCTTTTGCTAATTGTGATAAGGCTTATGATCGATCTCACGGGGAAGTGTATGCTTACAACAACACAGAGAGGGTTCATTTCAAGCCGAATGTCGATGTTAATCACTTGTCCTATAACTTGACGAATTACTTGGCTCCACCCGATTTTCAACAAAGACCACACCCACCCACCCAAAACAACCAAGGGCCACCACGTTCTACTTTTCAAATAAATGCAAATGTGAGGGGATACAATGCTAATCAAGGAGCTTATCAAATGCTAAACCAAGGCTTTCCTAACCAAGGTTTCAATCCTCAAGGTTTTCCACCATACAACCAATTCCCAAACCAAGGTTTTCAACAACAAGGGTTCAATTTACCTCATCCACAAATGGACTTGGTTCTACAAAAATTAACCGATCATGAGTGAACCATGAAAGAAATGCAAGAGTCCACGGATAGGAAATTCGTTCAAATGTTTCAAGCCCTTCGTCCCCAAGGTGCTCTTCTTTCTACAACCGAAACAAAACCTAGAGCTAATGTGAGTGCTATTACTACACACATTGGAGCAACTCTAGTAGGACCTTCTATCCCTCCCCCAATTACTCCATCTACACCTCCTCTACCCCCATTTATTCCTCCTACTACCACGCCTAGTACTGGTTCGCCATTACCCTCTCCGCCACTGACTGAACAAATACCAAAGAAAAACCCTTCACCATCCCCACCTTCCACCTCTCAACCTTTGACATCTCAACCTTCACCTTCTACACCTAAACCTCCTAAGCCTAATATTCCTTATCCATCTCGGTTAGACAAGTGAAAATTGCTCAGTAAAGATGATGTTCAAGTTACTTCCTATTTGAAGATGATCTCCCAAATGAACTTTAACATTAGCCTTGTTGAAGCACTTGTCCAAATGCCGAAATTTGTTAAAGCATTCAAGGAATTGCTTAGTAAGAAGGAGAAGATGGTTGAGTTTGTCAATACCCGATTAAATGAGAATTATTCTGCAATACTTCTTAAAGAACTTCCTCTAGAAACTTGGAGATCCCGGTCGTTTTGTGCTACCTTGTACATTTTCCAAAATTGAAGAATTTACCGCCTTAGCCGATCTCGGGGCAAGTATAAATTTAATGCCATTAAGTGTTTGGAAAAAGTTATCATTACCCGATATTACACCAACACGGATGACTCTAGAGCTAGCAAATCGAACTCTCGCTTACCCCGTGGTATTGCCGAAGATGTTTTTGTTAAAGTTGGTACCTTCACTTTTCCGGTCGACTTTGTTGTTGTTGATTATGAGATGGATCCTCGTATTTCGTTAATACTTGGACGACCATTCTTGAGAACCGGAAAATCTTTAGTCGATGTTGCCGTAGGTGAATTAATTCTAAGGGTCGGGAATGATCAACAAGTTTTCAAGATGGGGAAGATTACAAGCAAATCCAATGGAAAATAATCGGCAAAAATGATTGATGTGCTTCAAGACGAGCTTGTTACAACTCCTTTAGAAAGTACAAAGCTTGATGATTTTGTGCTACATGACAATCCTCTTTTCGAGACTTGCTATGATAATCCACTTTTTCAAGACCATGTTAAAGATAATAATGATTTTCTTCCCGATTTGAGTGGTCCACCAATCTATGATGCTCCACCAATCTATGATGAATATGATGATGATTCTACTTCTTATTTGGATGATTATGATGATCTTACTTCCGAGTATGAAGGCATGCCAACTTATGATGACTTTGATGATGTTGACACTCTTTCGAGTGATTCGTCAAGTGTTTTGTCTTCTACTGATGCTTGTGCTCCTATTTTTTGAGGATCCTCCACAAACAAAGCTTGATGCTACTTTGGATGATTACTCATTTGAGGAAGATTTCGCCACCTTTATCAATACATACTTTTCTAATGAGCATGATTCTCCTCCTTTAGATTTTGATTATGGTCTCTACCCTCCTTCGGATGCCAAGAAACCCGTTTAAAAGGAGAAGAAACCGGACGACACCAACATCCGTAGTACTTATGTTTTGACACCTCTCTTTCCACCTTCTTCGGATGAGATTGTGCGGTTTATGGGCGAATCTTCAAGGCCTACTGAGTGTCAGTCTTATTTTCCCCTAAATGAAAAGGTGTTCGATCCGGGTATCACACTTTTTGATCCATCTCAGTATCCATCTGATGAAATAAAAGGAAAGACTTTTGGAAAATATGGAGCTAGGCTTTCACTTCATCATACTTTCTACCACTGTGCTCAACTTTTGCTTAAGAGAACCTCCCATACTCTTCTTTAGATTGTGCTCTTCACCATAGGCTTGTGCTACTTGATGGATGAAAACCATGTATTTGACCCCGACGGATTTCTGTTAAAATTCTTACCATAGTACTCAAGGTCGAGTCAGCTCACGACTCGGTGAACCAAAACAAGCGCTTCTCGGGAGGAAACCCGATGATCTATCCTTTATTATCCCTTTTTAAAATAAGTGTAGGGGGAGACCCTAGTATGTATTTGTTGTTTTCTTTCTTATCATGTGAAGGGATTCGAGATTTCAAAGTTCCAATTTTGATGACTTTTGACGACCCATGATTCCGTGTACCCGTCTTCCCGATTTTATCCTAAACTCTTTTGATTCACTATTTTCTAGTCTTCAATATCAAAATAGGAATCACTTTAGTTGTCTCTTCTTTAGCAAGATTTAAACAAAGTGCACAATGTCCTAAGTGTAGGGGATTTTACTCCCACACGCTTAAACATTGAGGACAATGTTTATCTTAAGTGTAGGGGGACTTCTATCGAAGTTAAGTGAGCTTTTCCATGAATTTGTCCTCATTTTAACCGGAAAATTGATTTTTCCATCATATTTCAAAATTTTTAATCTATTTTGTCCTATTAGTATTTTCTTTTGTTATTGTTATTTTCGTTAATAAAATGGTTTTAATGAGTTTAGATGTCTTTGATATATTAGGCCCGTCGTGAATATTTTGACTCAACCCGAGTTTAGTTATCCAAGTTTACTCTAGCTAGTATCCTTAATGTGTTTAAATCAAGTTTTGCTAGACTTTTATATAGGGAACTTTAAAACGGGAAAGTCTTAACTCATACGGGTTTAAGAACAAGAACTTTTCGCAAGTTCCTATAATTGATCCTAGAAAGTCGTTTATCAAGGGAACTTTAAAATGCAAATTCTAAACTTGAATAAGTCTAAGAAGTTGCAAGATCCTATAGATGAATTGAAAACCCAAAAATTTGATTTAATAGGCTAAGCATCCACTAGTCTCATTCTTTGAGATTTTAAATTGTGGAGAACGAGAGATGATAGAGTCAATTATAAGTTTTGTATTATTTCATGAATTTATGTGAGTTAATTATGAGCTTTTTCTCCCATCGCTTGTTAATAAATAATTGTAATAAGTAAGGTCGTACGATTTTAAAAGTTACTTAGCTTATAGCACAAGATCGTTTAAAAGTTGCTAGGTATTAATTAGAGTTCATAGCCAAGGCATAACTTATCTAAGCGGGATGTGAAGATTGGTGAATTCGAAAAGGCCCTAACAAGGCATGAGGGCTACATTTTGTTGCTAATGATCCAAAGTGATGTGTAGAATCATTTATCAAAAATCAATATGAAGGATCGAGACACACGACGAAAAGCAAATACTCCCCTAAAGATCATGGAGAAGTCTATCCGAAAAGACCCCAACAAGGTACGAGGATAAATAGTTCCAAGTCCTAAAAGGAGGCGGATCATTGTATATCAAAATCCCAAATAAAGATTGGAGAAAATGAAGAAGTCGTGGTCCAAGTTTGAAGAATCTCTCAAAAACTTCAAGTGAAGAAATTCCTATTATGAAGAGAAGACCATTACTTTATGAACGTCTCTCAAGATCCGAAGTATGAAGTCAATGCAAATATCGATCCGATAAAGGTCTCAAATCGTGAAACGAGTTATGCCAAGATATGAACTTTATGAGGTTTCGAGAAGCAGTTTTAAAAGATTTTGTCCTTTAGATAACTATTGATTAAATCGTCCTACTTTATTTTCGGCCTAAATAAATTATCGAAAAAAGTCAACAATGCATCCTCGTGATCATTCAAGACAATAATAAAATATAAGAGATACACTTAGGAATAAGGGGGTCTAAGTGAATAATTGAGCCACATAGGTAAATGTTAGCTTTACTAACTTATAATAACAATGATATCGTTTTTAAGCTTGGTATGGGGAACGTGAAACTTGGAGGTGATAAACATTCATGACAACCAAAGCCCTAATGTAAGTCTTAGATTACTTTACTTGTTTCTTCCTTCAAGCATTTTGGCATTTTCTATGTTTATAGTTTCCTTAGGGTATAATGTTTAATAAAGGCCAAGGTGCGTTAATTATGATAGAGAATGTAAATCTTGCTTTGTAACTAATGCATTGCATGAGGGCATTGCAATGGTAAAGTGTAGGAGATTTAATAAGTGTGAAAACACTTATCCTTTTACCACTTAACTATAATAAAAACAAGACTAAAACGTGTATTTGATGTAATAAAAGTCGGAATGATGCGTCGTTTGTGTTTTTGTTTTATTTTAGGACCAAAATATGAAAAAGGAAGAAAAGACGGGATTTTATCGAAGAAAAAGACAAAAGACAAAGTCAAAAGATCAAGAGTGCAAAAAGAACGGAAGTCAAAAGCTTATTCTGAAGATTTATCGAACAAAAAGACTAAAGACAGAAGTTTAACGAAGTCGAAGAACCAAGTCTAATAATAGAAGAAAATTAGAAGACAAGTTCATTTTATCATTCGGCAAATCCCGAGACAAAGTCAAGAAAGACGAAGAAATTAAAAGACGAAAAGACAAAGTGAAAGAGAGAAGCAACCAACATCCTACCCTCCTCCTATATATACCCTCCTAATCCTTCACTAGGATGTGTTAGCTAGTTAGATAGTTTTATTTAAGTTTTAGGAGTAGATTAAATTACTTTCTCTCTCTAGATTTACTTTCAAGTTTTCAAGATTTTTCATCTTTAATCTTGTATTTGAATCTTTAATCTTCATCTTAAATTCAAGCTTTTTCATAAGCATTCTCATTCTACCTTTCTTATTTTTAATCTTGTTTTATTTGGTTATGTAGTTTGTTTAATCTTTATGCTTATTTTTTTATTGATGTGCTTATTCCATTATCCTTTTTTTGATGTGTTAGATTGTTTTAGCTTATTGTGCTTAGTGCTTTTTGTGTGATTTTCTTATTTTTAATTAAGTGTTTTAAATAGTTTAATCTTTTAAAAAGTTGATTTTAAATATTTAGATTACTTAGTGTTTTTAAAGTTTTTGATTTGTGGCTTATTAGCTTTTTCTTAAAATTATTTTGGTTAAGTTTTTGGTTAAGTGCTTATTAGTTTTGAGCTTATTTTTATGTTATCTGGGTTTTATAAACCCTTATCCCGAACTAGATCTTACTACTATATTCCAACTTAGCAAATTTTCTTTCCATCCAAAATAGCTTTACATTCCGGATTAAGTCATGCATCCTTCATTCCGGATTGTGTGAACATCAAATATTCCGAATTGAGTGAGAATTTTGCGCATTTCGGATTAAGTATAGAAACTTATTCCGGATTACGTGTGTAACACATATTCCGGATAAGGTTTAAAAACCCATATTCGGATTGTGGTCACTTCTTTATTCTAGATAAGTTCTAGTTTGCTTGATTCTGGATTGTGTCCTATAATCTCATTCCGGATTACTTGTGTAACCCATATTCCGGATTAAAGGTGTGCTACGGATTCCGGATTATGTAAGTTTTTGCATTATTCCGGATTGTGTGTATATCCAGGATTCTGAACTATTTGCTCAACACCCATTCCGAATTAGGTGGGATTAGGGCATTCCGAATTATGTGTGGATTGGGGATTCCGACTTAGGTTAAACATTTGGTATTCCGACTTAAGTTCTATTTTAGTTTCCCGAATTGTTTTTAAACTTAAATTTTCCCGCCATTTTTACTTAGCTTCATTTTAACTTGTTTTGTCTTAGTTAATTTTAAATTTATGTTTTTAAAGCTTTAAATTTTAAAGTTTACATTTTATAAAGTTATAATTTTTAAAATTTAATTAAGTTTTTAAACTTACTTTATTTCTTATATATCTTGTCATTTACTATTAAAGTCTTCATTTTTAGTTTAAAAATAGATACTTAACTTTCTTCATTTTTAACAAGAACAAATGAGTCACACATTTAACCTTGATCAATTCGATTAGACCAATTCAAAGAACAATAAAAATTCAGTTATTACAAAGGCTGCCCAAAAGCTCAAGCTTCCTCTGCCCCTCAACTATCACAAGGACAACCTCAGAGCTCAAGAAAAAGGAAAAACCCAATATGGCCACTTATTTAGAAGTTGGCCATAAAGGATGTGATTGTTGATGGAATGTTCAGAAATCGGGTGCTACCGAAAGAAATCACCAAGCCTGTTAATGGCCAAGCTTACATAGAAGTAGAGAAGGGGATGACCTTCATGAACAGAAACTGTGACTATGCCTTCCAGAGGGAGAGTAAGCTACATCTTGCATCCACTATTCAGCTAATTAAACTCAAGCAATGTCTCTTACGAAACTGCAAGTATGCAAGTGAATTCGAATATGAGATTGAGCTCATCATCAACTCAAGAGCTAACAAAGTTGAAGCAAAGAGGATCTGTCACCAGAACCTTGACCATTGAAGAACCTTTTTATTTTTATTTTTTTTCACCCATGGGTGCTCATTAATAGGTTAGGTTCTTTTAATAAAAGTTGAGGTATGTTTGTTAAATTATGTGTAAGAAGAAGTTGTGTACTCACTAACAATAATTATAGACTTAGTATAATTTATAAATAAATATGGGGAGATTATTGGGCCAATGAAAGTTGTAACTATGGCCCAGTCCAGATTTGTTTAATATAGACTAGGTTTTATGAGTCGCTGTGAAGACCAGTGACTGGGAATAGACCAGCTAAAGGCAAAGCCTTAGTTGGCACACCAGAAACATTCAAGTCAAAGATAACGCCAAAGAAGTCGAAGATTATCTGAAGTCATACTCACTAGTGGTTATGGACAAGCTGGGATGTAGAAGGAATGTACTGGTGTCCAAGGATCAATGAGATGACAATACTCAGAGATCACTTACAACCCTTTTGAAAACCGAGCAAGCAGAGACTTTCATTTCCTTTATAGTTTAGGCGGGAGAATATCTAAAGTACTCTGGGAGGGACAAAGTGGAGATTCAAGATAAAGCCTAGTACGACCTAGTGGGATAAAGTGAACAGTTGGAAAAATAGTTCACCTAAAGTTGGTTAAAGGAATGTCTCCTTATATACATGCATTTAATGTTGTGTACCACTTCCATTCAGAAGTGGACCCGTACCAACTACTCCCACTAAGGTAACATCCACGTGCCACTATAAATCGGAGGGAGAATGAAGACCTCAATCCTTGTGCTTAGAATTATTATCCAAGTCTTTTATCCTATTTGAACCTCTGAGTCTCTCAGTTGTTAATAACTGCAAAATTATTAAATTCGTTTCTCTCACGACTCGATTCGAATTGACAATGGATTTTAGTGCGACTCAGTTGTTCTTGGTAAAAAGAAAGAAAATTGTTGTTGATTATCTATTTTAAACTAAAAATGAAAACTTTAAAGATATAAACTAAAAATAAAGGAAATTAAACAATTTTAAAACTTTATAATAAGTAAAATTGAAAATAAAATGAAGTAAATCACTTTAAAAGAAAGTTTAATAAAAATTTGCGCGAAAATGTAAACTTAAAAATAATTCGGAAAACAAGTTTTAAAACATAATTCGGAATAAAAGTGGTATGCAATCCGGAATGTGGCACCTAATTCTAATCCGGAATACCAACTAACCTAAACTAGTTCGGAATGCCAAATAACAAAATAATTCGGAATGCATGCATAACCTAATTCGGAATACAAAATTGCCAAGTAATTTGGAATCCATATCATTTATGCAATCCGAAATCCACATTTAAGATGTAGTTCGGAATGTCAGTTATTACCCTAATCCGGAATGTTTGATGGACATGTAATCCGAAATCCGTATGTCACACCTAATTCGGAATCCAGGATGTGATAGTAAATCGGAATGCATGAAATTTACATAATTCGGAATATCAATACAAAAACTAATTCGGAATTTAGTTGGCACATATAATTCGGAATACTAAGAACATGTAAGTCGGAATAAATACAAAATACTCTAAGTTGGAAAAAGAGGGTCTCTTAATCCGGGAAAAACAAAAATAAGCTAAAACCAAATAAGCACTTAACCAAAAACTAAACCAAACTAATTTTAGAAAAAGCGAAATAAGACACAAATGAAAAACAATAAAAACACTAAATAAGCAAAATATTTAAAATCAACTTTTAAAAGATTAAACTATTAAAAGCACTTAATTAAAAATAAGACAAACACAAATTAATCAATAAGACCAGTAAGCAAAAACCATCAAACACATGAAAACAATAAGAACAATCAAATAAGCACATCAATAATCAAATAAGAATAAAGATCAAACAAACTACATGATTAACCAAATCAAACAATAGATTTTAAAACAAGAAAGGTAGAATGAGAATGATTATAAAAAGCTTCAAATTAAGATGAAGATTAAAGATTCAAATACAAGATTAAAGATTAAAAGCTTCAAAACATTAAAGAAAAGCTAGAGAGAGAAAGTAATTAACCTACTCCTACTCCTAAACTAATCTATCTAATAATGAAAAATTTGTTACAAATGATGGAAAATGAACTATATATAGTGGAGGAGTAATGTGGTGTTGTTGCTTCCTTTTTCTCTTTGTCTTATCGTCTTTTTAATTTATTCGTCTTTCTCGACTCTGTCTCGGGATTTGTCGAATGATAAAATGAACTTGTCTTCTAATTTTCTTCTTTTATTAGATTTGGTTCTTCGACTTCGTTAAACTTCCGTCTTTGGTCATTTTCTTCGATAAATCTTCAGAATAGGCCTTTGACTTCTGTTCTTTTTGCACTGTTGATCTTTTGACTTCGTCTTTTGTCTTTTTCTTCGATAAAAGCCCGTGAAAGCCCGTGTTTTCTTCCTTTTTCATCTTTTGGTCCTAAAATACAATAAAAACACAAACCACGCATAATTCCGACTTTTACGACATTAAATACACGTTTTGGCTTGGTTTTTCCTTGTTTTAAGTGGTAAAAGGATAAGTGTTTTCACACTTATTAAATCCCCTACACTTGAACATTGCACTGCGCTCATGCAATACATTAGTTACAAAGCAAGATTTACATTCTCCATTATAATTAACCCACCTTGGCCTTTATTGAATACTACGACACTATGGAAACTAAAAAGATAGAACATTACAAAATGTTTGAAGGAAGAAACTAGTAAAGAGATCTAAGACTTACATTAGGGCTTTTGGTGTCATGAATGTTTATCACCATCAAGTTTCACGTTCCCCATACCGAGCTTAAAAACAAGATCATTGTTATTATAAGTTAGTAAAGCTATCACTTACTCATGTGGCTCAATTATTCACTTAGACTCCCTTATTCCTAGGTGTATCTCTTATATTTTATTGTTGTCTTGAATGATCACGAGGATGCATTTTTGACTTATTTCGATAGTTTATTTAGGCTGAAAATAAAGTAAGACGATTTAATCAATAGTTAGCTAAAGGACAAAATCTTTTAAAACTGCTTCTCGAAACCTCATAAAGTTCATATCTTGGCATAACTCGTTTTACGATTTGAGACCTTTCTCAGATCGATATTTGGCATTGACTTCATACTTCGAATCTTGAGAGACGTTCTTGAAATAATGGTCTTCTCTTCATAATAGGAATTTCTTCACTTGAATTTTCTGAGAGATTCTTCAAACTAAGACCACGGCTTCTTCATTTTCTTCAATCTTTATTTGAGATTTTGATATACAATGATCCGCCTCCTTTTCGGACATGGATCTATTTATCCTCATACCTTGTTTGGGTCTTTTCAGATAGACTTCTCCATGATCTTCGTGGAAGTAATTTCTTCTCGTCGTATGTCTCGATCCTTCATATTGATTTTTGATAAATGATTCTTCACATCACTTTGGATCTTTAGCAACAAAATGTAGCCCTCATGCCTTGTTTGGGCCTTTTCGGACTCGCCAATCTTCGCATCCCGCTTCAAAAGTTATGCCTTGGCTATGAAATCTAATTAATCCCGAGCAACTTTTAAACGATCTTGTGCTAGAAGCTAAGTAACTTTTCAGATCGTACGACCTTATTTATTGCATTTATTTATTTAACAAGACATGTGAGAAAAAACTTATAATTAACTCACATAAATTAATTAAAGAATATAAAACTTATAATTGACTCTATCATCTCTCGTTCTCCACAATTTAAAATCTCAAGTAATGAGACTCGTGGATGCTTAGCCTAATAAACCAATTAAGGTCCATATGGTTAAGGATACTCAGTAAACTCAAAGAAGTAAACTCGGGTTGAGTCAAAATATTCACGATGGGACTAATATATCAAATATATCTAAACTTTCTTACAACCATTTTATTTAAATAATTACTAAGAAAGAAAATAACAATAACAAAGGAAAATACTACTAGGCCAAAATAGATAAAAAAATTTGAAAAATGTCGAAAAATCAATTCACCTGTTAAAATGAGGACATATTCATGGAAAATCCCACTTAAGTTCGATAGAAGTCCCCCTACACTTAATATAAACATTGTCCTCAATGTTTAAGCATGTGGAAGTAAACTCCCCTACACTTAGGACATTATGCACGTTGTTTAAATCTTGTTAAGGAAGAGACAACTAAAGTGATTTTGTAACACCCCCAAATTTATACAACTCAATACAGCGGAAGACTAGTTGGTGTTACGGGATAGCACATTACTCACATGATAGACAACGCATAAAAATCGCGTCGTTTAATAATAAAAGCATTTCCATTCATAAATATCAAAGTTACATCGGTCCCAAGTCATATTATTTCATACAAAGTTTTACAAAATATTTGAATGGAAAATATCGTTTAAGTACGGGCCATGAATTCTTGTCGTCTTCCCGAGAATTACCTTCAAGTACCTGAGATAAAACATGTTAAAAGAAAAGGGTCAGCGATAACGCCGAGTGAATTCATAGAGTTTAATAAAATCTATCAATATAATATCAGTATAAAATTATTACTGAAAATCATTTTGTACAAATCATTTTAATAGGCCATAAAATAGCCAAAGTCATTTTATACAATTCTTCATCAAAATCATAATATAGGCGTTTGCCTTAAAAATCATTATACGAGCCAATGTCGTAAAAATATCATACAATACGTCTTATGACGTTGTATGAAAATAAAAACCGTTATATGAATATGGTTATGAAAACCAAAACACGAACATAATATCAATAGTATGACCCTGTATTGCTAGTCAGGCAATACATCGTAATTCGGTGCGTCAAGTAGTATTTCGTTAGTTTGGATTTTTATAAGCCGCATGACATTGTTACCTTACTAAACCAACAACGGGTAGCTAACCCGATACTCAATTTGCCCATCTAAAGTAGCGTGTCGTCAGAAAGGTCACGCTATGGAAATCTTCTCATACATAAATTCGCTTACCAATCAATGTGGCACGACGGGGATCAACCGTCAAGGCGCGGACTGGGGTGATCGTCCCCAAATAGTACTATTAAATGCATAAGCGTCTACCAAATCCCGGTAGTTCACAATTCATGCTAATGGGACTTTTAGTGACATAACCTAACTTTAATAATCCATTTTATTTCATCTATCGGGTCCTTTAATCATTTATCGAGTCATACAATCGGGTCATTCAATCATACGGGTCCAAATCAAATAAACAAACAATCGGGACAAATGGTGTCCTATTTTATAAAAACTAACATGTTATCTCCCTCGCGGGTTTATAAAACATTTCATAAAAACGTGTAAAAGAGTGCGAGGCTATGAACTCACGTTGATGTGGGAAGGCGGGTTATCGGCAATTCGGATGTACGATACGTGCTTTAATCACGGAAACCTAGACAAATAATACTCGTCTTAGACTCATGTCCAATGACTTTATAAAAATAACAATTATGTATACATATGATGATTATTTATATATGATGATCAAGTGGGATTACATATTCTCATTAACTCGTTTTAGTGTTTGCGTATTGGTATCTTTTTACTAGTTTACTAGTTTTACCTATTTACGCGTTTTAAGTCCAATCGAAGGGACGAGGTCAATCCATGTTATACTTATATTATCAGTATCTACACTTTATAAGTTGGGCCTAAATGGGTTAAGCCCAATAATAAGTTTATAAGTGTTTTAGTCCATTTTTGTTGTATTATTAGTCCAATAACGTTAATTTAGTCCGTTAACGTCCGTATGTCCTATTGTTCGGGTTTTATCGGTTTTTACTTGTTATACATGTTTATATATCAGTATATAAGTTTTATAAAGTTTACATAAGACGGGTCCAACCATCTAAGTTTTATTTAACAAAAACGTTAATTTTACGGTATTAGCCGAAAAACTCGTAAAAATCATGTTTATAGTTTTATAACTTATAAAACTTAACAAGTTACCATTTTTATAAAATGTCCACTTATTTACCATTGTACATATTTATATAAATGTATTATATAAGTTATTGGGTTTTAATTTATATTTTATACTATTAAATTTTGAGTGCTTATATAATAGTATTATACTTTAATTTCCAAAATCTGATTTTTATCTTCACTTTCACCAAAACTGCCATATCTAGAGTTCTATATGGAGATAGAAGCTCAAATTTTTATCACATAAACTAAATGATATGTGCTCCATTTAACTCTTCTATAGCTACTGTTGAATCATCCTCTAAGTATTTTCTAAAAATCGTCCAATACAGTGAACTCAGATTTGTACCTTAAACTTGTTTTGGTCATATCTCACTCATTACAATGATTCCATCGCATGGACAACTCTCACATGTGCACAAGACTCATAGCTTACTGTATATCAATTATACTTCATCATTTTATCAGTTCATGACATGTTTCTTTACTGTTTTTATACAGCCTATTATTTAAACAAGATTTACCCATTTTACATGTAGTTTTTCCATCTTTTTACCCATGTTTATCAAATCTATCAACACCAAATTCCCACATAACATTTTTATCATCATATAATCATCATATAAATATACAATAGGAAATAAAATACATGTTTACATAATCAAAATAACAAGAAGATGAGGAGGACAATCTTTATACCACCATGTTGATATAGGTTGTGATTTGGACATGGATTTTGATGGAGAAACTTGTGCATAACCAAGACCATCTTCAAGACCACCAATCTTCATATACTCCTTGTGGAAAATCAGCCTTAGTACTCCATGGAAACTCCTCCTTGGATGTTATAAGCACCACCAATCAATAGGGTTTCAAAGGGGCTTCAACATATGTGTAAATAACACATGATTTTGTGGTGGAATCAAGATCAAAATTGGGTGTTTTTGGGTGAGATATGGACGAAATCCTAGAGAGAGGAAGAGAGGATTTAGCTTGTTTTGCATGGGTGGAAATGGGAAGAGTGGTTTTGGTTTGTTGTTTTGATGTAAGCTTGGCTTACTTTGTAAGCTAAGTAACAAGTGTAGTATGGAAGCTAGTTACTTGACACATAATGGGTTTGTGGCTTTATTTTAGCCATCCTTGAGTGGGGGTGGGGCAAAAATGGTTTTGTCTCATCCCCATTTATTTACGGGTACTACTTGATTCTAGTTTCCTCGATTTGCGTGCCCTCGGGTCGTTTTACGAAAAACGTTTTTATAAATTATGAATCAACGGCACAAAACGAATCTAATAAAAATTGTCTCACCAAAAACGGAGTTCGAAAACGTAAATACGTAATCCTAAGGTTTCCGGTTTAGTCGTAAAGGACGTTAAAATAAAATCGTAAGTCCTAATTTCTTCTCGTAAATTTGTGAGTTTACGAACTAACACAAATTTAAAACTCCAAAATAATATTCACGGATAAATTTATTTTCTGAAATGCCAGACTGTCACCAAAGACGGTGTATGTAAACGTAAGCACGTAACGTTGAATCCTCCGGTTTGGACGTATTCGATGCTACTACAAGACGTAAATCCAAATTTCTTCCCAAAAATAAGTGAGTTCATATTGTAACATTAAAATAATGTTTTCAAATTAATATTGAGAATAAAATATCAACCATAAATTGACTGATTGTCACAGCATTTACCCCTAAACAGGATCTTTGTCCTCAAAGATCATCTTACTACTCGCTTCTTATAGAGTTAAAGCCATGTGGGTATTTCCTCCACATTCGGTCTTTTCTCACAAGTGTAATTCATTACAATACGCGAGTTTCATCAAACATAACTACGGGAATAAGATCAGGCTAAATGTTGACTTACTTTCTCTATCCATGATGTTCACGGGTTTCTGATGAATGCAACTTTTCGCCGATCTAAGCTTTACTAAGAACAATCATATTTTCACTTGATAGATATTCCATCAAGTTTGATTTACGAAACATAATTCACGCAGTTCTTGAAGTCCTAGGGTAGATCCAGCTTATATGCCTTTCAATCCCATCTTTTTACATCATCTCAATGGTCCCATACAACGGGGACTTATATCCCATGATTTGTCAGATCATGAATTCATTTTTCCGAGGTTAAAAATTTTGGCATAACTTCGCTACCCATTTGGCACTTCAAGATCTACATTTCATATCCACATAACTTCCTGCCCATTACCGGCAGTCAATAATCAGATCCTAATTTCAACAATCATTTCAGATCTCGCGGGTCGGGTATTTTGTAAGGTTAGGTTCGCCATCATAGGAAACCTTAAACCTAAAAGACATGTCCAACTCACAATGGGTGTATGTCGGGTGTCTTCATCTCAACTCCTGCTTACAGATGATCTAATATTTAGATCCTAACAAGATTCGATCTCAATCCTAATATGATGATTATCAATGATAATCCTTCCAAAGGAAAGCGATTATACGGTTTATTACTAAAGGTCATTCATTCAAACATAAAACAACACTTATATTACTTTGTATCGTTACTTTACCTCGTCCCTTCGATTGGGGTGGTACATAGTACTCTCATCAAGGTTCGTTCTCAATGATTTCTGAGCAAATCTCTAGAAATTCGATGCGAAGCGAGGATCTTGATAAAGATGTTCGATACAGGCACACTATGTTTACATAACTCTTTTGCATTTATCATTAACGGGAATGATATTAGCAGATTTGGTCAGTCTGTCGACGATGACCCAAATCGAATCAAATTCAGATGATGACCTTTGCAATAGCTAGACGTTTACTAATGTATGAGGCTATGTCTGCCTTCATAATTGTCATTAGTACAACTTCTTCAGACAAAGATACTTTTAGTCATAAATGACATAAATAGAATACTTATACTTACAAATTCTAACATAACTATATCTCACAATCTCCATATTTAGGCAACCACAAGTGGCTTTTCATACATTTAACGCTATTGGCTTCTCTATTTTAATGGTTCACATTAGCCGCGAACCTCTTTTTATTATCTATATTATCCTTTTTACAATCATCGGCTATTTTTAAATTGTTCGGCAATTTATTTTGCACCTTCATTATTAAGGAACATGTCCTAATTGGTTCTTTATCTTTTATACATAATGTGTCAGTAATTACGTTCACTTTCCTGATGAAATAAATATCACAACCGTATTTACTCAAAATTCTTTCTTCATATCTTCTATGTTTTAGTTTCGTCTTTACTATCATTTTTATCCGTTTCACTCAATCTGTCTAAAGCGTCGATAATTATTATAATTAATTAAATAATTATTAATTATTTTTTTTATGAAGCGTAAACGTAAAAGTTTTAAATTTCTTAGTTCGACCAATTATACAAAATTTTCAAAAATAAATTTGAATTTAATTAACAGGATTTTTGTTGATTTATCGAAAATATTTAATAAGATTCGTAAATGTTCGGAAAAACCTTTGTTTACACTTTGGTCAAAGTTTTCTTAGTTTGAAAAGTAAAAATTATCGTTTCAAATTTCAAGTTATGGTTTAAATGGGTTTCCTCAATCCTTCTTAGGTTGTCTTAAGGTATGCAAAAACATTTACCCCTAAACAGAAGTTTAGTTAAATGTTTTGGTTATAAGAGAATGATCCCTTAAAATCCTTTGTTAAAACATTTGTCAAAACATATTTCCATTTCTTTTTAGTATAACTCAAAGTCTTAAAAGGGCTCTTAATTTTTGAAGAGTCAATATAGATTCCATTATCTATTACTCACATGGTCAATTAATATAAAGGATTTAGTATTTAATCACATGTTAAATATTCAAGATACTGGTTTTTATCGTTCGGCCAATTCAGGGCAATCTATAAATAATTATTAACTCATTCTTATTCTTATAAACAAATAAATGGTCCTTAATGATCACGAGCATGAATTTATCAAATTACAGCCTACACACGTGATTCATCAAATTATGAATGCTACATGTGCATTGATCAATCCAAACGACATCACATGAAACTCATAATGTTCATTACAAGTACCGGATGTAGTGAATGGAATAGATAATCTTTTTCGCAGACGCGAAGTTGATGATAACCATGCCATGGATCAAATTGCTAGAACCTTGTAAATGATCGAACAAATCTCCCATTTCGAGTTATGGATTTCGTTTTCGATTGTCAATTTACTCAGTTCACAGTAATCTATAAATATAAGGAATGATAACACCATAGCTCTTCAGGATGACAGGCTTGGTATAATAAAATTTTTCTCCGACAACTCTCAGTTGTACGGTAATTCCTTTAATTTAGATGGTGCTGACGTACAGTGCACAAGCCATAGGTGCAGCACCAGGAATATAATCAAATACCAAATTCTACTTGCCTTAATGGCGAAAGTCTAGGTAATTCATTAACAAACACCTACTAAAGTTTCAAATAACAGAATTATCTTTTCAATAAATTCATATTAACTTCTTTCTAGATTATAATATCTATTACTAATTCACAATCATTCACGGTATAATCTTAAGTCTAAAAGCAGGATACGGCCACCTATCGGGAATTATTTAAATCACTTTTGATAATCAACATCTTATCATTTAAGGGAATTCAATTCGAGTTCCCATCAATTAAGACAATGTCGTCATGTCACAATCAATCAATCCATTCTACGGGCACTATCAACTTTCCAGTTTCATTGCCGTCGATAAGATGTGAGCTTCTCAAAAGACTAACAATAACTCGTAATCCTTCGCAAATTCAAGGATATATGAAGACACAACTACCATCTAAAGAGTAAGGTTAACGCATAATCTATGCGGGAGAATTTCAAATCAGATACAGACGAAAACATTTAACGAATATGAATATATACCATGTTTTCATAATTTGAGTACGCATTCGAAAGCTCCTCGGATCGTTACCCAGGTCATTCAAATGAAATCAAATCAAAAGAGATGATAGGAATGTCGATACATCTAGTCGGGTATCAACACTCGGTAATCAAATACTTTTCCTAAGAATCTCACTACGGGAGAATTGGACAAGAAGGGAATATCAATTGTCAAATAAGACAAGTTCCACAGATGAGTAATTTCGACTCAGAAGAATAGATGCTACAGGAACATATGTAGGTTTCCCTAACATTATGTCCTTATTTTTCACTTCTCGCAGATCTCATAAAATTTTATCTTTCACATCTTCAAAGAAAATGTAGTGTCTATTCATTAGTTTTATGGTGACTACTAATCAGTCTTGCATGGTCCATTCCAAATTTTATGTAGGCGCGCAACTATATACAATTTCAAGATTAACGATGCAATACTCAGTTCGTCAAAATTTTATCATCATGTTTATAAAAAAACATTTTCATGCTTAATTCTTAAATAAGAATCAAAAATAAATTTACAAAGATAATCCTTGTTATGAAAACAATTAGGTTTTCTAAGGTGTTTTATAAACAACTTCATTTCGATAACAATCACTTATAAACCTTACTTTGAATAATGCATATAGTGATGAAAATTCAATTTTTCTCAATGGATACGGTTTTATCTTATAAAAACAATGAGTGATCTGCAAAAGAGTGATGAAAGCTTGTTCACCAAGAACTAACTACAATATAATAGGAAATGAGCTTAGCCAAATAATCACGAGGTTCATGATCTCGATGGCACTCACGAATACAAAGAGAATAATCCACAACGTAACTCAATTCGAGATGAGTACTTGTTCAATGGTTGCCTTACTAATGCGAACACTAGGATGAAGCAATAAAAGATAGATAACATCGATATATGTAAGATTTAGCAATCAAAGGTAGTCTTTTTTTTCATTAATCACAAACAAGTCAAAATTGTACCGTAACACATTACGTGTCACTATGTCATACAATTCTCAGAACTCATCCTACCAACTGATATCTCAGTTAAGTTAGGGATATTTAAAAGATAACATAATGAATACTAATCTACAAGAGTCATTAGGTGTTCCACATGTCCCGGAAGATCCATCGGTCTCAATTCAGAAGAAGATTTCTTCAATTTATTTCTTGGACACTGGGCATCCTCGTTAGTGGACAATGGTCTAGGAACAACCATCAACACAAACTAACAATCAATTAAATCCTTATAATTCAATCACAGAACTTAACGACTTCCTCTTAACAATCTCATATTCCATAGAAGTTAAATTTTACTTTATTCAAGTTTTAGCCAATTGTATACTCAATTTGATATCCTACCTCATTTTCCAATACTTTCAGCCTTATTTATAAACCTTAAAAGGGCAATAAAAGCTCGATATGAATCAACACTTAATTTCCGATCCTATCGCTCTTACTACAACAATTATCAAATGAGTCACTAGCATGAGATGACTCACACATTCAATTATACTTCTCGGAAAGGTATTAGTGGCATGAGGATTTTGGGTACTGGTTCCAATGACAGCCTCAAGTGCAACATTCACCCTTTCGATTTCAATTTAAGAATTGGATGACAATGAGTCAGATGACATCTTTCTAGGTGGTAATGTTTTGTCAAACTCCACTCTATAAGAAAAGATCGTCATGTCATCGACATCAGATTTAATCTCGCCAATTCTTCTTCAACATCACAATAAACTAATATCTACATTTCTACGAATATCGACCATTTGTTGGGATCATAAATATCCACAACTTGGTTTAGATCTAGGATAGCTAGAATTCCTACGAGAATAGATTCGATTAATTTACTAGGGGAGTTAGGGTTACTTGTGACAATCTACGTCGTATAAATACCTCGTATAAATATCAAAATAATCATCAAACAATCATGTAATCAATTTACATCATATATATATATATAATCCAAGTATATATATATATTAAAATAACACTTCTCAGTCTTGGCCTTGTCGGTAACTCGAGAATTCTTCGGCACGGTTATAGTCAAAAGATTTTTAGACATTTTAAGAAAAATGTTTATAGTTAAAAGATTTTGAAAAGTTTTATTCAAAACCTTGGTTTTAAAAATCTTTCATTCTCTATAACGAGAGCTATGGTACCAAACTGTAACACCCCCAAATTTATACAACTCAATACAGCGGAAGACTAGTTGGTTTACGGGATAGCACATTACTCACATCATAGACAACGCATAAAAATCGCGTCGTTTAATAATAAAAGCATTTCCATTCATAAATATCAAAGTTACATCGGTCCCAAGTCATATTATTTCATACAAAGTTTTACAAAATATTTGAATGGAAAATATCGTTTAAGTGCGGGCCATGAATTCTTGTCGTCTTCCCGAGAATTACCTTCAAGTACCTGAGATAAAACATGTTAAAAGAAAAGGGTCAGCGATAACGCCGAGTGAATTCATAGAGTTTAATAAAATCTATCAATATAATACCAGTATAAAATTATTACTGAAAATCATTTTGTACAAATCATTTTAATAGGCCATAAAATAGCCAAAGTCATTTTATACAATTCTTCATCAAAATCATAATATAGCCGTTTGCCTTAAAAATCATTATACGAGCCAATGTCGTAAAAACATCATACAATACGTCTTATGACGTTGTATGAAAATAAAAACCGTTATATGAATATGTTTATGAAAACAAAACACGAACATAATATCAATAGTATGACCCTGTATTGCTAGTCAGGCAATACATCGTAATTCGGTACGTCAAGTAGTATTTCGTTAGTTTGGATTTTTATAAGCCGCATGACATTGTTACCTTACTAAACCAACAACGGGTAGCTAACCCGATACTCAATTTTCCCATCTAAAGTAGCGTGTCGTCACAAAAGTCACGCTATGGAAATCTTCTCATACATAAATTCGCTTACCAATCAATGTGGCACGACGGGGATCAACCGTCAAGGCGCGAACTGGGGTGATCGTCCCCAAATAGTACTATTAAATGCATAAGCGTCTACCAAATCCTGGTAGTTCACAATTCATGCTAATGGTACTTTTAGTGACATAACCTAACTTTAATAATCCATTTTATTTCATCTATTGGGTCCTTTAATCATTTATCGGGTCATACAATCGGGTCATTCAATCATACGGGTCCAAATCAAATAAACAAACAATCGGGACAAATGGTGTCCTTTTTTATAAAAAATAACATGTTATCTCCCTCGCGGGTTTATAAAACATTTCATAAAAACATGTAAAAGAGTGCGAGGCTATGAACTCACGTTGATGTGGGAAGGCGGGTTATCGGCAATTCGGATGTACGGTACGTGCTTCAATCACGGAAACCTAGACAAATAATACTCGTCTTAGACTCATGTCCAATGACTTTATAAAAATAACAATTATGTATACATATGATGATTATTTATATATGATGATCAAGTGGGTTTACATATTCTCATTAACTCGTTTTAGTGTTTGCGTATTGGTATCTTTTTACTAGTTTACTAGTTTTACCTATTTACGCGTTTTAAGTCCAATAAACATATTATAAGTTCTTTAACTTGTATCAATCCATGTTATACTTATATTATCAGTATCTACACTTTACAAGTTGGGCCTAAATGGGTTAAGCCCAATAATAAGTTTATAAGTGTTTTAGTCCATTTTTGTTGTATTATTAGTCCAATAACGTTAATTTAGTCCGTTAACGTCTGTATGTCCTATAGTTCTGGTTTTATCGGTTTTTACTTGTTATACATGTTTATATATCAGTATATAAGTTTTATAAAGTTTACATTAGACGGGTCCAACCATCTAAGTTTTATTTAACAAAAACGCTAATTTTACGGTATTAGCCGAAAAACTCGTAAAAATCATGTTTATAGTTTTATAACTTATAAAACTTAACAAGTTACCATTTTTATAAAATGTCCACTTATTTACCATTGTACATATTTATATAAATGTATTATATAAGTTATTGGGTTTTAATTTATATTTTATACTATTAAATTTTGAGTGCTTATATAATAGTATTATACATTAATTTCCAAAATCTGATTTTTATCTTCACTTTCACCAAAACTGCCATATCTAGAGTTCTATATGGAGATAGAAGCTCAAATTTTTATCACATAAACTAAATGATATGTGCTCCATTTAACTCTTCTATAGCTACTGTTGAATCATCTTCTAAGTATTTTCTAAAAATCGTCCAAAACAGTGAACTCAGATTTGTACCTTAAACTTGTTTTGATCATATCTCACTCATTACATTGATTCCATCGCATGGCCAACTCTCACATGTGCAAAAGACTCATATCTTACTGTATATCAATTCTACTTCATCATTTTATCAGTTCATGACATGTTTCTTTACTGTTTTTATACAGCCTATTATTTAAACAAGATTTACCCATTTTACATGTAGTTTTTCCATCTTTTTACGCATGTTTATCCAATCTATCAACACCAAATCCCCACATAACATTTTTATCATCATATAATCATCATATACATATACAATAGGAAATAAAATACATGTTTACATAATCAAAATAACAAGAAGATGAGGAGGACAATCTTTATACCACCATGTTGATATAGGTTGTGATTTGGACATGGATTTTGATGGAGAAACTTGTGTATAACCAAGACCATCTTCAAGACCACCAATCTTCAGATACTCCTTGTGGAAAATCAGCCTTAGTACTCCATGGAAACTCCTCCTTGGATGTTATAAGCACCACCAATCAATAGGGTTTCAAAGGGGCTTCAACATATGTGTAAATAACACATGATTTTGTGGTAGAATCAAGATCAAAATTGGGTGTTTTTGGGTGAGATATGGACGAAATCCTAGAGAGAGGAAGAGAGGATTTAGCTTGTTTTGCATGGGTGGAAATGGGAAGAGTGGTTTTGGTTTGTTGTTTTGATGTAAGCTTGGCTTACTTTGTAAGCTAAGTAACAAGTGTAGTATGGAAGCTAGTTACTTGACACATAATGGGTTTGTGGCTTTATTTTAGCCATCCTTGAGTGGGGGTGGGGCAAAAATGGTTTTGTCTCATCCCCATTTATTTACGGGTACTCCTCGATTCTAGTTTCCTCGATTTGCGTGCCCTCGGGTCGTTTTACGAAAAACGTTTTTATAAATTATGAATCAACAGCACAAAACGAATCTAATAAAAATTGTCTCATCAAAAACGGAGTTCGAAAACGTAAATACGTAATCCTAAGGTTTCCGGTTTAGTCGTAAAGGACGTTAAAATAAAATTGTAAGTCCTAATTTCTTCTCGTAAATTTGTGAGTTTATGAACTAAAAAAAATTTAAAACTCCAAAATAATATTCACGGATAAATTTATTTTCTGAAATGCCGGACTGTCACCAAAGACGGTGTATGTAAACGTAAGCACGTAACGTTGAATCCCCCGGTTTGGACGTAGTCGATGCTACTTCAAGACGTAAATCCAAATTTCTTCCCAAAAATAAGTGAGTTCATATTGTAACATTATAATAATGTTTTCAAATAAATATTGAGAATAAAATATCAACCATAAATTGACGGATTGTCACAGATTCCTATTTCAACATATGTGGATATAACCGGAAAGACGGGTACACGGAATCACGGGTCGTCAAAATTCATCAAAAGTGGATCTTTGAAAGCTCCAATCTCTGCACATCATAAGAAATAAAACAACAAACACCTACGTGGCTCCCCCTACACTTATTAGGAAAACGGATAAAAAGGAAAGATACTCGGGTTGCCTCCTGAGAAGAGCTTTTTTTTAACCGAGTCACGAGCCTGACTCGACCCCGAATTAATGGTCCATGGGGAAGCCTCTACTGTAATACCGGGATCAAAAATCTTGTCCTCGGTCCCGGAGGAATATAATAAATGAGAGGCCGGAGTATACGTCTTGAACGGTAGAAAAGTCCTCTCAATATAAGAAAAGTAAGTGAGGTCGTGATCCACGGGAGCTGGGGTGGGTAAAGGAAGCAAATTGTTATCCCCAAGACAGTTGATGGTCACTAAGCGGCAAAGCCGTAAAGGTGTCAATAATAGAATGGTCAATGTTACCTCCCGGGTCAAAGCACTCATCCTCATTTCCCGGTATGAAATGGGGAGAGTAAAACTGATACATCACCCGCTTGGGCCTGCACGCGGTAGGACGGGGTGGCAACATATTATGAGAAGTATAAGAACAAATACCTTCAACCCCGTCACCTTTCCAGTAGGGTCAAATCTCTCCACCTCCGCGATAGGAGGTGGCAAGACTAACAAAGTATACTCATCAACAACAAGAGAGTCAGGGCTATCAATGTCTACAGTCCCCTCTTCAAAGAGAGGATTCACCTCACTAGAGATGTAGGCGTCATCTAAATCAAATAAAGGGTTCGAATAAATCTTGAAATTTTCCTTTGGAACGTCTTCATCGGATAGTGACTCGTCATCACTAGAAGTAAAATCATCATCAAGAGCAAAAAGAGGATTAGAGAAAGCCAAAGAATCATCTCTCAAGGTGTCGGTGGGAGGGACGTCATCACAAGAAATCACATCACACTCATCGTAACTGTCGGATGTCACCTCAGATTCAGTTGGGATCGGGACAAGGTTATAGGCACTAGACTTTATGAATTCGTCTGATTCCTTTGTAGGAATTGTGATAATATTCTCACCCCTAGGATGGGCGAATTTACGGGCTCCGTAGCCGGCAAGACGAGAGAAGGAAGTACGATTGCACTAGACGAAGGATGTCGAGCAATAAGATCTCGCAAAGAAATAGTACTCTCCTCGTAATCATCATAATAAAAGGGACGCACAAGAGGAGGAGTATAAGCATCCATATTCGATATTTGCTCTTGTCTATTTTCCTCTTGCAAATGAGCTTTTAGTCTCTCTAATTCTTCTTGAACTTTAAGAAGCTTATTCAAAATAGTGGCTCGTGGTTCGTCACAAACTAAAAAAGAGGGTTGATGATCAAGGGAGTAATGTGGGGGCTCATAATGATCAAGACCGGAGTTATAACACGGATTAAGCTCGTAATAAGTCAATGATTGACATGAAAAAGTATCATGAGGGCCCCCCACAACTGTTGCAACACGGGCATTGAGAAAAACCTGGTGCATTTTGCAGATACGGATCGTTATTTATGGAAGAGGGTGAGATAGTGTCATTAGAGGTGAAGTATGAGTTGATCGAATTGCAAAATGAAAAATGTCCAAATTCGTAATTAGGGATATCCATTCCGCACCGTTCGCATGAACACCATTGACAGGACTGACTACCAGAACATGGTCTTCCACACCCTACACAATTAACATACGAATCCTTTAAGAATGAAACATAATAGAGGATTAAGAGGAATATTTTTGGATGCAAAAATTTTGAAAAATAAATGCTTTGTATGATTTTTTAATTTTTTTTGGATTTTTGAAATTTTTTATTTTTTTTTGGATTTTTGAATTTTTTTTGAAATTTAAGCAAGAAAAATAACGTTCAAAAGTGAACGGATCCCAGAATCTAACGGGTCTCTCATAAAAAACCGTTAATCTTCACGAAAAGAGCCGGCAGCGGCGCCATTTTAATGACTGAAAAATTATTAAATTCGTTTCTCTCACGACTCGATTCGAATTGACAACGGATTTTAGTGCGACTGAATTGTTCTTGGTAAAAAGAAAGAATATTATCGTTGATTATCTATTTTAAACTAAAAAAATGAAAACTTTAAAGATATAAACTAAAAATAAAGGAAATTAAACGATTTTAAAACTTTATAAAAAGTAAAATAGAAAAAAAATGAAGTAAAACACTTTAAAACAAAGTTTAATAAAAATGGCGGGAAAATGTAAATTTAAAAATAATTCGGAAAACAAGTTTTAAAACATAATTCGGAATAAAAATGGTATGCAATCCGGAATGTGGCACCTAATTCTAATCAGGAATACCTACTAACCTAAACTAGTTCGGAATGCCAAATAACAAAATAATTTGGAATGCATGCATAACCTATAACACTCTCAATTTTCGTATCGGTACAGGGGAAGGGTCTTTCAGAGTGTTACGGGATAGCACAATAACTCCAATCATATACAACACATAAAAATGGTTGTACAAGGTTTAACATACATTCATTCGATAAAAAGTTTTAAAGCGTACAACAGGTCCCAAATTATACAGGTCATTAAGTTTACAAAACATAGATCGAATGAACATTTTTAATATTATGTTTACATTTTATAAAGTTATAATTTTTAAAATTTACCTTTAATTAAGTTTTTAAACTTACTTTATTTCTTATATATCTTGTCATTTACTTTTAAAGTCTTCATTTTTAGTTTAAAAATAGATACTCAACTTTCTTCATTTTTAACAAGAACAAATGAGTCACACATTTAACCTTGATCAATTCGATTAGACCAATTCAAAGAACAATAAAAATTCAGTTATTACAAAGGCTGCCCAAAAGCTCAAGCTTCCTCTGCCCCCTCCACTATCACAAGGACAACCTCAGAGCTCAAGAAAAAGGAAAAACCCAATATGGCCACTTATTGAGAAGTTGGCCATAAAGGATGTGATTGTTGATGGAATGTTCAGAAATCAGGTGCTACCGAAAGAAATCACCAAGCCTGTTAATGGCCAAGCTTACACAAAAGTAGAGAAGGGGATGACCTTCATGAACAGAAACTGTGAGTATGCGTTCCAGAGGGAGAGTAAGCTACATCTTGCATCCACTATTCAGCTAATTAAACTCAAGCAATGTCTCTTACGAAACTGCAAGTATGTAAGTGAATTCGAATATCAGATTGAGCTCATCATCAACTCAAGAGATAACAAAGTTGAAGCAAAGAGGATCTGTCACCAGAACCTTGACCATTGAAGAACCTTTTTATTTTTATTTTTTTTCATCCATGGGTGCTCATTAATAGGTTAGGTTCTTTTAATAAAAGTTGAGGTATGTTTGTTAAATTATATGTAAGAAGAAGTTGTGTACTCACTAACAATAATTATAGACTTAGTATAATTTATAAACAAATATGGGGAGATTATTGGGCCAATGAAAGTTGTAACTATGGCCCAGTCCAGATTTGTTTAAATTAGACTAGGTGTTATGAGTCGCTGTGAAGACCAGTGACTGAGAATAGACCAGCTGAAGGCAAAGCCTTAGCTGGCACACCAGAAACATTCAAGTCAAAGATAACGCCAAAGAAGTCGAAGATTATCTGAAGTCATACTCACTAGTGGTTATGGACAAGCTGGGATGTAGAAGGAATGTACTGGTGTTCAAGGATCAATGAGATGACAATACTCAGAGATCACTTACAACCCTTTTGAAAACCGAGCAAGCAGAAACTTTCCTTTCCTTTATAGTTTAGGCGGGAGAATATCTAAAGTACTATGGGCTGGACAAAGTGGAGATTCAAGATAAAGCCTAGTACGACCTAGTGGGATAAAGTGAACAGTTGGAAAAATAGTTCACCTAAAGTTGGTTAAAGGAATGTCTCCTTATAGACATGCATTTAATGTTGTGTACCACTTCCATTCGGAAGTGGACACGTACCAACTTCTCCCATTTGAACCTCTGAGTCCCTCAGTTGTTAATAACTGCAAAATAATTAAATTCGTTTCTCTCACGACTCGATTCGAATTGACAACAGATTTTAGTGCGACTCAGTTGTTCTTGGTAAAAAGAAAGAAAATTGTCGTTGATTATCTATTTTAAACTAAAAAAATGAAAACTTTAAAGATATAAACTAAAAATAAAGGAAATTAAAATATTTTAAAACTTTATAATAAGTAAAATTGAAAATAAAATGAAGTAAAACACTTTAAAACAAAGTTTAATAAAAATTTGCGCGAAAATGTAAACTTAAAAATAATTCGGAAAACAAGTTTTAAAACATAATTCGGAATAAAAGTGGTATGCAATCCGGAATGTGGCACCTAATTCTAATCCGGAATACCAACTAACCTAAACTAGTTCGGAATGCCAAATAACAAAATAATTCGGAATGCATGCATAACCTCTAATTCGGAATACAAAATTGCCAAGTAATTTGGAATCCATATCATTTATGCAATCCGAAATCCACATTTAAGATGTAGTTCGGAATGTCAGTTATTACCCAATCCGGAATGTGTGATGGACATGTAATCCGAAATCCGTATGTCACACCTAATTCAGAATCCAGGATGTGATAGTAAATCGGAATGCATGAAATTTGCATAATTCGGAATATCAATACAAAAGCTAATTCGGAATTTAGTTGGCACATATAATTCGGAATTCTAAGAACATGTAAGTCGGAATAAATACAAAATACTCTAAGTTGGAAAAAGAGGGTATCTTAATCCGGGAAAAACAAAAATAAGCTAAAACCAAATAAGCACTTAACCAAAAACAAAACCAAACTAATTTTAGAAAAAGCGAAATAAGACACAAATGAAAAACAATAAAAACACTAAATAAGCAAAATATTTAAAATAAACTTTTAAAAGATTAAACTATTAAAAGCACTTAATTAAAAATAAGACAAACACAAATTAATCAATAAGTACAGTAAGCAAAAACCATCAAACACATGAAAACAATAAGAACAATCAAATAAGCACATCAATAATCAAATAAGCATAAAGATCAAACAAACTACATGATTAACCAAATCAAACAATAGATTTTAAAACAAGAAAGGTAGAATGAGAATGATTATAAAAAGCTTGAAATTAAGATGAAGATTAAAGATTCAAATACAAGATTAAAGATTAAAAGCTTCAAAACATTAAAGAAAAGCTAGAGAGAGAAAGTAATTAAACTACTCCTACTCCTAAACTAATCTATCTAATAATGAAAAATTTGTTACAAATGATGGAAAATGAACTATATATAGTGGAGGAGTAATGTGGTGTTGTTTCTTCCTTTTTCTCTTTGTCTTATCGTCTTTTTAATTTATTCGTCTTTCTCGACTTTGTCTCGGGATTTGTCGAATGATAAAATGAACTTGTCTTCTAATTTTCTTCTTTTATTAGATTTGGTTCTTCGACTTCGTTAAACTTCCGTCTTTGGTCATTTTCTTCGATAAATCTTGAGAATAGGCCTTTGACTTCTGTTCTTTTTGCACTGTTGATCTTTTGACTTCGTCTTTTGTCTTTTTCTTCGATAAAAGCCCGTGAAAGCCCGTGTTTTCTTCCTTTTTCATCTTTTGGTCCTAAAATACAATAAAAACACAAACGACGCATAATTCCGACTTTTACGACATTAAATACACGTTTTGGCTTGGTTTTTCCTTGTTTTAAGTGGTAAAAGGATAAGTGTTTTCACACTTATTAAATCCCCTACACTTGAACATTGCACTGCGCTCATGCAATACATTAGTTACAAAGCAAGATTTACATTCTCCATTATAATTAACCCACCTTGGTCTTTATTGAATATTACGACACTATGGAAACTAAAAAGATAGAAAATTACAAAATGTTTGAAGGAAGAAACTAGTAAAGAGATCTAAGACTTACATTAGGGCTTTTGGTGTCATGAATGTTTATCACCCTCAAGTTTCACGTTCCCCATACCAAGCTTAAAAACGAGATCATTGTTATTATAAGTTAGTAAAGCTATCACTTACTCATGTGGCTCAATTATTCACTTAGACTCCCTTATTCCTATGTGTATCTCTTATATTTTATTGTTGTCTTGAATGATCACGAGGATGCATTTTTGACTTATTTCGATAGTTTATTTAGGCTGAAAATAAAGTAGGACGATTTAATCAATAGTTAGCTAAAGGACAAAATCTTTTCAAACTGCTTCTCGAAACCTCATAAAGTTCATATCTTGGCATAACTCGTTTTACGATTTGAGACCTTTCTCGGATCGATATTTGGCATTGAATTCATACTTCGAATCTTGAGAGACGTTCTTGAAATAATGGTCTTCTCTTCATAATAGGAATTTCTTCACTTGAATTTTCTGAGAGATTCTTCAAACTAAGACCACGGCTTATTCATTTTCTTCAATCTTTATTTGAGATTTTGATATACAATGATCCGCCTCCTTTTCGGAAATGGATCTATTTATCCTCATACCTTGTTAGGGTCTTTTCAGATAGACTTCTCCATGATCTTCGTGGAAGTAATTTCTTCTCGTCGTATGTCTCGATCCTTCATATTGATTTTTGATAAATGATTCTTCACATCACTTTGGATCTTTAGCAACAAAATGTAGCCCTCATGCCTTGTTGGGGCCTTTTAAGATTCGCCAATCTTCACATCCCGCTTCAATAAGTTATGCTTGGCTATGAAATCTAATTAATCCCGAGCAACTTTTAAACGATCTTGTGCTAGAAGCTAAGTAACTTCTCAAATCGTACGACCTTATTTATTGCATTTATTTATTTAACAAGACATGTGAGAAAAAGCTTATAATTAACTCACATAAATTAATTAAAGAATAGAAAACTTATAATGGACTCTATCATCTCTCGTTCTCCACAATTTAAAATCTCAAGTAATGAGACTCGTGGATGCTTAGCCTAATAAACCAATTAAGGTCCATATGGTTAAGGATACTCGCTAGAGTAAACTCAAATAAGTAAACTCGGGTTGAGTCAAAATATTCACGATGGGCCTAATATATCAAAGATATCTAAACTTTCTTACAACCATTTTATTTAAATAATTACTAAGAAAGAAAATAACAATAACAAAGGAAAATACTACTAGGCCAAAATAGATAAAAATTTTTGAAAAATGTCGAAAAATCAATTCACCTGTTAAAATGAGGACATATTCATGGAAAATCCCACTTAAGTTCGATAGAAGTCCCCCTACACTTAATATAAACATTGTACTCAATGTTTAAGCATGTGGAAGTAAACTCCCCTACACTTAGGACATTATGCACGTTGTTTAAATCTTCTAAGGAAGAGACAACTAAAGTGATTCCTATTTCAACATATGTGGATATAAAATATTGAATCAAAAGAGTTTAGGATAGAACCGGAAAGACGGGTACACGGAATCACGGGTCGTCAAAATTCATCAAAAGTGGATCTTTGAAAGCTCCAATCCCTGCACATCATAAGAAACAAAACAACAAACACCTACGTGGCTCCCCCTACACTTATTAGGAAAACGGATAAAAAGGAAAGATACTCGGGTTGCCTCCCGAGAAGAGCTTTTTTTTAACCGAGTCACGAGCCTGACTCGACCCAGAATTAATGGTCCATGGGGAAGCCTCTAATGTAATACCGGGATCAAAAATCTTGTCCTCGGTCCCGGAGGAATATAATAAATGAGAGGCCGGAATATACGTCTTGAACGGTAGAAAAGTCCTCTCAATATAAGAAAAGTAAGTGAGGTCATGATCCACGGGAGCTGGGGTGGGTAAAGGAAGCAAATTGTTATCCCGAAGACAGTTGATGGTCACTAAGCGGCAAAGCCGTAAAGGTGTCAATAATAGAATGGTCAATGTCACCTCCCGGGTCAAAGCACTCATCCTCATTTCCCGGTATGAAATGGGGAGAGTAAAACTGATACATCACCCGCTTGGGCCTGTACGCGGTAGGACGGGGTGGCAACATATTATGAGAAGTATAAGAACAAATACCTTCAACCCGCGTCACCTTTCTAGTAGGGTCAAATCTCTCCACCTCCGCGATAGGAGGTGGCAAGGCTAACAAAGTATGCTCATCAACAACAAGAGAGTCAGGGCTATCAATGTCTACAGTCCCTTCTTCAAAGAGAGGATTCACCTCACTAGAGATGTAGGCGTCATCTAAATCAAATAAAGTGTTCGAATAAATCTTGAAATTTTCCTTTGGAACGTCTTCATCGGATAGTGACTCGTCATCACTAGAAGTAAAATCATCATCAAGAGCAAAAAGAGGATTAGATAAAGCCAAAGAATCATCTCCCAAGGTGTCGGTGGTAGGGACGTCATCACAAGAAATCACATCACACTCATCGTAACTGTCGGATGTCACCTCAGATTCAGTTGGGATCGGGACAAGGTTATAGGCACTAGACTTTATGAATTCGTCTGATTCCTTTGTAGGAATTGTGATAATATTCTCACCCCTAGGATGGGCGAATTCACGGGCTCCGTAGCCGACAAGACGAGAGAAGGAAGTACGATTGCACTAGACGAAGGATGTCGAGCAATAAGATCTCGCAAAGAAATAGTACTCTCCTCGTCATCATCATAATAAAAGGGACGCACAAGAGGAGGAGTATAAGCATCCATATTCGATATTTGCTCTTGTCTATTTTCCTCTTGCAAATGAGCTTTTAGTGTCTCTAATTCGTCTTGAACTTTAAGAAGCTTATTCAAAATAGTGGCTCGTGGTTCGTCACTAACTACAAAAGAGGGTTGATGATCAAGGGAGTAATGTGGGGGCTCATAATGATCAAGACCGGAGTTATAACACGGATTAAGCTCGTAATAAGTCAATGATTGACATGAAAAAGTATCATGAGGGCCCCCACAACTGTTGCAACACGGGTATTGAGAAAAACCTGGTGCATTTTGCTGATACGGATCGTTATTTATGGAAGAGGGTGAGATAGTGTCATTAGAGGTGAAGTATTAGTTGATCGTATTGCAAAATGAAAAATGTCCAAATTCGTAATTAGGGATATCCATTCCGCACCGTTCGCATGAACACTATTGACACGACTGACTACCAGAAGATGGTCTTCCACACCCTACATAATTAACATACGAATCCTTTAAGAATTAAACACAATAGAGGATTAAGAGGAATATTTTTGGATGCAAAAATTTTGAAAAATAAATGCTTTATATGATCTTTTAATTGTTTTTGGATTTTTGAAATTTTTATTTTTTTTTTGGATTTTTAAATTTTTTTTGAAATTTAAGCAAGAAAAATAACGTTCAAAAGTGAACGGATCCCAAAATGTAACGGGTCTCTCATAAAAAACTGTTAATCTTCACGAAAAGAGCCGGCAGCGGCGCCATTTTAATAACTGAAAAATTATTAAATACGTTTCTCTCACGACTCGATTCGAATTGACAACGGATTTTAGTGCGACTCAATTGTTCTTGGTAAAAAGAAAGAATATTATCGTTGATTATCTATTTTAAAATAAAAAAATGAAAACTTTAAAGATATAAACTAAAAATAAAGGAAATTAAACAATTTTAAAACTTTAAAAAAAGTAAAATATAAAAAAAATGAAGTAAAACACTTTAAAACAAAGTTTAATAAAATGGCGGGAAAATGTAAATTTAAAATAATTCGGAAAACAAGTTTTAAAACATAATTCGGAATAAAAATGGTATGCAATCCGGAATGTGGCACCTAATTCTAATCAGGAATACCTAATAACCTAAACTAGTTCGGAATGACAAATAACAAAATAATATGGAATGCATGCATAACCTGTAACACTCTCAATTTTCGTATCGGTACAGCGGAAGGGTCTTTCAGAGTGTTACGGGATAGCAAAATAACTTCAATCATATACAACACATAAAAATGGTTGTACAAGGTTTAACATACATTCATTCGATAAAAAGTTTTAAAGCGTACAACAGGTCCCAAATTATACAGGTCATTAAGTTTACAAAACATAGATCGAATGAACATTTTTAATATTATGTTTACATTTTATAAAGTTATAATTTTTAAAATTTACCTTTAATTAAGTTTTTAAACTTACTTTATTTCTTATATATCTTGTCATTTACTTTTGAAGTCTTCATTTTTAGTTTAAAAATAGATACTCAACTTTCTTCATTTTTAACAAGAACAAATGAGTCACACATTTAACCTTGATCAATTCGATTAGACCAATTCAAAGAACAATAAAAATTCAGTTATTACAAAGGCTGCCCAAAAGCTCAAGCTTCCTCTGCCCCCTCAACTATCACAAGGACAACCTCAGAGCTCAAGAAAAAGGAAAAACCCAATATGGCCACTTATTGAGAAGTTGGCCATAAAGGATGTGATTGTTGATGGAATGTTCAGAAATCGGGTGCTACCGAAAGAAATCACCAAGCCTGTTAATGGCCAAGCTTACACAGAAGTAGAGAAGGGGATGACCTTCATGAACAGAAACTGTGACTATGCCTTCCAGAGGGAGAGTAAGCTACATCTTGCATCCACTATTCAGCTAATTAAACTCAAGCAATGTCTCTTACAAAACTGCAAGTATGCAAGTGAATTCGAATATGAGATTGAGCTCATCATCAACTCAAGAGCTAACAAAGTTGAAGCAAAGAGGATCTGTCACCAGAACCTTGACCATTGAAGAACCTTTTAATTTTTATTTTTTTTCACCCATGGGTGCTCATTAATAGGTTAGGTTCTTTTAATAAAAGTTGAGGTATGTTTGTTAAATTATGTGTAAAAAGAAGTTGTGCACTCACTAACAATAATTATAGACTTAGTATAATTTATAAACAAATATGGGGAGATTATTGGGCCAATGAAAGTTGTAACTATGGCCCAGTCCAGATTTGTTTAAATTAGACTAGGTGTTATGAGTCGCTGTGAAGACCAGTGACTGAGAATAGACCAGCTGAAGGCAAAGCCTTAGCTGGCACACCAGAAACATTCAAGTCAAAGATAACGCCAAAGAAGTCGAAGATTATCTGAAGTCATACTCACTAGTGGCTATGGACAAGCTGGGATGTAGAAGGAATGTACTGGTGTTCAAGGATCAATGAGATGACAATACTCAGAGATCACTTACAACCCTTTTGAAAACCGAGCAAGCAGAGACTTTCCTTTCCTTTATAGTTTAGGCGGGAGAATATCTAAAGTACTCTGGGCGGGACAAAGTGGAGATTAAAGATAAAGCCTAGTACGACCTAGTGGGATAAAGTGAACAGTTGGAAAAATAGTTCACCTAAAGTTGGTTAAAGGAATGTCTCCTTATAGACATGCATTTAATGTTGTGTACCACTTCCATTCAGAAGTGGACACGTACCAACTACTCCCACAAAGTTAACATCCACGTGCCACTATAAATCGGAGGGGGAATGAAGACCTCAATCCTTGTGCTTAGAATTATTATCCAAGTCTTTTCTCCCATTTGAACCTCTGAGTCCCTCAGTTGTTAATAACTGCAAAATTATTAAATTCGTTTCTCTCACGACTCGATTCGAATAGACAACGGATTTTAGTGCAACTCAGTTGTTCTTGGTAAAAAGAAAGAAAATTGTCGTTGATTATCTATTTTAAACTAAAAAAAATGAAAACTTTAAAGATATAAACTAAAAATAAAGGAAATTAAACAATTTTAAAACTTTATAATAAGTAAAATTGAAAATAAAATGAAGTAAAACACTTTAAAACAAAGTTTAATAAAAATTTGCGCGAAAATGTAAACTTAAAAATAATTCGGAAAACAAGTTTTAAAACATAATTCGGAATAAAAGTGGTATGCAATCCGGAATGTGGCACCTAATTCTAATCCGGAATACCAACTAACCTAAACTAGTTCGGAATGCCAAATAACAAAATAATTCGGAATGCATGCATAACCTCTAATTCGGAATACAAAATTGCCAAGTAATTTGGAATCCATATCATTTATGCAATCCGAAATCCACATTTAAGATGTAGTTCGGAATGTCAGTTATTACCCAATCCGGAATGTGTGATGGACATGTAATCCGAAATCCGTATGTCACACCTAATTCGGAATCCAGGATGTGATAGTAAATCGGAATGCATGAAATTTACATAATTCGGAATATCAATACAAAAGCTAATTCGGAATTTAGTTGGCACATATAATTCGGAATACTAAGAACATGTAAGTCGGAATAAATACAAAATACTCTAAGTTGGAAAAAGAGGGTCTCTTAATCCGGGAAAAACAAAAATAAGCTAAAACTAAATAAGCACTTAACCAAAAACTAAACCAAACTAATTTTTGAAAAAGCGAAATAAGACACAAATGAAAAACAACAAAAACACTAAATAAGCAAAATATTTAAAATCAACTTTTAAAAGATTAAACTATTAAAAGCACTTAATTAAAAATAAGACAAACACAAATTAATCAATAAGTATAGTAAGCAAAAACCATCAAACACATGAAAACAATAAGAACAATCAAAGAAGCACATCAATAATCAAATAAGCATAAAGATCAAACAAACTACATGATTAACCAAATCAAACAATAGATTTTAAAACAAGAAAGGTAGAATGAGAATGATTATAAAAAGCTTGAAATTAAGATGAAGATTAAAGATTCAAATACAAGATTAAAGATTAAAAGCTTCAAAACATTAAAGAAAAGCTAGAGAGAGAAAGTAATTAACCTACTCCTACTCCTAAACTAATCTATCTAATAATGAAAAATTTGCTACAAATGATGGAAAATGAACTATATATAGTGGAGGAGTAATGTGGTGTTGTTGCTTCCTTTTTCTCTTTGTCTTATCGTCCTTTTAATTTATTCGTCTTTCTCGACTTTGTCTCGGGATTTGTCGAATGATAAAATGAACTTGTCTTCTAATTTTCTTCTTTTATTAGATTTGGTTCTTCGACTTCGTTAAACTTCCGTCTTTGGTCATTTTCTTCGATAAATCTTCAGAATAGGCCTTTGACTTCTGTTCTTTTTGCACTGTTGATCTTTTGACTTCGTCTTTTGTCTTTTTCTTCGATAAAAGCCCGTGAAAGCCCGTGTTTTCTTCCTTTTCATCTTTTGGTCCTAAAATACAATAAAAACACAAGCAACGCATAATTCCGACTTTTACGACATTAAAAACACATTTTGGCTTGGTTTTTCCTTGTTTTAAGTGGTAAAAGGATAAGTGTTTTCACACTTATTAAATCCCCTACACTTGAACATTGCACTGCGCTCATGCAATACATTAGTTACAAAGCAAGATTTACATTCTCCATTATAATTAACCCACCTTGGCCTTTATTGAATACTACGACACTATGGAAACTAAAAAGATAGAAAATTACAAAATGTTTGAAGGAAGAAACTAGTAAAGAGATCTAAGACTTACATTAGGGCTTTTGGTGTCATGAATGTTTATCACCCTCAAGTTTCACGATCCCCATACCAATCTTAAAAACGAGATCATTGTTATTATAAGTTAGTAAAGCTATCACTTACTCATGTGGCTCAATTATACACTTAGACTTCCTTATTCCTAGGTGTATCTCTCATATTTTATTGTTGTCTTGAATGATCACGAGGATGCATTTTTGACTTATTTCGATAGTTTATTTTGGCTGAAAATAAAGTAGGACTATTTAATCAATAGTTAGCTAAAGGACAAAATCTTTTAAAACTGCTTCTCGAAACCTCATAAAGTTCATATCTTGGCATAACTCGTTTTACGATTTGAGACCTTTCTCGGATCGATATTTGGCATTGACTTCATACTTCGAATCTTGAGAGACGTTCTTGAAATAATGGTCTTCTCTTCATAATAGTAATTTCTCCACTTGAATTTTCTGAGAGATTCTTCAAACTAAGACCACGGCTTCTTCATTTTCTTCAATCTTTATTTGAGATTTTGATATACAATGATCCGCCTCCTTTTCGGACATGGATCTATTTATCCTCATACCTTGTTAGGGTCTTTTCAGATAGACTTCTCCATGATCTTCGTGGAAGTAATTTCTTCTCGTCGTATGTCTCGATCCTTCATATTGATTTTTGATAAATGATTCTTCACATCACTTTGGATCTTTAGCAACAAAATGTAGCCCTCATGCCTTGTTAGGGCCTTTTCGGACTCGCCATTCTTTGCATCCCGCTTCAATAAGTTATGCCTTGGCTATGAAATCTAATTAATCCCGAGCAACTTTTAAACGATCTTGTGCTAGAAGCTAAGTAACTTTTCAAATCGTACGACCTTATTTATTGCATTTATTTATTTAACAAGACATGTGAGAAAAAGCTTATAATTAACTCACATAAATTAATTAAAGAATATAAAACTTATAATTGACTCTATCATCTCTCGTTCTCCACAATTTAAAATCTCAAGTAATGAGACTCGTGGATGCTTAGCCTAATAAACCAATTAAGGTCCATATGGTTAAGGATACTCGCTAGAGTAAACTCAAATAAGTAAACTCGGGTTGTGTCAAAATATTCACGATGGGCCTAATATATCAAAGATTTCTAAACTTTCTTACAACCATTTTATTTAAATAGTTACTAAGAAAGAAAATAACAATAACAAAGGAAAATACTACTAGGCCAAAATAGATAGAAAAAATTTTGAAAAATGTCGAAAAATCAATTCACCTGTTAAAATGAGGACATATTCATGGAAAATCCCACTTAAGTTCGAAGAAGTCCCCCTACACTTAATATAAACATTGTCCCCAATGTTTAAGCATGTGGAAGTAAACTCCCCTACACTTAGGACATTATGCACGTTGTTTAAATCTTGTTAAGGAAGAGACAACTAAAGTGATTCCTATTTCAACATATGTGGATATAAAATAGTGAATCAAAAGAGTTTAGGATAGAACCGGAAAGACGGGTACACGGAATCACGGGTCGTCAAAATTCATCAAAAGTGGATCTTTGAGAGCTCCAATCCCTGCACATCATAAGAAACAAAACAACAAACACCTACGTGGCTCCCCCTACACTTATTAGGACAACGGATAAAAAGGAAAGATACGCGGGTTGCCTCCCGAGAAGAGCTTTTTTATAACCGAGTCACGAGCCTGACTCGACCCCGAATTAATGGTCCATGGGGAAGCCTCTAATGTAATACCGGGATCAAAAATCTTGTCCTCGGTCCCGGAGGAATATAATAAATGAGAGGCCGGAGTATACGTCTTGAACGGTAGAAAAGTCCTCTCAATATAAGAAAAGTAAGTGAGGTCGTGATCCACGGGAGCTGGGGTGGGTAAAGGAAGAAAATTATCCCCAAGACAGTTGATAGTCACTAAGCGGCAAAGCCGTAAAGGTGTCAATAATAGAATGGTCAATGTCACCTCCCGGGTCAAAGCACTCATCCTCATTTCCCGGTATGAAATGGGGAGAGTAAAACTGATACATCACCCGCTTGGGCCTGCACGCGGTAGGACGGGGTGACAACATATTATGAGAAGTATAAGAACAAATACCTTCAACCCGCGTCACCTTTCCAGTAGGGTCAAATCTCTCCACCTCCGCGATAGGAGGTGGCAAGGCTAACAAAGTATGCTCATCAACAACAAGAGAGTCAGGGCTATCAATGTCTACAGTCCCCTCTTCAAAGAGAGGATTCACCTCACTAGAGATGTAGGCGTCATCTAAATCAAATAAAGGGTTCGAATAAATCTTGAAATTTTCCTTTGGAACGTCTTCATCGGATAGTGACTCGTCATCACTAGAAGTAAAATCATCATCAAGAGCAACAAGAGGATTAGAGAAAGCCAAAGAATCATCTCCCAAGGTGTCGGTGGGAGGGACTTCATCACAAGAAATCACATCACACTCATCGTAACTGTCGGATGTCACCTCAGATTCAGTTGGGATCGGGACAAGGTTATAGGCACTAGACTTTATGAATTCGTCTGATTCCTTTGTAGGAATTGTGATAATATTCTCACCCCTAGGATGGGCGAATTCACGGGCTCCGTAGCCGGCAAGACGAGAGAAGGAAGTACGATTGCACTAGACGAAGGATGTCGAGCAATAAGATCTCGCAAAGAAATAGTACTCTCCTCGTCATCATCATAATAAAAGGGACGCACAAGAGGAGGAGTATAAGCATCCATATTCGATATTTTCTCTTGTCTATTTTCCTCTTGCAAATGAGCTTTTAGTCTCTCTAATTCTTCTTGAACTTCAAGAAGCTTATTCAAAATAGTAGCTCGTGGTTCGTCACTAACTACAAAAGAGGGTTGATGATCAATGGAGTAATGTGGGGGCTCATAATGATCAAGACCAGAGTTATAACACGGATTAAGCTCGTAATAAGTCAATGATTGACATGAAAAAGTATCATGAGGGCCCCCACAACTGTTGCAACACGGGTATTGAGAAAAACCTGGTGCATTTTGCAGATACGGATCGTTATTTATGGAAGAGGGTGAGATAGTGTCATTAGAGGTGAAGTATGAGTTGATAGAATTTCAAAATGAAAAATGTCCAAATTCGTAATTAGGGATATCCATTCCGCACCGTTCGCATGAACACCATTGACAGGACTGACTACCAGAAGATGGTCTTCCACACCCTACACAATTAACATACGAATACTTTAAGAATTAAACACAATAGAGGATTAAGAGGAATATTTTTGGATGCAAAAATTTTGAAAAATAAATGCTTTATATGGTTTTTTAATTGTTTTTGGATTTTTGAAATTTTTAATTTATTTTTGGATTTTTGAAATTTTTTTGAAATTTAAGCAAGAAAAATAACGTTCAAAAGTGAACGGATCCCAAAATCTTACGGGTCTCTCACAAAAAACCGTTAATCTTCACGAAAAGAGTCGGCAGCGGTGCCATTTTAATGACTGAAAAATTATTAAATTCGTTTCTCTCACGACGCGATTCGAATTGACAACGGATTTTAGTGCGACTCAATTGTTCTTGGTAAAAAGAAATAATATTATCGTTGATTATCTATTTTAAACTAAAAAAATGAAAACTTTAAAGATATAAACTAAAAATAAAGGAAATTAACAATTTTAAAACTTTATAAAAAGTAAAATAGAAAAAAAATGAAGTAAAACACTTTAAAACAAAGTTTAATAAAAATGGCGGGAAAATGTAAATTTAAAAATAATTCGGAAAACAAGTTTTAAAACATAATTCGGAATAAAAATGGTATGCAATCCGGAATGTGGCACCTAATTCTAATCAGGAATACCTACTAACCTAAACTAGTTCGGAATTCCAAATAACAAAATAATTTGGAATGCATGCATAACCTGTAACACTCTCAATTTTCGTATCGGTACAGTGGAAGGGTCTTTCAGAGTGTTACAGGATAGCACAATAACTCCAATCATATACAACACATAAAAATGGTTGTACAAGGTTTAACATACATTCATTCGATAAAAAGTTTTAAAGCGTACAACAGGTCCCAAATTATACAGGTCATTAAGTTTACAAAACATAGATCGAATGAACATTTTTAATATTATGTGGGCCATCAGAGTCGATCTCCATTTGGATTACCTTCAAGCACCTTAGATAAAAACATGCAAAAATCATATCAGCGAATGCCGAGTGAATTCATAGAGTTTAATAAAACCATTATATAAAACAATCGTTAAAATCAGAACACAAGTATAATATCGGAAGTAAGTCCTCGTATTGCTAGTCAGGCCATATATAAATCAAGCATACATCTTAAGCCGTCCATGAGACCGTAGCCTCAATATTACCATTATAGGTAATATTATTATCGTTATTAGCATCGTTATTGTATTGTATATACATTATGGATTATTATTAGCCGCATGACATTGTTACCTTACTATCACAACAACGGGCCGCGAACCCGACAAACAATTTGCCCATCTAAGTTAGCGTGTCGTCACAAAAATCACGCTATGTAATCTTCTCATACATAAATTCGCTTACCAATCAATGTGGTACGACGGGGATCAATCGTCAAGGCGCGAACTGGGGTGATCGTCCCCAAATAGTACTATCATATGCATAAGAGTCTACCAAATCCTGGTAGTTCACAATTCATGCTAATGGGACTTTAAGTGACATAACCTAACTACTAATAACCCTTTTTATCTCGTTTATAGGGTCATAGCATCATTCGGGTCCATATCATTAAGCATACCATCGGGAATACTTGTGTTCTATTTTTATCAAAAACTAGCATGTTATCTCCCTCGCGGGTTTACAAATCATTTTATAAAACATTTAAAAGAGTGCGAGGCTATGAAATCACGTTGATAATGAAAGGCGGATTATCGGCTACGGGCGTGCTTCTGTCACGGAAACCTATATAAATAATAATCGGTCTTAGACTTTTTTCCAATGACTTTTATCAAAATAACAATATACATATGAAGATATTGTACATATGATGATGATCAAGTGGGTTTATATATCCTTGTTTACTCATTTTAGCGTTCATGTATTGGTAACTTTTTACTAGTTTACTAGTTTTACCTATTTACCTACTTTAAGTCCAATAAGCTCATTATAAGTTCTTTAACTTGTATTATTTCATTTTATACTTATATTATCAGTATTTACACTTTACATGTTGGGCCCAAATGGGTTAAGCCCAATAAGTACTTTTTATAAGTGTTTAACTTATTTAGTCCAATTATTAGTCCAATATGCTTACTTAGCTCGTTAATGTCCGTATGTCCTATAGTTCGGATTTTATCGGTTTTTACTTGTATTAGATACTTATATATCAGTATATGACTTTTAAAAATTTTACATTATACGGGTTTGATCGTCTAAGTTTTTATTGGCGAAAAACGTTAATTTTACGGTAATAGCCGAAAAAGTCGTAAAAATCAAGTTTATAGTTTTTATAACTTATAAATCTTATTTAACTACCATTTTTATAAATTTTACATTTATTAAACCTTATAAATATTTATATAAATGAAATTCATAAGTTAGTGGGTTTTAATTTTCATATTTTATACTATAAAATTTGAGTGCTTATATAATAGTATAAAACATTAATTCTTCAAAATCTGATTTTTATTTTCATCTTCACCATTTTTATCATATTTAGAGTTCTACAATGAATTAGAAGCTCATTTTTGGGTGGCATGAACTTCATATTATGTGATACAATTAACTTAGTTATAGCTACTGCTCATTTTAAGTTTAACTATCCTTAACAGTCCCTACAAAACAGCTTATTCAGATTAGCACACTCATCTTGTTTTGATCATATCTCACTCATTTTAATGATTCCATTGCATGGCCAACTCTCACATGTGTATGAAATCTTGTACTTACTGTAAATATATTCTACCATGCAAATTTATCAGTTCAAGTTTTGGTTACATACTGTTTTTATACAGCCAACAAATTAAGCATGATTTTAGCCTTGTTTCTTATGGTTATTAATCTTTCTAAGCATATTTATCAATACTTGATCCCCACAAAACATTTTTATCATCATATATTCATCATATACATATACAGCAAGAAAGAAAATACATTTGTTCTTTACAAAAATAACAAGAGAAAATGGAAAGGATGATCTTCTTTACCAACCAAGAGTATATCTTGTTTTTGGAAGACAAGAACTTGATGAACACGAAATGTATCCCCAAGATCATCAAACACCAAGAAAGTAAGTTGAGAAATCAGCCCTAGGACACAAGCAATTCACCTCCTTTGTTGTTAAAATGGCCACCAAGTAATCAAGGCTTCAAGGTAACTCCATAATATACCTAGATAACAAGTATTTTGTGGCTGGAAAAGATCAAAAGGGGTGTTTGTTCTTGAAGTGGGACGGCAAAAGGAGATGGATTTGAGAGAGTTTGAGTTGTTTTTGCATGAGAGAAATGGTGGTATGTGAGAAGCTAGTTGTTTTTGTTAGTTTGGTGGGTAAAAACTAGCTTAAGTGTTAAGCTAAGCTTAAACTTGTAAGCTACTAGTTTACATGATGCCACATCTTTGATGTGGTGTCATGTTTGGCCGTCCCATGTTATAGTGGGGTGGGATAAATTATTTTGTCCCATCCCGCTAATTTACGGGTACTCCTCGATTCTAGTTTCCTCGATTTGCGTGCCCTCGGGTCGTTTCACGAAAAACGTTTCTATAAATTATGAATCAATGGCACAAAACGAATCCAATAAAAATTGTCTCATTAAAAACGGAGTTCAAAAACGTAAATACGTAATCCTAAGGTTTCCGGTTTAATCGTAAAGGACGCTAAATTATGCACGTAAGCCCAGATTTAAATCCGTAAATTATGAGTTCATCAACCAACACAAAAATAAATTTCAAAATATTATACGAGAAAATAATTCACTACCTGAAAATGTTAGATTGTCACAACTTTTCCTCCTAAAAGGGATCAACGTCCTCGTGATCCATTTCATTTTGATGTCCGTTTCTTATTGAAATCGAAGAGGTGCGGATATTTCTTCCACATTTCATCCTGTCGTTCCCAAGTATATTCTGGTCCATGCTTTGAATTCCATCGGATCTTGACAATAGGTATCCGACTTTGTTTCAGTTGATTTACCTCACGATCCATAAACTCTACGGGTTCTTCGATAAAATGCAACTTCCCATCTATTCGAACCTTATCCAACGAAATTTTCTCATCACTCACTGCTAGACATTTCTTCAGATTAGATACATGGAATGTGTTGTGAACACCATGAAGTTCTGGGGGTAACTCTAGTTTGTAAGCCATCGGACGTACTCTAGATAAAATCTTAAAGGGTCCAATATAACGGGGATTCAATTTCCCTCGCTTTCCAAATCTTATAACGCCTTTCCATGGCGATACTTTCAACATTACTTGGTCACCCACTTTAAACTCCATTGGCTTCCGCCGCACATCCGCGTAACTTTTCTGTCTACTACGGGCAGTCAACAACCTATTCTTAATCTGAACTATCATCTCCGTTGTCTCCCGGATCAATTCCTGTCCCGTGAGCTGGGTATCCCCAACTTCACTCCAACATACAGGAGATCTACACTTCCTACCATACAAAGCTTCAAACGGTGCAGCCTTAATACTAGAATGGTAACTATTGTTATACGAAAACTCTGCTAACGGCAAATGTTTATCCCAATTCTTACCAAAATCTAACACACAAGCTCTCAACATATCTTCTAGTGTTTGTATCGTCCTTTCACTCTGCCCATCAGTCTGGGGGTGATCAGCAGTGCTCATGTCGAGATTCGTTCCCAAAGATCTTTGGAGAGATTTCCAAAAATTTGATGCGAATCTAGGATCTTGATCTGAAATGATCGATACAGGCACTCTATGCTTGCATACAACATTCTCAAGGTATATACGAGTCAGCTTCTCCAGTGAGAACTGCTCTTTAACCGGAATGAAGTGTGTTGATTTGGTCAGTCTATCGACAATAACCCAAATCGAGTTGTTTCCATATGATGTTCTAGGAAGCTTGGTGATAAAGTCCATCGTAATTCGCTCCCACTTCCATTCAGGAATCTTTGGTTGTTGAAGTAGTCCTGATGGCTTTTGATGTTCAGCTTTAACTCTAGCACAAGTCAAGCATTGAAGAACATACATAGCAATATCAGCTTTCATATTCAGCCACCAGTACAACTTCTTAAAATCATGGTACATTTTATCAGATCCTGGATGAATGGAATACTTAGATTTATGGGATTCTAACATAATCAAGTCTCTTAAGCCTCCAAACTTAGGTATCCACATACGACCTCTTAAGCATTTCACTCCATCAGCTCTAACCTCTAAAGGATCTCCTTCTCCTCGGAGCCCTTCATTAACAAAATTTTCCTTCTTACAAGCTTCTATTTGCGCATTTCTAATTTTATCAGGCAAATTATTGTGCACGGTCAAGACTAGAGAACGTACCCTGATAGGCTCTCTATCCTTCCTGCTTAACGCATCGGAAACAACATTGGCTTTTCCTGGGTGATATTTTATATCACAATCATAATCACTTAACAACTCTATCCATCTTCGTTGCCTCATGTTCAATTCCCTCTGGTCGAAAATATACTGTAGGCTTTTGTGATCGGTGAATACCGTACACTTGGTGCCATACAGATAATGTCTCCACAACCTAAGAGCAAAGACTACAGCTCCTAACTCAAGATCATGAGTAGTATAATTCTCCTCATTCTTCCTTAATTGCCTAGAAGCATAAGCTATCACTTTCTCTCGCTGCATCAAAACAGCTCCATAACCTCTAAGAGATGCATCACAATACACTACAAAATCTTCACTCCCGTCGGGTAATGATAAGATTGGCGCACTACATAATTTTTGCTTCAATGTCTGAAATGCTCCATCTTCATCACTTCCCCAAACGAAAGGTTTATTCTTCTGGGTAAGCTTAGTCAAGGGTTTAGCTATCAAAGAAAATTCTTTAATGAATCGCCTATAATAGCCAGCCAATCCTAAGAACTGTCGCAATTCCGTTGGCGTTGTCGGTGTAGACCAATTCTTAATGGCTTCAACCTTTGCAGGATCAACATGAATTCCATCTTTGTTAATCACATGACCAAGAAATTGCACATAATCTAACCAGAAATCACATTTCGAAAACTTAGCATACAACCTTTCATCCTTCAACAAATTCAAAACAATCCTTAAATGTTCTCTATGTTCATCTTCATTCTTAGAATAGATTAGAATATCGTCAATAAACACAATCACAAATTTATCCAAGTAGGGCTTGCACACTCGATTCATTAAATCCATGAAAACCGCGGGTGCGTTAGTTAACCCAAATGGCATTACTTGAAATTCACAGTGTCCATAACGAGTTCTAAATGCAGTTATAGGAATATCTTCTTCACGGACGCAAAGTTGGTGATATCCTGACCGCAAATATATCTTATAATACACACTAGATCCTTGTAGTTGATCAAACAAATCATCAATCCTAGGTAAAGGATATCGATTTTTAATTGTCAACTTATTCAGTTCCCAATAATCAATGCACATACGGAAAGATCCATCCTTCTTCTTAACGAACAAGAATGGAGCTCCCCAAGGCGACGAGCTCGGTCGAATAAAACCTTTATCGGACAACTCCTTAAGTTGCTTAGATAACTCCTTTAACTCAGAAGGGGCTAATCGGTAAGGCGCACGTGCCACCGGTGCAGCACTAGGAATTAAATCGATTCGAAACTCTAATTGCCTTATCGGTGGAAGTCCGGGTAAATCTTTATGAAATACCTCAGGAAATTCACAAATAATAGGTACATCTTCCAATCGTTTCTCCTTAGACTCATTCCCGGTCACTTGAGCTAAGAATAACTCACAACCGTTCCTGATGTACTTTTGGACTTTAATACATGAAACGATTTTCAAACGGGATTCACCTCGATTACCATCAATTACTAACATCCTATTCCTAAGAGGAATCTTAACTTTCTTCTCTCCACATAAAATAGTAGCATTATTCAACGACAACCAATCCATACCAATAATAATATCAAAACTACCTAATTCTATCAACATCAACTCAATCGGAAAGGAATAGTTCAAGAGATTTAGAGAGCATCCTTCTAATAGCTTATTAGTTTTCACTAATTTACCATCAGCCAATTCCACCTCGTAACTGGTATTTATCTCAACAGGTTCAATGTCAATAAGGGCACTAAATTTAGTGGATACAAAGCTCCTATCAGCACCCGAATCAAATAAAGCAACAGCATAGTGATTGTTGAGTAAAAACTGTTGGAAATACGTTTTTCCCAATAAAGTCTCGGTCACATCTTAGTTAGCATAGATCACGAGATATAGACTATTTAGAACTTTGTAACTTGGAGCGACCTCCCTTAGGGGGAGATTGTTGGAAATACGTTTTACGTATTTATGAAGGATCGGTCGCTCCAACGATAATTATGTAATGGGCTCGTGATCTATTTAGCTTATGTATAGTCCATATAGCCCATATATAGGGTGGGCTATATATATCCCCTCCTACCATGTTAGGAGGGGTTGTTGATTGTTCATTTTCACTTAATCATAATTCCATTTTCACTTTCTCTCTCTAACTTCTCTCCCTTCTCTCCTTTCTCTTTCTAATCCCTCATCTCCTTCCTTCATCTTCTTCTTTATTTATCAATCAATCAACCAGATTAATCCATCAAATCCATCATGTAGAATAGGCCAATAATCACGTAGACCTTCAATTGGTATCAGAGCCAAGGTTTGATTGGTTTATTCTTGCTTTTATTTCTTTTTTATTTTGGTGGGTTTTGATTTAATCATGCTTAAATTTTAAAAAGTTTGTATTTTTTATAAAAAGTTTGTGTTTTTATGTGTTAAATCATGTCAAATCTTTAGATTTACTTACCTTTTTAGATAAAAATCACAAATTTTTATATAAAAATCAAAAATTTCATTATCAAATCTTAAAAAGTTGGTGCTTTTATAAAAGTTTGTGTTTTTCTCTTTTTAATTTTGTATTTTTTTTGATTAAATCCTTTCTATTTTGATTGCCTTTTTGTTTGAATTTCTTAAATTGAACTTTTAATTTTGTCCTTTTTTATCTTTTTTAATCAATTTTACCACTTTAATTTTTTTATTATTGATTTTAGTCTATCAATTATCAGTTATATCATTCTATTAGTTTTTAATCAGTTATCAGTTATTATTTTAATCAGTTTCTACTTTTTATAAGCAGTTTTTTATAGTTTTTAATCAATATTTTTTATAATCAGTATTTTTTTATTTTTTAATCAATTGGGTCTCGAGTTTTTGTCCAATATCTGTCCTACAGTCCTTCATCATCCAGGTTTTCATCATCTTTGTCCAAAATATCAGTCCGTTTCATCAAATTTCCGGTGCACAAAACTTCCGAACGAAACAAGTTCCGAACGAAACAAGTTCCGAACGAAACAAGTTCCGAACGAAACAAGTTCCGAACGAAACAAGTTCCGAACGAAACAAGTTCCGAACGAAACAAGTTCCGAACGAAACAAGTTCCGAACGAAACAAGTTCGGAACGAAACAAGTTCCGAACGAAACAAGTTCCGAACGAAACAAGTTCCGAACGAAACAAGTTCCGAACGAAACAAGTTCCGAACGAAACAAGTTCCGAACGAAACACTCAGACTCGGACACAAAAAAAAACCCACACACACTCGACTGACAACTCAACACTTGGACTAAAACCAACTCCGACTCACTCCCCTCCCTGGACACACACCTTCAACACCCTGACCCTCATCCTCTCGCACCAACAAAAACCAAAATACTCTCAACCTCACCTCTCCTCTCTCTCGACTCGACACCCTCCCTCTAATCACAAAAACTCACACAGCGTCACCACAAACACCCTCGAAACACACTCCTCAAACTCAACAAACTGCCATCAATCAACTCCAACCTCTACCCAATCACCCTCGACACAGACACCACACTCACAAACTCTCAACACTTCTCGTCCCTCGACCCACCCTCGAAAACTCCCTGGTCACTCCCTCGACTAAAAACAGACCCAAACCAACACACCCACCCTCAAAACCCTCGACTTACCCACCCTCATCAAACCCACAACGAAGACCAAAACGACCTACACCCTCACACCCTCACAATACTCTCGACCCTTACATCACCCTCGTTTCATACAATCACACAATCACACTCGACCCACAACAACTCTCGAACTCAAATAATTACACAACAGCAAGACACTACAGATGAGAGAGACTACAACTTAAATTAAAAGGAGACACCTACCCGTGACCTTCATGTGAAGATCTTGTAGCCGATTAAGTATATTAAGATCTGCGTTTGTGAGAAAGACGAAGTTTTTCTATGTTTGTGAGTAAGAAAGACGACAAGTTTATGTTTGTGAGAGAGAGAAAGATCTTGAAAGGTTAAGTTTCGAGCAGATCTGTATTCTTTATGAACTGAGATTTGAGAGAAGAAGAAAGATTTGAGGTTGTTAAGAAGAGAGAGAAGGACGGAGGTACCTATAAAACATATACTGTGCGAGGTGGGATTACGTGTTTTTAGCCAAAGACACGTGGGCTCAATTTTGACTTATGTGGTCACTTCAATTTTAAACGTATAGATTTACGAATTTGACGAATTTTATGAATAAAGAAAGGATTTTATTATTAAACGTGTAGATTTACAGTTTGGAATTTGACAAATTTTATTATTAAATTTGTGTCACTTTATTATAATAAAAGATCTTAGTATAAACAAAGTTTTTTTTTTTTTTTTTTTTTATTTATTTTTTTTTTTTTAAAGTTGTCGGGATTTATAACAGTGAGACACATAGACGAGACTAAGTGACAAAATCTGTTTTTGACGAGACCAAGAATTTTTATTTTCATTTCTCATCGAACTTTCAATGGAATAATTGAGTTCCAAGTCTCAAAAGGGTGAATTGCAAGACGATACAAGAAGGAGTCATCAGGGAATAGAATCAGGAGGGACGTAGAAACCAGGTAGCATGTCAAGTACAACTAATATTCTTCATATGATATCTGAAATGAATGCGCTAGTTAACAATCCAGCTAATTGTTTTACGACTGCTTCTTTAACCAAGCCTAAGTCTAAGATTAAAGAGATCGAATCGATTATAGCTCAACAATCAAAAGATCTTGAGGATGCCAAACTTGAATTTTCTAAGAAAACGGACAAATTTGAAACATACTTTGAAAAACTTGAAAAGTTAAACGTTGTTCTTGAAAGAAAATTGGATCAAACTGTTCTAGATTCTAAAGCTGAAAAGGATAATCTTTTGAAACAAATTCAACTGCTTGAATCTAAGTTGGCATCCCAAGATAACTTGCTCAAAGAAAATGAAACGTTAAAAGCCCAAGTACAGGAAAAGGTTTTTGCTATAGCTGCGTTAAAAAACGAGTTAAGGAAAAGTAAAGGACCTAGTGTGGACACTAAGCTTGAAAAACCATCAATCTTGGGGAAACCGCCTACAAATCAGTTCGTCAGACAACCGATTGTCAGACAACCTACTGCATTTAGATCCGAGCGATCACAATCCTCGAGACCGCGGTTTGCCTCCCAAGTTTATTTGGGACATATTTCTAGAACAGTCACTCCACCAACTAGGCCTAATGTGACTAAATCAGTTTTAGCAAGACCTAATCACATGATTGCCTCTAGTTTCTCTAAGAATAGCTAAATGAACACGTCTAGAACTAGTTCAACTGATGTGCGCCAGGATTTTGGTCAAAGGGAAGCTAAGCAAAAGACACAAGTAAGAGATATGAATTTCAAACCTAGTCAGATGCCTTCTAGTTTACCCAACACTGTTAACCGTAGCATGTCACATCCTAGGAGCATCAATCAATCATCTAGGAATTCTAGATCTTACTCGGATATTAAATATGCTACCTGTAAAACATGTAGAAAATGTGTCTTTACGGCAAATCATGATTCCTGTATCAAGAAATTGCTTAATGAGGTGAACTCCCGTGCTAGACTTAAATCCCAGTGGGTTGCAAAAATCAAACCCATTGGTAAAATGTGGCGCCCCACTGGTAGAACTTTCACTCTTGTAGGAAACGAGTGCCCTTTAACTAGGATAGTCTCCGATTCTACTAAGACTACTAGGGAGGAAATTGAAAAGGATGATACATCACTTAAGCCTGAACTTAAGATTTTCTATAAAAGGAAACATTTGCCAACTAAGACAAGTGAATCATCCCCTCAGGCCACCTCTGACACAAGAAAAGAAAACCGTGAACCCCCACGTGCTTCTAAAATAGATATCTCTAACCCATGCAAAAGTATACAAACTCCTAATGAGAATGCAGGTACCAAAGTTGATGTTCCAAAAGAACGAAGCGGTCCAATCATTGTATACCGTTCAACTAAGGACACTCTCAGAATTTGGTTGCTGAAGAAGCAGATATCAGAGAAACTAGTATCTCAGGGGATTCATGGTTAAAGCTTACTAGGACTTATAGTCACATCACAGATTATAACTCGATCTTCAAAGAAAGGAAAGTTTATCGCCGATGGTAAACTTATCCTAACAACGAGAAATTAATTTTTCTCGGGCATGAGCTTATATCAAAAACATTCCAAGTTTTTAAGCTCATGCACAATGGCTCCTCGTTAAATGACATACGACGACCCGGACTTCAGAGACAGGGAAGTTTATCTACGCAATGATAACTTACCCTCTTAACAAGAAATTAAGTTTTCTTGGACACGAGCTTATCCTAAAACCATTCAAAGGTTTTAAGCTCGTGTATATGGTTTATCATTAAATATCAGACGGTAACCCGTTCTTCAAATAAAGGAAAGTTTATCGCCGATGATAAACTTATCCTCTTAACGAGAAATTCACCTTTCTCGGTCATGAGCTTGTATTAAAACATTCAAAGTTTTAAGCTCAGAAAGGAAAGTGTATCTTTTAAATAAGAGAACTTTTCCTCGTAACGAGAAATTAACCTTTCTCGGTCATGAGCTTTCCGTTAAAACAGTCAAAGTTTTCAAGCTCATGAACACGACTTCTAAGTAAATGTCAGCTTAGGACTCGTTCTTCAGATAAAAGGAAAGTTTATCGCCGATGATAAACTTATCCTTAACAACGAGAAGTTTACAACTTCTCGGACTTGAGCTTCCTAAGATATTCCAAATCTTAAGCTCAAGTAATTGGTTTTCAAAACTGTGAACACAATTTTTCAAGAATTTTTCAAAAGGTTTTTCTAAATCTTTCAAAATTGTGTGTTCAAAAATGTTTTGATAAAAGGAGCATGTATTCTGGAATCGATAATATTTACGAACCTAGAAATGTCATTCAATAATGACACGGGGTTGTAAATAAAGTTCGAGCAGGAGTTCAAACTTTTAAAACATGCTCAAAATGGTTTGCTATTATTTCAGATAGCAACCCGCTTTTCATAATCAAGTCAAGCATTTCACCGGAAAGCTTTGACTCAACAACGGGAATTAATTTTCTCGGGGACGTGACGAGGTGACCAACATTCGTGAACAAGAACCATGTGAATCTTTCATATGATGTTCTCCATCATTCAGGTCCTACCTCGTAAATTGTTAATCTTGTGAATTCATTATTATATATGATATTTGCACGTAATAAATACCTTACACTTGTGTTTAAAAGGTATTTATGTTACGTTTCAGCACACCCTCATTAATTTGAGGGGGAGCTTGTGTAATTCATGAAGATAATTGGACTTGCATTTTTCTTCCCAAATTTTCTTAAAATGCTATTAAATCAATTGATATTAAAAACATCGATTGGGTTAATATTTTTAATATGGGGGAGAAATGTGATTTAATATGGGATATGATCAATCATAAATGGTTTGACTTAAAGTGATAGCTCATCCCGACATGTGCGAAATGTTTTCGAATATCGTGGCATATGTTAAGGGGGAGCAAAATGGATTTGCACTTCAAAATGGATTTCATGGTGACATATACTTACCCGCAACCCATTTATTTCGCGACGATGAAGATTGTGGTGACATAAGGATGGTAGGATAGATTAAAGTCCACTGATTTCTCTAGAACCGGAGGAATCTTCCCAAGGACATTCCATAGCTAGAAATAGTAGTCCTTAGGAAAGATGGAGAAAGATTGTGAACGTAGCTGAATGCCGACCAAGTACTTAAGTTAGCACTGGAACAATCACAACAAGGTGCTAGTTATGACGTATTGGTAAGCATTGAAGGGGTTGAAGAATGAAAAAGAATTGTAAAGATAAAGGGTGTAAAGAAAGAAGCCCTCCTTACAACTTTAGGCAGAAACCGGGTCAATACATATGCTATTGAGATCATTTTTGTTAATGATTCTCGATATTGAAGAAAGACGTCATGGACCCAGTGATGCAATGCACAACCCTTCCCAGCTAACTCAAATATCTCTCAAAAGGTATTTGTTTTAATCACACGGAGATCAACACATTATCTATTAATTTATTCACTCCGAATAAATTGGTATTGAAAAGGTGGCACTCCTCTCCAGCCTCCGATCACTAAAAATCCAAAATGCACGATCGAGTCTAGAGCCATTTGAGATCATCAAATATCTCATTAGGACACACTTTCATTATTCCTTGCTTGTTCACACACTGTGAAAAGTAAGAAAGATCTTAAGATTCCTACGCAAAATCTTCATGATCTTGCCTGAACATCCGAGTAATACGAAAGTATTTACAATGAAGATGGAAATCCTTCTTGAGCGAATATCAAAAAGCTCATGGTAGGTGACTTGTGCGATTCTTTATGAATCAAACTTGTGATAACTGGAAAGCAACAGTGGTTTAATTCTTAAATGAATTTAAACACATTCCAGGCCTCTACGCAATATCTTAGTGATCTTGCCAGAACATTCAGAGTAATACTATTAAGTATTTACAGTGACGAATGGAAATCCTTCTAGTGTTAACATCAAACAGCACTTGGTAGGTAACTTGCAAGATTCTATATGAATCAAGCTAGTGACAACTGGAAAGCAACGATGGTGCGGTTCTTAATTGAATTTCACTTGTTCCAGGAACATGAATTGACGGCTTCAAATCATGCGGATAAGATTATCCAAATGATCCACTCTTTACGTTCGCAGTCAGCTTTGGACGGTCGAGTAAAGAGAACGGGTTTACCCGCGAAATCTTGTCAAGGAGGTTCTTTATTGAAACTACCTGCCACAAGTACGATATTTAATATCGTCCAACGGTCTTCACCGACCGGAGGTAAATTGCTACCGAATTAGAATGAAATGTTCAAGGCCATTTCATCCGTGTATATTGTTTTGTTGCTAACTGTCTTATGCAGCGTAACAAGAAGGTGGCATTGCGGTGTATAATCCAGAAGAAGTCGTCACCACATGCTTATACTACATACAATTAGTACTCCAACAAATTCAAGAAAGCCTGAAGGTCAAGTCTTCCGCTGTATGAAACTCTGAAGCTTTCAAGAATTTAAAAGTATAAGTATGTGGAACATGAAGTCACGAAGAGGCAAATATCACAAGTGAAGAATGCACAAGGTCAAGGCAAGGAAACATGCTCAAGACTAAAGTCAAAGATCACATCAAGCATATTCACAAGAACAAGATCGAAGACTCAAGCATAGATGCTAGGTTTAAGATTTTGTAAAAAGATGTGACCTCCCTTAGGGGGAGATTGTTGGAAATACGTTTTTCCCAATAAAGTCTCGGTCACATCTTAGTTAGCATAGATCACGAGATATAGACTATTTAGAACTTTGTAACTTGGAGCGGCCTCCCTTAGGGGGAGATTGTTGGAAATACGTTTTACGTATTTATGAAGGATCGGTCGCTCCAACGATAATTATGTAATGGGCTCGTGATCTATTTAGCTTATGTATAGTCCATATAGCCCACATGTAGGGTGGGCTATATATATCCCCTCCTAGCATGTTAGGAGGGGTTGTTGATTGTTCATTTTCACTTAATCATAATTCCATTTTCACTTTCTCTCTCTAACTTCTATCCCTTCTCTCCTTTCTCTCTCTAATCCCTCATCTCCTTCCTTCATCTTCTTCTTTATTTATCAATCAATCAACCAGATTAATCCATCAAATCCATCATGTAGAATAGGCCAATAATCACGTAGACCTTCAAAAACGTACCGGTAACGACATTTGGATCCTCTTTCTTCACCTTAATTGTTCCAAGTTGATAGACACCACCCTAGGGGTTTCTTCCAGGTACAATTGCTTTCAACTTAGGGCATTACAATTTCCTATGACCTTCTTCATTACAGTTGAAGCAAATGGTTCCCTTCTTACACCTTTCAACCTTGTGTCCAAGCTTTCCGCAATTTCGGCACTTCCAGCAGTCGCCAGCATGCCTCTTGTTGCCACACTTAGGACATCTATCATCATTGTGCGGTGTGTTGTTGGTAAGAGCATTTGCATTCCCCTTTATCTGGTTCTGACGGCGATTGAAATTCTTCCTATTATCACCTCTATCTACACGATCACCGTCTCCCTTTCTTTTCTCACCAACACGGGCTTCATCTTCCCTATCCTGAATTATCTGTCCAATGAGTTGGTAAGCCATTCGAACAGCATCATCAATGGTCAGTGGTTTAGATGATGTCACGTCCCCCCAGATATTCCTTGTCAACCCTTTAATATATTGCTCAATTCGGATCTCTTCGGGTTCCACCAATCGAGGACATACCAAGGCCAACTCATGGAATCGGGTTGTGTAACTATCAATGTCCACACCTTTCATTCTCAAATGAATCAACTCTTGTTCTAACCTAATAATCACACTACGGGGATAAAACTCCAAAGTCATCCACTTCTTAATTTCAGCCCAAGGAGTAGCATTAGCAGCATCAATACCCATGAAAGCAATTCTCCCGTTCCACCAAGTCAACGCACGACCTTTAAGAGTAGCCATAGCAAAAGTTACCTTATCTTCCTCCTTACACTTACTAATCCGAAACACCGACTCAATCTTCTCAATCCACTGGCTTAATCCTACAGCACCTTCAGTTCCATTAAAAGGTAGAGGTTCACACTTCATGAACGTCACATAAGTACAACCACCAACTTCAGGTGCATTAGTTCCAAGTCCTCCTACATTTCCTCCAGCATTAGCATTCACATTATTAGCATTCACATTCACATTAGTACCGCCAATTCCACTACCGCCAGCTCCACTACCGCCAGCTCCACTACCACCAGCTCCACTACCGCCAGCTCCAATACCGCCAGCTCCACTACCGCCAGCTTCATTTTCTAGCATTTGCCATAAATTCAGTTATAGATGCGGTAACTTGCTTCGTAATAATCCTACGTACATCATCCTCAGTCACAGCTTTCTTGGGCGGCATAGTTCTATAATTTCATAATTTCAAAGTATTAAGCATTCACCCAACAAGGGATTCGTATAATATGGATTGAATTCATAATCAAGATACAAATAAGGCACAATATGGAATTCAAGACAAGATACATATTTCATTCGATTTGAAACAAAATCATTGTCTTAGTTACATCCCATATCAAAGTTCTAGCACTATATATACTAAAAATTCATGCCAAGTCCACTACTAACAAGTCGGTTTAGTCAAAGCTACAAAAATACAAAAGATACAAAGGTCACTACTAAATACAGACTAGTCTACTGAGAACCGCCAGATGGTCCATCATCCATCGTCTTCTGTATCTTCGTCGGACGATCACTAGACACATCTTCAGCTGGGCGCTTACGGATCACTCCTCTTTCAACCATGTCAGCATAAAATCTACTATTCCATCCCACAGATATATTCAACTCCTTTTCAGCTTTCTCACGCATCGCACGAGCTACATTCACCTGAATCTCCATAGAATTCACCTTTTTCTTCATAGCAGCAAGCTCACCACTTTCTAACACCGATAACCTCCTAAAAGCCTCATTCAAACCACGCTCTACATCAGTCAAATCCAAACTAAGCAATTACCGCTCTTTCTGACCAACCTTAGTCTTTGACTCCAAATAAGCAACATGAGTCTGAACAACACCTAATCCAATCTCTGTCATACTACTCTTAACACGGGAAACATCTAGATCACGTCTCAAGGCCCATGGTGCAAGACCATCAATATGAGTAGCCTCTCGAGTACTAGACGACTCTCTTATCACAGGTCTACGAGTAGCAATACCATCAGTACCGTCAGGTGCATTATCATCCTCATCCTCCTCGACATCCTCGTCGTCAATCTCATCATCTAAATTATTATTTAACCCAATCTCCACATCGTTCTCAATAACAACATTATCAATCTCATTTTCTACCATATCAACCTGAGGGGCAATCTGATCTCCTAGTCCTATCTCGGGCTCGGGATCCTCAAATGGTTCCTCCTCATCATCCATATCATAATCTACTAAGTCTAAATAAGGATCATCATCTACATTAGGTTCAGGAATAACATGGTTCTCTAAAGTAATATTAGGGTCAGCCATGACAATCTGCATTTATATATATATATATATATATATATATATATATATATATATATCGTATTAGGATAACATACTATTTAAACAATCACATACTGAAACCACGATATATACATATATATAAATTAAATTATATATATCAAAATATATATCTTCTCAATAGGGCTTGTTGGTAACGTCAGAGATCTCTGGCACCGTTATAGTCAAAAGATTTTTCAAATATTTTCTCAAATGTTCATAGTTAAAAGATTTTGAAAAGTTTTGTTCAAAACCTTGGTTTTTAAAATCTTTTGTTCTCTATAACGAGAGCTCTGGTACCAAACTGTAACACTCTCAATTTTCGTATCGGTACATCGGAAGGATCTTTCAGAGTGTTACGGGATAGCACAATAACTCCAATCATAGACAACACATAAAAATGGTTGTACAAGGTTTAAAATACATTCATTCGATAAAAAGTTTTAAAGCGTACAACAGGTCCCAAATTATACAGGTCATTAAGTTTAAAAAACATAGATCGAATGAACATTTTTAATATTATGTGGGCCATCAGAGTCGATCTCCATCCGGATTACCTTCAAGCACCTGAGATAAAAACATGCAAAAATCATATCAGCGAATGCCGAGTGAATTCATAGAGTTTAATAAAACCGTTATATAAAACAATCGTTAAAATCAGAACACAAGTATAATATCGGAAGTAAGTCCTTGTATTGCTAGTCAGGCAATATATAAATCAAGCATACATCTTAAACCGTCCATGAGACCGTAGCCTCAATATTACCATTATAGGTAATATTATTATCGTTATTAGCATCGTTATTGTATTGTATATAGGATTATTATTAGCCGCATGACATTGTTACCTTACTGTGAAAACAACGGGCCGCGAACCCGACAAACAATTTGCCCATCTAAGTTAGCGTTTCGTCACAAAAATCACGCTTTGTAATCTTCTAATACATAAATTCGCTTACCAATCAATGTGGTACGACGAGGATCAACCGTCAAGGCGCGAACTGGGGTGATCGTCCCCAAATAGTAATATCATATGCATAAGCGTCTACCAAAACCCGGTAGTTCACAATTCATGCTAATGGAACTTTAAGTGACATAACCTAACTACTAATAATCCTTTTTATCTCGTTTATAGGGTCATAGCATCATTCGGGTCCATATCATTAAGCATTCCATCGGGACTACTTGTGTTCTATTTTTATCAAAATCTAGCATGTTATCTCCCTCGCGGGTTTACAAATCATTTTATAAAACATTTAAAAGAGTGCGAGGCTATGAACTCACGCTGATAATGGAAGGCGGATTATCGGCTACGGGCGTGCTTCGGTCACGGAAACCTATATAAATAATAATCGGTCTTAGACTTTTTTCCAATGACTTTTATCAAAATAACAATATACATATGATGATTTTGTACATATGATGATGATCAAGTGGGTTTATATATCCTTGTTTACTCATTTTAGCGTTCATGTATTGGTAACTTTTTACTAGTTTACTAGTTTTACCTATTTACCTACTTTAAGTCCAATAAGCTCATTATAAGTTCTTTAACTTGTATTATTTCATTTTATACTTATATTATCAGTATTTACACTTTACATGTTGGGCCCAAATGGGTTAAGCCCAATAAGTACTTTTTATAAGTGTTTAACTTATTTAATCCAATTATTAGTCCAATATGCTTACTTAGCTCGTTAATGTCCGTATGTCCTATAGTTCGGGTTTTATCGGTTTTTAATTGTAGATACTTATATATCAGTATATGACTTTTAAAAACTTTACATTAGACGGTTTTGATCGTCTATGTTTTTATTGGCGAAAAACGTTAATTTTACGGTAATAGCCGAAAAAGTCGTAAAAATCAAGTTTATAGTTTTTATAACTTATAAATCTTATTCAACTACCATTTTCATAAATTGTCCATTTATTAAACCTTATACATATTTATATAAATGATATTAATAAGTTAGTGGGTTTTAATTTTCACATTTTATACTATATAATTTGAGTGCTTATAAATAGTATTAAACATTAATTCTTCAAAATATTATTTTAGTTTTCATCTTCACCATTTTTATCATATATAGAGTTCTACAATGAATTAGAAGCTAATTTTTTGGTTGCATGAACCTCATATTATTTGCTACAATTAACTTAGTTATAGCTACTGCTCATTTTAAGTTTTACTATCCTTAACATTCCCTACAAAACAGCTTATTTAGATTAGCACACTCATCTTGTTTTGATCATATCTCACTCATTTTAATGATTCCATTGCATGAACAACTCTCACATGTGTATGAAATCTTGTACTTACTGTAAATGGATTCTACCATGCAAATTTATCAGTTCAAGTTTTGGTTACATACTGTTTTTATACAGCCAACAAATTAAGCATGATTTTAGCCTTGTTTCTTATGGTTATTAATCTTTTTAAGCATAGTTATCAATACTTGATCCCCACACAACATTTTTATCATCATATATTCATCATATACATATACAACAAGAAAGAAAATACATTTGTTCTTTACAAAAATAACAAGAGAAAATGGAAAGGATGATCTTCTTTACCAACAAAGAGTATATCTTGTTTTTGGAAGACAAGAACTTGATGAACACCAAATGTATCCCCAAGATCATCAAACACCAAGAAAGTAAGTTGAGAAGTCAGCCCTAGGATACAAGCAATTCACCTCCTTTGTTGTTAAAATGTCCACCAAGTAATCAAGGCTTCAAGGTAACTCCATAATATAGCTAGATAACAAGTATTTTGTGGCTAGAAAAGATCAAAAGGGGTGTTTGTTCTTGAAGTGGGACGGCAAAAGGAGATGGAGTTGAGAGAGTTTGAGTTGTTTTTGCATGAGAGAAATGGTGGTATGTGAGAAGATAGTTGTTTTTGTTAGTTTGGTGGGTAAAAACTAGCTTAAGTGTTAAGCTAAGCTTACACTTTTAAGCTACTAGTTTACATGATGACACATCTTTGATGTGGTGTCTTGTTTGGCCGTCCCATGTTATAGTGGGGTGGGATAAATTATTTTGTCCCATACCGCTAATTTACGGGTACTCCTCGATTCTAGTTTCCTCGATTTGCGTGCCCTCGGGCGTTTCACGAAAAACGTTTTTATAAATTATGAATCAATGGCACAAAACGAATCCAATAAAAATTGTCTCATTAAAAACGGAGTTCAAAAACGTAAATACGTAATCCTAAGGTTTCTGGTTTAATCGTAAGCCCAGATTTAAATCCGTAAATTGTGAGTTCATCAACCAACACAAAAATAAGTTTCGAAATATTATACGAGAAAATATTTCACTACCTGAAAATGTTAGACTGTCACATAACCTCTAATTCGGAATACAAAATTACCAAGTAATTTGGAATCCATATCATTTATGCAATCCGAAATCCACATTTAAGATGTAGTTCAGAATGTCAGTTATTACCCTAATCTGGAATGTGTAATGGACATGTAATCTGGATTCCGTATGTCACACCTAATTCAGGCTGTGATAGAAAATCCGGAATGCATGAAATTTACATAATTCGGAATATCAATACAAAAACTAATTCAAAATTTAGTTGGCACATATAATTCGGAATACTAAGAAAATGTAAGTCGGAATAAATAGAAAATAATCTAAGTCGGAAAAAGAGGGTTTCTTAATCCGGGAAAAATAAAAATAAGCTAAAACCAAATAAGCACTTAACCAAAAACTAAACCAAACTAATTTTAGAAAAATCTAAATAAGACACAAATGAAAAAAAGAAAAAAACTAAATAAGCAAAATATTTAAAATCAACGTTTAAAAGGTTAAACTATTAAAAGCACTTAAGTAAAAATAAGGCAAACTCAAACTAATCAATAAGCACAATAAGCAAAAACCATCAAACACATGAAAACAATAAGAACAATCAAATAAGCACATCAATAATCAAATAAGCATAAAGATCAAACAAACTACATGATTAACCAAATCAAACAATAGATTTAAAAAAAAGAAAGGTAGAATGAGAATGATTATAAAAAGCTTGAAATTAATATGAAGATTAAAGATTCAAATACAAGATTGAAGATTAAAAGCTTGAAAACATTAAAGAAAAGCTAGAGAGAGAAAGTAATAACCTACTCCTACTCCTAAACTAATCTATCTAATAATGAAAAACTTGTTACAAATGATGGAAAATGAACTATATATAGTGGAGGAGTAATGTGGTGATGTTGCTTCCTTTTTCTCTTTATCTTCTCGTCTTTTTAATTAATTCGTCTTTCTCGACTTTGTCTCGGGATTTGTCGAATGATAAAATGAACTCGTCTTCTAATTTTCTTCTTTTATTAGATTTGGTTCTTCGACTTCGTTAGACTTCCTCTTTGATCTTTTTCTTCGATAAATCTTCAGAATTGGCCTTTGACTTCCATTCTTTTTGCACTTTTTATCTTTTGACTTCGTCTTTTGTCTTTTTCTTCGATAAAAGCCTGTGAAAGCCCGTGTTTTCTTCCTTTTTCATATTTTGGTCCTAACACATAATACAAACACAAACCACGCATAATTCCGAATTTTACGACATTAAATACACGTTTTGGCTTGGTTTTCCTTGTTTTAAGTGGTAAAAGGATAAGTGTTTTCATACTTATTAGCTGTTAATAGAGACTCTAAGGTTCACTTGTAAACTTGAGTCTCGAATCAAGTTTACTTGTTTAAAGGGTTCTTTTTATATTCTCATTAAATGGGTGTATCCATAACACTTTCTAATACTTTGTTTATAAGATTAATTAAGCATTACACTTTTGAAAATATATTATCTTGTGTTATCTTTGTATACGAGGTATAGTATCAAAAATTGTCATATTTTGGGACTTTTAAAAGGCATACAGAGTCTTCAACACAAGAAGACAATGTATTGAAGAAACCTTTCACATCACCTTCAATGAATGTTCTGAAGCTATCAAATTTGCAAATCAATCAGAGGATGACCTTCATATTCATTAATCTCATAACTATCCACCTGATGAATTCCAACACTATGAGCCCTCTTAGAAGTTTCAAACGGACTATCTATCAGTCCTCTACATTGATCTATTTGAGGACATGACAAGTCCCTCAACTGAAGGAAATACTTTAGTTATCCATACTGATGGAAATCAATCAATGGATCAAAATGATCAACAGGCTCAGACAAATGATCAAAATGATCAGTCAAATGACTTCACCAATAATGAACACTCTAGGACTTGTGTCCAAAAATCCCAAGTTGTTTTAAGAGAAATTGTTCAAGTGAACTCTCATTTTGAATAAGAAGATAGTCCACAAATGATTGAACCTTTATCTATTAAATACCCTTCATTAAACATTGGAGATAGTTCAATTCCTTTCATGAACTTCCTAGTTCTAGCTCAAATACCATCCCTAGTTCTCACTCTCCAGCTCCACAAAGTTCATGGACTAGAACTAGTCAACTGGGGAACATAGTGAGAAATCCTGGTGCTGGTATACTTACAAGAGCTATGACCAAGAAACTAAGTGCTGCATCACATGGAGAATTCTTTGTAGAATTTCTTTCAGAAATAGATCCTAAAAAGGTTTTTGTGCTCTTACTCACCCTCGATGGGTAGATGCCATGAAAGAGGAACTAAATCAATTTGAAAGAAACAATGTCTGGAAATTGGTTCCTCTCCCTCGTGGTAATTGACAACTAGTACCAGATGGTTGTATAAATTCAAAACGGATGAAACCAATGTTGTGGTAAAAGAAAGGCAAGGTTGGTGGCTCAAGGATACAATCAAGAGTATGGTGTTGATTTTGATCAGATCTTTGCTTCAGTTGCTCGTATAAAAGCCATATGAATATTTCTTTCTTATGCCACATACATGAACTTCATAATATACTAAATGGATGTTAAATGTGCATTTATCAATGGTGATTTAAAGGAAGAAGTTTATGTTATTCAGTCTCCAAGCATTGAGAGTAGTGAATACCCCAATCATGTCTACAAGCTTTACAAAGCCTTGTATGGATAAAATCAAGCCCAAAGGGCATGGTATGAAACTTTTTCAACCTTCTTCATTGAACATAAATTTGTCAAAGGTAAAATAGATAGCACCTTGTTTATCTATAAAACTAAAACTAACACCATCCTAGTGCAAATATATGTGGATGACATCATCTTTGGTTCAACAAGCTTGAAACTTTGCAAACAATTTGCCAAGATTATGACCAAAAATTTTTAGATGAGCATGATGTGTAAACTCACCTACTTCCTTGGTCTTTAGATAAAACAATTTGACCAAGGCATCTCTATCAGTCAAGAAAAATATATCAAGGATCTGCTAAAGAAGTATGACATCAACCGTGCTTCAGTAAAACTCTAATGGTACCCGTTAACAACTTAGGAACTAATCTCAATGGACAATAAGTCAATGAGACTCAGTAAAAAGGTATGATTGGTTCCATAATGTACTTAACAGCCAGCAGGTCTAACATTCAATTCTCTACCTACCTTTGTGCAAGGTACCAAGCAAATCTAAAGGAATCACACCTTATTGCTGTCAAGAGAATCTTCAAGTACCTAAAAGGTACCCCCAGTCTTGATCTTTGGTACCCCAAGTCTTTAGGATTTGATCTCAAAGGGTAGTAAGACTTTGACTATGTTGGATGCAATTTGGACAGAAAAAGCACATATGGTGCTTCCCATGTCTTTAGCAAAAGCTGAATATGTGGCAACTGTTGGATGTTGTGCCAATATTTTGTTGATGATGACTCAACTCTCTGACTATGACATAGAATATGAAAAGGTGCCAATATTTTGTTATAACACTAGGGCTATTGCAATATCCAACAATCCACTCCTTCATTCAAGAACAAAACACATTGATATCATATTTCAGTTTATCAGAGATTACATTGTCAAAGGGGACATTGAATTATATTTCATCCCCACTCAATACCAATTGGCTGGTATCTTCACCAAACCACTAGATGAACCAAGTTTCAAAATATTTCTAATGGAACTAGGTATGTTGAACATTGATGATACAAAACCCAAACCTTCAAATATCACTGAAGAATCTTAAAGGTTCACATTTTCATACTAAGTTTTTGATTCCACTCAGTAGTAGTGTCTGAGTAAAGGATTGTGCAATATCATCTGCCTATTTTGCATATGTGAATGTGTACATGTTGTTTTGTCGCCTTATCTAATGCACTAAAGTTGATGACAAATCTCCAAAAAATATCATCAAATTGTTCCTTCATTATTACTGAAGGTCCATCATTTCTGAAAAGACTTTGTGATATAAATGAGTAGCTAGGCCTAAGTAGAGGAGCGTGCAATGTCATTTGTCTTGTTCACCCCTGTGGACATGTATGTGGGTTTTTGTCGCTTCATATGACGCATTGAAGATCATAAAATTCACTTATCATGTTCAGGATCACTGGTCAAAGAATTTAAAACAAATAAAGCACATATTTGAATAATAAATTTATGACATTGAATTTTCTTTGTAAAAGAAAAACATTCTTCGAAAGGTACATTTAAGTTATTAAAGAAATATCAAACGTTAACATCCACTACCAACCACCCCTCTGACACAAACGACGTTACACTGTTTAATGTGTCAGAAATCACTCCTTTATATAGAGCATTAATGAGAGAGTTTTGGCCAAAACTACAAATGAAACCCTAAAACTTAAAATGTTTTACTCTAAACGGTTTTAAAACCATCAAAAAAGCATTCAAAATTTTATATATATCTTTCAAACATCAAAAAAACATATCAATTTTTCAAAAGATTTATCGACAAAACTCACACAACCATTCTCTCTCAAACAAAAAATCAAACAACAATGGCTGTCTCATCTTCTCAACAAGAACAAGAACAACCCACACAACAAACCCTAACCCAATCCTCACATGTCAACTTTGGCATTGATGAAATCATCGTAAAACCAATAAGCATGTACTGATTAAAACTGGTAACTTGAGATCTCTCCATCGACAAGAAGTTCTAGATTTTGTTTCAAAGTATTTTACATAGGGCACTCTTTGCAAACCTATAAACTATGTTTCAAGATTTTTAAGGGAATTCTGGTATACAGACCACCCCTATAAAAGCAAATGGTTTATCGATTTTACTTCACCATCTTCAGACCTAAAAGGTAAATTTAGGATTGATACATTTCGAAAATCCATTGGGCTAGATTATTTTCCTCATTTAGAGGAGTATGCATCTCTTCCTGATTAGGCTGATGTTTATGCCTTTTTTGGTACAATTGGATACACCGAGCCTATAACTGATAAGGGGTACTTGAAAAGAAGTTGTTTGCCCCCTAAATGGAAGTTTCTAGTGACCATTTTAATCGAATTTTGGGGGGGGGGGTAACTGGAGGTCTTGATCAAATAAACCAAAAGGATGCGACCATTTTATATTGCTTAGCAAATTGGGTTCAGGTCGATTTTGGGAAAATGATATTTGAAGATCTTCACTGGAAACTGGAGAAATGGACAAGGGAGAAAAATGTTGTTTACCGTAGGTCCCTCTCTCTCTCTCTCTCTCTTGTTTGCTGACCAACTTGAAGATCAATACCTTCAGCATCAGGGTACTGAAATAACAATACCAACTTTTGGGACTACGCACTAGAACATTCCAATTAGCACCTGTGACCCCTCATTCACACCTCCCATGTTGTCCGTTTGCTCAGCAGAACTTCTAGTGATGTTTAAAGCTCCCAAGAATACTTCTTCAACTAGAGAAGGGGATTTAAAAGGTATATTGCCTAGAGCTAAAGTTGGACGATAAAAGAAATCACTTTCTACTAATGCTTTAAAATCCAAGATGTCGTCCAACAAGAGGGTACCCAGCACATATGATCACTCTAACAATGCGTTTGATGCCTCCTAAGGTCATGTATCTAATAAGTAGAAGTCCTCCAAGGCCAGGGACATGAAGATAAGCCATCCATCACGTTTAGCTTTAGCTGGATCTGATTTGCATAAAGAGGCCTCACAAGCAACCCCTATCTCAACCTCTGTAGGGGATAAGGGTGAAGAAAGAGCCCACTCTCAGCTCAGTAGTGTTGAGTCAGCATTGGTATGTGACAATCCGTCAATTTGTGGTCGATATTTTATTCTCAAGTATTATTTAAAATCATTATTTTAATGTTATATTATGAACTCACTCACTATTGGGAAGAAATTTGGGTTTACATCTTAAAGTAGCATCGACTACGTTTAAACCGGAGAACTCTACGTTACTTGCTTACGTTTGCATACACCGTTTTTGGTGACAGTCCGACATTTCAGGAAATAAATTTATCCTTGAATATTATTTTTGAATTTTAATTTGTGTTGGTTCATAAACTCACAAATTTACGTGAAGAGATTAGGACTTACGTGCATAATTTAACGTCCTTTACGACTAAACCAGAAACCCTAGGATTACGTATTTACGCTTTTGAACTCCGTTTTTGATGAGACAATTTTTATTAGATTCGTTTTGTGCCGTTGATTCTTAATTTATAAAAACGTTTTTCGTAAAACGACCTGAGGGCACGTAAATCGAGGAAACTAGAATCGAGGAGTACCCGTAAATTATTGGGGATGAGACAAGTTTACACTAGCCCACCCCCAATACATGTGGCGTCCAAGCTTAGCCAACACACTTTGATGTGTTAAGTTAATATTAAAACTAAGGAAACTTGTCCTTAGTTTTGTCTCAAAACCACTACACCTCAAAACTAGCTAACACTTTCCACTTTATCATTTTCTTTACATGCAAAGTTTCCATCTCTCTCTCTTGGCTCTCTATGTGCCGTCCAACCTACACCACCACAACACCACCATTGATAATTACACCATAAATCTTGTGTTTAACTTGCAAAAGATGATTACCCTTTGAAGACTTGTTGATTTGAGGTGATTCTAACATCTAAAAAGGAGTTTACATGGAGTTCAAGGGCAGATTTCATGGAGGTGTTCATCCAATTTGAAGGACCTAAGAAGTTGTCTTTAAAGGTTGAAGATTTGGTGGCAAGATCAAGCCTTGATTCATCCAATATCTCATACTTTCCATCATATAGATTCGTATAGAGATCAATTTCTCTTCTATCACCCTATTGTTTTGAATATGTATTTATGTATTTTCTTCAAAAATGTATATGTATATGATGATGAATGATGATCAAAGTATTATGTGGGGATCTTTAGTTGATAGATTTGGTTAAAAAGACTAAAATCTACATGTAAAGATGTTAAAATCTTGACTAAAATTTTGGGTTGTATAAAACAGTAAGTAACTATATGATAACTTGATAAAATGACTTGGATTATTGAATATATAGTAAGGTATATGATTTTTACATCTGTGGGAGTTGACCACTCAATGGAATCAATAAAATGAGCAATATATGAATGAACAGTAGCTAAAAAGGAGTTAATTGTAGCACATATTATGTAGTTTGTGCTGCCCAAATTTGAGCTTCTATCTCCTTGTAGAACTCAAGATATGGCAAAAATGGTGAAAGTGAGTTTCATAATCAGATTGGAAAATAAAAGTATATATTATAAAATAAGCACTCAAGTGATACTATTATAAAATACATATATAAAACCCAATAACTTATGATAATACTTATATAAATAAGTTATATACTTTGATAAATAAGTATGCGTTTTATAAAATTATAAATTGATATGTTTTCTAAGTTGTAAAACTATATACATAAGTTTTACGTCATTTCGGCTAAAACAGAAAGATTAACGTTTTCGTCAAATAAAAGTTAGACAGTCGGACCTGTCTAATGTAAACTTTTTATAATTCATCTACTGATATGTAAGTACATTTTACATGTAAAAACCGATAAAACCCGAGCTTTATAACTTATGAACATTAATGGGCCAAAGTAGCCTTATTGGACTATTAACCCAACTAGTTTGGCTAAATACTAATGGACTTACTCATGGGCTTAACCCACTTGGGCCCAACGTATGAGTATAGGCATGGTATTAAAAGTATAAATGGGCTAATATAATGTATTGGACTTTTAATGGGCTTATTGGGCCTTAATATATAAATAAGTTGAAACCATTGACTAACACATAACACTATAATGTGTATGAAGAGATAAAATCCCACTTGATCATCATCATACTTATAATATCATCATATATATACATAGCCATTGTTTTTATAAAGTCATTGGACAAGAGTCTAAGACGAGTATTATTTTTCTAGGTTTCCGTAATTGAAGCACGTACCGTACATCTAAAACGTCGATAACCCGCCTTTCCCAATCAATGTGAGTTCATAGCCTCGCATTTTTTTAAATGTTTTATGAAATGTTTTATAAACCCGTGAGGGAGATAACATGTTAGTTTTAATAAAAAAGGACACCAGTTGTCCCGATTGTTTGCTTATTGATATGGACCCATATGATTATATGACCCGATGAATTATTATATGACTCAATGAATGAAATGAAATTGACTATTATAGTTAGGTTATGTCACTAAAAGTCCCATTAGCATGAATTGTGAACTACCGAGATTTGGTAGACGCTTAATGCATATAATAGTACTATTTGGGGAAGATCACCCCAGTTCGCGCCTTGACGGTTGATCCCCGTCGTGCCACATTGATTGGTAAGCGAATTTATGTATGTGAAGATTTATATAAGCGTGATTATTGTGACGACACGCTGTTTTAGATGGGCAAATGAATTTCGGGTTAGCTACCCGTTGTTTGTTATAGTAAGGTAGCAATGTCATGCGGCTTTTAATAATCCAATATTGAAACTACTGATGTACGAATTGAATTATAATATATTGCTTGACTAGCAATACAGGGTCTTATTATTCATATTATGTTCGTGTTTCGGGTTTTACATAACCATTATCATATAATGGTTTTTATTAAACTTTATACATTGTTATAAAACGTATTGTATGATGTTTTTACGATAATGGTTCGTATAGTGGTTTTGAAGGCATAAGCCTATATTATGATTTACGACTAAGAGTTGTATAAAATGTGTTTGGCCTATTTTATGGCCTATTACATAGATTTGTACAAAATGATTTTCGGTAATAATTATATACCGATGTTATATTAATGGTTTTTATTAAACTCTATGAGTTCACTCAGCGTTTTCGCTGACCTTTTAACATGTTTTATCTCAGGTACTTGAAGGTAATTCTCGGGAAGACGCCAAAAATTTATGGCCCGCATTCAAATAAATTTCCATTCAAATGTTTTGTAAAATTGTATGAAATACTATGACTTGGGACCTATGTAATTTGATATCTATGAATGGAAAATGCTTTTTTATTAAACGACGCGATCTTTTTAGCGTTGTCTATGATTTGAGTAATGTGCTATCCCGTTACACCAACGACTCTTCCGCTGAACTAAAGTATGAATATTTGGGGGTGTTACATGATAAGCACTTTAAACATAAAATTCATACCAATTTCCTTCAATTGTCACTCTGAGTCTGCATCAGGGTGTGACGCTTCAACAAATATAACAGCTGAAGCTGACCTTATACATTCTGTTCTTAGTGATGTAGTGCCCCTACAATAGGGTACTACTGAAGGGAACAATATCATAATCATTGATCTCAACTCATCAAATACTTTTTCTCAGGATCCATCAGGTCAAATCAAGCTTGGTGGTGAAGAAGTTGGATGTAAAACCCCCTTAAAATCCATGAATATGTTTATTACACGAAATCACGAAGTTAAATTAAATGTTACATTAATTTAATACACGACAAGGATAATAAATATTCGTATCCAAGTACTACGTATATTATTATTAAGTATGTACGTATAATACTTAATTCGTGACAAGGGTTAAACACGAGAATTAAAACACGAAGCTACATGATATTTATTAAAATATGAAAATAAAAAACATTACATGTGTGTTTGGGCTGCGTGTAAAAGAGAACAAGAAATGAAAAGGGCCATAGGCCCGACGCATGACCACTCTAAAACATCATAGGATGTAGGTTTTCCTCATTCTTACATTTTTAGCAAAACAAAAACCCTAGCCCACACTCTCTCTCTACCATCGGCTGCCCACAAGAAAATAAGGGGTATGGTTGTTTAAATCATTTATTTATTAACAAGTATTAGTTCGGGTTCGATTCCTTAATCATTCATTCAAACGGTATTTCTTTAAATCTTAATCCTTATTTATTTTCTTTCAGAATCGTGATTATTAAACAAGTACATGAACAAAAGTGATAATAGTACTAAAACGTGGGATTTAATCAGTTTGTGGCTGGGTTTTGGTTGGGTTTCACGAGAACCGAGACCTCTAGGGTCTCGGTGTGGTTGTTTTCTTACCAGCCGCAACCCACAAGAGTTTTCTGTCGCTTATCAGGCTGTGGTGTTTAGTTTAGTGTTTTGTTTGATTTGTTAAGTGCGACCGGGACACGGGGTCTGGGTAGGCTCGGGTACACAAGGATATAATTTATTAAATAACTCTTATTACTTTAATTAATCAAGACATGAAATATTAGTTAAATTAACCATGATTTAAAATATAATTATTTAAAATATAATTATTCATAAAAACTTAGGTTATAATTATTTTAAAATAATTATTCATGACACTTAGCTTAATTATTTTATTACAAGTTAACCATGGTTTAATTAAATTAAAACTATATCTTAATTTAATTATACAAGTATAACTTTTGGTAAAGTATTATTAATATTGTTCAAGTTTTATTATTTATTAATAATCCTTAATTAACCATGCATTACGTTATTAATTAATAATTTTCATGTTAAGACTAAAGTAATTTTTTTTGTAAACTTTACTATTATGATATTAAATCATCATGACTTATAAATTATGCTTAATAAGCTCTAGCTTATATTTTGGATTATTAATCGAGCATATAATTATATATGGAAACTTTCAATTTTTGGAAACTTACTATTTTTGGAAACTTTCTATTTCTGAAAACATACTATTTATGGAAACCTGCTCTTTTTAGAAAGTTACTTATTATGATATGACAAGTATAATAACACATGAATACATGAAATACAGTAATCAGGATACATGGAAACCCTTAATATTTACAAGATAATACATGAAACAGTAAAATAGGATAAGAACATGTAAAACAAGCTAAGAACACTCAAAACCAATAAAGTACATAGTAATCAGACAACTCATTCACGTCCCTTATTTATGTAGTATCCGTGAAGTCGGAGTAGATCCTTTGGCTTCCATTCTCACTTCATTACTGGACACGAGGTACGAATATTCCGTCCTTCAGTATGGACATTCCCTTCGTATGTATGATAAGGATTCCCTGTTTGTAGCCATCTGTTTTCCCCAATTATTTTATATATATTAAACTTTCAGTAATGCTTATGTCATTTGTAACACCCCATTTTGATAAATGGAATATCACATGATGATTATAGCGTGTCATCAAAGCATGTAAGGTAAATGTCCAAAAACATTAAATGACCATAAAAGGAAATAACAGAATCAAACATCGATAATCCAACAAAAGCTCACACACATGAATATAAGTACTGAAATGAAAGGACTAAAGAATGTCCAAAAGAAATAAAGTAATGTAATGTATGGAAATGCATAAAGTAATTAAGGCTAGATAGCTTCCATCCGTATGCACATACTCTCAAAGTCCTACGAACGTCCCTGAGTACATGCCGTTTGGGAACATGAAAGGAAAACAGCTGAGCAAAACGCCTAGTGAAAGGATATACAAACATAGCATAAAATGTCATAAGCACAATAAGACTAATGAACGGATATAAAAACATAGCATAAAAAGTCCTTAGATAATCTGGAACATGTTTATAAAACTGGTTTTATAGTTTGAAAAGAGTTATGTTTTTATATGAAAATTGTATTTTAATTAGCCAATAGCCCATATAGGTCATTAGTTTCCGTCGTGCATGAATACTTGGAGGGGTGACCTCATCATGCGATTAGAGGGGATGCCTCTAATTTAATTAGTCCGGGTAGGAGGGATCAACTCCTTGTGAAGGATGTGGGCACACACCACATTCACCATGGAAATCCTGAAAAAAATATGTAACTAAGATGCACCCATACACCCCACATGATAATATAAATATATGGCCAAAATTGTAAAGGGACGCCAGGAGCAATCACTCCGACGTGGGGAAGTCATAACACTGGTGCCTCCTGTGTTATGGTTATGGTACCTCCATAACTAGATGACATGGCATGCATGTATATGGCTTAGGCATTTAAAACTAAACATAAGAAATCAAAACATATAAAACAAATACATGGGAAAACAGTTGGCTGCAAACGGGGAATCCTAATAAGGAAGAAAATGTCCATATTGAAGGACCAAATATCCGTACCTTATGTCCAGTGAACGAGGAATTATGAAAGGATGAAAGTCCTACTCCGACCTTACTAATGCTACATAAAATAAGGGACATGTATGAGTTGTCTGATTACTGAGTGTGTTACTGGTTCTTGTATGTTCTTGACTTGTTATATGTGTTCTTGTCTTATTTTACTGTTTTAAATGATATATTGTATTTTTTATGTATTACGTGTCTTCTGATTATGTATTATCTTGTATGCTTGTATTATTATACTTGTAGTGTAATAATAAGTAAAATTCAATAAATAGCAGGTTTCCCAAAAATACAAAGTTTCAAAAATAGAAAGTTTCAAAAAATAGAAAGTTTCCCAAAATAGAAAGTTTCTAAAAATAGAAAGTTTCCAAAAATAGATCAGTATCTAAAAATAAAAAGTTTCTAAAAATAGTAAGTTTCCTGAAATAGGAAGTTTCCATAAATAGAAATAAGCTGGATTAATAAGCTAAAAGTATAAGCTAGTGTTTATTAATCATATACTATAAGTCATGATGATTATTAGTAAAGTTTATTAAATTTAAATAATTAGGTTAAAATGACTATTAATTAATAATAATAGTCTATGGTTTATTAATTAATAAAGTATCATGGTTTAATAATAAACTTTACCTTATATGAGTTTAAGTAAATTAAGTTATGTAAAATACTTAGGTTATAATCATGTATTATTAATTTAATAATAAACCTAAGCCTTAGTTTAATTTAATTAAGCCCAAATAAAATACTTAGGTTATACATGTTTTATTTCATTAAATAAAAATAACCTAAGTTAAAATGTTAATTTAATTATACATCTATCTAAAGAAATTAAATTAACTACATGAGTATATAAGTTTTAAAAATTCACGGACCCGAATCCCGTGACCGTAAACCAATCGGGTACCACAGCCCGAAGGCCATGGCCCCGATGCCGTGTGACGTCTGAACCAAAAACCCCAAACCGAGAGCCTAAGCTCTCGGTTGGTGCTGTCCGAGACAAACAAACACACCCCAGCTTGCGCCGAGGTTCCCTTTTATGTCCTTGAACACCATCGAGAACCCCCCTCCCAATGGGGTCTCGGTCCGCATGTTGTCCGAACCACAACCACACCGAGCCCCATAACGGGTCTCAGTTGGTGAACCAAGACGGCTCTGAGAGTCTTGCGACTCTGGGTTGTGTGTTGATCCAAAACTAAACACTAATACACCCTTAATCTTGATTTAGTGTATCCCATAACATGTGTTTATTAATGGTTTTAAAAAGATGAAGGTTTTTGAATATACCGAATGCGTGATTGAAAAGAACTAGAACACGAACACGTATGCGTATAAATTCAAGATCAAAAAACGAACGAATCGTCCTTGTTGGTTTGTTGAATGTCGCGGCCTAGAGACACCAAAAGGGGCTAGGGTTTTATTTTTTTTGTCAAATCCTGTATTATGTTTTCCTGTGTTTTGGTTTTCCATTAGTTAAACCAAAATGGGCTTGGGCCCCTCCTTATTTGGTTGCCGCGGACTCAAGTCCCAACACGGGTCAAACCGGGCTTTGTTCGTGTTTAATACTATTCTTGTTCATTATATGTTTAGTGTTCGTGTTTAAGTATTCGTTTTATAATTATAATCTGTAATAATTATTTATCGTGTTTAATAAAATACGTAATCTCTCATAAGTTTACGTGATGTACTGTTCATGGTATTTATATGCGGGTTTTACAACTCTTCCCCCGTAAAAAGAATAATTCGTCCCCTAATTATAGATAACATAAACTGAAAGAGAAACATACCCGAATCAAAACTTGAAATGAGGGTAAGAAGTCCGAATAGACTCCTCCGTCTCGCATGTGGCTTCCCGCTCGGAATGGTCCCTCCAAAGGATTTAGACGAATGGAATCGTCTTCTTCCTCATGACTCGCTCTTGACGATAAAGAACTTGTTCGGGCTCCTCAATAAAAGTAAGATCCTCACGAATCTGTTCGAGTGGATACTGAACCATGTGAAGAGGATGATAATTGTACCCTCTGAGTAAGGACTCATGAAAGATGTTATGAACATGAGAAAGATGCGGAGGTAATGCTAAACGATACGATACTTAACCGACTCGGTCGAGGATATCAAACGGTCCGATGAACGAGTACTGAGTTTTCCCTTGATTCCAAAACGCCTAACTCCACGCGCCATTGATACCTTGAGAAAAATATAATCTCCCACGTTGAAATTCAAATCCCTACAATGCTTTTCGGCATAACTCTTTTGACGTGCACGAGCTTCTTGTAGTTTCGCCTTAGCTACAACGACTTTCTCGTTGGTCATCTCTATCATCTCCGGACCTTCAAGAATTCGCTCACCAACCTGATTCCAGCAGATTGGGGCGTGACATTTCCTGCCATACAACATCTTAAATGATGCACATTTGATGCTGGCGTGCCAACTATTTTTGTATGCAAATTCTACCAAGCAGATATAATCGTCCCAACTTCCTGTCCATTCTAAAGCACAAGATCGCAACATGTCCTCTAGTGTCTAAATGGTACGCTCTGACTGGCCGTCTGTCTGAGGATGAAAAGCCGTGCTAAGCTTAGGTCTGGTGCCCAAAGCTTTCTACAGACTCCTCCAAAATCGCGAAGTAAACCGAGGATCTCTGTCAAAGATGATACTGGATGGAGTACCATGAAGTCTCATGATCTCCTTCTAGTATAGGTCAGCTAATTTGCTAACTGCATCATCCTTGCAGATCAGTAAGAAATGAGCTGATTTGGTAAGTCGATCAACGATAACCCAAATGACATCGTGCTTTCTCTTGGTCTACGGAAGAGCGTTGACAAAGTCCATGGAGATCTGGTCCCACTTCCACTCTGTAATGTCTAATGGTTGTAGTCACCACTAGATCGCTGATGCTCTATCTTAACCCGCTGACAGGTAAGACATTTGGAGATAAAGGTAGCGACGTCCTGCTTCATACAACTCCACCAGAAATGCTGCTTGATGTCGTGGTACATCTTGGTGTAACCAGGATGAATAGAGAATGGGGAACTATGAGCTTCAGCCAATAAAGCCTATCGGAGTGTACGATCATTAGGAACACAAAGTATAGTGCCCTGCCATAAGATACCATCGTCATCTACCCGAAACACTGTCTACTTATCTAGGTTCTGAATAATCGTCCAGATTTCACCATCATCCTTCTGAGCTTCCTTGATCCTAGAGAGTAAGTCATGCTTAAATCTAAGATTCTCCCAGTAGCCATGCTATCCACGTACCATAAACTTAATAGCTAGTCGTTCCAAGTCGCGTATAATTTCTTATTCTATCTTAATGCCATTGATCATACCTGACTTCCTACTAAGAGCATCTACCACTACATTCGCCTTGTCGGGATGATACTGTAGATTAATGTCATAATCCTTCAACAGCTCTAACCACCTCTTTGCCTCATGTTAAGTTCACGTTGAGTGAAGATATATTTCAGGCTCTTGTGATTTGTGAAGATATCACATGATTCGCCATACAAGTAATGCCTCCAAATCTTCAGTACAAACACAACAGCTGCAAGTTCTAAGTCATGTGTAGGATAGTATGTAAAACCCGTAAAAATAAGGTCATAATTTAATTTTACTTTCAATTATTTTGAAGTATTTTATAACGTTAAATATTATTATGTTTAACGGTTTAAGTTGAAACCGATATTAAATATTATATTTTAATATTTTGACGAGTAACGAGGACTACTAGTGATCGCGATACCGACGAATGCCTAAAATTTTATATTTTATTATCGATCGTTTCGATATTTAATACTTTCGACGATATCATTTTAATTACGTATCGAGTCATTATATTATTATTTTTCGTGTGCGTTTAAACTTTTGAAAAGTATTTCTTTTTACGAAACCCGATTCTCGTAAATATTTCAAAAATTACAATTTACATTTTCTACCCTTTTAAACTATTTTATTCTATTTTGGATCAAAACTATCACAAATTGGCAAAAACTACCCTAACCTTACACTATATAAATTTTTCCACTATCTCATTTCATTTAAAAAATTCATTAAACAAAATCACCATTCTTCTTCCTCCTCTTTCTTTTTAGCCTACACCACAACACAAGCAAATCATCAAAAATTTTGATGATCAACTTTGATCCATCCAAAATCAAAACAAGTCCCATCCTCCATTTTCAAAGGGCTACAATTTGGTATAAAATTTTCATACATGCAATCATATAATTTTTTCAAGAAAAGTTGGTTATGTTTGATCCAAATTTGTTGTATGCATGTGTTAGTAGTGATGATCAAGAGATTTTCATGTTATGTTTTTGTTAAAAAGTTGATTTTTAATTTTTGGGTTTTTGATTTTGATGATGATACAAGTGTTAGGAATGGTTTATGATGATATTAGGATGTTAGAATGATGATAAAAGTTGTTGGTTTTGATCAAAAACTTGATTTTGTAAGAGATTTTTATAGTCAATTTTGGGCAGTAGGTTTGAGGTCATTTTCGGAAATCTTAAGTCTGAATATAGGTTGTTACTATGGGATTATGTCGTAGAGAATTTCGTTAGCTTCGATTTGATATAAAGTAGGCCTTCCAACTCAAAACGAGGTGGAAGATACACTAGTTTGATTTTCGTATACCGGGAGACGAGTGTCGACACAATCCGAAAATTGTTGTCGATATATGGATCGAATCTCGGGGACTATAAGACGAGTTTAAAAATGATTCAAGGGCTGTTCTCAGGCTCAAAATTTAGCATTTTGAGTCTATTTTTAGAATCAAGTGGCGGTTTTACAAACGGAGTTGTTTAGAATGGTCAAAATGGTTTCGTAAGTCAAGGTCGCTAAACTGTCCGGATTTTGTGATTCAAAGATGAGTCGGGCAGGGAACTTTATAAGTAAAATCTTTTGATGGGCTCTTAGAAGGACTTTATACATATAGTAAGTAAGTTCTCTGAGTAGTATCATAAAAAGTTGATGTGTCTAAGTATGGGAAAACGGCTTGGACATTCGGTATGTTCACGCAGATTTTTATTAAAGACATAGAATAATAAAATGAATATATAGGAGAGTGTAATAGTATCACTTGTATCGTATTCTCTCGAGTTTGTCGTGATTTTATGAGTCGAGTTTTATATTCTTATGTATGGTTTATTTCTCGAGTCTAATATTAATGAACGCACCTCATTTGATAGGTTGCGGTTCTCGTGTTTGAAAGGCATCATCTAACGTCGGCGATCGTCTCATTACCACTATTGGCTAAGGTGAGTCTATAGCCTCGCTTTATACTAGTTATTAAATGATTTTAAACCCGCGAGGGGGAATACATGTTTTATAAACTTAGAACACAAGATTTTTATGGTATGCTTTGTCCCTCTATGAATGGACACTGGTTGCCTTTAAATTGCATTAAGTGATTGCCTTTGTTAAAACCTCAATTATGGACCGTTAATTAACCTATGATGGGTTAACCGCTAGTACAATTAATAGATCTATGGGGGAAGCCGCCCCGGTTCAGTTTTTGTGGATTTGTCATAAAAGCTTAGGCCCGACCTCCACACTGTTTGAGCATATTGTATTGAGAAGTCAGGTATACGGCAATGTACTAATAATCTGGAGGTAACCGACAATTAATAAATCTCCTGTCTTATCAGACCTCTAAAGGGAGTGTCTAATGGCTCGGTTCCATGAGCTTATTGCAATTTATGCTATATACAATTATTATTGTTGATGCGAATTATTATTTGATGCTTATAAGCATGCCACAAACTTATAATCTTTGCTTGTGTTCAAAATTGATTACATAAACCTATAGATTCACTCGACATTTTTGCTGATTGTTTTACTCACATGTATTTCAGGTAATCAAGAAGTGGAAGCTTGGAGGTCACGGGGAATGAAGTTGTGCACTGCTTTTGTTGTTCAAACTCTTTGATTTATTTATCGTTCCATTTTTAAAACAAACTAATATGTTGTTTTAACTTATCTTTTGGTAACGATTTCTTGGGACTACGCTACTCTGACAAATGTTTTAGGAACGATAAATCTAAAATGTCTCTTTTCGAGTCGTTCTTTATAAATTATGTGTTGTTGTATCATTGTTTAGCACCCAAAGATGTATTCCACTGCGTGTAAATTTGGGGGTGTTAAAGATTGGTACCAGAGCCAGGAGTTATAGAGAACTAGGTCTTTTTCTAAAAACCTAAACTATAACTGTCGGTTTTATTTTTCAAAGAGTCGGTGCACATGATTTCGCGTGACTTCAGGTTCAAGCTACTTCTGGGATTACAACTTTAGTATACATTATTAAGTATGCCTTATTGCTAAGTATTTCTAAATAAATACTATAATCCTTTATCGATATATATTTATGTCGTTAAACTTTTCGATAAAAGTTTATCATTTATTAATGATTAACTTAAATAAATACAATGAATTTTCAAGATCTTTCTGTATATATATTTGAAGTATTTAAATTGCTTTTATTGCAAAAATTTTATATTATGACCTTACATACCTTTATCTGCGCACGTTACTTTCATTTTTTTAACACTTTGAGATATCTATAAATGTCCAAATTGTTTTCCGGCTGTTTGTGCTTGGACGTCTTGAAGCGTAATCTCTAGACCATTGTGTAGCTCAATGTGTCCTTGGAATAGACTAACCGCTATCGTGTGAGTCACACATTTTGAAATACTTCTTATAATCGTGTTGAATATATCATGGTTTTTCATAATATTTTGTTGATTTTTATTATCGTTTTACACGACATGTGAAGATTTAATTCGTTGAAATTTATATGTATCGACTCCGAAGTGTATTGTTCGCTTATATCTCGGTAACGTCATCGTCATTTTATAAATCATCGTCTAGATTATGACGCTAGATTGGAATACGATTTTACTTGTATAAAATTGTATCATTTGTTTTTCATTAACCTTCTTGCTCTCGGAACGCAACCTATGAATGTTCCATTCTTTTCTCGTTATGTTTTGGGGTTTTTGAAGAATCGTGGCACCAAGGAGGTTTTCCTACATTGCATTTTGAAATCTAAATTACGAACGTCTTTCACCGTCTTGCTTCCTAAATTTCGTGTTGAATACCTTGAAGCATTTTCTGTCATTCATCATGCTATATATTATTTGATGCTCATTACGAGATTTATTTTTCGTTGTTGTAAAATCCACAAGACATGTGTGTATATATGTATATATTTTGAGCCGTTAAGAAGTGTCGAAAAATACACTTTATGCAGAAATTGTAGGGGCAGTATAAACAGATCAAAACTTAAAAGTAAAACCCGTGTTTTTAAAATAAAACAGTAAAACCTGCACAGAACTTGCAGGGGTATTTTGGTCATTTTACATTGGGTTTCAAGTCTCGGGTAAAACTAGAAAGTCGTCTGAAACGTCGTTTTGCATCAAAATGCTTTAGACTCCGAGTCTTGGAGATGTCGTTTATCGGGTCAATTAATCGGCTCATATTTAAAAGTCAAATCTGATAGAAAAATTCAGAACATGAGTTTTAAATGTTTCTAAGTTGTTTTGATTTCATTTGAGATCGTAAAATTTTAACAAATATTATTTTACAACTAACGAATACTAGTTGCATGTGAAAATATTTAAAAATAGAAACAGTACAGGATTAGCAATTACCAGATTAATGGTGTAATTTAAAAACGAATAACATACTCTCTTAAAAGCATGTTGTGTCGAGTATCTTACAAAGAATACACATGTGGATTGTTTTATTCTTTTCATATATATGACTCATTTGTCATTCGATGTTATTTTATTTACGTTTTCTTCTAACCTTCCACTGATTTGAGTTGAGTTTTGAAGTTTTGCCTTCACATTCTTCGTTGACATTTTTATCGCGTGTCTCATGGCGTTTTCGTCTAAACCTTATAACCTTTTGAAACATTAACAACTTGTAACCATTTCATTGGTTGTTTTATGAGCTACTATTTGCCACTTTTTGCAAACCTTTGGCTACTTTATACGTTGTCATAATGTCACCTTATAAATAAATCTGATATTGTTTTACGATTATTTTCACCAAAAGTTTTTACTTTGGTCTTATAAAATACTTTTCGTAACATTAAAAGTTGCTTATTGAGTATCTCGCAAATTACTTGTATCCTATAAATTTATAAACTATTTTTAAATTCCATTTTACAAATGGCATGGTTTATATAAACATAAGAAACGTAATACTTTTCGACGAAACGGAGCATTGCATTGCTAGCCCTAAATTATACATGGCCTGATCACCTATGTCTAATTTAGATGGAGCCATGCTAGGCTGAATAGTAGTCCACTTAAAAATCTTGATAATAATCAACTTTTTACTTGTATTTATTATAAAGATAAATAAAATGAAATAAAGTGAAAAGAAGTTTTGAAAACCTTTATGTTTTATGCAAGTAGCACAATTTCTATGCATCCACATACGTCTTCTTGCCTTTCTTGAACGAATTACGTGCTTACGAATACGTTTTTACTCGACGATCGTTTTTCCACTTGTTACTTCATTTTGTCTTATAACTGATTTCTTTTGACCGTTCGTCTAATAACTGACTGTTGATAAATGACTTGAAAGTCTTGATGTTTTATCCTTCCTTATTGTCCAATCTTCTTTATACGACTGTGTAGATCTTTGGAATGTCTCCGCACGTGAATAATGAATTATCACTAGGGTGATTTCCGTATATCCGGGATGACGTCCGTCACTCTCGTTTGTCTCGAAATCTACTCTTGTGAACCGTGCTTTGACTTATCTCTTTAAACACTAACATCTTCATTTGATTTATTTTAATTACAAGAGATTATTAGGAATTTTCTTTGATTAAATTGTTGTATGGATCTCATTTCCGATCATGTATCGACCACCGCAAAGTTAACGAGCTGATATTGGTGAACCATCGACCACACTAACAAAATTGACAACTTGTTTAATCTATTATTTCTTATGTCTTACTATCAAAGCCTTCATTTTATTATTCTCTTTAAGAATTCATACGACATTTGCATCGTTTTCTTTCGTACCGCTGATTTCGTGCTAATTGTTGACAATTATTTCCATTCGTATTCATTTATTATCTTGTCACATTTTTAACCCGAATATATCCCATATTTATTTTGAAATAATAAACACCTTTATGTATTTCGACAACGTATTATAAAATTTTATGGAACTTTTATACATTTTTCCAATGATTTTCAGTTATCGAAATAACTATCACAAGTAAAGGTCAAATTTATACATCATCTTTTGTATAACGAAAACTAATATTTAAAATGAAACCATGCTCTATCTTTTGAACTAATTGATTTATCATACTTTGCTTTTAATGTAATGAAATTACCTGTTGAATTTATATTCCTAATAATGATTTAATTTGGAAATTATATTTTCTAAATCGTAACCATCAATACGAGTTTAATTAATAAATTCATGTCATTCTTTCAAAGTTTCTTAAGACAACCAAAATAAATTATGAAACTATTTAACTCCTATTTTTGATATATCATCCTTATCAAGAAAGTACCTCAATTGAGTTTTAAGGTAATACCAAATCCGGGACGGATAATTGTGACAAACATTATTTTAATGTTAATATTTAATTCATTCTTCGCTCTCATTTTTCTAGTATTGTGAATTATTATGTTTTACGGTTGCGTGAGTCGAGATCCCTCGTCGGTCGTCAACCTTAAATCATTTTACCACACCTTGTCCGTTTATGCGTTTATTGAATTCATTTTGTCTCGTTCTGTTCCTCGTATTGAAGATCCAAATTTATTCTGAGTTTAAAATGAATCTCGGGAAGCAGTGTATAAGAAGAACTATAAGTGTCACTAGGATTTATGCGTTGTATTGAGAATCTTCACCAATGGACCAAATCTCTTAATGAACAGAGTTAATAAATTCGTTACAACCTCGAGGAGTATGTTGAAGTCGACACTGCAAGTGGGAAGACTCTTGAGATCAAGTGGTTATTATCAAGGGTTCGTTCAAGGTTTTCTTGATGATTAACGGTGGAGATCTATACTCGATGTTTATGTTCTACCTTTTCTTTTATGTACTTATATGGTGTGTGATCTAGTCAAATGATCGTAAGTTGTGAGAACTTGAGACAGCATCATCCGATGACGTCCGATCATGTGGAGCACATATTATTTAATATCTTTTTTACTTTCAACGACGATGTTTATTGAGACTTTAATGCGCGTTGGCGAAACTGAGATGGTGTCTCTGTATTATCTTTTGAGTAGGGACCCGCGTGTGAGCACCCTCTGATGACGAAAATGTTTTTCTTGTTAGTTCTTTTTTTATGTGTGTTCATGGCTATCCGGCCGATGGATATCCTTTAAATTGCAACATTCTTTTTAACTGGACTTACTCGAAAATCCTGTCACCTATTCTTGTCGTCGAATGAGCTTCGTGTGATTCATAAAATTTTCATGTGTCGAGCTTGACAGGTGACTTGTGGATAAGGATTTATTTATTTCTTTTTGGTGAGATACAACTTGACGACAAGTTGCGTTTTGTAAAAGAACCAGTGGAGATCATGGATCGAATTTCACGTAGGAACGTGAAGACTTCTTTATAAGGAATGCCCTCATCCTTCCGGGTAGTGAACAACTCGTGTATGAGGCGAGTTGAGCGCCGGGACGTCACTCCCTTAAGGTGGTGAGGATGTAAAACCCATAAAAATAAGGTCATAATTTAATTCTACTTTCAATTATTTTGAAGTATTTTATAACGTTAAATATTATTATGTTTAACGGTTTAAGTTGAAACCGATATTAAATATTATATTTTAATATTTTGACGAGTAACGAGGACTACTAGTGATCGCGATACCGACGGATGCCTAAAATTTTATATTTTATTATCGATCGTTTCGATATTTAATACTTTCGACGATATCGTTTTAATTACGTATCGAGTCATTATATTATTATTTTTCGTGTGCGTTTAAACTTTTGAAAAGTATTTTTTTTACGAAACCCGAGTCTCGTAAATATTTCAAAAATTACAATTTACATTTCCTACCCTTTTAAACTATTTTATTCTATTTTGGACCAAAACTATCACAAATTGGCAAAAACTACCCTAACCTTACACTATATAAATTTTTCCACTATCTCATTTCATTTAAAAAATTCATTAAACAAAATCACCATTCTTCTTCCTCCTCTTTCTTTTTAGCCTACACCACAACACAAGCAAATCATCAAAAATTTTGATGATCAACTTTGATCCATCCAAAATCAAAACAAGTCCCATCCTCCATTTTCAAAGGGCTACAATTTGGTATAAAACTTTCATACATGCAACCATATAAATTTTTCAAGAAAAGTTGGTTATGTTTGATCCAAAATTGTTGTATCCATGTGTTAGTAGTGATGATCAAGAAATTTTCATGTTATGTTTTTGTTAATAAGTTGATTTTTAATTTTTGGGTTTTTGATTTTGATGATGATACAAGTGTTAGGAATGGTTTATGATGATATTAGGATGTTAGAATGATGATAAAAGTTGTTGGTTTTGATCAAAAACTTGATTTTGTAAGAGATTTTTGTATTCAATTTTGGGCAGTAGGTTTGAGGTCATTTTCGGAAATCTTAAGTCTGAATATAGGTTGTTATTATGGGATTATGTCGTAGAGAATTTCGTTAGCTTCGATTTGATATAAAGTAGGCCTTCCAACTCCAAACGAGGTGGAAGATACACTAGTTTGATTTTCGTGTACCGGGAGACGAGTGTCGACACAATCCGAAAATTGTTGTCGATAAATGGATCGAATCTCGGGGACTATAAAATGAGCTTCAAAATGATTCAAGGGCTGTTCTCAGGCTCAAAGTTTAGCATTTTGAGTCTATTTTTAGAATCAAGTGGCGGTTTTACAAACAGATTTGTTTAGAATGGTCAAAATGGTTTCGTAAGTCAAGGTCGCTAAACTGTCCGGATTTTGTGATTCAAAGATGAGTCGGGCAGGGAACATTATAAGTAAAATCTTTTGATAGGCTCTTGGGAGGACTTTATACATATAGTAAGTAAGTTCTCTGAGTATTATCATAAAAAGTTGATATGTCTAAGTATGGGAAAACGGCTTGGACATTCGGTATGTTCCGGCAGATTTTTATTAAAGACATAGAATAATAGAATGAATATATAGGAGAGTGTAATAGTATCACTTGTATCGTTTTCTCTCGAGTTTGTCGTGATTTTATGAGTCGAGTTTTATATTCTTATGTATGGTTTATTTCTCGAGTCTATTATTAATGAACACACCTCATTTGATAGGTTGCGGTTCTCGTGTTTGAAAGGCATCATCTATCGTCGGCGATCGTCTCATTACCACTATTGGCTAAGGTGAGTCTATAGCCTCGCTTTATACTAGTTATTAAATGATTTTAAACCCGCGAGGGGGAATACATGTTTTATAAACTTAAAACACAAGATTTTTATGGTATGCTTTGTCCCTCTATGAATGGACCCGTGGTTGCCTTTAAATTGCATTAAGTGATTGCCTTTGTTAAAACCTCAATTATGGACCGTTAATTAACCTATGATGGGTTAACCGCTAGTACAATTAATAGATCTATGGGGGAAGCCGCCCCGGTTCAGTTTTTATGGACTTGTCATAGAAGCTTAGGCCCGACCTCCACACTGTTTGAGCATATTGTATTGAGAAGTCAGGTATACGGCAATGTACCAATAATCTGGAGGTAACCGACAATTAATAAATCTCCTGTCTTATCAGACCTCTAAAGGGAGTGTCTAAAGGCTCGGTTCCATGAGCTTATTGCAATTTATGCTATATACAATTATTATTGTTGATGCGAATTATTATTTGATGCTTATAAGCATGCCACAAACTTATAATCTTTGCTTGTGTTCAAAATTGATTACATAAACCTATAGATTCACTCGACATTTTTGTTGATTGTTTTACTCACATGTATTTCAGGTAATCAAGAAGTGGAAGCTTGGAGGTCACGGGGAATGAAGTTGTGCACTGCTTTTGTTGTTCAAACTCTTTGATTTATTTATCGTTCCATTTTTAAAACAAACTAATATGTTGTTTTAACTTATCTTTTGGTAACGATTTCTTGGGACTACGCTACTCTGACAAATGTTTTAGGAACGATAAATCTAAAATGTCTCTTTTCGAGTCGTTCTTTATAAATTATGTGTTGTTGTATCATTGTTTAGCACCCACAGATGTATTCCGCTGCGTGTAAATTTAGGGGTGTTAAATATTACTCCTCATAAGGCTTAAGCTGTCGTGATGCGTAAGCAATCACCTTCCCATGTTGCATGAGAACACAACCAAGGCCCTTCCCTGAAGCATCACTATAGATCTGAAATCCACCTGTACCAGATGGGAGAGTAAGAATAGGTGCATATACCAGCCTCTACTTTAGGTCTTCAAAGCTCTTCTCTCTTTCTTTAGTCTAGACGAATTTCTCCCCTTTCCCCATCAGTTTGGTCAATGGTAGTGCTAATCAGGAAAAGTTTTCTACGAACTACGGTAGTAACCAGCTAAGCATAGAAAGTTGTAAACCTCTGTGGCTGAAGTTAGTCTCGGCCATTTGGTGATGGCCTCAACCTTCGAAGTATCCATGGTTATTCCTTCTACAGATACAATGTGACCTAGAAACGCCACCTTTCTTAACAAGAATTCGCATTTGGAGAACTTGGCATACAACTTCTTCTGACGAAGTATCTGCAGCACTTTACGAAGGTGCTCTTCGTGTTCCTCTTTTGATTTAGAGAAAATTAGATTATCTTCAATGAAGAAAATGACAAAATTTGTCCAAAAACTCATGGAAGATACGGTTCATCGAATCCATGAAGACTACTTGAGCATTGGTAAGTCCAAAAGGCATGACTACGCATTCATAGTGTCCATAACGTGTACGGAAAGCAGTCTTGGCGATGTCCTACTCTTTCACCCATAGCTGATGGTAGCCAGACCTTAGATCGATCTTAGAGAAATGTTTGGCACCTTGGAGTTGGTCAAACAGATCATCAATGCATGGCAGAGGATATCGATTTCTGATGGTGATCTTATTAAGCTCATGATAATCGATGCAAAGTCGCATACTGCCATCATTCTTCTTCACGAATAACACCAGTTCACCCCATGGTGATGCACTAGGTCGGATGAAACCTCGCTCAAAGAGTTCATGTAGGTATTCCTTTAACTCCTTAAGCTCGATGGGAGCCATGCTGTAAGGAGCCTTGGAAATTGGCTTAGCTCCTGGAATGAGCTCAATATTAAACTCTACCTCACGAGCAGGTGGTATGCCCGAAAGTTCTTCAGGAAACACGTCGGGTGTTGATCCCAAACTTAGATCGATTAGCTTTGTATTAACCGATATTGAATCAAGCATAATACTTAGAGAAACTTTGTTGTATTTAACAATCCAAGTGTTATGCAGAATTAACACTTAGAATAAAGAACAAATAAACAAAGTAAACCAAACTTTCACTTTTAGATTGATAAACGAACTTGCTTACAATGAAAGTTGTGAAACTGATTAATGTATATATATTACAAACCCTACGACCACCTTTTCTAACACAAGGAGTCGTGTACAAAGGTTTACCTGTCAACTATTCTAGGTAAAGATAAATATAGAAAATAAAATATTGAGCATATCTTTACTTAAAATATCAAACGTGTTGACTAAGTATTCCTATCAGTGGTTGGAATTCTTCTTGTTAGCGCTTGAAATGTTCTTGTCAGTGCTTGATCTATCAGCGCTTCATTTCCTCTTGTCAGCGTCCAAATTACTCTTGTCAGCGTCTCAGTGACTTAGGTCATTTTATTCCCAACAATCCTCCCTTAAACTTGATATCTACTCTAGCAATCAAGTTTTTGAATAATAACTAAGTACAAGGAGGATTCTTACAAATACAAAGTACTTGTTAATTAGAAAATAAACAAATCTAATTAAATCCTTGCTGACATCACTAGTATAATCAACTTCTAACTGTGTAAACACCATCTTCTTCAAAACATCCTTAGACATACGATATTGAGCATCAACCAGAAGATAATCTGAAAACTTTGTGGTTCTTAGATGGTATACACCAACAGCTGAATGTTGACGCCACTTTAAACCACTGATATCATACAAATCTAACCATATTGGATCAGCTTCATCTGGTGCAATCATCCTCTTGAAAGTTGTCCAGATCTTTATTCCATTTGCTGAAGTAGGCTCTTCAGCATCATACTTAGCCTTCATCAGATTCCAAAGATCTACCAAGTCTTCTCTATCCATGCTTGAAAACAATGAGATCAAGGAAGTAAAAGTATGTACATTTTTAACATATCTGGTGATCATCCAGAATCCACTTGCATCTTCTTCATAACTGATTATTGGGTTTCTGAAATCCAAGGGTAATACCTCTGCAACATCTGAAGCCTCCAAAGGTGAAAGCTTTATACTCTTTCTGATCACTGCTTCACTAGGATTCAATTTATCAAGGACTGGAAATTTAATGGGAATTCCCTTCTTCACTGGCCTTGGTACAATAGAAGCCCTCTTGATCTACATATTTTCTTCAATCTCTTCTCTCCTTTCATCTGAGATAAGCCTCATAGTGTTTTCCTCACAAACTCTTTCCCAAATTGGATAAGCATGAAATTTCAATTCTTCAAAGGATAGCTTCCTCAGTCTCTCATAGGTCCATCCACCTTGATGACATCTAAGCTACATAAAATAGAGCTCTCATATCCCTTTTGAGCTCAGAATGCACCTTACTAGCCTTGTGCTTCAAGATCACCTTGCAATCTTCTTGTACTCTCAGTAGAATCTCCAAACCCCAAATTTTTCCAGTGATTAACATGTCTGGATTTTCTTCAATTGTAGATTCCCATGCAAAATACATATACATAACTTCAGGCATATCAAAATCTACTTTCTTCTTCAACTCTCTCAGCTTTTCCCTAGCTAACTCATCCTCTCCATACTCCAACCTTTCTGGTTCTTCAATAATCATGACACTTGAACTAGAACTCTCATCATCATCACTACCATCCTTAACCTTTTCTATGGTAGTCTCCATCATATCCTATTCTTCTAATTGTGCAGCCAAAACTGAATCGAAATGTACCTGTGCTGCATGCTTTGGTACCTGGACCTCTTCCAAATTCCCTTTAACCTTATCCTTGGCTCCAATAGCTAGTAAAGTAATGGTTGACACCTGTGTAGAAACATCCCTAATGATAACTGGTGAATGGGATACACCCATCATACCTTCAATTCTGTCAGTGTCTGATTTGCTCTTGTCAGCGCTCAACTCTTAATGTCAGCGGCCGATTCAGACACCTGCATCATCATCTCAACAAACGATAGCTTCTTAGGAGTAATTGAAGAAACATCAAGAACTAGTTTCTCCTTCAAACTAGTCAATGCTTCAGCTATCTCCACATTTTTACTTCTAATAGAACCACCTTCTTCTCGTGAGCCCTTGTCACTCAAATTTAATGGAAAAATAGGTGCATTATTCTCCCCTTTGTAAGAATCCTCCCCTAAAGAAAGGACTATGGCATGCCTTCTCCTAGCATTGGCAGATTCCAAAACAACTATCCTCCCCCTCAATGATTTGAGTTCGAGGCCTTGACCTGTGACAACTTGTACAAGAACTGCATTTTGTTTTTGCAAGTTAATGCAAACCGCCATCAATTCCAAAAGTGATAAAGGTTCCAATCTGCCCTCCTCTGTGATAGGAATTTGACCTCCCAAAAGAGATTCATCGGGCATGGATAGGCTCTTAATGATGTTGAGACTGCCTTGACCTGCTTCTAAGCCAGAGTTAATAGTCCCATCCCTACCCATTTCACCAACCACACTTGTGGTGGTGGTTCTCTCTAATACATGGCTAGGACCACTAGAGGAGAACACTCCAGCAGTCCTTTGGCGTTTCTCAAACCTATAATCTGTTTTTTCTGAAGAGGAAGTGGAATGAGGGTTTGTTTGGGTGTGTGGGTGTGTTTGGGTATGAGGAATACTGGTGTCGGCGTTTGGGTTATGTGTGTCAGCGCCCACATGTTGAGTGTCAGCGTCGGATGGTTGAGGGTTAAGGTCCATGTGTTGGGGTGATGGAGGGTGTTCTGGTAGTGGGTGAGGTTGTGTAGCTGCCTCAATGACAGCTAGCATGGCTGGGTGAGTGGTAAATCTCTATAGGGTGCTGAATTCATATTCCCAAACACAGTTTTCTATTGAGCAGGGACCCAATAAAGTGATCATGGTCCCTACTGCAATATCCTTGCATATCAAAAACCATTCGTAAAAACCTAGGGTAAGCAAGAGTCATCTTGTTACCCTTGTTATGACACATGCCATCAAAAATTAATTTTGAAATATCTTTGCCTAGTTGCAATACAACAAATGGGACTCCCGATAGAACGGTTGATTTCATAGAAAGAAGAGCATTTGGGACTTAAACATTGAAGGATGACATGTATAAGGAACTTCCAGGCTGGGGAAAATTTCTGTTTGGTATACTTGTTTAAAAGGCCCACTAGGGGCAAAGCATACACCAAGCCTTGAAGTCCCAACTCTAGCTCTGCTAAGGGAAGGGTAGTTATACCATCAACATCATCAAGATGCAAAACTTGGCGAACCAAAGCTTCAGTAACTACCCATTGAAACCCATGAATAGTAGCAGTCAATAAAATCACTCCATCAATTGTTCTGGAACTGACAGTGTTCCAAAACTGCTTGATGTGTGTGATAGGGACGAGTGACATATGTGAAAGTGCATACCTTAAAGGAAACGCATTCAAATACGCAATCATCTGAGTGTATTGGGGATGCAAAGTATTGTCCTCTTCTAAGTAAGCCACCATGTTGTGTTGACTTCTGAACCCCAATTCCACTTGAGCATGTTTAAACTTTGGTGCCATGAAGATATTTTGAGAAAACTATGATATGATAATAATTGAAATAGGAAGGTTTGAGAGTTTTTAGCAGACAAGAAATAGTTGTTACCGTGTTTGAAAGAAAAGAGCCAAATTTATAGGAGAGGTAAAAACATACAATTGGTTATGAGGCAGTTATATTCAAAAAGTAATCATCATAATCTTGAAAAATATATAACTTATCTTTTACATTAACTAAAAGTTACCAACTCGCTAAAATTACGGCCCATATTCTCGTCAAAAATAACAACTGGGTGGACCCCAATGTTTTTCAACGGTCAAAAAGTAAGCATCAGTGTCTAACGGCTATATTCTTGTCAGCGTTGAAATTTGCCATGTCAGCGTTTAAATTGGTCTTATCAGCGTTTGGAAAGAAATCATGTCAGTGGCCAAAAATAAAAATAATTAAAAATAAAAAGACCTTAACAAAGAAGTTTACCCTAGTGAAGATAACTCTTAGACTGAAAATGACTATATGGTGGCAAGCACTGTCCAATCATGCACACTTGCTTAAGCAAGATAGACATAATTGTCCTCAAGTGTCCCTTGCTAACAAAAGTTATTAATAATGAAGTTACCTCATATAAACCTTTTGTAACTTCCTAGGTAAGCCCAATAAAAACATCACAAAGTCTCCCAACTAACCAAACCCAATTCTAGGCCAAAATGTCTTAGCAGCGTGCATAGTATATCAACTTTGCATGCAACAGTGCCTCACGAATTAGAAAATCTAAATCTTACTCACCAGTGGAAACAATCTAGAATTGTGATAAGAGCATTCTAAGAATACCCAAAATCCTAAAGGTTTCTTAAACCTCCCTTTAAACTAAGATAAACATAGTTGCAAAATAAAAAGTATGTGACAAAAATTTATGTCAAGATAGGAATGTAAACATTCCAACCATCATACAAAAACTTTGACACATTCCTTGTAAGCTTCAAAGATCCATAAGCAACTCTGTATCCAAAAGTATAGTGCTCATAATACCTGCATGATTAGATCAAAAACCATAAAACTAACATATTGCTGTCAGCGACCATTTTAACACTTGTCGGCGTTCAAATAACCTTTGTCAGCGTTAGAAAAATAAAGTGGAAAACCTAATACTTTACAAAGACAAATAACATAAACATCTTTTACAAACTATACAATGATTTCAAAAACACATTTAGGTGAGATTGATCATTCTAATACTTGTCACCAAGTACTGAAACCTCCCAACATGAAAAGGTTTAGTTAAAAGATCAGCCACATTTTCTTCTATATCTACCCTATCTGGATGTATAAAACCTTTTTCAAACCAATCTCTTATAAAATGATGCCTAGTTTCTATGCGTTTTGTTTTAGAATGATGTACGGGATTCTTAATAATGCATAATATACTGTTATTATCTACAAATATCTTGGTATGCAAAAAATTATACCCATAATCCAACAGCTAGTTTTATATCCATAGAACTTGTCCACAACAAGCAGTTGCAGCTACATATTCTACTTTAGTTGTAGAGTTTGCCACCACTGTTTATTTCTTGCATTTCCAAGATATGATTCTGCTCCTAAGAAATTGGCATCCACCAGTTGTGGATTTCCTATCAAACTTATCACCTCTATAGCCACTGTCTGAATAGCTAATAAGCTCCAATGGAGAATCTTTAGGATATCATAATCCCAAGGTGGGATAACACCTAAGGTATCTAAAGATCCTTTTGACAGTATGAAGATGACACTCTTTGGGAGTCACTTGATGGCGTGCACATTCACACACTGCAAACATGATGTCAGGTCTAGAGGCTGTAAGATACATCAATGAACCAATCATTGATCTATAATGCCTGACATCAACATCTTTTCCATCTCCAATCTTTCCCCAAGGGTGTTCCCTATCCATGGGTGTGCTAGCCCATTTTTCATGCGGAGAAAAACCAAACTTCTTTAAGATCTCAGCTACATACTTGTCTTGAGAGATAAAGATACCATCTTCTTTATGTTGTACTTCTAAACCTAGAAAGAAGTTTATCTTTCCCATTGCACTCATCTTGATTTGTCTGTCATGAGCTTGTAAAAGTGTTCACTCATCTTTGAATTTGATGAACCAAAGAAAATATCATCCACATAGACCCGAACAAGAAGAATATCCTTACCAATCTTCTTGGTAAATAACGTTTGGTCTATGGTGCCCCTCTTAAACCCATTGTCCACCAGGTAGATAGATAATGTACTATAGCATGCTCTTGGGGCTTGATGAAGTCCATACACTGGTTTATTTACTCTATGCACCTTGTTTGGGTGCTCTGAATCTTCAAAACCAGGAGGTTGCATCATATACACTTCATCCTCAATTGTTCCATATGAGAAATCACTTTTCACATCCATCTAATAAACTTTGAAACCCATGCAAGAAGCATAGGGTAGGAAAATCCTTATTGTTTCTATCCTTGCAACAGGTGCAAAAACCACTTCATAGTATATTCCTTCTTCTTGTGTATAGCCCTGAGCAACTAGTCGTGTCTTGTTTCTAATCACAATCCCTCTTTCATCCTTTTTGTTCCTTAGAACCCAACGTGTCCCAATAGGTCTAACATACCTTGGACAATCCACTAGCTCCCACACATCTTGAATGGCAAACTGGTGAAGCTCATCCTGCATTGCTTCCACCCAACTTGATTGTTTAAGAGCATCAAAAATCTTTTTGGGTTCCTTTTGTGAGAAAAAACATGCAAATAAACATGCCTGCACAAGAGGGGTATCTTCCTTCTTATGAATATTGGCAATGAAACCACCTTGATTCTGCTGATATCTCTTTGTATGAACAGGAGTCTGAACATCACCGATTATTTGGGAAGGAGGATGATCTTTGGCCACCTTTGTAAGTATTCTTCCCTCAAATTGTGAATTGTCATAAACAGATTCCATGTTGCCAATATCATCTTCATTGCCACTCTCATCTTCACTTGAAGTGACCTTTTGATTGAGTATGGGAGGTTCATCATGTTCAACAGTATGTCTGTTGGAGGAAGAGAATAAATTCCAAACAGGTTGTCAGCATCTGAAATCAACGTGTCAGCGTCTGAATCCAACTTGTCAGCGTCTGAATTGGCTTTGTCAGTTCTTGAAGATGCATGCATGGTTTCATCAACTGGTTTATCTTGTGGCCATTCTTTCTCCTTTTCAGCAACAACAGAGGCTTGCATAAACCCATCAGTCTATATAGCAATGGTAAAATAATCAAGTATAGGGTTTGGCTTAACTGCATGTGATCCTTCTTCCTTAGCAACCTGTTTACCTAAAATTTCAACAATAGATTCTTCCACAACATTTGAATCCCTTTTCACAATGTCTAGATTAGTGACAGGCATATAATTCAAGGTCCTAGATAATGGTTCTAAATCAAATAACCAATCTGGCCCATTCTCAGGATCACTGGGCTTACTTTCTAAAAACATAACATGCACCTTTTCAAGGATGTGTTTTTCCTTTTTATTATAAACCCTATACCCTCTACTATTCATAGAATAACCCACAAAATATCCTTTATCACCTTTTTCATTAAACTTACCTAGGGCATCACTAGTATCAAGTATCACTACATGACATCCAAAGGGTTTAAGAAAGTCTATATTAGGCTTCCTATTCCAAAATAGCTCATAAGGTGTCGTATTATGGATTTTGTTGACCAAGGCTCTATTTTGAACATAGCAAGCCGTGTTCACAGCCTCAGCCCAAAAAGCAATGGGAAACTTAGCATCGGCCAACATTGTCCTAGCTGCTTCTTGATTGTGGTAAATTACACCTCTTAGGAAAAAGGCGTAAAAGCGGTAAGTATCGATTGATGATTTAGGAAAATCAACACTAATGACCCTTATGGATTTCAAGTTCGTTTCCTAAGGAGGTATATGTGTGTGAAAAACTTGTTAAATGTTTGTGATTAATGATTGGTTTAGAAGGGGATGAGAAAAGAAAACGACGAAGACGTAAATATAAAAATTAACAAAAAATCACTACTAGAAAGTTAAAACGTAGAACCTTAAAAATCACAAAAATAAAAATAAATTCTAAAAATTACCAAAAATTCACCAAAAATCAAAAATAATAAACTAAGAGTTTACCAATGATCAAAACTTTTTCAAACCTTTTAAATAATTAAATATTCAATTTTTAAATGCTAATTAAAGCCCTAAAAATCAAATAAATTATCAAAAAGCCCAAATAAAGATTTTTCAATTGGAAGACCTCTAAAATGACCTAAAAAGATTAAAAACTATTTTTAGAAATTTTTAAACTAATAAAAACTATTTAAAATGAATTAAAAACTATTAAAACTTAAAATAATTATAAAAATTAATCTAAAAGAGATAAAATTATTCTAAAAGTTGCTAAATTCCTATTTTAATGTAATTAACCTAAGAAAAATGTAAAAAGTTGGAAAATGTGAAATTAAAAAAAATAATAATAAAATAATATTAAAAATCCAAAAATTATAAAAAATTCTAAAAACTTGCAAACTAGTTTATTTCAACCTACATAATCATAAAATCAAAGTGAAATTACCAAAACACCCCTAATGGGCCCTCAAATGGGCCAAATCCAAATTCAGTCAACACAAATGGGCTTTTGGGCCCAAAAAGTCAAACTTGGCCCAATTGACTTGGAAAAGCCCTATCTGACTCAAAATTTAATTCTAAGAACAAAACTCTAAAGGCCCAAAAGCTGAATATGAGCTTATCACAGCTTATTAAACACAAAGCTTATTCTTATTGGGCTTTTCAGCCCATTAAGCCATAAGCTAATGCCATAAGCTCTAATTTGACACACAACCCTCTTTTAGGATGCTTAAGAGATCTGTCAAAAGAAATTTCCAAAAAGCACACTCAATAAGCCAGAAAATAGAAAAGCAAAAATCCACAAAACGACAAAATAGTCGTTTTTGAGAAATAATGCACCTCAGGACTTGATTCAACTTCCAAAAGCTTTCAAATGGACTCAATAAGCAATATCAATCAACAAAAATCCAATAAGCACAACCAATAAGCCAGAATAAGTACAAATGAACTTATGTAAAAGTCAAAGGAGTTGGTTTTCTAGTCAAACCTAAAAGTCAACCACCCAAATGCTCCAGTATGAACAAATGGGTCAAAATATGAGCACCTATTACAAAAACAAAGTTGTTGCTGGTTGGAATAAGCTATTATAGCTTATTGATAAGCTGACCCCAAATTTACACAATCAGTGGCAACCAGCAAGGGAAAGGAGTTCCCATTGCTTTGACTATTTGACCAAGCTTATATGAGAGTTCTGGTTTGATTCAATTGGAAACAAAGGCACCCTTGTGATCAGTGAATCACAAGGAGTCAATAGCAACAATAAAATCACAAAATGGTTCACACAATAAGCCACAATAAGCCAAACAGTTACCAGATATGCTCCAGATATGCAAATAAGAAGTTAAGCACTTAATAAGCAGATTTAAGCAGAATAAGCCAACCAAACTTAATAGGATGCATACACAAGCTATGTAAACTAAGAACAAACACAAAGCAACAAGAATCAAACACTGAATCAAAGTAAATAGCAAGATCAAAGCACAAAATGTTTCTGATGAACAAAGAACAATATGCAGACAAGTTTTGCTGATATACTTGACACTTGATCCAATTTCAAGCCTCAAATCCTTCTTCCCTGGTGTGATTAACTATGATTTAGCACTTGTTAGCCCTAGCCTAAGCCTAGATCTAGGTGTCCTCAAAATCCTAGCCAATTTTACCAAGTATTTAAGATTTTATAGCCAAATAATGAATCTATGTGATCAAACCCACAAAACCTGCAAACAGATGAACACAAGCACCTAAATAACAGATACCAACACTTTCTTACACAAAACAAACACTTAGCAAACCACAAATCCAACTTATGCAGTAATCCCAAACACCCTTTTAAAACTTGATTCCACAAATTTTCAAAGGCTTATGAAGATTCAACCCACAAATCAGATAAATAACACCTCAATAACATCAAATCAACAATATTCAACCACAATAAGACAGATTCAAGCATAAATCCACAAAAATCACAAATAATCAGAAACTTAAAGAGAAAATGAAAAGTGAAGAAGATGCAAACCTCCAAGACCTACATCCAGGCCTTGGATTGTTTGAGCTGAGGTACTAGCAAAACAAGTACCAGCTTCCAAGCTGCTAAGAAGAACAAACCACAAGGTGAGATAAAAAATAATGCCAACTTCAGATTTTTGATGCACAAGCTTTATCACTTAAAACCATGCCTCAAAAACCTTCAAACAAGATAATGGAACTCAGATTTTAGCTTCTCAAACACCAAACTTTTATAAATAACATATTAGAACTCAAAATTTTAAGAAATTCAAACTTTATTTCATAAAAAGGAATTACAAAGATTAAAAGCTAAAATCTGGAACAAAGGGACTCTCACATGTTGAGGTCTCCTTTTATAGGAAAATGCCAAGCCTACACTATTCATAAACCCTAGAACTGAATTCCCAAATGTTCCCTTGAGGCCTTCTAGATAATTCTTTGGTGTGAGCTGTCCAAAGTGATCAAGGACGTTCATTTTAGCTTTAGGATGAAGCTAAGGTTCTTGGCTGTTGATTTTGCCACATAGGATGACTTGGAGGTTAAGTTGTCACATGATTGGTGGACGGGTGTTTGGGGGCGGGGTCCTTTGTGAGTGGGAATAAGGGTTTTATGGTTTGGATGAGTTTCTGCACATGTGAATCACTCATGTGCAAAGGTAATTGTATTTTACCCTAAGTTTTAGTGGTGGTAATTCTGGGTGGGGTAAAAGATGAACAGTAAGGATTTTGATCCGATTTTGGGGGGAAAGGTGTTTGTTTGGCGCATTTTCAGTTTGAATGTTTCAAATAGACACTTTTGGTCCTTGTTCTTTGGGATTTTTGGTAAATAAGGTATTTCAGCCTAGAAAACGTATTTCCCTTTATATTAACTTTCACCATTTGTCACTTTTGGCACCAAACTTTGGAAAAAGGTTATCAAGGTTTATTTTTGACATTTTTCCATATTTCAAGGGCTGATCTTGGACATTATTGATCTTCAAAGGTCTTCAATGTATCTTTGATGAGGGACCATAATTGACAATGTTGAATAGTTGAGGGACTAAACTTGCCATTTCTTCAAAGTTGAAGGACCTTTTGTGTAATTTTGACAAACTTAAGGGACCAAACTTGTAATTATTAATATAAAAGGGTTTTAAGTGTCATTTCTTCAATAAATGAGGATCAATCTTGTTTGTCTTCAAGTCTTCAAGGGTATTTGTTGAGAATTCCATGATTAGGGCCCGGTTCTTTGTACGGCTTCGTTTCTCGTGTCCGTTTTTCCTTGTAACTTGTGATCTTTTGTCTTTTTCACGATATCCACACCTAAAATACACAAGTAAACAAACACAAGCATATATATGGTATTTTATAACATTTTTATGCATTTAAAGCCCGAAAAGAACGATGAGATCATGTATAAATGCCATCTCATCACTCCCCCATACTAAGCCATTGTCGTGACCTCACGCAATGCTAGAATAAAGTATCTAAGCATCACTAAAGTTCAATTTTATTAACCTTTATTGAAGAGTAAAAGACTTGCAACATACTACGATGATGTGTAAAGACATAATGTATGATTTTCATCACAAAAAGTGACTTTTAGGGTCAAAGAATAGAAACAAGTCAATGTCCCTTAGAGTAAACTTTGTCATCCTTGATTGTCATACATTCCATGCTAAGTGCAAAAACGAGATCATTGTTGGTACAAGTCACAATGCTAACACTACTCATACGTCCAAATTGTGTAATACTTTTTCTCCCCGCAATCCTAGTTATTATAAAAAGAAATGGGTTACTAGCATTTTTTATCTATTTGTCATGGATCACAAGTGATTCATATTGACTTATTTGAGTAGTTATTAGTCCGAAAGCAAAGTAGCACGATTTGATCAATAGTTAGCCGAAGGACAAAATCTTTTAAAACGGCTTCTCGTGTATCTCTTTAAGTTCATATCTTGGCATAACTAGTTTCACGATTTGAGACCTTTCTCGGACCGATATTTGGCATGTACTTCATACTTCAAATCTTGGGAAGACGTTCTTGAAATTATGGTCTTCTCTTCATATATTTGGAATTTCTTCACTTGACGTTTTTGGAGAGATTCTTCATATTGGACCACGACTTCATCATTTTTCTTCAATCTTTACTTTGGATTTTGATATACAACGATCCGCCTCCTTTTCGGACTTGGATATATTTATCCTCATACCTTGTCAGGGTCTTTTTGGATAGACTTTCTCCATGATCTTTAGGGGAGTAATTGCTTTTCATCGTGTGTCTCGATCCTTCATATTGATTTAGGAATAATGATACTTCACATCATCTTTGGATGTTTAGCAAAAATAGAGCTCCTCATGCCTTGTTAGGGCCTTTTTGGATAATCGCCAATCTTCGCGTCCCGCTTCAATAAGTTATGCCTTGGCTATGAACTCTATTCAACCCCGAGCAACTTTTAAACGATCTTGCGCTAGAGGCTAAGTAACCTTTCAAATCGTATGACCTTACTTATTGCAATTATGATTTATTCCTAATGCATTGATCTTATGGGAAGAAAAAACCCACAATTAAAAACATATGAGTTTTTGAAAGAACACTTTCATGTTCTACGTTTAGCATGATCACTTGTCTAACTCTATCATCTCTCGTTCTTCAATATATAAAGACCTCTAATTTAAGAGAATCGTGAATACTTAGCCATGCAAGTCAAAATTAAACCAAATTTGGATTAGCTTTCATTAAGACTATATCAAATCAAAGTTTTGGGTTTTCAAGCCACCTATAGGATCTTGCACTTTCTTGGACTTTTTCCAGTTTAGAGAATGTGTTTTATAGTTCCCTTGATAAGTGACTTTCTAGAATAAATTATAGGAACTTGCGAAAAGTTCTTGTTCTTAACCCGAATGAATTAAGACTTTCGCGTTTTAAAGCTCCCTATATAAAAGTCTAGCAAAACTTGAATTGAGCGGGTTAAGGAATGTAAATGGCTCCAAATGCCCATCAAGTCAAAAATTAACTCTTATTCTACCCATCGGAAAATATACATTCGTGTCTTAAAAACATTTATGAAAAACTAAGAAAAATTTTAAAATTTGGACATTTTTAGCCTTATTAGTAAAACAAAACATTGAAAGTTGGAAAGCGCGAGGGCGTAGCAAAGCAATTACCTATTCACCCCCCATACTAAAAGTAAACATTGTCCTCAATGTTTCGAGTCTAAAGGTGGAGCACCCCCATACTAGAGACGAAGAGTCGAATGCTTTGGATCTAGCATGGAAAGGGTGATCAACAATATATCTAAAGCCGTTTATTAAGTATGCTAAAAGATAATTGTTAAAACAATGAAGGATATGTCATGGAATCGTGAAAAACTTCTTCAAACGAACGATGGAGGCTCACGTAAACGAACACGAGAGTCTTCAATCATGGATAATGATGATCTAGATAACACAATCACAAACAACCACGAGACAACGAGTTGAAAGGGTACAAGTCCCCTTATTAGTGAATAGTGAGCATAAAAAGATAAGCATGGGATCTCCCCCACGAGGCACCTCGTTTTTTATTACCGAGTCATGAGCTCGACTCGATCCCCTCAATGCTAATTATCATTGGGGAAGGTGACTTGGTCGAGGGCAACCATTGAAGGAATTTCCCCACCAAAGTAGTGCTTAAGCCTATGTCCATTCACCTTGAAATTAGGACCATCATCTTGAGCTAGCTCAATGGTCCCATATGGAAACACTTGTGTAATGGTGAACGGACCCGACCAACGAGATTTCAATTTCCCGGAAAATATCTTAAGACGAGAGTTAAAAAGCAACACTTGATAACCAACGTTAAAAACCCGGTTTTTAATCTTTGAATCATGAAACTTTTTAGTCTTTTCTTTAAAAATTAATGAATTTTCATAAGCATTATCTCTTAATTCATCCAATTCATTCAATTGTATTTTCCGGTGATCTCCCGCGTTCTTCAAGTCAAAGTTTGCATGCTTAAGGGCCCAATATGCCTTGTGCTCCAACTCAGTGGGCAAATGACAATTCTTCCCGTAGACTAACTTATAAGGAGTGCAACCGGTAAGTGTCTTATAAGCGGTCCTAAAGGCCCATAAAGCGTCATCGAGTTTGTCGGACCATGAAGCGCGGTTTTCTCCAATTGACCTCTCTAAAATCCTCTTCAAAGCTCGGTTCGAAACCTCGACTTGCCCACTCGTTTGCGGGTGATAAGCCGTAGAAAGACGATGAGTAACTCCATATTTCTTTAGAACCTTTTCGAATTGGTCATTACAAAAATGGGTTCCACGATCGCTTATAATAGCACGAGGGGTTCCGAACCGAGAGAATAGTTGCTTTAAAAACTTCACTACCACACGAGCATCATTAGTAGGCAAAGCCTTAGCTTCCACCCACTTAGAAAGGTAGTCCACCGCGACGAGGATATATTTGTTGCCATGAGACGATGGGAACGGACCCATAAAGTCTATTCCCCATATGTCGAAAATCTCACATACTTGAATAATGTTTTGCGGCATTTCATCACGTTGAGACGATTTTCCTTGACGTTGGCACGAATCACACGACTTCACAAGTGCGTGTGCATCACGATAGATAGAAGGCCAAAAGAAACCGGCATCGAACACTTTTTTAGCCGTGAGATTAGCACCGTGGTGACCACCCGTGGGTCCCTCGTGACAAGCTCTAAGGATATTAGAAGCTTCTGCACCAAACACACAACGTCGAACGAGTTGATCCGCACAAATCCGAAAGAGATAAGGGTCGTCCCAAAAATAGAACTTGACGTCACGAAAGAATTTTCGTTTTTGTTGTGTCGTCATTCCCTTGATTATGAAATTGCCCGCATGATAATTTGCAATGTCGGTAAACCATGGGGTTGTGTCTTTAGAATTCACTACACCGAGAGTCTCAAGAGGAAATGTTTCGGTAATTTCCTTGTTCTCGAAAACATCTTTGTGAGGATCTTCTAGACGAGAGAGATGATCGGCCGCTAGATTCTCGGCTCCTTTTTTGTCAAGCACGGTGACATCAAATTCTTGGAGGAGGAGCATCCAACAAAGCAATCTCGGCTTAGCATCTTGCTTAGCTAAGAGATACTTGATAGCCGAATGGTCGGTATACACGATGCTTTTAGTTAAGACGAGATAAGGTTGGAATTTCTCAAAAGCATAGACCACGGCAAGGAATTCCTTTTCCATTGTGGTGTACTTTAATTGAGCCTCGGTCATCGTCTTACTAGCATAGTGGATAGGACGGAAATGCTTGTCATAACGTTGCCCTAAGACGGCCCCTATAGCATAATCACTTGCATCGCACATGATTTCAAAGGGTAATTCCCAATTAGGAGCAACAAGAATGGGAGCTTCGGTAAGTTTCCTTTTGAGAGTTTCAAAAGCCTTAACACAATCCTCATTGAAGTTAAAAGGAGCATCCTTCTCGAGAAGGTGTGTCATAGGGCGAGAGATTTTCGAGAAGTCCTTGATGAAACGACGATAAAAGCCCGCGTGGCCTAGGAAACTCCTAACTCCCTTAACGGTTTTGGGATGAGGTAACTTGGAGATGACGTCTACCTTAGCTTTATCGACCTCAATCCCCGCCTTCGACACCTTATGTCCTAAGACGATTCCTTGTTTACACATAAAATGACATTTCTCCCAATTAAGCACAAGATTGGTTTCTTCACAACGTTTTAACATTTGTTCGAGATTAGATAAACATGACGTGAACGAATTACCAAACACCAAGAAGTCATCCATAAACACTTCCATCGACTTCTCGATCATATCGTGAAAAATTGCCATCATACACCGTTGAAACGTACCGGGTGCATTACAAAGTCCGAAAGGCATCCTACGATAAGCGAACGTTCCATAAGGACAAGTAAAAGTAGTCTTCTCTTGATCACGAGGGTCGATAGGGATTTGAAAGTAACCGGAAAAACCATCTAAAAAGCAATAGAATTCATTTACCGCAAGTCGCTCCAACATTTGATCCATGAAGGGCAAAGGAAAGTGGTCTTTAAGAGTGGCGTCATTTAACTTTCGGTAGTCAATACACACCCTCCAACCGGTTACAACACGAGTGGGAATTAACTCGTTGTTTTCATTGGGCACAACGGTCATTCCTCCCTTTTTAGGGACACAATGGATTGGGCTCACCCATGGGCTATCGGATATAGGATAAATCATTCCCGCGTCAAGGAGTTTATGGACCTCCTTTTTAATGACATCGTGAATTTTGGGATTCACCCTTCTTTGACTTTGAATTGCGGGTTTGTAGTCCTCCTCCATTAAAATCTTGTGAGTACAAAATTTTGGGTCAATACCCTTAATGTCGGATATTTTCCCCGCAGTTGCCCCTTTATGAGCCTTAAGAACTTTCAAGAGCTCGGTTTTTTCATCATTAGCAAGACCTTTTGCAATAATAACCGGAAACTTGTCATCACCTTCCAAGAATGCGTATTCAAGGTGAGAAGGAAGATCTTTCAATTCAAGGATAGGTGGTTCCTCGATTGAAGATTTTGGTTCAACACTCATAACTTCCATCGGCGAAAGAAATGGTGGAATAGAAGTATCATCACTAATCAACACCTCATCTTCATTGTCGATTTCATTTGAAGTGAGATCGCCTCCTTGGAATGGAGTGAGATTTGGTGTAGAATTAGCAAGAATCAGATCCAAAATAGTGGGATTGCCACTTGACGAGCTATCGGAAAAACCTAACACTTCTTGTGAAAACTCATCGCAAACCACATCAACGATGTCAATGTGATTGATGGTAGCGATTGCATAAACATGAGAAGGTTTCGAGTTTTGAGTAGCGTTTATAACAAGTTCCTCTTCGTTGAATCTCAAACTGATAGTTCTCGCATGAACATCGATAAGCGATCTCGAAGTGTCTAAAAATGAACGACCTAAAATTAGAGGAACTTGAGGATCCGCGGGGATGTCAACTACTATAAAATCAACGGGATAGAAGAACTTCCCCACTTTCACGAAAACATCTTCGGCTACTCCACATGCCATAATCGTAGAATGATCAGCCATCTCGATGGACATGTTCGAAGGAATGAGAGCCGGAAGCGAAAGCGATTTCCAAATGGAAAATGGCATCAAATTAATGCTCGCACCAAGATCGGCCAAGGCGAGGCATTCTTTCATATCTTGTATGTCACAAGGAATGAGAAACTTTCCGGGATCACCAACTTTTTCCGGTATGCGGTTAAGATAAACCGAAGAACAATTAGCAAGCTTTGAAAGCTTTTCCTTATCGCTCATCATACTTTTAAAAGTGGAAGCGAAACGAGGCATATATAACAACGCGTCGGCTAAACTCACATCAAAATGCACTTGTTGAAACATTTTTATAAAAAGCTCGATTTGTTGTTTCTTACGTTCTTGCAACTTCTCTTTGTTTCGTCTCGAAGGGTAGGGTAAAGGTGGTGTGGGTTGGACATTAGGCAACGGCCTTGGAAACGCGGGTTCCACAATTGGTATTGGTTCAATCATAGGTGTGGTATGAGCGGTACTTCGTGGGATTGTAATGTGCTCCTTTTCGACCATCACCTCGGGTTCTTTCTCGATTTCCTTCTCTGTAGAAGTACTTGGACGAGAGATTGGTTCCTTGAAAGTTTTACCACTTCGTGTAGTAATAACCTTCATTTCTCCCTTCGGGTTTGCAATGGTATCACTAGGAAGACCACCCGAGGAAGAGGGTTTACACATGATTGCTTCAAACATTTTAGCCATTCGGTCCTCAAATTTTGATTGCCTACCATCCGCTTTTAATAATTCTTGCTTAATCTCATGTTGTCCTAATTCCATCTTTTGTTGATTTTGTTGAAGACGTTGGACATTTCCTTCCATTTTGTTTGCATGAGTTTTAAGTTCATTAGCAAGTTCATTTTTTAGCTCGTTTTTCAACTCGGATCTTAAGCTAATCATCTCACGTTGCATGTTATCAAATTTAGCATCATTTCCTTTTGCATAATCCAAAAATTCTCCTTGCAAATTTTTAGTGTGAGCATTTTGAAATCCTTGTGTAGTGTTTTAAAAATCACGGTTTTGGTTTTGATTATAAATTTGTCCGTTCCCACTTTGATAATTCCCCTTGTTGTAATTGCGTGTGTTGCCTTGGTAATTACCTTGGTTGTTGTTTCGATAATTTTTAACATTTTGGTTTGGTGGAGCTTGATTTGGGCGGGAACCTTGACCGTTTCGGTTGTAAGTTCCCTTTGCTACATAAGCACTCGAAGTGTTACCATCCGCGGTAATGCACTCAGAAAGATCATGAGCTCCTCCACAAGATAAACAACTCTTAGCAACCGCTTTAACCAAAGCGGAATTGGAAGCTTCTTGAGCCTTCCAATGGGACATTAGATTAGCAAATCTATCAAAAAACCGATTTTCCTCATTAGCTTCATCATGTAAGGCATTAATGCTACGAGGCGATTGTGACGAAGATGACGAACCCATATTGGCAACACTCGGTGTGTTACGAGGGTTATAAACCTTGGATCTATTTTCAATGATTTGTAAAGCCTCATTTGTCGTCTTGCATAAAAAGTTACCACCCGCGGCGGCGTTCAAATAATCTCGTTCATGATCATTAAGCCCATTATAAAAGGTATCCACTTGATGTAATTCCGTAAAATCATGGTGTGGACATTCATGTAACATTTCTTTAAAGCGTTCCCATGCAATTGAAAAACTTTCATTATTTCTTTGCACAAATCGTGAAATCTCATTTTTCAAGTGTGTTGTTTTAGATGGTGGAAAAAACTTGTTCACAAACTTAGAAACGAGATCGGCCCATGTCAAAATCGAATTTGGCGGTTCTTTCTCGAGCCAAATTTTTGCGGGTCCATCCAACGAGTATGGAAACAATATCATCTTAATGGCGTCATGTGGAACATCCTTAAACTTGCTAGTGGCGGTGAGACGGTTAAAATTCCTAATATGGTAATGCGGGTTGTCTTTCTCATGACCTCTAAACTTATTTGCTTGCAACATCGACATTAAACCCGTCTTAATTTCGAAAATCTCCGCAAGGATGGCGGGAATCACAATAGCCTCTCCAAAACCCTCGGTGGGTGCTTGTAGCAACTCCATCATAGTACGATTAGCCATGACGACTTCTTGTGTGACAATCCGTCAATTTATGATTGATATTTTATTCTAAATATTTATTTGAAAACATTATTTTAATGTTACAATATGAACTCACATATTTTTGGGAAGTAATTTGGATTTACGTCTTGAAGTAGTGTCGGCTACGTCTAAACCGGAGGATTCAACGTTACGTGCTTACGTTTACATACACCGTTTTGGTGACAGTCCGACATTTCAGAAAATAAATTTATCTGTGAATATTATTTTGAGATTTAAATTTGTGTTGGTTCATAAACTCACAAATTTACGAGAAGAGATTAGGACTTACGATTTTAATTTAACGTCCTTTACGATTAAACCAGAAACCTTAGGATTACGTATTTACGTTTTCGAACTCCGTTTTTGATGAGACAATTTTTATTAGATTCGTTTTGTGCCGTTGATTCATAATTTATAAAAACGTTTTTCGTAAAACGACCCGAGGGCACGCAAATCGAGGAAACTATAATCGAGGAGTACCCGTAATTAAATGAGGATGAGACAAGAATAAACTTGCCCCACCCTCACATAAGGTGTCCAACATAAGCTACAACATACATGATGTGTGTCAACCTTGCATGAAAGGACTAGGACACTTGTCCTAATCCTTACACCAAACCATTTCTACCACCAAAACCACTAGTCTTCAAGCTAGCTAACTCACTCAACACATGCAAAAGCTTCCATTTTCTCTCTTCCTCTCTCTATATTTCGTCCCATATCCACCATAAACAACCCCCATTTGATCTTGATTCAACCATAAATCATATGTATAATTTACATATGATGAAAACCCATTGAAGTTATGAAGATTGGAGGTGATCTTAACATGTAAAAAGGAGTTTTCAAGGGAGTTTGGGGCTGATTTCTCAAGGAGTTTTCATGAAGAACAAGGGCTGATTTTTGGAGGAATCTACAAATACTTGGTGATCCTAGAAGTGGTGTTGATATCTCATAAGATTGGTTACCCAAAACCATGTCTTGTTCATCCAAAAACTCATCATTTCATCACTTTGGTGGTATAAAGATTGTCCTCCTCATCCTCTTGTTATTTTTGATTATGTAAACTTGTATTTCTTTTACTTATGTATATGTATATGATGATTAATGATGATTAAAAATATTGTGTGGGGATTTGGTGTTGATAAACATGCTTAAAAAGATGAAAGACTATAAGAAACAAGGTTAAAATCTTGGTTAAATTTGATGGCTGTATAAAACAGTAAAGAACCATATGGTAAACTAATAAAATTATGAAGTAGAATGGATTTACAGTAATATATGGGTCTTGTACACATGTGAGAGTTGGCCATGCAATGGAATCAAAATAATGAGTGTGATATGATCAAAACAAGTTTATGGTATAAATCTGAGGTTACTGTTTTGGACGATTTTTAGAAAATACTTAAAGGATGATTAAACAGTAGCTATAGAAGAGTTAAATGTAGCAAATATCATGTAGTTTATGTGATAAAAATTTGAGCTTCTATCTCCATGTAGAACTCAAGATATGGCAGTTTTGGTGAAAGTGAAGATAAAAATCAGATTTTTGGAAATTAAAGAATAATACTATTATATAAGCACTCAAATTCTAATAGTATAAATTATAATTAAAACCCACTAACTCATGAATTTTATTTATAAAAATATGTACAATGATAAATAAGTGGACATTTTATAAAAATGGTAACTTGTTATGTTTTATAAGATATAAAACTATAAACATGATTTTTACGACTTTTTCGGCTATTGCCGTAAAATTAACGTTTTTTTGTTAAATAAAACTTAGATGGTTGGACCCGTCTAATGAAAACTTTATAAAACTTATATACTGATATATAGACATGTATAACAAGTAAAAACCGATAAAACCCGAACTATAGGACATACGGACGTTAACGGACTAAATTAACGTTATGGGACTAACAATACAACAAAAATGGACAAAAACACTTATAAACTTATTATTGGGCTTAACCCATTTAGGCCCAACTTGTAAAGTTTAAATACTGATAATATAAGTGTAAAAAGGATTAAAACAAGTTAAGAACTTATAATAGGCTTATTGAACCTAAAACACGTAAATAGGTAAAACGAGAAAACTAGTATAAAAGTTATTGACACATAACACAAAAATGAGTAAACGAGAATATGTAAACCCACTTGATCATCATATGTATATAATCATCATATGTATACATACTTGTTATTTTTATAAAGTCATTGGACAAACGTCTAAGACCGAGTATTATTTGTCTAGGTTTCCGTTATTGAAGCACGTACCGTACGTCCGAATTGCCGATAACCCGCCTTCCCACATCAACGTTAGTTCATAGCCTCGCACTCTTTTAAATGTTTTTATAAATGTTTTATAAACCCGCGAGGGAGATTACATGTTAGTTTTTATAAAATAGGACACCATTTGTCCCGATTATTTGTTTATTGATTTTGGACCCGAATGATTGAATGACCCGATTGTATGACCCGATAAATGATTAAAGGACCCGATAGATGAAATTAAATGGATTATTAAAGTTAGGTTATGTCACTAAAAGTCCCATTAGCATGAATTGTGAACTACCGGGATTTGGTAGACGCTTATGCATTTAATAGTACTATTTGGGGACGATCACCCCAGTTCGCGCCTTGACGGTTGATCCCCGTCGTGCCACATTGATTGGTAAGCGAATTTATGTATGAGAAGATTTCCATAGCGTGACCTTTGTGACGACACGCTACTTTAGATGGGAAAAATTGGTATCGGGTTAGCTACCCGTTGTTGATTTAGTAAGGTAACAATGTCATGCGGATTATAATAATCCAATCACCGAAATATTACTAGACGCTCCGAATTACGATGTATTGCCTGACTAGCAATACAGGGTCATACTATTGATATTGTGTTTGTGTTTTGGTTTCATAACCATATTCATATAACGGTTTTTATTTTCATACAACGTCGTAAGACGTATTGTATGATGTTTTTACGACATTGGTTCGTATAATGATTTTTAAGGCAAATGCCTATACTATGATTTTCGATAAGGATTTGTATAAAATGATTTTGGCTATTTCATGGCCTATCAAAACGATTTGTACAAAATGATTTTCAGTAACACTTTTATACTGATATTATATTGATGGCTTTTATTAAACTCTATGAATTCAGTCGGCGTTATCGCTGACCTTTTCTTTTAACATGTTTTATCTCAGGTACTTGAAGGTAATTCTCGAGAAGACAACAAGAATTCATGGCCCACACCTAAACTATATTTTCCATTCAAATACTTTGTAAAACTTTGTATGAAATAATATGACTTGGTCCGATGTAACTTTGATATTTATGAATGGAAATGATTTATTATTAAACGATGCGATTTTTATGCGTTGTCTATGATGTGAGTAATGTGCTATCCCGTAACACCAACGAGTCTTCCGCTGTACTGAGTTGTATAAATTTGGGGGTGTTACAGTTTGGCATCAGAGCTCTCGTTATAGAGAACGAAAGATTTTTAAAACCAAGGTTTTGAATAAAACATTCAAAATCTTTTAACTAAAAATATTTTTCACAAAATGTCTAAAATCTTTTGACTATAACGGTGCCGAAGAATTCCCGAGTTACCGACAAGGCCAAGACTGAGAAGTGTTATTTTAATATATATATATATATAACTTGGATTATATATATATGATGTAATTTTATTACATTATTGTTTGATGATTATTTTGATTTTTATACGAGGTATTTATACGACGTAGATTGTCACAAGTAACCCTAAATCCCCTAGTAAATTAATCGAAGCTATTCTCGTAGGAAATCTAACTATCCTAGATCTAAACCAAGTTTTGGATATCTATGATCCCAACAAATGGTTGATATTCGTAGAAATGTAGATATTTGTTTATTGTGATATTGAAGAAGAATTGGCGAGATTAAATCTGATATCGATGTCATGACGATCTTTCCTTATAGAGTGGAGTTTGACAAAACGTTATCACCTGGAAGGATGTCATCTGATTCGTTGTCATCCAATTCTTAAATTGAAATCGAAAGGGTGAATGTTGCACTTGAGGCTGTTATTGGAACCATTACCCAAAAGCCTCATGCCACTAATACCTTTTCGAGGAGTCTAAGTTGAATGATCAAGTCATTTCATATTAATGACTCATTTGATAATTGTTGTTGTAAGAGATATAGGATTGGAAATTAAGTATTGTTCATATCGAGCTTTTATTGCCTATTAAGGCCTAAGAATAAGATTGAAAGTATTGGAAGAATGAAGTAGGATATCGCATTGAGTATAAAATTGGTCGAAACTTGAATAAAGTAAAATTTAACCTGTATGGAATATGAGATTGTTAATATAAGTCGTTAAGTTCTGTGATTGAATTATAAGGTTTTAAATGATTGTTAGTTTGTGTTAAGGGTTGTTCCTAGGCCATTGTCCACTAGTGAGGATGCCCCGTGTCCGAGAAATAAATTGAAGAAATCTTCTTCAAAATTGGGACCGATGGATCTTGTAGATTAGTATTCATTGTGGTATCTTTTAAAAATAATCCCTAACTTAACTGTGACATCAGTTGGTAGGATGAGTTCTGTGAATTGTATGACATAGTGACACGTAATGTGTTACGGTACAATTTTGACTTGTTTGTGATTAATGAAAAGACTACCTTTGATTGCTAAATTCTACATGTATCGATGTTATCTATCTTTTATTGCTTCATCCTAATGTTCGCATTAGTGATGCAACCATTGAACAAGTACTCATATCGAATTGAGCTACGTTGTGAATTATTCTTTTCTGAGTGCCATCGAGATCATGAACCTCATGATTATTTGGCTAAAGCTCATTTCCTATCATATTGTAGTTAGTTCTTGGTGAACAAGCTTTCATCACTCTTTTGCAGATCACTCATTGTTTTTATAAGATAAACCCGTATCCATTGAGAAAAATTGAATTTTCATTACTATAAGGATTACTCAAAGTTAGATTTATAAGTGATTGTTATCGAAATGAGGTTGTTTATAAAGTATCTTGGAAAACTTAATTGTTTTCATAATAAAAAAAAATCTTTGTAAATTTATTCTTGATTCTTATCTAAGAATTAAGCATGAAAATGATTTTACTATAAACATGGATGATAAAATTTTGACAACTGAGTATTGCATCGATAATCTTGAAATTGTATATAGTTGCGCGCCTACATACAATTTGGAATGGACCATGCAAGACTGATTAGTAGTCACCATAAAACTAATGAAAAAACACTACATTTTCTTTGAAGATTGTGAAAGATTAAATTTTATGAGATCTGCAAGAAGTGAAAAATAGGGACATATTGTTAGGGACACCTACATATGTGCCTGTAGCCTCTATTCTTCTGAGTCGAATTTACTCATCTGTGGAAATTGTCTTATTTGACAATTGACAATTCTTTCTTGTCCAATTCTCCCGTAGTAAGATTCTTAGGAAAAGTATCTGATTACCAAGTGTTGATACCCGACTGGATGTATTGACGTTCTTATCATTTCTTTTGATTCGATTTCATTTGAATGACCTGGGTAACGATCCGAGGAGCTTTCGAATGCGTACTCAAATTATGAAAACATGGAATATATTCATATTCGTTAAATGTTTTCGTCTGTATCTGATTTGAAATTCTCTCGCATAGATTATGCGTTGACCTTACTCTTTTAATAGTAATTGTGTATCCTGATATCCTTGATTTATGAAGAATTATGAGTTATTATTAGTCTTTTGAGAAGTTCACATCTTATCGACAGCAATACAACTGAAAAAGTTGATAATGCCGGTAGAATTGATTGATTGATTATGACATGACGATATTGTCTTAATTGATGGGAACTCGAGTAGAATTCCCTAAAAGATAAGATGTTGATTATCAAAAGTGATCTAAATAATTCGTGATGGATGACGATATCCTGTATTAAGATTTGAAATTCTACCATGAATGGTTGTGAACTAGTTATAGATATTGTAATCTAGAAGAACCTAACATGAATGTATTAAAAGATGTTTATCTTATCTGAAACTTTAGTAAGTATTTGTTGATAAATTACCTAGACTTTCGCCATTAAGGCAAGTTGAAATTGGTATTGATTATATTCCCGGTGCTGCACTTGTGGCTTGTGCACTGTACGTCAGCACCATCTAAATTAAAGGAATTACCGTACAACTGAAAGAGTTGTCAGAGAAAGATTTTATTATACCAAGCCTGTCATCCTGAAGAGCTATGGTGTTATCTTTCCTTATATTTATAGATTACTGTGACTGAGTAAATTGACAATCGAAAACGATATCCATAACTCGAAATGGAAGAATTGTTCGATCATTTACAAGGTTCTAGCAAATTTGATCCATAGCATGGTTATCATCAACTTCGCATCTGCGAAAGAGATTATCTATTCCAATCACTACATCCGGTGCTTGTAATGAACATTATGAGTTCCACGTGATATCGTTTGGATTGACCAATGCACATGTAGCATTCATAAATTCGGTGAATCACGTGTGTAGGCTGTAATTTGATAAATTCATGCTTGTGATCATTAAGGACTATTTGTTTGTTAATACGAATAATAATGAGTTAATAATTAGTAATAAATTGCCATGAATTGGCTGAACAATGAAAACCTATACCTTAAATATTTAACATGAGATTAAAGACTTAATCCTTTACCTTAAATGACCGTTTGATTAATGATGGTAAGAGATATGTATATTGACTTTTCAAAAATTAGAAGTCATTTAGAACTATGGGTTATACTAAAAATAAATGGAAATATGTTTTGACAAATGTTTTAAACAAAGGATTTTAAAGGGATTATTCCCTTATACACTAAACATTTAACTAAACTTCTGTTTAGGGGTAAATATTTGTGTATACCTCAAGATAACTTAAGAAGAATTGAGTAAAACCATTTATACCATGACTTGAAATTTTAAACGACACTTTTTGATTTTCAACTAAGAAAATTTTGACCAAAGTATAAACCAAAGATTTTTCGAACAATTACGGATCTTATTAAATATTTTTATTTTGAACATTTTATATAATTGCTCGAACTAAGAAATTTAAACTTTTAACGTTTACATTTCATGAAAATTAAATAATTATTTTTAATTTACATATAATAAATTATTGACGCTTTAGACGACGGATTGAGTAAAACGGATAAAAATGATAGTAAAGACGAAACTAAAACATAGAAGATATGAAGAAAGAATTTTGAATAAATACGGTTGTGATATTTATTTCATCAGGAAAGTGAACGTAATTACTGACGCATAATGTAGAAAGAATATCTAAGTGAATTGTGGACATAATAATTATATCATCATGAGAAGTGAATATAGATACCGACGCATTATGTAGAAAAGATAAAGAACCAGTTAGGACATGTTCCTTAATAATGAACGTGCAAAATAAATTGCCGAACGATATAAAAATAAACGATGTTTGTGAAGTAGGATAATATAAATAATAAAAAGAGGTTCGCGGCTAATGTGAACCATTAGAATGGAGAAGCCGATAACGTTAAATGTTTTAAAGACCACTTGTGATTGTATAAATATGGAAATTGTGAGATATAGTTATGTTGGAATTTGTAAGTATAAGTATTCTATTTATGTCATTTATGACTAAAAGTATCTTTGTCTGAAGAGGTTGTACTGATGGCAATTATGAAGGCAGACATCGCCTCATACATTAGTAAACGTCTAGCTATTACAAAGGTCATCATCTGAATTTGATACGATTTGGGTCATCGTCGACAGACTGACCAAATCTGCTAATATCATTCTCGTTAATGATAAATGCAAAAGAATTATGTAAACATAGTGTGCCTGTATCGAACATCTTTATCAAGATCCTCGCTTCGCATCGAATTTCTAGTGATTTGCTCAGAAATCATTGAGAACGAACCTTGATGAGAGTACTATGTACCACCCCAAATCGAAGGGACGAGGTAAAGTAACGATACAAAGTAATATAAGTGCTGTTTTATGTTTGAATGATTGACCTTTGGTAATAGGCCGTATAATTGTTTTCCTTTGGAGAGATTATCTTTGATAATCATCGTGTTAGGATCGAGATCGAATCTTGTTAGGATATAAATATTAGAGCATCTGTAAGCAGAAGTTGAGATGAAGACATCCGACATACACCCATTGTGAGTTGGACATGTCTTTTAGGTTTAAGGTTTCCTATGATGGCGAACCTAACCTTGCAAAATACCCGACCCGCGAGATTTGAAATGATTGTTGAAATTAGGATCTGATTATTGACAGCCGGTAGTGGGCAAGACGTTATGTTAATGTGAAATGTAGATCTTGAAGTGCCAAATGGGTAGCGAAGTTATGCCACAATTTTTAACCTTGGGAAAAATGAATTCATGATCTGACAAATCATGGGATATAAGTCCCCGCTGTTTGGGACCATTGAGATGATGTAAAAGTTGAAATTGAAAGGCATATAAGCTGGATCTACCCTAGGACTTCAAAGACTGCGTAAATTATGTTTCGTAAATCGAACTTGATTGAATATCTATCAAGTGAGAATCTGATTATTCTTAGTAGAGCTTAGATCGGCGAAAAGTTGCATTCATCAAAAACCCGTGAACATCATGGATAGAGAAAGTAAGTCAACATTAAGCCTGATCTTATTTCCGTAGTTATGTTTGATGAAACTCGCGTATTGTAATGAAGTGCACTTGTGAGAAAAGACCGAATGTGGAGGAAATACCCACATGGCTTTAACTCTATAAGAAGCGAGTAGTAAGGTAAGATGATCTTTGAGGACAAAGATCCTGTTTAGGGGTAAATGCTGTGACAATCCGTCAATTTATGATTGATATTTTATTCTAAATATTTGTTTGAAAACATTATTTTAATGTTACAATATGAACTCACATATTTTTGGGAAGTAATTTGGATTTACGTCTTGAAGTAGTGTCGGCTACGTCTAAACCGGAGGATTCAACGTTACGTGCTTACGTTTACATACACCGTTTTGGTGATAGTCTGACATTTCAGAAAATAAATTTATCCGTGAATATTATTTTGAGATTTAAATTTGTGTTGGTTCATAAACTCACAAATTTACGAGAAGAGATTAGGACTTACGATTTTAATTTAACGTCCTTTACGATTAAACCAGAAACCTTAGGATTACGTATTTACGTTTTTGAACTCCGTTTTTTATGAGACAATTTTTATTAGATTCGTTTTGTGCCGTTGATTCATAATTTATAAAAACGTTTTTCGTAAAACGACCCGAGGGCACGCAAATCGAGAAAACTAGAATCGAGGAGTACCCGTAATTAAATGAGGATGAGACAAGAATAAACTTGCCCCACCCTCACATAAGGTGTTCAACATAAGCTACAACACACATGATGTGTGTCAACCTTGCATGAAAGGACTTGGACACTTGTCCTAATCCTTACACCAAACCATTTCTACCACCAAAACCACTAGTCTTCAAACTAGCTAACTCATTCAACACATGCAAAAGCTTCCATTTTCTCTCTTCCTCTCTCTATATTTCGTCCCATATCCACCATAAACAACCCCCATTTGATCTTGATTCAACCATAAATCATATGTACAATTTACATATGATGAAAACCCATTGAAGTTATGAAGATTGGAGGTGATCTTAACATGTAAAAAGGAGTTTTCAAGGGAGTTTGGGGCTGATTTCTCAAGGAGTTTTCATGAAGAACAAGGGCTGATTTTTGGAGGAATCTACAAATACTTGGTGATCCTAGAAGTGGTGTTGATATCTCATAAGATTGGTTACCCAAAACCATGTCTTGTTCATCCAAAAACTCATCATTTCATCACTTTGGTGGTATAAAGATTGTCCTCCTCATCCTCTTGTTATTTTTGATTATGTAAACTTGTATTTCTTTTACTTATGTATATGTATATGATGATTAATGATGATTAAAAATATTGTGTGGGGATTTGGTGTTGATAAACATGCTTAAAAAGATGAAAGACTATAAGAAACAAGGTTAAAATCTTGGTTAAATTTGATGGCTGTATAAAACAGTAAAGAACCATATGGTAAATTGATAAAATTATGAAGTAGAATGGATTTACAGTAATCTATGGGTCTTGTACACATGTGAGAGTTGGCCATGCAATGGAATCAAAATAATGAGTGTGATATGATCAAAACAAGTTTAGGGTATAAATCTGAGGTTACTGTTTTGGATGATTTTTAGAAAATACTTAAAGGATGATTCAACAGTAGCTATAGGAGAGTTAAATGTAGAAAATATCATGTAGTTTATGTGATAAAAATTTGAGCTTCTATCTCCATGTAGAACTCAAGATATGGCAGTTTTGGTGAAAGTGAAGATAAAAATCAGATTTTTGGAAATTAAAGAATAATACTATTATATAAGCACTCAAATTCTAATAGTATAAATTATAATTAAAACCCACTAACTCATGAATTTTATTTATAAAAATATGTACAATGATAAATAAGTGGACATTTTATAAAAATGGTAACTTGTTATGTTTTATAAGATATAATACTATAAACATGATTTTTACGACTTTTTCGGCTATTGCCGTAAAATTAACGTTTTTTTGTTAAATAAAACTTAGATGGTTGGACCCGTCTAATGAAAACTTTATAAAACTTATATACTAATATATAGACATGTATAACAAGTAAAAACCGATAAAACCCGAACTATAGGACATACGGACGTTAACGGACTAAATTAACGTTATGGGACTAACAATACAACAAAAATGGACAAAAACACTTATAAACTTATTATTGGGCTTAACCCATTTAGGCCCAACTTGTAAAGTTTAAATACTGATAATATAAGTGTAAAAAGGATTAAAACATGTTAAGAACTTATAATAGGCTTATTGAACCTAAAACACGTAAATAGGTAAAACGAGAAAACTAGTATAAAAGTTATTAACACATAACACAAAAATGAGTAAACGAGAATATGTAAACCCACTTGATCGTAATATGTATATAATCATCATATGTATACATACTTGTTATTTTAATAAAGTCATTGTACAAACGTCTAAGACCGAGTATTATTTGTCTAGGTTTCCGTGATTGAAGCACGTACCGTACGTCCGAATTGCAGATAACCCGCCTTCCCACATCAACGTGAGCTCATAGCCTCACACTCTTTTAAATATTTTTATAAATGTTTTATAAACCCGCGAGGGAGATTACATGTTAGTTTTTATAAAATAGGACACCATTTGTCCCGATTATTTGTTTATTGATTTTGGACCCGAATGATTGAATGACCCGATTATATGACCCGATAAATGATTAAAGGACCCGATAGATGAAATTAAATGGATTATTAAAGTTAGGTTATGTCACTAAAAGTCCCATTAGCATGAATTGTGAACTACCGGGATTTGGTAGACGCTTATGCATTTAATAGTACTATTTGGGGACGATCACCCCAGTTCGCGCCTTGACGGTTGATCCCCGTCGTGCCACATTGATTGGTAAGCGAATTTGTGTATGAGAAGATTTCCATAGCGTGACCTTTGTGACGACACGCTACTTTAGATGGGAAAAATTGGTATCGGGTTAGCTACCCGTTGTTGGTTTAGTAAGGTAACAATCTCATGCGGCTTATAATAATCCAATCACCGAAATATTACTAGACGCTCCGAATTACGATGTATTGCCTGACTAGCAATACAGGGTCATACTATTGATATTGTGTTTGTGTTTTGGTTTCATAACCATATTCATATAACGGTTTTTATTTTCATACAACGTCGTAAGACGTATTGTATGATGTTTTTACGACATTGGTTCGTATAATGATTTTTAAGGCAAATGCCTATACTATGATTTTCGATAAGGATTTGTATAAAATGATTTTGGCTATTTCATGGCCTATCAAAATGATTTGTACAAAATGATTTTCAGTAACACTTTTATACTGATATTATATTGATGGCTTTTATTAAACTCTATGAATTCACTCGGCGTTATCGCTGACCTTTTCTTTTAACATGTTTTATCTCAGGTACTTGAAGGTAATTCTCGGGAAGACAACAAGAATTCATGGCCCGCACCTAAACTATATTTTCCATTCAAATACTTTGTAAAACTTTGTATGAAATAATATGACTTGGTACCGATGTAACTTTGATATTTATGAATGGAAATGGTTTATTATTAAACGACGCGATTTTTATGCGTTGTCTATGATGTGAGTAATGTGTTATCCCGTAACACCAACGAGTCTTCTGTTGTACTGAGTTGTATAAATTTGGGGGTGTTACATCTTGTTCTACAATAGGTTCAACAATTGGAGGTTCTTCAACAATCAACTTCTCTTGATTTGCTTGCTTTTGAAGTCGTTTACGAGCTCGTTTTGCTTGATTACGAGTGATCATAAACTTCACGAAGAATGGGAGGTGAGCAAAGAAGATTCTTTTTGGGTGTTTTGTGAATTTTAAATTTTTTTGTGTTTTTGATGATATTTAATTTTTTTGGATTTTGGTGTAACTTCGTAGACAACAATCTACAAAATCTCTCCTCGAATCAAACTCTTGATTAAAGAAGCCTCAAAGGAATGAAAACGATCACCTGGAGTGAACGCCTTCGAATGACTTTAGAACTTTGGTGAAAACCAAATTGTTCAAGAGGTTTTAATCACAAAGAAATCAAGCAAATATACTATACGAAATAATACTTTGGGCGACAAAACCCTCGATTAGCCTTCAATCTCAAAATACTCACAAGCAAGCGGGGAAACGAGGCTGCGCGAAGCACTTAAGAGCCTTTTTCCTTAGGGTATATTTTATAATACCCGCCTTATACCCACCTTATAGTTTGTATTTTTCAAAATCGAGCTTCACGAAAGTATTTATCTATTTTTGCCTTTTTTCTTTTTGTTTGAGATTCGAATACAATAATTGAGTGATGAAATCCCAATTAAGGTTGTGTTTTCACACTTTTGGAGATATTGTTTATTGATTGTGATACTTAATACAATATAGTAATAATATTTGTACAAGAAAAACCAAGAAAACCGATAATACGTATTATTAGAGTTCTACTAATACAAATACTATTTTGGTTAATATTAAAAACAACAATGCAAATTAATCACGACACACCTCCCCGGCAGCGGCGCCAAAGTGATTGTGGTAAATTACACCCCTTAGGAAAAAGGCGTAAAAGCGGTAAGTATCGAGTGATGATTTAGGAAAATCAACAGTAATGACCCTTATGAATTTCAAGTTCGTTTCCTAAGGAGGTATATGTGTGTGAAAAACTTGTTAAATGTTTGTGATTAATGATTGGTTTAGAAGGGGATGAGAAAAGAAAATGACGAAGACGTAAAAATAAAAATTAACAAAAAATCACTACTAGAAAGTTAAAACGTAGAACCTTAAAAATCACAAAAATAAAAATAAATTCTAAAAATTACAAAAAATTCACCAAAAATAAAAAATAATAAACTAAGAGTTTACCAATGATCAAAACTTTTTCAAACCTTTTAAATAATTAAATTTTCAATTTTTAAATGCTAATTAAAGCCCTAAAAATCAAATAAATTATCAAAAAGCCCAAATAAAGATTTTTCAATTGGAAGACCTCTAAAATGACCTAAATAGATTAAAAACTATTTTTAGAAATTTTTAAACTAATAAAAACTATTTAAAATGAATTAAAAACTATTAAAACTTAAAATAATTATAAAAATTAATCTAAAAGAGATAAAATTATTCTAAAAGTTGCTAAATTCCTATTTTAATGTAATTAACCTATGAAAAATGTAAAAAGTTGGAAAATGTGAAATTAAAAAAAATAATAATAAAATAATAATAAAATAATATTAAAAATCCAAAAATTATAAAAAAATTCTAAAAACTTGCAAACTAGTTTATTTCAACCTAAATAATCAGAAAATCAAAGTGAAATTACCAAAATACCCCTAATGGGCCCTCAAATGGGCCAAATCCAAATTCAGTCAACACAAATGGGCTTTTGGGCCCAAAAAGTCAAACTTGGCCCAATTGACTTGGAAAAGCCCTATCTGACTCAAAATTTAATTCTAAGAACAAAACTCTAAAGGCCCAAAAGCTGAATATGAGCTTATCACAGCTTATTAAACACAAAGCTTATTCTTATTGGGCTTTTCAGCCCATTAAGCCATAAGCTAATGCAATAAGCTCTAATTTGACACACAACCCTCTTTTAGGATGCTTAAGAGATCTGTCAAAAGAAATTTCCAAAAAGCACACTCAATAAGCCAGAAAATAGAAAAGCAAAAATCCACAAAACGACAAAATAGTCGTTTTTGAGAAATAATGCACCTCAGGACTTGATTCAACTTGCAAAAGCTTTCAAATGGACTCAATAAGCAATATCAATCAACAAAAATCCAATAAGCACAAATGAACTTATGTAACAGTCAAAGGAGTTGGTTTTCTAGTCAAACCTAAAAGTCAACCACCCAAATGCTCCAGTATGAACAAATGGGTAAAAATATGAGCACCTATTACAAAAACAAAGTTCTTGCTGGTTGGAATAAGCTATTATAGCTTATTGATAAGCTGACCCCAAATTTACACTATCAGTGGCAACCAGCAGGGGAAAGGAGTTCCCACTGCTTTGACTATTTGACCAAGATTATATGAGAGTTATGGTTTGATTCAATTGGAAACAAAGGCACCCTTGTGATCAGTGAATCACAAGGAGTCAATAGCAACAATAAAATCACAAAATGGTTCACACAATAAGCCACAATAAGCCACAATAAGCCAAACAATTACCAGATATGCTCCAGATATGCAAATAAGCAGTTAAGCACTTAATAAGCAGATTTAAGCAGAATAAGCCAACCAAACTTAACAGGATGCATACACAAGCTATGTAAACTAAGAACAAACACAAAGCAACAAGAATCAAACACTGAATCAAAGTAAATAGCAAGATCAAAGCACAAAATGTTTCTGATGAACAAAGAACAATATGCAGACAAGTTTTGCTGATATACTTGACACTTGATCCAATTTCAAGCCTCAAATCCTTCTTCCCTGGTGTGATTAACTATGATTTAGCACTTGTTAGCCCTAGCCTAAGCCTAGATCTAGGTGTCCTCAAAATCCTAGCCAATTTTACCAAGTATTTAAGATTTTATAGCCAAATAATGAATCTATGTGATCAAACCCACAAAACCTGCAAACAGATGAACACAAGAACCTAAATAACAGATACCAACACTTGCTTACACAAAACAAACACTTAGCAAACCACAAATCCAACTTATGCAGTAATCCCAAACACCCTTTTAAAACTTAATTCCACAAATTTTCAAAGGCTTATGAAGATTCAACCCACAAATCAGATCAATAACACCTCAATAACATCAAACCAAGCCAAATCAACAATATTCAACCACAATAACACAGATTCAAGCATAAATCCACAAAAATCACAAATAATCAGAAACTTAAAGAGAAAATGAAAAGGGAAGAAGATGCAAACCTCCAAGACCTACATCCAGGCCTTGGATTGTTTGAGTTGAGGTACTAGCAAAACAAGTACCAGCTTCCAAGCTGCTAAGAAGAACAAACCACAAGGTGAGATCAAAAATAATGCCAACTTCAGATTTTTGATGCACAAGCTTTATCACTTAAAACCTTGCCTCAAAAACCTTCAAACAAGATAATGGAACTCAGATTTTAGCTTCTCAAACACCAAACTTTTATAAATAACAGATTAGAACTCAAAATTTTAAGAAATTCAAACTTTATTTCATAAAAAGGAATTACAAAGATTAAAAGCTAAAATCTGGAACAAAGGGACTCTCACATGTTGAGGTCTCCTTTTATAGGCAAATGCCAAGCCTACACTATTCATAAACCCTAGAACTAAATTCCCAAATGTTCCCTGGAGGTCTTCTAGATAATTCTTTGGTGTGAGCTGTCCAAAGTGATCAAGGATGTTCATTTAGGCTTTAGGATGAAGCTAAGGTTCTTGGCTGTTGATTTTGCCACATAGGATGACTTGGAGGTTAAGTTGTCACATGATTGGTGGACGGGTATTTGGGGGTGGGGTCCTTTGTGAGTGGGAATAAGGGTTTTATGGTTTGGATGAGTTTCTGCACATGTGAATCACTCATGTGCAAAGGTAATTGTATTTTACCCTAAGTTTAAGTGGTGGTAATTCTGGGTGGGGTAAAAGATGAACAGTAAGGATTTTGATCCGATTTTGGGGGAAAGGTGTTTGTTTGGCGCATTTTCAGTTTGAATGTTTCAAATAGACACTTTTGGTCCTTGTTCTTTGGGATTTTTGGTAAATAAGGTATTTCAGCCTAGAAAACGTATTTCCCTTTATATTAACTTTCACCATTTGTCACTTTTGGCACCAAACTTTGGAAAAAGGTTATCAAGGGTTATTTTTGACATTTTTCCATATTTCAAGGGCTGATCTTGGACATTCTTGATCTTCAAAGGTCTTCAATGTATCTCTGGCTTGATGAGGGACCATAATTGATAATGTTGAATAGTTGAGGGACTAAACTTGCCATTTCTTCAAAGTTGAAGGACCTTTTGTGTAATTTTGACAAACTTAAGGGACCAAACTTGTAATTATTAATATACAAGGGTTTTAAGTGTCATTTATTCAATAAATGAGGATCAATCTTGTTTGTCTTCAAGTCTTCAAGGGTATTTGTTGAGAATTCCATGATTAGGGCCCGGTTCTTTGTACGGCTTCGTTTCTCGTGTCCGTTTTTCCTTGTAACTTGTGATCTTTTATCTTTTTCACGATATCCACACCTAAAATACACAAGTAAACAAACACAAGGATATATATGGTATTTTATGACATTTTTATGCATTTAAAGCCCGAAAAGAACGATGAGATCATGTATAAATGCCATCTCATCACTTCTATTAGGGTTCTATTCTTTCATTCAGCTACTCCCTTCTGCTGTGGAGTTCTAGCTATGCTAAACTCTCTAGAAATCCCTTTATCAACACAAAAGGTATCTAAAAGTGTATTTCTAAACTCACCACCATTATCACTTCTAAGAATTTTAACCTAATTACCCGTTTTCTTCTCAATTTGGATAATAAAGTTAATCAAAACCTTGGCAGTATCACTTTTTAAGGCCAAAAAGAAAGTCCAAGTAAACCTAGAAAAATCATCAGTTATAACAAAATAGTAAGATTAATCATTAAGACTTTCTATATTAGTTGGGCCAAATAAGTCCATATGTAGCAAGTGAAGTGGTTTAGAACTGGAACTTAAACTTTTATACTTAAAGGAGACATTATGATGTTTGCCTTTAAGGCATGCAACATAAGAATGATCATTGTGGAAAGCCTTTGAAGGAAAACCATCAACTAGATCATGTCTCACAAGTCTATTTATGTTCTTAAAATTTATGTGCCCTAACCTTCTGTGCCATAATTTACTTTCATCAACTGATGCTTTAGCATAAAAACATGATAGATTTTTGTTCATTTTAATCCCTTTTAGATTAACATTATAAATGTCCTTATGCCTAGGTGTTATATATTCAATAAAATTCTCATCAAGAATCTTAAAATCCTTACTCAACACCAAGCATTCAGTATCAGTAAAAAGAACTTTATCTTTGTTGTCATAAACTTGTGACACACTAAACAAGTTATAGTCAAGTTCCTTTACCATAAAAACGTTCTCAAAACATAAGTTGTTGGTGATAAGAGTGCCTTTGCCAGATATAGTTCCATATCCTCCTCCAAAGTACACTTTGTCACCATCTTTAATGGGGGTAAAGTCTGTCAAATAATCTTCCTTCCCCGTCATGTGCCTAGAGCATCCAATGTCCCAATATCATGATCATTGACCTTCTTTTGAATGCCCCGCACATAAAGAAAACAAATTAGTTTTCTTTGGGAACCCAAGCCTGAGCAGACTTGGATTCATGTGGTTGTTCAACAAGAACAGATTTAGTACTTTTAACAAACCCTTGTTCATCCTTTGTGGCCTGAACACCTAGTTTACCCTAATTGGTTTAGTAATGACATTCGAAAGATAATTAAATCTATTACATGTCATAGAAATACCATCAGAATTAGGGTTTTGTTCTTGTTTAGGTCTCCATCTCAAACTAGATGAAGCTTTAGACCCCTTTCTATTAGGTTGTAAATACCTATTGTTACTTGGTCTAACACAAGGTCTAACAACAGCTTGTTGTGGCATTTTCATACCAAACCTAGAGCTGTCAGGGTTGAAATTGTTCCTGTTAGCGTTGAATTTGTTACTGTCAACGTTGAATTTGTTCTTGTCAGCTCCCAAATTAGGGTTTGCTACAAGAACCCATTGTTTGTTAGACCAAGTATTGGTATTTTGAAAGGGACTTTGTCCATGAGTATTTGTCCCTTTAGAGAAGAAGGGATCAGGTCTAATGACTTGTGGACTTGGTTGGACAAAAGGTCTAGGTTTGACCATGGTTGACCTATTATCAGTGGTGAATTTAGAGCCACTAACACACTTATAGGCCAAATGAGAAAAACTCCCACATGTGTAACAAGATTTTCTAGACAAAACCTTATGTCTAGATTGAAAGAACCCTGTCCCATTAACACTAGCTTGGCTTTGTGGTGACCTAGGTTTTCTATATATTTCAGCATATTTAACACTAGGTTTTCTCTTAATTGGTGAGCCAAGGTAAATGGTTTTTCCATTAGTGGGGTTGGTCATAGTAATGGGTGTAGGCACAAATGGACTCTCACTAAACATGCCACCCTTAACAAAAAGGAAAGGGTTGGTTGCTTTCCATTATTCAAGATCAGTCACCTTTTGTTGATATTCCTCAACTGGGGTTAGCTCTAGGTGGAGGAATAAATTCCTATTGTTGGAGTTCTAGAATACTAGTCCAAGAGAGATCTTTTCTCTGAACATCATAAAAGTTCCCAACAGGTGGAGGAACAACAACATATTCATTCATCCCAATCCCAGACTTGTCCCTATGGTCTCTTTGTTCACTGACACACTTTTCTAGGGTCTGACAAGCTTTATCAAACTTTTCAATCTTAAACCCTACATTTTCTTTTTCCTTAATGGCTTCATCTAGCTTAAGTTGTACATCTGTTCTGGATCTCATTAAAGTATCCCTAAGTTCAACACTAACTCTATGATCATTTGTCAAAACATTAATTTGATCTTTTAGGTCAAATTCCATTTTCTTGTATTCCTCTCTAGTCCCTTCAGTTTGTGCAAGTGCTTTTTTATAATTGGTCAGCCTGCATTCTACATCAAAAACATCTGATTTTAACTTTAAATTTTCTTTGTTAAGCTTTTTAGTGTTTAATCGACACCCTTTACTACCGAAAGCATCATCATATACCTCATTATCTGATGAAGATGAGGAGTTGGCCATGAGAGCAAAGTAAACATGCTCTTCTTCTTCTTTCTCAGCAATCAAAGTTTGATTCTATACCACATCCTTTGCCATAAAGCTCCAGTCCCATCCATCACCATCATCTTGCATGGCGACTGATGAGAGTGCAATTATACATAGTCTCATCGTCCAAATCAGGCTTAAAACGCTTAAAATATCATTAAAATACCTCAAAATATGCTTGTGTTTGTTCATTGTGTATTTTAGGTACGGATATCGTGAAATCAACAAAAGATCACAAGAATAAAGCAAAAACGAACACGAGAAATGAAGCCGCACAAAGAACCGGACCCGAATGATGATTTTCCAATCAAGTCCTTGAAGTTTTAAGAATTGACAAGATTGGTCCCTCAAGAACTGAGGACTTGTCACTTTAAGCCCTTGTAAAACTCTAAAATACAAGTTTGGTCCTTAAAGTTTCATCATATGTCATTATCAGCCCTTGAAGATCTTCAATATTCCATAAATAGTCCTTTATCAAAGTTTCATAAAGTTTGAAGGACTATTTTGTATTTTGGCCAAAGCTGTTTACAAAGGATTTGGGAAAACTCTGCTATAAACTTGAAGTGACAAAGGAATAAGAATGCAGGGGTCACTTTTGCCAGACACTTAAACTCCTCACCACCAATCATCATGCCACATCACACCTATTATCCAATCACTCAACACCACCTCACCATCTACTCCACGTCACAACCCACTATCAATTTATTATAACTGATTGTTTAATCAGGTATAATTTGGCCGCCTAACACATGTTTAAACACTTAAACAGATTAATCACCACTGTTTATCACCCCCACCACTTCATAAACCTTAGAATCCTAAATCTATCAAATCAAAGGGATTTTTGCTATAACTGTCCGGATCACCATTCCTACTTATCCTCACCATAACCCACTACCCAAATACCCCACAAACCAACCTATGTGACTAGTACTAGGGTCCCCTGCTCACGTCCCTTTCCCCCAAACCACAAATGGGGACAAGATGAATTTCTTGCTCCCAAAAACAAAACCAACGTCCAGGATTTGAAGAGGATAACTGGCAACAGCTCAAGATCACAAGACTCTATTCATTGACCAAAATTCAAATTTCGTCAAGGGGCATTTTTGGATTTTCAAGGATTAGGGTTTGATGTTTTAGCTTTTATAGATGCTTCTATCCATTTGTATAAAGGGATCGTATGTGACCACCTTCTCTCTTGTTCCAGATTTGGAAAACTTTGTCAACATTTTATTATTGAATATTTAAAGTAATTTTAAAATCCTTGCAGGTTTCCATTCTCTGAGTTTCAATTTAGTGTAAAACATTTATTTTTCCTACAAAGTAGTTAAGTGTTTGTGATATTTTACTTGGAAAATTGTTTTTGAAATTTGTTGAACAAAAAGCCCAAAAGCTGGAGGAAGTGACAGCCGAATTAGGCTTTTGGGACTTGAGTTCATGGTAGCTTATGTTTTATCTCAGTTAGTGTTCTTTTTTTTGGATTCAAAGTGGTTTTCAAAGAATTTGGTTGCCAAAGGTTTTATAAAATCTGATTTTTGTTTTCTGATAGTTACTGTAGCATCAGCTACAACAAACCTGACAAGCTTGTGATAGCTTATACTACTTGAAGTTTGTTGTTGTTTCTTTGTTTGTGATAACAGGTACACAAGGGTGGTGTGGTTTGTCTGTTGTAGACTCCACACCACTTTCTTGAAGATATTGTCATCCCTTGGTCTATTGTATACCAACAACATGGAATCTCTACACCATCATAAGCTCTTCATAAGCTCAAAAAAGGATTCCAAGTAGAAGGCGTCAGCTAGGGTTAGATCAGCTTGAACCCTACTCTCTTTTTCTTTTTAGATTATGTGAATTTATGAAGTGTGTTTGTTGGCTGTTAATGGTTAGCTTTATTTATTTATTTGGATTCATGGCATGATGGTAGTGTGTTATTGATAATCTAGGTCAAGTATAGGTTGCTTTCTTTCAATTTTGTTTGATAAATTTTTTATAGTGAATTAAGAAGGTGTTTGGTTTAACTAGCTTAAGCCTTGAGTGTGTGACACCCTAGAATCGAGGTCATTAACGATACCCTAAATTACGCTAATTTTTGAAATTTTTAATAAATTTTAATTTCTATACTTATAAGTATTTTGGTTAAAGCCGATGTTCGAGGTTATAATTTTTACGTTTGACGTTTTAAGAAGGACGATGACGATTACGATCCCGAGGGATGCCCAATTTTATATAATTTTTGACGATTTATCGATAATGTAATTTTTCGAGAATTTTACTTACGGTTCGTGTTAAGTTGAGTCGGGTGAGTTTTATAGCCTTCCGAGTACATTTAAAGTATCCCAAAAACATTTTGGAGCGTTCGGGAAGATTTCCGACTCCCGTAAAATTTTCAAAATTGACAAATGAGTCGAACCCGCAAAGTTTTGAGGACGTTTTCCATTTAAGGCCAAAAGAAACTAAATATTGCCATTTGGTCCCTCCCAACCCACCAAAAAGGCCAAAAGTGACAAACACACAAACACATACAAAACTTTCACCAAAAATCAAACTCTCTCTCCCTCCTTTCTCTCTAAAGCCGACGGACACCCCAAACCACCAAGAAAATTCACCAAAAATCTTTTTCCACTTGATTTTTCTAAAAACTAAGGTTAGACCACATCTAGTTTGGTCATTCCCCACATGTTCATGTGCTCAAATCCCACATGCACTAACAAAAATTTTCCAAGATTTTTCAAGATGATCCAAATTCGTTTTTGTGGCTAAATGTGCTAATGCATGTTGATTTTATGAGTAATGGATGCATAAACACCAAGAAAACCCACCAAAATTAATTTGGTTGTGGTGATTGGGGCTCCCAAACCCCACGGCAATGGGGGTGTTTGGGGAGCCATGGTGGTTGTTGATTTTGAGTGTTGTTCTTATGTTTGGTTTATTGTTTTAGGATGTTTTACATAGGTTTATCTAGTTGCATGTTCGTTTCTTTGAATTTTTGATTTTGAGATTGGTTGATCATTAGGGGTAGGACTGAAATTTGATGTTAGGATATGTTTGGGAAGGCTTAGGATGATGTTTAGTGGTGGTTAGAAGGCTTGGAATCGAGCCTAAGTGCGTTTTTGGTATGGTCATTTTTAGGCAGAAACATTTGGTCCATTTCATAAAAATTATTTTTTTTCCAGGACTTGAAAACTAAATGTAGTTATAGAGGGTCTTCCTAGCTTTAATTTGGTATAAGGTAGAGCCCGTGACTCAAAACGAGCTAAAAGTTATGACATTTTAAAGATCGGGTACCGGGAGACGAGGACTTTCATAATCCGAATTTGTGCAAAGTTTTAGTCAAATCCCGAGGGTCACAAGTATGAATTGGTAAATGGTCAAGGGTCAAAATTTGGTCCCTAACCTGTGTAAATGGGTCTATATGTTGACTTAGGTGTCAAGGAAGTCAAAGGTATTTTTCATATAGGTCAAAGAGGTCAAAATTGGTCGAAGCGCAATTTCAGCCCGTAAAATGTAGTCGTGGAAAAGAGTTGCGTAACGGGTCGTAAAAGTAAAAACTTTTATTGGGCTTAAAAACATGTTATCTACAGGTCTTATAGGATTTTTGGAAATTTTGTCAAATTTTATAAGTGTGGTTAAATAAGGTAAAACAGCCCGTACTTTAGTCGAGTACCGGCGAGAATGAGTAAAAATGGACAACGTAAGTAACGAGAACGAATGGTATAAAATGAGTGATACTTGTTATTTTGTTTTTGGCGTGAGTTATACTTGTCCTAAGTGACTAGTATATATGTATTTTATACAGTACCGCAAAGTATTTAAATGAGATTACTCATTACGCGTTATTTGTGATAGGTGTTGATTTAACCGGGCATCCGTTACGTCGTCAGTGATCATCCCTCGAACTACCGACTACTTAAGATATAAGGTGTGAATTTATAGCCTCGCTTATACTTATTTCAAATTGTTTTACCCGCGAGGGAAATGCATGCTAGTTTTTAAAAGGAACGTATATCATGAATGATTGTTAGACCCGAAAGTTACCTTAGAAATTGTGTTGAGTACCAAAGTTGCAAAAGTCCCTAAAATCATGAACTATTAACTATTGTCCTGCCCTCGAGTAGGGGGAAATAGCCGCTTATGCAATTTGTAGTACTACGGGGTTAACGACCCAATGCTAGCCGAGAAGCTGTACTGTTAGTAAGTTCTGCGGTAGATTATTTTGTATGAGAAATAAGGTATAATTGCAACTGATGCCTTTAGAAGGGGCACTGGTTTCATCTGAATCACGCCGTTACTTATTACGCGGGTGATTGAGTTAACGGATTAGTGTCATGAGCTTAAACACAATTGTCAGTATCCTGATTATAGTTTGTTTGATCGACAAGACTATAAATGATCACGAATGGTTTTTATTATATATACGTTCAAATGGATTGTAAAACCTATGAATTCCACTCAACGTTTTCGTTGACCAAATTTTTGGCATGTGTTTCAGGTAACCGCTGAGGTGTAGGATGGAGCATGCATGGGATGGATGTTGTGTGTACGGCTTGGTGTCCGCTTGTTTTTCCCTCCTTTTTCTACTTAAACATTTTAAGTTTAATGTTATGTTGTTGTAAAACTGAAGTTTTTGGGTTGAGATTCATGGGGACCGAAAACGCTAAACTCTGTGCACCATTTGGGGTTGGAAAAACTGTGGACATGTATCATCTAACAATTTTAAATTTCAAGTTTTAAGTTGACGTCTTTTTAGCGTCGTTTGATATATCTTGTGTGCAATGAATACTGTGTAGCACCCATTGTTGTAGTTCCGCTGCGCATAGCAATTGTGGGGGTGTTACAGATTGGTAATCAGAGCCACGAGTTATAGAGAACTAGGTCGTTTTTGAAAATCCTAAACTATAACTTTTGGTGTCGTAAGAAAGGGTCCAAGCACACACAACTATCCTGCATGGCTCCGGTAAGATTTATTGTTGTATTTATGGCATTTGACGTATACTTTTGAGTAAAGTATATATGTGGGTAATTATTACGTAAGTATGGAATTACTATATGTAGACGTTGAATTTTAAGTGAAATATCCGACATCGTAATTTTCATATTAATCATGCATGAGCATCATATTATTAAATTTCGGGCATATGTACCACCTTTGCATTGCATTTGCATGCATGTATTTATAACTATTGTATAATTACTTATATACCCTCCGAAATTCGCTGTTATTGCAGGAATGGCCGAGGTACCGCCCAACGATAACGGGAACGATTACGTCGTAGGTCACGAAGGGGGACCGTTTCCTCCGAACCCGCCGGACAATAATAATGGATGGATCGCTCCAGAAGACGAAATAGGGCCGGAAAACGACAATGACGAAAGTGAGGTGGATAATTTCAGCATGAGTAGTGACGAGAGTGAGGATTCCGAAGAAGAGCCCGAGGAGCTAATGGATGATGGCATTCCCGAGGATGCCGTAGGCCAGACCGAACCCGATTTGTTTCAATCCCCGAATTCGCCGAAGGGTTATGAGGTACCAACGACCGGTCGTTATGAGCAGCAACCCTTTAATCGCCCGATGGAAAATTGTAAGGATTATTTGAGAACCGTGCCAGGATTGGTTAGAGTAAGTAATGGGAGCAGTGGAGAGTCCAGCAAGTCATCCAAGTCGCCATCGATTCATGAGAACATTACAAGGGTCTACTTTCCGAGACCGAGACACTACTGGGATCCCGCAGGTCGTTTGGGGAGAATGAAAAGGCGGACGAAAGACTGTTGGAAAGGACGGCAAGAATTGCGTATGATGGGATAGTGAACACAAGTGACATCAACAGTTTAAAATCAATGGTTGCAAATTTAAGTGCTAGTCTTGACCGTGTGAGGGAAGATCAGATGAGGTTGTCGAGGATGCAGAGTTGGGAGCATCGTGTGAGGGATTCATTGCCCCCGGATTGGAGATTCGTGGACGATTTAGAGATGGAGGCGAATGACTTCATGATTCAGCCGCCTACTAGAGGTGCTTGTATTACGGTGGGAAGTCAGGTAGTGATTGAGTGTGGATCCACATCAGGGACGAAAAAGGAAACAGAATGTGGGCCGGATGAGAAAGGAAAGAGAAAAGTGGATGATGTGGATGAGGACGTTAGCGATGAGGAAACCGAGGAAGACGACGACGAGCCGCCATCCAAGAGGCAGTGTGGATCACCACATGCCTAGTTACTTGTTTTGTATTTTCTTTGATCATTGTAATAGAACTATTTTGGACCTTTGTATGATGGTATTATGACGAGAAACTCAAGTACTTGATGTTTTGTGGTGAACGATTGTAGTGGCAATACTTGTCACGATTTTGGTAAATTATCAATACAATCCACGTTACCTTTCATGATCTGTGATATGTCTTAAATTTGATCTTTTATGTTGTGAATTGATGAATATTAGTAACTCCGTAGTGATGTGTCGTTGTATGTATTTTATGTCTGGGAAACTTGATATGAATACTTACATTGTTTTTCTATTTCCCTTGTCTTGCAGAAAGAGATATTCGATAACACCATGCCTCCAAAGTTGACTGCCGATCGTGTTAACACCATGATTCAGGAAGCTATAGCAAATGCGTTGGAAGCGGACCGAGCTGGGAGAAATCAGGATCCAGGAAGGAACGCGGGGAGACAGCAAGCCCCGAGAGTGTGTACCTATTCTAGTTTTATGAAGTGCGGTCCCACGCAGTTCCGTGGAACGGGTGGAGCTTTAGAACTTAGACGATGGTTGGAAAAAGTTGAAAGTACGTTTGAAATCAGTGGTTGTGCAGAAGCGGATAAAGTGAAGTTTGCAGCTGCTACGTTTCTCGATGATGCGTTAAGTTGGTGGAATACCCAGGTAGCTACGGTTGGATTGGCTGTAGCAAATGCAAGGACGTGGAATGCGACCAAAGCTTTGTTGACTAAGAAGTTTTGCCCAGAGGAGGAATTGGGGCAATTGGAGGACGAATTGAGGCATTTGACCTTAAAGAACAACGATATTGCTGCTTACACCAGGAGATTCAATGAGTTAAGTCTTTTGTGTCCGGACATATTTGCCAATGATGCCAAGAAAATGAAGCAGTATATTAAGGGTTTATCTAGCAATATCAAAGGTGAAACAACTTCGTCAAAACCTGGAACGTTTGATGAAGCAGTTCAAATGGCTCACGCTTTGATGGACGTTAAGCTTCAGGACAAGCAGAACTACATTGCTGAAGGCAACAAAAGGAAATGGGAAGCAGCACAAAGCAATCAATCCCAAGGCCAGAACCGAGGTGGAAATCGAAACAACCATGGGCCGAACCGTAACCAGCAGTTTAATCAGAGAAGGAACGAAGGGATGAGGGCAGTGACGAACCCTAGAGGTGTGAAAGTGAATCCCCATTGTGGTAAATGCAATTTGTATCATGTTGGAAATTGCCCGCCGGCATGCGGCAAGTGTGGAAAGGCAGGTCATAGGACTTCTGGTTGTCGAACGGGAGGAGTAACCACTGGGGCTAATGCTATTAGGATGAGGGGATGTTATAGCTGTGGAGAAAGGGGTCATGTGCAAGCGAATTGCCCGAAGGCAGGAAACAGGCGGGGAGGTAATAATGCGGCAGCTGTGTATCAAGTGGGAACTGCTGATAAACCACAGGGTCCAAATGTGGTTACCGGTACGTTTTTGCTAGAAGCTTGTTATGCTAGTATTTTATTTGATTCTGGCTCCGACAAGAGTTTTGTAGACGTTAGATTTAGTCGTCATATTGATCGAGAACCGGTGTTGTTAACGACTAGTTATAATGTTGAATTAGCCGATGGAAAAATTGTTAGTACGAATTCTATACTGAAAGGGTGTACCTTGAAGTTAGGAAATTACGCTTTTAAAATCGACTTGATGCCTATAGAGCTAGGATCGTTTGACGTGATTGTGGGAATGGATTGGCTAATGGCGCATAGTGCTACGATCGTCTGTGGTGAGAGATTGGTTCAGATTCCGCTGAGGAATAGGGTTTTGACGATAAAGGGAGACGAATGCACTTCTCGTTTGAAGGTGATTTCGTGTTTGAAAATGATGAAGTACGTAGAGAGCGGATGCGATGTGTTTTTGGCACAAGTTTCGAGTGATGGTGATGTAGAGGCGAGGATCGAAGAGGTACCAGTTATTTGCGAGTATCCGGACGTTTTTCCAGACGAGTTGCCAGGTTTACCGCCTACCCGTGAGGTCGAGTTTCGAATTGATTTAGCACCAGGAGCTGCGCCGGTTGCACGTGCACCTTATCGCTTAGAACCATCTGAGTTAAAGGAGTTAGCGGATCAATTGAAGGAATTGATGGACAAAGGATTTATTAGGCCGAGCTCATCACCTTGGGGAGCGCCAGTGTTGTTCGTAAAGAAGAAGGATGGCTCGTTTAGGATGTGTATCGACTATAGGGAACTCAATAAGCTGACGGTTAAGAATCGGTACCCATTGCCGAGGATTGACGATTTGTTCGATCAATTGCAAGGTTCCAGTGTATACTCAAAGATCGATTTAAGATCAGGGTATCATCAACTGCGTGTAAGAGAGGAGGATATTCCTGTAACTGCCTTTCGTACGCGGTATGGACACTTTGAATTTCGAGTGATGCCGTTTGGGTTGACGAACGCGCCTGCTGTATTCATGGACCTTATGAATCACGTGTGCAAGCCGTATCTAGATAAGTTTGTTATTGTTTTCATCGACGATATACTTATTTACTCTAAGAGTAAGGAGGAGCACGAGAAGCACCTAAGAAAGATTTTGGAGTTGTTGAGAAAGGAGAAGCTGTATGCAAAATTCTCTAAGTGTGAGTTTTGGTTGGAATCAGTGCAGTTTCTAGGTCATGTGATTGATAGTGAGGGAGTTCGTGTAGATCCTGCTAAGGTAGAAGCGATCATGGAATGGTCAGCACCGACGACGCCGACTGAAGTTCGACAATTTCTGGGTTTAGCAGGGTATTATCGAAGTTTTTTTGAAGGATTTTCGTTGATTGCAAAACCATTGACGAGGCTTACCGAAAAGAATAGGGTGTACGAATGGGGAATTGAGGAAGAGCTTGCTTTCGAAACGCTCAAGGATAAGTTATGTTCCGCACCGATTTTATCATTGCCTGAAGGAACCGAAGACTTCGTAGTGTATTGTGATGCGTCTCGTAAGGGTTATGGAGCGGTATTAATGCAACGTGAAAAGGTGATAGCTTACGCGTCGAGGCAATTAAGGAAGAACGAGGAGAACTACACGACGCACGATTTGGAATTAGGAGCGGTAGTTTTTGCGTTGAAACTGTGGAGACACTATCTGTATGGGACAAAGTGTGTTGTATTCACTGATCACAAGAGTTTGCAGCACATTTTAGATCAAAAGGAGTTGAATATGCGACAAAGACGATGGGTTGAACTACTGAGTGATTATGACTGCGAAATTCGCTACCACCCTGGGAAGGCGAATGTTGTAACGGATGCATTAAGTAGGAAGGAACGGGAGAAACCTTTGAGGGTTAGAGCTTTAGTGATGAGTGAGAGCGTTGACTTAACCGAAACTATACTGAAGGCTCAGGAGAGAGGATTAATGAAAGGGAATGTTGAAGCCGAGAACTTGGGACGAATGTTGAAACCTCTTTTTGTGATTAGGTCAGACGGACTAAGATATTTTGAGAATCGAATTTGGTTGCCATTGTGTTCATCTGAGGAAGGAAAGCCTGGAGTTTGAGAATTGGTTATGAATGAGTCGCATAAGTCGAAGTATTCGATACATCCCGGATCGGATAAAATGTACCACGACCTGAAGAAAGTCTATTGGTGGCCGAATATGAAGGCAGATATTGCTCGTTACGTCAGTAAGTGTTTGACTTGCGCGAAGGTTCAGGCAGAACATAAGAAACCATCTGGATTGTTGGTACAACCGGAAATCCCAGAATGGAAATGGGAGAAAATCGCTATGGATTTCGTGACGGGTTTACCTAGGACTCCTAGTGGATGCGATATGATATGGGTAATTGTGGATAGGTTGACAAAATCTGCTCATTTCTTACCTATGAAAAAGACGGACAACATGGAAAAACTCGCCAGCGTGTACGTGAAGGAGATCGTCTGTAGACATGGAGTGCCGTTATCGATCATTTCGGATCGCGATAGTAGATTTACGTCGGAATTTTGGAAATCGCTTCAACGTGCGATAGGCACTGAACTGAGTTTAAGCACGGCTTATCACCCGGAAACTGACGGCCAGAGTGAACGAACGATTCAAACGATGGAGGACATGCTCCGAGCATGCGTGATTGATTTTGGAGGAAGTTGGGAACGCCACTTGCCTCTAGTGGAATTTTCGTACAATAATAGTTATCATGCGAGTATCAAAGCGGCACCGTTCGAAGCATTGTATGGAAGGAAGTGTAGATCGCCTGTGTGTTGGAGTGAAGTAGGGGAAAGTCAATTGACTGGACCCGAAATGGTATTAGAAACGACGGAGAAGATCGTGCAGATCAAGAACCGACTACTTGCTGCGAGAAGCCGACAGAAGAGTTATGCCGATAACCGAAGGAAACCGTTGGAGTTTGAAGTTGGAGATATGGTTATGCTCAAGGTATCGCCGTGGAAGGGTGTAATTCGTTTTGAAAGAAAGGAAAGTTGAGTCCGAGGTATATTGGACCGTTTAAGATCGTTGAACGAATTGGACCGGTAGCGTACAAGTTAGAATTGCCGACCGAGCTTAGTGCTATTCATGACACGTTTCACGTATCGAACCTGAAGAAGAGTTTGGCGGATAAGGAATTGGTGATTCCTTTGGACGAGATTCGACTAGACGACAAAATGCACTTTATGGAAGAACCTGTGGAAATTATGGACCGGGAGGTCAAGCGGTTGAAGCGTAGTAGGATTCCTATTGTGAAGGTCCGATGGAATTCTAAGCGTGGACCGGAATACACCTGGGAACGTGAGGACTTTTTCAAGGAAAGGTATCCTCATCTGTTCCAGTAGACGAAATGTGAGTACAAGAAGAGGCGAGCGCCGGGACGTCGCTCTCTTTAAGGAGGGGTGGATGTGACACCCTAGAATCGAGGTCATTAACGATACCCTAAATTACGCTAATTTTTGAAATTTTTAATAAATTTTAATTTCTATACTTATAAGTATTTTGGTTAAAGCCGATGTTCGAGGTTATAATTTTTACGTTTGACGTTTTAAGAAGGACGATGACGATTACGATCCCGAGGGATGCCCAATTTTATATAATTTTTGACGATTTATCGATAATGTAATTTTTCGAGAATTTTACTTACGGTTCGTGTTAAGTTGAGTCGGGTGAGTTTTATAGCCTTCCGAGTACATTTAAAGTATCCCAAAAACATTTTGGAGCGTTCGGGAAGATTTCCGACTCCCGTAAAATTTTCAAAATTGACAAATGAGTCGAACCCGCAAAGTTTTGAGGACGTTTTCCATTTAAGGCCAAAAGAAACTAAATATTGCCATTTGGTCCCTCCCAACCCACCAAAAAGGCCAAAAGTGACAAACACACAAACACATACAAAACTTTCACCAAAAATCAAACTCTCTCTCCCTCCTTTCTCTCTAAAGCCGACGGACACCCCAAACCACCAAGAAAATTCACCAAAAATCTTTTTCCACTTGATTTTTCTAAAAACTAAGGTTAGACCACATCTAGTTTGGTCATTCCCCACATGTTCATGTGCTCAAATCCCACATGCACTAACAAAAATTTTCCAAGATTTTTCAAGATGATCCAAATTCGTTTTGGTGGCTAAATGTGCTAATGCATGTTGATTTTATGAGTAATGGATGCATAAACACCAAGAAAACCCACCAAAATTAATTTGGTTGTGGTGATTGGGGCACCCAAACCCCACGGCAATGGGGGTGTTTGGGGAGCCATGGTGGTTGTTGATTTTGAGTGTTGTTCTTATGTTTGGTTTATTGTTTTAGGATGTTTTACATAGGTTTATCTAGTTGCATGTTCGTTTCTTTGAATTTTTGATTTTGAGATTGGTTGATCAATAGGGGTAGGACTGAAATTTGATGTTAGGATATGTTTGGGAAGGCTTAGGATGATTTTTAGTGGTGGTTAGAAGGCTTGGAATCGAGCCTAAGTGCGTTTTTGGTATGGTCATTTTTAGGCAGAAACATTTGGTCCATTTCATAAAAATTATTTTTTTTCCAGGACTTGAAAACTAAATGTAGTTATAGAGGGTCTTCCTAGCTTTAATTTGGTATAAGGTAGAGCCCGTGACTCAAAACGAGCTAAAAGTTATGACATTTTAAAGATCGGGTACCGGGAGACGAGGACTTTCATAATCCGAATTTGTGCAAAGTTTTAGTCAAATCCCGAGGGTCACAAGTATGAATTGGTAAATGGTCAAGGGTCAAAATTTGGTCCCTAACCTGTGTAAATGGGTCTATATGTTGACTTAGGTGTCAAGGAAGTCAAAGGTATTTTTCATATAGGTCAAAGAGGTCAAAATTGGTCGAAGCGCAATTTCAGCCCGTAAAATGTAGTCGTGGAAAAGAGTTGCGTAACGGGTCGTAAAAGTAAAAACTTTTATTGGGCTTAAAAACATGTTATCTACAGGTCTTATAGGATTTTTGGAAATTTTGTCAAATTTTATAAGTGTTGTTAAATAAGGTAAAACAGCCCGTACTTTAGTCGAGTACCGGCGAGAATGAGTAAAAATGGACAACGTAAGTAACGAGAACGAATGGTATAAAATGAGTGATACTTGTTATTTTGTTTTTGGCGTGAGTTATACTTGTCCTAAGTGACTAGTATATATGTATTTTATACAGTACCGTAAAGTATTTAAATGAGATTACTCATTACGCGTTATTTGTGATAGGTGTTGATTTAACCGGGCATCCGTTACGTCGTTAGTGATCATCCCTCGAACTACCGACTACTTAAGATATAAGGTGTGAATTTATAGCCTCGCTTATACTTATTTCAAATTGTTTTACCCGCGAGGGAAATGCATGCTAGTTTTTAAAAGGAACGTATATCATGAATGATTGTTAGACCCGAAAGTTGCCTTAGAAATTGTGTTGAGTACCAAAGTTGCAAAAGTCCCTAAAATCATGAACTATTAACTATTGTCCTGCCCTCGAGTAGGGGGAAATAGCCGCTTATGCAATTTGTAGTACTACGGGGTTAACGACCCAATGCTAGCCGAGAAGCTGTACTGTTATTAAGTTCTGCGGTAGATTATTTTGTATGAGAAATAAGGTATAATTGCAACTGATGCCTTTAGAAGGGGCACTGGTTTCATCTGAATCACGCCGGTACTTATTACGCGGGTGATTGAGTTAACGGATTAGTGTCATGAGCTTAAACACAATTGTCAGTATCTTGATTATAGTTTGTTTGATCGACAAGACTATAAATGATCACGAATGGTTTTTATTATATATACGTTCAAATGGATTGTAAAACCTATGAATTCCACTCAACGTTTTCGTTGACCAAATTTTTGGCATGTGTTTCAGGTAACCGCTGAGGTGTAGGATGGAGCATGCATGGGATGGATGTTGTGTGTACGGCTTGGTGTCCGCTTGTTTTTCCCTCCTTTTTCTACTTAAACATTTTAAGTTTAATGTTATGTTGTTGTAAAACTGAAGTTTTTGGGTTGAGATTCATGGGGACCGAAAACGCTAAACTCTGTGCACCATTTGGGGTTGGAAAAACTGTGGACATGTATCATCTAACAATTTTAAATTTCAAGTTTTAAGTTGACGTCTTTTTAGCGTCGTTTGATATATCTTGTGTGCAATGAATACTGTGTAGCACCCATTGTTGTAGTTCCGCTGCGCATAGCAATTGTGGGGGTGTTACAGAGTGATACTAGACTTAGGGTAAAAACAGCTTAAACACACCTAATAATTAATGGTAGGATATTCTAGTGTTTTCTTTTGAGTTTATTAGTGTAATAAAGAAGTTTGAATGTTAATTTTTGGTTAAAAATAAGTCAAGTTAATCAGTAGGTCTGATTTAAGGTTAATTTTTGTTTTTTTGTTCTAATATCTTGTTAACTGTTAGAGTAAGTGTAAATATAGGATTGCTGATAGTGAAATTGTAGTTTTGTGGGATTTTGTGTGAGATTTGGTGGTTTGAATCTCACCCTAGAACCAATTACATCAGACCAACGGCCATTAGACCCCATAGCTTATTACAGTAACTGATTATTGCGATTTTTTGTGTTTTTGTGTATTGAATTTGTTAGTTTTTGTGTTGCTGTGACTCCCCACAACCCAACTGGTTGTGGGGGTGCCCTTGGTTTCCAATAACACTAACTAAACATCAAGAAATCGTCTAGTCTTTGCTTTTTAGATTAAGAGGAGTGGGAAGCATTACCCACTGCTGGTATGAACCTTCCCACTGCTGGGCTAAAAGACAAACAAGCCAACACGTGTCACTATCAGGCTTTAGAATTTTTTGTCTCTAGTGCTGAAAATTTCACTTTTTCTAGATTTATTATTTTTCCCTGTTTAATATATTTATTTTAAGATTTTTCAGTAAGTTAATTTTTATTTTCCTGTTTATTTGTAATTTTTAGAATTAATCTTAGTGTAAAAAAGTGGTATTTTTCAGATTTTCCATTTTTCTTAGTTTAAGTATTTTATTTTAAGATTTTTAAAATAGATATTTCACTGTTCACATTATTTAATTATTTTTAGATTTATTTTAAGGTTTAATTAGTTTCAATTCAAACTGTTTTGTCTTATTAGGTAAAAATTTATCTTTTTCACACTTTTTCATTTTTCTACTTTTTAGTAATATAATTTAGGATTTTTCAAAAAGTAAATTTAGTTTTAGCATTATTTTATTATTTTAAATCATTATTTTAGTTTAAATTGTTTTTAGAATTTAAAAAAATAGAAAAATAGTTTTAAAAATTTATGAAAAATACTTTTTAGTGTTTAATTAATATAATTAAGATTTGTTTTATAAAATAATATTTTGAGCTTTTTGTTAATTATATTTAATTTTAGTGCTTTAATTAGCATTTAAAATTGAATATTTAATTACTAAAAGGTTTTAAAACTTAATTATTGAATTTTTATTCTTATTTATATCATTTTAAACTTAGTTATAATTTTTAATTAATTTTTAGCTTTAATTTTTAGTTTCGTCGCGTTTTACGTATTTACATCATCGTTTTTACTTTTTACGTCGTAGTGTAATCGTAGTGTAACTCGTCTTTAATTTTCTCTTCTCTAAAACAAAAAAAGACACTAATCCAAACTTGATTTTATTATATTGGCCTAAACATACACACCTCCGCCGAGAACGAACTCGCATTTATCGGTTTTACGGTTTTCCTAAACCGTAATACTTAATACTTGCCGCTCAAACACGTTTTTCCTAAAACGTGTACGATATACACTACATCAATTTTGATGCCGCTGTCGGGGAGGTGTGTTCGCTTTATATATATCGTGTTTGTGTGAGTAGTGCGTCTTTGCTTTTCAATTTTTGGAAAGCGTAAATATCGTACATACTCATTTTTGTTATTTTTCTTTATTATACTATAATATCGAAATAAACGTGTTTAGTTTTCCTAAACTAAACACAAAACAATCATTTTACTATATTGTAGATATATTGGTTTTTGTTTTTCTTTGTGAATATTATTAATATATTGTATACTTATCACAATAAATTTACAATATCTCCAAAAACGTGAAAACGCAACCTTAATTGGGATTTCAACACTCAATTATTATATTCGAATCCAAAGCAAAAAGAAAAGTCAAAATAGATACATACTTGAAAGTCCCTAATCAATGCTAGAAACCCTAAACTTAACTAATCAACATAAGGTATTACTTTTCAAACGTAATCTTATTATTGTATAATAAAGAATTACAAGTGTTATGGATAACACCATTTGATGACAATGTGTTGTGCACACTTTGAACAACTATAAACCCTAACTTATGAATACAGTCGCAGCTATTTGATTCTATAAGTTCTAAGCAATAATGTTATGAATATACTCAAAGTGTTAAACATTAATGCATGGATACACATCCTATTTATAGTGATACGAGGTTGACCTAAATAGTACTTGATGGTGACTACACAAGACTTTCACTTTTCAGACATCAGTCACATGATGCTCTTCTATTCTTGGTAGTCTGCCATTATGCTTTAAGGAAACAGTTGTCGAAACAGTTTCCTTTTTCTTCATAGTCTCGAACACACAAATGGCATGTCCAAAGTGTGCTGAGTGTTAACAGGGTATTGCCACCCCTGTTAACCCTCAACCCCTCAGAGTCCCTGATACATCTTGGCTGTTATCCATCACAGCCAATGAGTATGTCTTCAAGTAATCTTTGACTTCCTTGACAATGTGTCTGACATGGACTCCTTTGAGGTTGCTCACAGAGACTTGGATCTCTGTAAGTCTTGTGATACTTGCCTGCCTCCTAGGCACAGGCAAGGGACTATCTAACAACTTAATTATGTTTAAATCTATGATCAGGGAATCTAACAGGCTTAGATTCCCAACAATCTCCCCCTATTTAAACATAAATATTGCTAGATCTATCTAAGTTAAGGTAAGTGAGTTAACAGCTTCTTCTTACTCATAACAGATCTAAACAAACATACCTCATGATTTTATTAAAACTTAAAGGAAATTACAAGTACATTACAAAGGTGAAATAAAATGTGAAGGTAAAATTGGGCTGTGAATTTCTTCAATAGTCATCATTTTTAATCTTTTCTTCAGCTTCAGCTAAGTCTAATCTGTAATCCAACTCTTCCTGCAAAGTTTTTGCAAACCTTTTGGAATACTCTGTGTTGATCTTGAGTGACTTCTTGTGACAAAGCAGCTGAATTGTTGATGCTACGCACAACTCATCTTCTCTTTGAAATGCGTATGGCAAGCTTTGTTCATGAATTCCATTCCTCTTTCAGGCTCTGTGTATGTCTGACCATCAACAGGGCCAACTATACCATTTGGAAGGATCAAATCCCTGTGCATACCATCCACTTGAACATCATCGGTGACAAAAGTTTCCTTAACAAGTTGAGAAACTCTTCTTCTTTTGTTACCAGTCTTTGGGGGTTATTGTTCAAAAAGCTTTGGTGGGGGATCTATCTTGAGTTTGGCAGCCGTTTTTTTTTATCCAGGTAAACTTGGCCTTAATAGTCTTAAGTAGAAGAAAATTAGTCTGTCCAGTTCTTTTGGCAGCTAAGGCTTCAAGTTTGAACCATTCAGATAACCCAAGTGTCTTTAGCCTGAAGTTGTCAAACACATTCATGTTTCCCTGTTGGTTATCCCTCCACAAGATCATCTGTGGGGTGTTGGTGGATTTGTGAATGGTGTATTTGAACTTGGTTATCTTTCCAGGTGCATACCTGTTGTTAACGCAGGCATCATAATCAGCTTTGACTTTTCTTAGTGCCTCAGCGCGTTTAACTTCCATTTCCCTCAACCTTTGTTTTTGCTTTTCTCTTTCAGGTGGAGTCATCTTCCTTAGAGTAGCTTCATTCAATTCTTTGGCTGTCTTGATTTCATTTAATCTCTTAAATTCCTTAGCCTGTTTCTCTATTTCTTCAGGAGTTAAAGGAATCTCATTGGAAGGTGTAAAGGTTGAAAATTGGGAAAGGTCTGTGGTGGATCCTCCTGTCTCTAGCATCGCAGCTATCTTCTTTAGTTTGGTGTCTATGTCAACCAAAACTATCTCCTTTCCTTTCTTCGAGACAGAGGATTCCACACTCATGTTTTTCAAAACTTCAGCTCTTCTGACAAATGCTGTTTGAGCCTGAGCTTGTATTGCTTTGGGAAGGGAGCTAACAGTGAACTTTAGCTTCTTGGCAGCTGGTTCACCATCATCCCCAGACTCGTTGGTGTTAACCAAAGTCAGGGACTTTGATGAATCAACTCCATCTTGATTCTGTTGCTCCCCCTGATTGTTATCCTCATCATCAGATATGTTAATAGGTGTGATGACTTGTAGGGGGACATGGAAAATGGTGTTGTCAGCTGACGATGAGCCTTGTTTAGCAGATTCAAGGTTAAGTGTTGTTTCCTTCTTACGCAGACGTTTGGATGAACGTGTTTTAAAATGCCTTGCAATCTGTTCAACAGAGGCAGCCATAGCACGTTGCCTTTTCCTTAAAGCCCTGGCAATCTTCAGCAAAAGGTTGTTGTTTCCATTAGTGTTGGCCTGAACTCGAGTAACAATGAAGTTTGCATGACGGTATTGCCTGTTGCGAATAGCTTCAAATTGTCTGTGCATAGTCAGCTCATGTTCATGGAATAAGGCAGGGACCTCTGAGTCAATTACATCCTTCATTCTTGTGGATAGGTGACTAAGTCCTTGTGCTACACCTTTTCGTGCACCATCCTTGATGGGTTCAGTAACCGCCTCAACAACAGCCTTTTGTATGATCCCTGGAAATGTGACAGTGAAGTTATGCATTTCAGACTTGATCACATCCAGCTTCCTTGATAAGCGTTCAATGTCAGATTGATGATGAACAGGCTGAAGATTATGTATGTTGAGGCTTTGTTGAGCATAATCATCCCCCCTTGGTAAAAGATCAAAGTTGATTTGGGCAGGATGATCAAACATTAGAAACTCAGCTGTTGGATCATAGGTTGGGCGTTGGAAGACTGTTGTGGTGGAGGTAGAAGAGTTTGGAGTAACAACAGCATCCTTGGGAGGAGAAGTATTATTTCTAGCTGGGGTGGACACAGCTATTTCCTTGGGAGGAGAGACAGATTGTTGATCTTCCTCATCTTCTTCTCCTCCTTCTCAAACACCCCTCAGGGATTTCATCTTTAGGCATTGACTCAAGATCAGAGACATCATCCACTAAGGACAACATTTCTTCTTCAATATTCAGCAGAGGCTCATTGTCATTAGGTTGGTCTAGAATAACTGTATCAGCCTCTTTCTCCTGTTGTACATGGGATTCAGTGACTGGCTGTACAATTTTAGCTTGCAAATTGTTATAATTAGTAACAGGGAAAAAAGTAAGGGGAATGGTCGCCATTTCATTGTACCAGAGAGGCTGAGGGTGATTACTCAGCCACTCCAAAGGATAAATCCTTGGGATTCTTTTAAGTGTGAAAAATATATGGTTAATGATCGCCATTCGCTGCCCCGAGGAAAGCTGAGTGTGATTATTCAGCCCCCCCAAAAGGTTAAGAAACCTTTCGGACTCTTTTAAGAGTGAAACATATGTGGGTTAAGGTCGCCTGTTACGCTGCCCCTAGGAAAGCTGAGGGTGATGATTCAGCTCCCCTAAAAGTAAAACTTTTGGGATTCTTTTTCTGAGGGAACCAAGAGGCTGTATGAAGTACAACTGATCAAGGTTGAGACATATGTGTATCCAGGTTGTTGTTAGCCTGAATACTGTCTAGAGGGTGCAGGGTCATCGGGGTGCTTTATAAACACAAATGAATCATTCCCTGGTGCAAAGACAGGGTGTACAGAAGTCTTAAAGAGTTCTAAGTGCATAGACAGACTTCTATGGGTCGAGGATTACCCTAACTTCATCACTCTCTCCTACAGACAATTGAGAGTGGCTGCTTGTGAACCTCTAAAAATGTACACTGATTACCTGTCAGATATCATCTGGATTAGGCTGGTTTCTTATTGTCTCAGCTGACTTTGAGACACTAGACCCCTGTTGTTGGTCAGTAGAAGTATATGATTCCACATGAGTATCTGGAACATATGAGGTGTCAGTCTTCTTTCCCTTGGCGTTAGCAACAGATTTGGTGTGGGAAGAAGATGGGATTTTCTTCTTCTTAGGTTGTTGGCCAGAAGAAGCCTTGGACGTCGTAGTGTGCTGCCCAGAGGTCAAAGACTTAGACTTGCCAGACACACTAGAGGAAATCACCTTCTCAGAGGAAGGGAGCAAGGACTTCTCAGCTGTTGGTAGTTTGTTGGCAACGTTCATCATATGAGAGATGACAGGGACATCTTCAACTCCTATTTCTTTGTAGATGGCACCTGTGATGCGGTAGGGCTTCAGAGCAGTCAACGCAGAGTTATGGTAGTTGTCTCCCAACAGGCTTTCAAAGATCAGCGACAAGAAGCGAACATAGCAGATATTCTTTTCCCTGACTTGATTTCTTCCCTTCAGCTGTTCAACAAGGTTGGAGAAGAGAATGCTTCCAACATCAGCATCAGCTCCCCAGATCAGCCCATAAGCTATAGATTGATGTTTAAAGGACATCTGATCTTGGGATCCCTGCATTCCTCCCAGGGATTTAACAATGTGGGGGAAGAGGACACGCCACATGGGTGTAAAGTACTTAATATTCAAAGGAGATTTCGAGAGGACCTCAGCGGGTGTAAGGGCAGGGTTTATATCATGGAAGGGTTTGAGTGTGGCCAGGGCATCCTTAACAACCTCTTTATCAACCACCTTAAGGCATTCATCACCATGTTTCAATCCAGCAACACTCGAGAAATCTTTACGGGAGAAAGCAAATGGGTGTTCATTGCATGAAAGGCTAAAGGTTATTGTGTCATCTACTACTTCAGCAGAGTACCAGAATTCCCAAAGGTATTATTGGTAGAAGGTGGATGGGGATTTGGTGAAGGCTTCACTTAAATCACAGTTTTGCATGAAGTTTACCAGATCTGAGTAGGTGTCATTTGGAGCCTTGATCCATCCAATGGAGTTGTTTGAGGCGAGGATGCTTTCGTTGATCTCGAAGTTAATGTTTGCTTCCTTGGGAACGGAAAAAGCCATGGATTCAAGGTCGAAGGTGAAAGAAAATGGAGGATGGTTTAAGAGAGAGAAGAACTTAGAGAGAGAAATAGATTTGAGAAATGAGAATAGTGGTGGGTGAGGAGAGACGAGAGACAATATATATATTCAAAATAAGTAAACAGTTATTCAACCGCATTTAATGCAAAGTGAGAAAATGACTGCTCATGTGGGTCCCTTGACCTTTCAAAACTTATTTGTCTCCTCGTTATTTGAAAAATAAATGATTAAATATTTGAGAATGTTTTTTGCATTTACTTGGAAAGTAACTACCTAGTTTCATTTGAAAAACATTTAATATAGAATCAATCATTTAATGAACACATTTAATATCAAGCCACAGGCTTTGAGATATTGAGCATCCCTAGCTCAGCAACTAGCCTGTTGAACGAAGGTTCAACCAAAGGCTTTGTGAAAATATCAGCTAGTTGCAGCTCTGTGGGAACAAAGTGCAGCTCAATATCTCCCTTCATTATATGATCCCTGATAAAATGATACCTGATATCAATGTGTTTGGTATGATAGTGAAGAACAGGGTTCTTGGATATGGCAATGGCGCTGGTGTTGTAAAAAAAGATTGGCACTTTGTCATATAAAATTTCATAGTCAGCCAATTGACTTTTCATCTAGAGCACCTGAGCACAACAGCTGGCTGCAGCGACATATTCTGCTTTAGCTTAAGACATAGCCACAGAGTTTTGCTTCTTAGCACTTCATCCAACCAATTTTCCTCCTAAGATTTGACAGCTGCTTGAAGTGATTTTCCTGTCAATACAGCATCCAGCATAGTCTGAATCTGAATAGGCCTTGAGATCAAAGCCTGATTCCTTGGGATATCATAGACCTAGGGATGGTGTTCCTTTGAGATACCTGAAAATTTTCTTAACAGCCACTAGATGGGATTCTTTTGGGTTAGCTTGGTACCTTGCACAGAGACATGTGGAGAATTGGATATCGGACGACTAGCTGTCAGATACATGAGTGACCCAATCATGCCTCGATATAAAGTCTCATTAACAGAGACCCCTGACTCATCAGGGCCCAAGTTGTTGGGTGGAAGCATGGGGCATTTCACGGATGCACAATCAGCTAAGTCATATTTTTTAAGTAAATCCTTAACATACTTTTCTTGAAAAATTGAAATTCCCTTAGGACATTGTTTAATTTGAAAACCCAAAAAGTAAGTTAATTCATCCATCATACTCATCTCATATTTTTTGGTCATTAATTTAGCAAAACGTTTACTAAGATTGACATTTATTGACCCAAAGATGATATCATCCACATAAATCTGCACAATGATGAAATCACTCTTATCCTTGAAGGTAAAGAGTGTTTTATCAATAGAACCCCTAACGAATTTATTTTCAGTTAAGAAATTTGAAAGAGTTTCATACCATACTCGTGGAGCTTGTTTCAGCCCATACATGGCTTTGTGTAGTCTGTACACATGGTTGGGAAACTCGCTGTTCTCAAATCCTTCAGGTTGTTCAACATACACTTCCTCAGCCAAATCACCATTGAGGAATGCACTCTTTACATACATCTGATACACAGTGAAGTTCATATAGGCAGCATAAGCCAGGAAGATTCTGATGGCTTCAAGTCTTGCAACTGGAGCAAATGTTTCATCATAAACAATTCCTTTAGTCTGAGTATACCCCTGTGCCACCAGCCTGGCCTTGTTTCTGATGATGTTCCTAATTTCATCCATCATATTTCTATAGATCCATATAGTGCATGTGATATTCTTTCCAGGTGGAGCTGGCACTAGTGTCGATACTTTGTTCCTTTTGAACTGATTGATTTCTTCTTGCATAGCAGCTACCCACCCTTCTTCTACCAGAGCCTCAACTACTCTCTTAGGTTCAATTTGTGATAGAAATTCAGCAAAGAGACATTCATTGGCTGAGGCAGAATCTGAGTCATGAATTCGCTGTCTAGTAGTAACCCCTGCATTAGGTTCCCCAATAATTTTGACAAGAAGAATGTGTTGATCTCTTGACCACTTACTTTGAGGAGCTGGGGACTCAAGGATAGGAACACTTGTGGGCAAAATTGGTACAATTTGATTTTCATCCTGCTGACTAGGAGGGCTTTCTTCAAAGACTACTTCAGTGTCAGAGTCTTCTTCAGCCATATCAAGAGGTACAACTTCATTAACAGCATGAGATTCTTCAGGGATTTGAAGAATTGGTGAGTCATCAATAGCAGTGGAAGAAGAATGACTACCAGAGGTCTGTGGTTCTTCTTCATCAAGTTCTTGAGAGGTAGGAACTTCTATGTTGTGAGTAGAAAGAGGGTCAAAGGCAGGAACATAAGGAGTGAGAGTGTTGGAGTGATGATGGTGACGACTGGTAGGTCTTTGTTCTGAGAATTCATCACTTGGGAAAGACACATTTTCATTAAAATCAGTTTCATCACCCTCTGTTCCTGTTCTCTGTATGACTTCATCATCTTCATTGAATCTGACATGAAAGGTTTCTTCTACTTCTTGTCTTCTGATGTTAAATACTCTGAAGGCTTTGGCTGTTGGAGAGTATCCCAAGAAGAAACCATCTTCAGCTTTTTCATCAAACTTTCCAAGTTTATCCCTGTAGTTGTAAATGAACATAGGGCATCCAAACACATGAAAATAGCTGACATCTGGAGATCTTTTTCTGAAAACTTCATAGGAAGTTTTACCATGTCTTTTGACAATGATTGATCAGTTTTGTGTGTAGCAGGCAGTGTGAACAACTTCTCCCCAAAATTGCTTTGGTAAGACTGCACCATTTAGCATAGTTTTGGCTGCTTCAATCAAAGACCTGTTTCTTCTTTCAGCCACACCATTTTGTTCAGGGGTGCCAGCTGAAGAGAAGTTCTGTGAAATAACTTTTTCATCACAAAAAGATTCAAGTTGATGATTCTTGAATTCAGTACCATTATCACTTCTTAGAGCTTTGACTCTGACATCATTCATATTTTCAACCTGTATGATGAAGGACATGATGGTATCAGCTGCATCACTTTTCCTTCTGAGGAAGAACACCCATGTGTATCTTGAAAATTCATCAACTATGACCAAGGTGTATTTGTTGTGATTAATGGTCTGAGGTTTGACAGGCCCAAACAAATCCATGTGAAGGAGATGTAAGCACTTGTCAATGGAGAATGATTGCCTAGTGTTGAATGAAGACCTGTGATGCTTTCCTTTGACACAGGCAGAACAAGATTTGTATTTAGAAAACATCACAGAAGGTAGACCAGCAACCAGGTTTTGTGTGGCTATCTTGTTGATGTTCTTGAAGTTGAGATGAGACAGTCTTTTATGCCATAGCCAATTGACACTTTCAGAGGCTTTAGCAAGAAAGCAATTTGAGCTGTCTACATAGCAAACAGCCATGTTGATGACATAGGCATCTCTCCTTCTAGGTGCAATAAGCACAACATCATTGTTTTTGTTGAGTATGGTTCCCTGGGTCTTAGTAAACAAAACCTTATATTCGGCGTCACACAATTGGCTGATGCTAATAAGATTGTGTTTGAGACCATTCACATATGCAACCCTGGTAAACGTAATCCCATTGCAGTTCACTGATCCATATTGTTTTGTGTCACCTGAAGAGTTATCTCCAAACACCATTTTAGGACCTGGCTCCTTTGAGTATATGTGTAGGTATTGTTGAATACCTGTCATGTGTCTAGAACAGCCACTCTCTAGTTACCGTACCGATTCCTTGAGATATTTCTGCACAAATACATAGAAACAGGTTAGTTCCTATGGTGAACCCACTTTCCAGTGGGTTCCTTGAATTGCTGATTAGCAACTCTTGTGTTCTTGTAGAACTTTTGGCTTTGGGAGGGACAATTCACTGTTTCATGGTTATAACTTCCACAAATATCACACCCAGGGAAGTCACCACACTCGTTTGAGTGATGGTCTGTGAATCCACAGAATTTACAGGGAGGATAAGGTCTGTAGTTTCCCTGTTGTCTTTTGGAACCCTGTGGTCTATCCCTAAAGGGTGTCTGAGCTCTCTTAATTGCCATATGTCTGTCATGATCTAAGGTCATTTGGTGAGAGTTTTTACATATATTGCAATAAGGTTTAATTAACCTTTCCCCTTTGGGTTCACCTAGGACTGACTTAGGTTCATGAGATGTAGAGCATTCAGCGGAATGATTAATGTGTTGTTTTAAGAGTTCTACTTCTTTCATTAGAGACAACAGGCGTTCTTCAGTGGTAGTGTCAACCTTATTCACAGTTTTAGTAGAGACAAGCTTAAAAGCAACTTGTTTACCAGATTGTTTAGCAGGCACATGAAAAACTTTAGCTGGAGGTTACTCAATATCTGTTCTAAGTTCACCCTTAGCAGCTCGTGAGGAACTGCTAGGTTCAACTCCAGAGTGTTTGGGCAAAGGTGGTAACTCAGCCACATCTTCAGAGACAGGGTCATTAGTTAAAGTGGTATCTGACATATGAATAGTCTCTGTAGATTTGAAGACAATGTCTTTGGGTTTGGTGAGAATTCTCAGCTTATTTTTCTTAGCATATATATCCCTTTTAATGTCAGCAGGCAATTCATCATTAAGTAATTGATCTATTGTGAACCTAGCACACAACCATTTTTCAATTACCTTGTTTAATTCAGAAACTTGATCATTTAAGGCAATGTTTTTCAAGGTTAACCTAGTGACTTCATTTTGCAGGGATATTTTCTCTAAATTAACCCGTCTGAGAGTTTCACATTCATATTTAGCATTTAGCAGTTCAGTTTTAACAGAGTGAAACTTATCAAGTAGGTTCTTTCTTTGTTCCTCAACAAAGTGTAAATCAACAATGGTGTAATCAAGGACATGCTTGCGTTCATCACTATCAGACATAGATAAACGCCTGTGTACCTTTTTCATTGTGATGTCAACCAATTGTCCTGATCTTGCATCACCTTTTCCAACAGCTGGTTCATCCTCAGCTATGGCCATGAAAGCCCTGACTCTAGTAGTATCTTCCTCATCTGAAGTCAGTGGCTCATCATTCCAATCATAAGCTTCAGCTACCAACCCTTTCTCTATCATTTTATCACCTCCCTTCTTCTTATACAGAGCTTCAAGCTTCAAATTCATCTGTTCTAACTCAGCTTTAAGTGCCTTGTACTTATTTTTGTAATCCTTCTTCTCAGTGTTTGACGAATTGGATTGGTGAGATAAGTTGTTGTGTTGTTTGAATTTGTATGGTATGGATGAAGATGATGGATAGGATGGTGAGGATGTCTTGGTGGAAGGACAGTCTTTTTGGAAGTGTCCAAGTTTCCCACAGGCAAAGCAAGTTTCTTTTGACCTGTCAGTTTGTTTACTAGCTGATCCTATTCTCCCTGATCTTTTGAAGAATCTTCTTTGGTTGGCTAGTAAGGCTCTTTCATGATACTCTGCATTAAGGTCTGTCAAGAACTCTTGGCTGCTACGGGTGTCTTCTTCAACATCAGAGTCGCTGTCATGAGGATGTGGTGCAGAGATCAAGGCTTTGGAAGATGCTCCTTGAACTACAAATCTTTCAGTCTCTGACTTGTAAATAGTATCAATCAGCCCTTCTTCATAATTATACTTTCCATAAAGCTGAGCTAAGGTGTCATTCTTGATTGAGTTATTAGCTCTCTGAGTCTGATTCATACTCAGCCACTTTCTTGGAAGGTTGTTGACAAATGTGGCATTAATCTCAGCTTGACCAATGGTGACATCATTCATTGCTAGGTCATTGAGAAGAATCTTCAGCCTTGTATAGGTTTGTTGAACCTTTTCACCTTCAAGTGACTTGAAGGCATTGAACTGAAGTCTGAGTGCCTGAATCTTTGTCTCTCTTGTTTCAGAGGGTCCTTCATGGCCAAGGATGAGGTCTGTCCACATTTGCTTGGCTGTGGGACACTAAATGACAGACTTCATGATATGTTTGGGAAGACAGGATATCATGATGCTTTTGAGACGTTTATCTTGGTTTGCCAATTTTCTATCAGCTGGAGTCCATTGTTTGAGAGGTTTGGGAAGAGGTTTTTCATCAGTGGAGGTAAGCGCCATGGGAATATAAGGACCATTTTCTAAAATTTCTAGAAGAAAAGGTTCAAGTCCATCGAGATACACAAGAAATTGACTCTTCCAACTGGCAAAATCTTCGTCATCAAAGACTGGTACACTTGTGACATGTGATCCACCTCTTGAGTCAAGAAGTTGGGGTAGATCATCGTCATTGGCAGGAGGGTTGAGTCTTGGTGAAGATGGTGTTGTAGAAGGTGAATGTGGTGGGTTAGAAGTTTCTGGCATGGTGGATCTTGATTATAAAACTGAGAACGATGTTTCTTGAAGGTTTTAATATCAAACACCGCTCTGATACCAATTGAAAGTCCTAATCAATGCTAGAAACCCTAAACTTAACTAATCAACACAAGGTATTTCTTTTCAAACGTAATCTTATTATTGTATAATAAAGAATTACAAGTGTTATGGATAACACCGTTTGATGACAATGTGTTGTGCACACTTTAAACAACTATAAACCCTAACTTATGAATACAATCGCAGCTGTTTGAATCTATAAGTTCTAAGCAATAATGTTATGAATATACTCAAAGTGTTAAACACTAATGCATGGATACACATCCTATTTATAGTGATACGAGGTTGACCTAAATAGTACTTGATGGTGACTACACAAGACTTTCACTTTTCAGACATCAGTCACATGATGCTCTTCTATTCTTGGTAGTCTGCTATTATGCTTTAAGGAAACAGTTGTCGAAACAGTTTCCTTTTTCTTCATAGTCTCGAACACACAAATGGCATGTCCAAAGTGTGCTGAGTGTTAACAGGGTATTGCCACCCCTGTTAACCCTCAACCCCTCACAGTCCCTGATACATCTTGGCTGTTATCAATCACAGCCAATGAGTATGTCTTCAAGTAATCTTTGACTTCCTTAACAATGTCTCTGACATGAACTCCTCTGAGGTTGCTCACAGAGACTTGGATCTCTGTAAGTCTTGTGATACTTGCCTGCCTCCTAGGCACAGGCAAGGGACTATCTAACAGCTTAATTATGTTTAAATTTATGATCAGGGAATCTAACAGGCTTAGATTGCAAACAATACTTTCGTGAGGCTTAATTTTGATTAACACAAACTATAAGGTGGGTATAAGGCGGTTGTATTTCATGACCTAATGGAAAAAGGCTCTTAAGTGCTTAGCTCCGCCTCGTTTCCCCCGCTTGCTTGTGCGTGTTTTGAGAAAGAGGGCTAATCGAGGGTTTGCCGCCCAAGTATTATCTACGTATCATATATATTTGCTTGTTTGCAAGATTAAACCCTTTTGAACGTTTTGGTATTCCACCAACGTTCTAAATTCATCGAAGGCGTTCACCCCACGTGATCGTTTTCATTCCTTGAGGCTCCTTTAATCGAGAAATTGATTCGAGGAGAGATTTGTAGATTTGAGTCTACGTAATACAACAGAAATCCTAAAAAATTAAAAACAATCAAAAACAAAAAAATTGAAAAAACGAAAATCCGGAAAAAGAATCTTCTTTGCTACCCCCGTTCTACGCTTAGTGCATGCGCACTCGATCAAAGGATTATTCTAATTCTAGCGACGCTTCGAATCGATGCAATCGAAATCGAAGGAATCAACGACGTAGACGAGATTTAGAAACCGACGTTCCTAATATCGTTGTTGAAGAGACCGTAGATGAGATGGCCGACAATCGTTCGATGATGGAATTGCTCCAACGCCCACCGAGGGTTATTGAGACGCGATCGTAATTCCCGATATCGAAGCGGAGAATTTTGATATTAAGAGCGGAATGCTTTCGTTAGTACAAGCTATGAAGTTTTGAGGCCGTGAGGCGGATAATCTTCTCGATGACATTCGGAATTTTGATCGTCTTTTAGCCACGAGCAAGTTTAAGAACGTCTACACCGATGTCGTCAAGCTTATGCTTTTTCCGTGCTCTCTCGATGGTGCCGCCAAGGATTGGTAATCGAAAGAGCCACCTAATTCCATAATTACGTGGAAGGATCTCGTTTCCAAGTTCGTTAATCATTTTTTCCCACGGTCTAAGACGACGTTTTTCAAAAACGAGATTACGAGATTTGAGCAAAAACCGAATGAATCCTTTAGAGACGCGTGGGATCGTTTTAAGGAATTGCTTAGGCAATGTCCTCACCATGGATTTTCCGAGTTGCACCAAATCGATACATTTTACAACCGTCTTAATTTTCAAGAACAAGATTCGTTGAATTCCGCCGCCGGTGGCAACTTTTTGTGTAAAACTCCTAAGGATGCATTAATGATTATCGAGAATCGATCCAAGGTTTAAAAACTCCTCAACGCACCGAGTGTTGTCAATGTCGCCAATGTTAGTAATCCTAATTGTGATATTGAGAGGGTTGAGTGCGAAAGTCGATAAGTTAACGAATGTGTTTACGTCTTTTCTCATCGAAATGCATAAGAAAGACGCTCCCGATACGGTGAAAGCGGTTGAGGCATCGTGTACGTTGTGTGGTGGACCTCATAATTATTACGAGTGTGCGGCTACGGATGGCCAAACGTCGAGTGTTAACGCGTTAAGCAACAATTTTCAAAATCAAAATAACGCGGGTCCATCACAAGGAAATTTTAATCAAGGCAATTATAATCAAAACCGAAACAATTTTCAAGGGAATAATCACCAAGGAAATTTTTCGAATCAAGGTTATAATCATGGTCGCAATTTGAGTTGGCAAAATCGAGATAATAACAACAATCGAAACTCGAATTTTTCAAACAATGCTAATCAAGGAAACAATTTTGAAAGAATGTAAATGAACATTTTTAAAGATGAGGATTTTAATGAGAAAGAATACGTGTACTTAATTCAAAATGGTATTCGTAAATTTATGGATGAAAAATCATTTTGGGATATTCGGTGAAACAAGTAAACCACCAATTCCGAAGGGCGACATTAGTGCCATCACGATAATGACCAAAATGGACTCATCTTCACCACCTTCGAAGGACCACGTCTTTGAGGCTTCAACTTCTAATTCCATTGAGGTGCCTCCATTTCTAACCGGCTAGCCCAACACCCGTTGAGGCTAAAGGTTTCATCGACATAAATCCTATCGTCATAGAAAAGTCACCTATGCATAGCCCTAGAGCTTGTAAGACCATGGTTTTGAGTGCTCACATTGACTCTTTCTTTGACGATGACGATGGCGATTTTGCTGAGATTGATCACGTGCTTCAAAATCCACATGCCATTTTTTAGGATTCTCCTAAAAAGACCTCGTTACATGCAAAGTATGATGATTATGAGTTTGATCCAGAGATTGAAGAAATTATTGAACGAGAGCTAGCTCTTTTGCCTCCACTTCCACCTACAAATGAGGTTGATCTTTCCAAAATCGAGGATGAACTTAATGAGTTGGAACGTCTTATTTTTTGATGACGAACCAACTCACATGACCTAAAATCCCATTCTCTAGGAGTTACCTAATCAACACTCCTCAAATGAGAATGACGTTTACCCCATTCGTGAGGATCTAACTTATCAACGATCCATACAAAAGAATGATGGTTTTTTCGCTTGACCGTGATCTCTTCGAGAGAGTTTCTAAAATCCTCAATGAGGGGAATGAAAAACCTTGGTTTGACAAAGCCATCTATGGTAAAGAAATCGAGGAGATTCACGATCATGAGGATGACAAATATGTTGACCCCGAGGGGGCGGTGTTCTTTGTTGACAAACGTTTTGAGAACTTATACAATCCACGACTTAAATGTGAGGATTTTTAGCGTGACTAATATTGAGTTTGAAACGCCATTTTTTACATCATCAAATCGAGTTTTCATAAAGAGTTTTTAAACGATGAAAAAGAAAAAAAAATTTAAATTGATTTAAAAGATTTTTCTACATGTCTAACTCCGTCATCACCGTGTTTTATGAGCGCTACCACCTCGTATACTCCTTTTGACGACGGTTGGTGTGGTTTTAGTGTGGGGGAAGCCCCTTATGTTCCCTCACATTTCTCCACCGAGGACGAGATATTCGATCCCGGAATTTCTTGTAAAGGGAAATCTCGGTCTTTTACCGATGCAATAAATGGAAATTTTATTCGTTTCCTGGGTGTGAGTCTACCTAGAGTAGCTCATAAGTTTTTTCCACCTATTGTCCCACCCTTCTATTTCTTATCATCTATTTTCTTTGACCCTCTCGGGTTATTGGTTGGAGTAGCGTTGTTTTGTCTTTCATCCGAAAAAGAGGACGCTATCTTTGACCCTTGTATACGTATATCAGGTTTTTAAAGTACTTCACGTAATTTTGGGCATTGTTTATCATGTAAGCCCCACCAAAAATGACCATACCATGATTATCCCTATATGATCACATTTATGGGGATTTGAGTCGACCCTTTGGCTTAGCATCTTCAACCTTGATAATTTGGCTTGAAGTCTTTCCAGCATCAGATCTTCTTGGTGATTTGCACTCCCTCATGAAGTGACCCATTCTATGGCGGTTATAACACTCAACCTTGTATTATCAAATCCAGCTGTTTCTTTAGCATTAAAGGTCATCTTTCTTCCAAATCTCCTATTCCATCTGTTGGCCCTTATGCTTAAAAGTGCCATATTCCACTTGATATACATCTCTTTCAAATTCTCATCACTGACTTGCTCAACATCCTCATAGGTAATTAAGGAACCATTGGGCAATGCAACAATGTATGCACATACTGTATCAAAATCAATACCAGCAGGTTTAAGACTTTGTGAGTCAACATTGTATGTGTCAGCGTTAAAATTTGAGCCACTAAGAAAGGTTGATCCACTGCTGACACAAGTTGATCCAGTAACAGGATGTACATATGAATCTCTTTCACTGGTTTGAGCTTCACTATGTGAGATAAAATCCATATTTCCACTTGTTGACTTCCTTCTATGATCATGCAAGATCTCACTCTTTAACACCCCCAAATTTACACGCATCGTAATATATCATTGGGTGCTAAACAATGGTACAATAACACATAATTTATAAAGAACGACTCGAAAAGAGACGTTTTAAATTTATCGTTCCTCAAACATTTGTCAGAGTAGCGTAGTCCCAAGACATCGTAACCAAAGTACAACTAAAACAAAAGATTTATATTGTTTTAAGGAAAGGAACCATAAACATTCAAAGAGTTTAAACAACAAAAGCAGTGCACAACTTCATTCACGTGACCTCCAAGCTTCACACTCCTTGATTACCTGAAATACATGCTTAAAATCATCAACACAAAGGTTGAGCAAGTCTATAGGTTTTACAAATCATCATTTGAACACAAGAATTTTTAATCATCTCAAACTTATCACACAGATAACTCATATATATATATATATATATATATAGATAAATGCATTAAGCTCACGCCACTGAACGTTAACCAACATGTCAAACCGAGTCACTTACGGCGCACCTACTAACAGGTAATATTGTCATATACCAACAACCTCTTATACATAATATCCCTCTCAGGTGTTCACAAGGATACAAACCCTAGGATAAGGCTGTCAAACCAAATAGATCTATCATATGTATTAGCGTTTACCCCTTCGAGTAATTAACAGTGCATGAAATTCAGGGACTTCATAAGACAATGCTACTTATGCATTTATCATCTCATTCGGGTCCAACATACCGAAAACAACTTGTGTTCATTTTATAAAATAGCATGTATCCCCCTCGCGGGTTTAACAAAACATTTAAAAGAATAAAAGTGAGGCTATAAATTCACCTTAGAGAAAGCGATTCCATGTGATGATAACAATCAACAAAGTAGTCACGAATGTCTAACAAAGAAATAAGATAAGATGAGAAGTCGCCAGCTTCTAACGACGACCTAAAATAAAACGGCGCGTCTTAGGAATATACAAGACAATGTGAAAATAAGAAATGAGTTTTATAATGTTTTCATCGATAATGAATGGTAATTGTGTCGGGTTTCAGTAATAAAGAATATATCTTAACAATATTTTTTTTATATTTAAGGAATATTTACTTTCATTTATTTAACATAATTGCAATTTAGCACCTCTAATTTCACTTTTTACACTTATTTTATATAGATTTACAAAATGGCCCCTTTCAGTTTAAGTGTTAAAAAAATCATCCCTTTTTATTTAGAAGATGGCAAAATTAATCCTTAGATTCTTAGTTTAAGTTTATTACAAAACTAGTCCCTTGCATGTAATTTGAATTCAAAAGAGGTCCAAACCTCATGCAAGCTTATGAAAACATATTTTCAGCTTACATTTTATATAAGTTAAAGGAATATGTTCTAGCAAAATTAGAGCTTATTCAATAAGCTAATAAGCCCAAACGGGTCGAATGGCTCTATTTAGGGTTTTTATGTGTCGAAATAATCATGTAATGAGTTAGGATCATTAGGGTTTGTTTCTAGAATTATAAATAATTCATATGTGCTTATAAGAAAAGCTTGGAAGGGCTAATAAGAGTTTATAATCCAATAAGCTTGAAAACACTTGGTGAAACTTTAAGAAAACACTTGTTTTCTGATGAAAATAGGATATGATTTTGAAAGGGTTATACTTTGATTCAAGGTATGAAATTTTAGCATGTTATAGCCTTTTTGGTAGTATAATCTCAGATGTGAAGAGTTACCCATGCTATTAACGAAAATCAAAAGATACAATGATCAAAAGAGTCCTTTTTAACCATGCTGAAAATCAGCATGCGTATTTCTGTGTACTGATTTGAGGTTAATGTGTGAATGAGTTAGAAATCGGTTTAGGACCTGATATTTGGAGGATTTATACTACCTTGGGTGTATTTAAACATATCCAAAAATTAGTCTAGGTTGTTAAGAGAAATCGAAAGATTAAGGGATGCAAAAGTGACCCGATATACTCGATCTATGATTTTATTTGAAACGTGAAAACATGTTTTGACAAGATTTGGGTTATGAAACCTTAGATACCAGATGGTAGGTGTTATAAGAGGCATATTAAGAGTGTATAAGACTAAAGTAAAGCTTACATGAACTCGAAACGAACCGAAAAATGTCGTAACAGATAGAAACGTGTGATATGAAATGCGATGGCTGAATGAGTTGATCAAGTCCTCATCTTTATTCCTCCTCGGCTTGAACATGACTTGAAACTTGGCTTATCTTGTACACACAACCCATGGTCCTTCGTAGCTTTCTTTCATCGTGGTCGAGTCTTCGTAAGATGGTTTATGCATACTTTAAAGATGTAATGAAATGACTGCGGCAGAATTTGGTATTATATTGCAAGTAGTGTAGTAATATAGATAATCCTTAGGGATTAAGTTTGGGATAGAGAGGTGGCTGAAGAAGAAGTGGCCACGATAATCACTTGGCCTCTAAGGATATGACGATGTAAACGGATTGCAAGGATTGAGATGAAACGTGAAGTGATATGAAGATTTGTATGTATGCATATTCACATGCAAGATGTTGACGTATAACCATGAATAAGACAAGAATGCGTATGTTTTGTGTATATAGGATAAGAATGGGTTAATAGTTTTGTTTTGGATATAAGCGGGTATTATCGAAGTCTGATAATTTAAAGTTACGCGATTTGAAAGATACACGTTAAACACGAAAAAAAACGCTCAATATAAAATAAAAACATCGACATTCAGACAACATTTATATTTTGACAATTAAATGACTTAAAATACATTAATGCGTCGAATTAACGAATGACACATAAAAGTTTAACATAAATTACAAAAAAATACATTTATAATAAAATAAAATAAGAATTAAACGACAACAATAGAAAATATTAAATATCGAAACTATCGATAATAAAATGTAAAAGTTTGGGCATCCGTTGGTATCGCGATCACTAATATTCCTCATTACTCGTCAAAACATAAAATAAAATATTAAATATCGGTTTCAACTTAAACCGTTAAACATAATGGTATTTAAAGCCATTAAATGTTTCAAAAATACTTGAAAGATAGAATTAAGTAATGACCTTATTTTTACGGGTTTTACATCCTCACCACCTTAGAAGAGCACCGTCCCAGGGCTTACTTCTCCTTAGGTCCATCTTTGTTGACTGTGACTTCCTTGCAGCAGTGTAATCTGCTTCCTCCTCCTCGAAGACGTAATTCGACGATGGTAAATTTGTAAAATAGGTATAAGGTCATAATAAAATGAAATATAATAATTTCCAAAATTTAAATAAATATAGTAAATCCTTTAAATTAAATACAGGAAAATGTCATAAATCTATTTAAATAAATCATTTGTAAATGATAAACTTTTATCAAAGAGTTTAACGCTATTAATATATATCGATTAAGGATTATAGTATTTATTAATAAATACTTAGAAATAAGGGATACATAATAATGCATACTAAATTTATATTCCTAGGAGTAGCTTGAACCTGGAGTAACGCGAAGTCATGTGCACCGACTCTTTGAAAAATAAAAAATGACAGTTATAGTTTAGGGTTTTCAGAAAACGACATAGTTCTTTATAACTCATGGCTCTGATACCAATCTTTAACACCCCCAAATTTACACGCAGCGTAATATATCATTGGGTGCTAAACAATGGTACAATAACACATAATTTATAAAGAACGACTCGAAAAGAGACTTTTTAAATTTATCATTTCTCAAACATTTGTCAGAGTAGCGTAGTCCCAAGACATCGTAACCAAAGTACAACTAAAACAAAAGATTTATATTGTTTTAAGGAAAGGAACGATAAACATTCAAAGAGTTTAAACAACAAAAGCAGTGCACAACTTCGTTCACGTGACCTCCAAGCTTCACACTCCTTGATTACCTGAAATACATGCTTAAAATCATCAACAAAAAGGTTGAGCAAGTCTATAGGTTTTACAAATCATCATTTGAATACAAGAATTTTTAATCATCTCAAACTTATCACACAGATAAGTCATATATATATATAGATAAATGCATTAAGCTCACGCCACTGAACGTTAACCAACATGTCAAACCGAGTCACTTACGGCGCCCCTACTAACAGGTAATATTGTCATATACCAACGACCTCTTATACATAATATCCCTCTCAGGTGTTCACAATGATACAAACCCTAGGATAAGGCTATCAAACCAAATAGATCTATCATATGTATTAGCGTTTACCCCTTCGAGTAATTAACAGTGCATGAAATTCAGGGACCTCATAAGACAATGCTACTTATGCATTTATCATCTCATTCGGGTCCAGCATACCGAAAACAACTTGTGTTCATTTTATAAAATAGCATGTATCCCCCTCGCGGGTTTAACAAAACATTTAAAAGAATAAAAGTGAGGCTATAAACTCACCTTAGAGAAAGCGATTCCATGTGATGATAACAATCGACAAAGTAGTCATGAATGTCTAACAAAGAAATAAGATAAGATGAGAAGCCGCGAGCTTCTAACGACGACCTAAAATAAAACGACGTGTCTTAGGAATATACACGACAACGTGAAAATAAGAAATGAGTTTTATAATGTTTTCATCGATAATGAACGTTAATTGTGTCGGGTTTCAATAATAAAGAATATATCTTAACAATATTTGTTTTTATATTTAAGGAATATTTACTTTCATTTATTTAACATAATTGCAATTTAGCACCTCTAATTTCACTTTTTACACTTAGTTTATATAGATTTACAAAATGGCCCCTTTTAGTTTAAGTGTTAAAAAAAATCATCCCTTTTTATTTAGAAGATGGCAAAATTAATCCTTAGATTCTTAGTTTAAGTTTTTTACAAAACTAGTCCCTTGCATGTAATCTGAATTCAAAAGAGGTCAAAACCTCATGCAAGCTTACGAAAACATATTTCAGCTTACATTTTATATAAGTTAAAGGAATATGTTCTTGCAAAATTAGAGCTTATTCAATAAGCTAATAAGCCCAAACGGGTCGAATGGCTCTATTTAGGGTTTTTATGTGTCGAAATAATCATGTAATGAATTAGGATCATTAGGGTTTGTTTCTAGAATTATAAATAAGTCATATGTGCTTATAAGAAAAGCTTGGAAGGGCTAATAAGAGTTTATAATCCAATAAGCTTGAAAACACTTGGTGAAACTTTAAGAAAACACTTGTTTTTGGACGAAAATGGGACATGATTTTGAAAGGGATATACTTTGATTCAAGGTATGAATTTTTAGCATGTTATAGCCTTTTTGGTAGTATAATCTCAGACGTGAAGAGTTACCCATGCTATTAACGAAAATCAAAAGATACAATGATCAAAAGAGGCCTTTTTAACCATGCTGAAAATCAGCATGCGTATTTCTGTGTACTGATTTGAGGTTAATGTTTGAATGAGTTAGAAATCGGTTTAGGACCTGATATTTGGATGATTTATACTACCTTTGGTGTATTTAAACATATCCTAAAATTAGTCTAGGTTGTTAAGAGAAATCAAAAGATAAAGGGATGCAAAAGTGACCTGATATACTCGATCTATGATTTTATTTGAAACGTAAAAACATGTTTTGACAAGATTTGGGTTATGAAACCTTAGATACCAGATGGTAGGTGTTATAAGAGGCATATTAAGAGTGTATAAGACTAAAGGAAAGCTTACATGAACTCGAAACGAACCGAAAAATGTCGTAACAGATAGAAACGTGTGATATGAAATGCGATGGCTGAATGAGTTGATCAAGTCCTCATCTTTATTCCTCCTCGGCTTGAACGTGACCTGAAACTTGGCTTATCTTGTAGTACACACAACCCATGGTCCTTCGTAGCTTTCTTTGATCGTGGTCGAGTCTTCGTAAGATGGTTTATGCATACTTTAAAGATGTAATGAAATGACTGCGGGAGAATTTGGTATTATATTGCAAGTAGTGTGGTAATATAGAGAATCCTTAGGGATTAAGTTTGGGATAGAGAGGTGGCTGAAGACGAAGTGGCCATGATAATCACTTGGCCTCTAAGGATATGACGATGTAAACGGATTACAAGGATTGAGATGAAACGTGAAGTGATATGAAGATTTGTATGTATGCATATTCACATGCAAGATGTTGACGTATAACCATGTATAAGAAAAGAATGCGTATGTTTTGTGTATATAGGATAAGAATGGGTTAATAGTTTTGTTTTGGATATAAGCGGGTATTATAGAAGTCCGATAATTTAAAGTTACGCGATTTGAAAGATACACGTTAAACACGAAAAAAACGCTCAATATAAAATAAAAACATCGACATTAAGACAACATTTATATTTTGACAATTAAATGACTTAAAATACATTAATGCGTCGAATGAACGAATGACACATAAAAGTTTAACATAAATTACAAAAAAATACATTTATAATAAAATAAAATAAGAATTAAACGACAACAATAGAAAATATTAAATATCGATAATAAAATGTAAAATTTTGGGCATCCGTTGGTATCGCGATCACTAATATTCCTCATTACTCGTCAAAACATAAAATAAAATATTAAATATCCGTTTCAACTTAAACCGTTAAACAAAATGGTATGTAACGCCATTAAATGTTTTAAAAATACTTGAAAGATAGAATTAAGTAATGACCTTATTTTTGCGGGTTTTACACACTCTCCACAATTTTTAACTTATTATAGACGTCATCAAAGGAAGAATTCTTATGGGCATTGTTAGCAATGATTGACCTAGCTTCAATTTTCCATGCATCACCAAGACCTCTAAGGAAAGTAGCAATGATATCAGCATCATCATGTTCTGTTCCCATTAAGGACAACTTGCTAGTGATGTCTAGAAGCCTACTTCTCACCTCACTTAGCTTCTCCTTGGGATGAGCCTTGAACACATCATATTCATGAAATAGTTACTTCTTCCTTTCTTTGGCAGTTCTTCATTACCACCATAGGTGACTTGAAGAGCTGCCCAAAGATTTTTAGCAGACTCAAAAATTCTGTACTTGTGTTGATTCTTTGGACCCAAGGAGAGTTTAATAATGTTCAAAGTCTTCATGTCATTCCTTCTTGCAGCTATATCAGCAGTTGAGATAGCTCTTCCATCTTCAGGACTTTCAGCAAGCTCTTCAAAAGTGGAACCAATTGTGGTTCTTGCTGCAATAGCAACAGTAATCCTAGCTGCGTTATCAAATTGATTTCCATATTCAATGATTTCACAGAGAGTATGGTCATGAATTTGAAGGTATTGTTCAAAATTTAACTTCCATTGTTCAAAGTTGTCAGGGTCGAGCATAGGGATTTTTAGGTTGTGATTTGATGAGGATGAAGATTCTGTAGCAGACATCTTGTCTGGTTTTAGGGTTTCTAACGTTTTTAGGGTTTACTATTCTTTTAGATCAAAGTTCCTCAACAAGCTCTGATACCACTTGTTGATCCCAAACTTAGATCGATTATCTTTGTATTAAAAGAGATTGAATCAAGCTTAATACTTAGAGAAACTTTGTTGTATTTAACACTCCAAGTATTATGCGGAATTAACACTTAGAATAAAGAACAAATAAACAAAGTAAACCAAATTTCACTTTTAGATTGATAAACGAACTTGCTTACAATGAAAGTTGTGAAACTGAATAATGTATATATACCACAAACTTTACGACCTCCTTTTATAACACAAGGAGTCGTGTACAAAGGTTTACCTATCAACTATTCTAAAAGATAAATATAGAAAATATAATATTGAGCATATCTTTACTTCAAATATCAAACATGTTGACTAAGTATTCCTATGAGTGGTTGGACTTCTTCTTGTCAGCGCTTGAATTGTTTTTGTCAGTGCTTGATCTGTCAGCGCTTCATTTCTTCTTTTGTTAGCGTCCAAATTACTCTTGTCAGCGTCTCAGTGACTTAGCTCATTTTATTCCCAACATCGGGAAATTATAACACAATAAGATGATCCTGAAGGGATGGAGATTCAGCCTTAATATCATGAACAACAGCTAAGAAGCCCTCGCAACCATGTGACGGTAAGGCACGTGCTTGTAAGGCTGAAATTATCTATACAGACCTTCCTGGTATAAAACCATTATGGATGTGCTCTGGTGCGTTGACATCACCAAAAATAAACTGATATGAATGGCAATCGATGGTGGCGTGGTGTTTGGATAACCAGTCTATGCCTAATATCATGTCGAATTCGCATAGTCCAAAGTAAGTGCATCAACCGAACAGATTTTGTCATCAAACTTAAGGGGAAGATCTCTGTACCCATGTGTGATGCGTACAGAGTCTTTCAAGGGCGTGGAAATGTTTAAGATATTTTCTAGTGGCATAGGGGATATCCTAACACGATTGGCATAAGCAGTGGATATGACCGAATGAGTCTCACCCGTGTTAAATAAAATGCATGTAGCTTGACCATACATATATTTAAGATTCCAGTGATGGTACCTGACCACTTGTTGGCTTGGTCACGTGTGGTAGTGTACACACGTCCAGTAGTCGGAGGTGGCTTAGAGTCCGCATGCTCAGATGTACCTTCAATCTCGCCCTTTCAGAAATCATTCATCTGGTGCCCTGGCTGGCCACACTTGAAGCAAGCATCGCTAGCATGGCGGCACGACCCTGGGTGTCTGCGGTTGCACGTAGTGCAAAAAGGGTGAGTATACCCACCAATAGGTGCCCTTGCTGGAAGGGAGCATATTTCAGAAAGTATGCATGAGACATGGTTATGGGTACAATACGACTACGCAGAAAATTTAAGATGTATATCAGATGATGTTGCACGGTTGTGTTATGAACCTCTGCGGTCCCTCTCCTTCCCGTTGCCAGTATTCTTGGTAGAAGATGCTGAAGTGTCAGAATTCATGAATCATAAAGTACATAACATAGAAATGAGTAAATTTATGGACCTGCTGCTGTTGGAGTTGTTGGCGTTGTTACAGTAATTTTCATTACCACCACGCCTATCCGAAGTAGAAAGGTCCCGAGTCTGACCGTTACCCTTAAACTGATTCTGCTGCTGAGTGGCCGGTTAGGACTGGTCCCCAGTCTTCTGCCTAAAAGATGTAATTTTATAGAGAATGATATAATGGACAGTACTGAATTAAATAAAATGATCACTGTTGATGACGAAATATACCTCTTCTCAGGTCTTTCTGCCTCTCCAAACTCATCCCTCTCTTGCAGCATCTCCAACTTGTGGGCTGCATTTGCCACTTATGCCACAGTATTAAATGTAGCACACACCAAGTTATTGGTCACAGATGTACGAAGAGCCCAACGAAAGTGATATGCCTGCTCCTCTGTAGTCCCGGATGCTGCTCCAAGGAATCCAGCCAGTCGAAGGAACCTCTGCATGAACTTATTGCTATTTTACCCAGCTCTCTTCCTAATACCATGATACTCCCTCTTGAGCTTATCCTGCTCAGCTTTCGGGAAGAACTGCCCCATAACCAACTCCTTAAACTGTGCGCAAGTCAAGCCAGTCAACCAATCGTCGCCTCCATTCGACAGCTTAAGTGCCTTCCACCATACAAGAACGTCTCCATCGAACTTGTAACAAGCTAACCTTGCCGTAAAGATATGGTCGCATCCCATACCATCAAAAATCTTCTTAATGTGAGCTATCCAGCTATCAGCCTCAGCGGGCCTGTCAGTCTGCTCAAAAGATTTTGAACTCTGCTTATTGAACCTTTCCAGCCATGTGATCAAGGTAGCTGGAGGTGGAGGAGGAGGATTTTGATTTTGGTGAGGGTGCTGATTGTTATTGGCTTGCACCTCAGCTCGAATCTCATTCCTTAGTTGAGGAAGCAGATCTTGAAAAGCAACTTGGACTGCTCCATTCATTTGTTCTTGTTCACGTATGAGAACCATCTGACAGTATAAAACATAATGCAATGATTATTATGATTAGACATAATATAAACATGAAAACAAATTATGCAAAAAAAAAACAGTGTATGAAGGCATAGCCAACGAAAATGACATGAGTTTGGGTGAACGCCTATAGGTCGGTTCACCAAAACAAAATTGACATGACGAGGATGAACGCATATGGGTCGGTTCATCAAAACAAAATGATTCGATTAAAAGTACATGCAACTAAATATGGCTAGTCCTGTACCAACCATTACTTAGTCAAAATTCCTGCAGCAATGATATATGAAACAAATGCATGAAAACAAACTGTCAGTTTTAGGAAAACCATGATGATTACCCACTAATCACAAGTCATATTTTTAGAGCCTATAGGTCGATACCTTAGCTTTGATATCATAATTGTTACACCCCATTTTGATAATTGGAATATCATAGGATAATTATGGCGTGTCATCAATACATGCAAGGTAAATGTCCAAAAACATTAAATGACCATAAAAGGAAATACCAGAATCAAACAATGGTTGTCGAACATAAGCTCACACACATGAATATAAGTACTGAAATGAAAGGACTAAACAATGTCAAAAAGAAATGAAGTAATGTAAAGTATGGAAATGCATAAAGTAATGAAGTCTAGATAGATTCCATCCATATGCACATACTCTCGAAGTCATACGAACGTCCCTGAGTACCTACCGTTTGGGAACATGAAAGGAAAACGACTGAGCAAAACACCCAGTGAACGGATATACAAACATAGCATAAAATGTCATAAGCACAATAAGACTAATAGCAGCGGAAATGTATATGTCCTTAGATAACCTGGAACATGTTTATAAAACTGGTTTTATAGTTTGAAAAGACTTATGTTTTTATATGAAAACTGTATTTTAATTAGCCAATAGCCCATATAGGTCATGAGGTTCCAAGGTGCATGAATACTTGGAGGGGTGATCTCACCATGCGATTAGAGGAGATGTGTAAAACCCGCATGCTTTTTCCATGAACAGTACACTTAAAAACTTTCCTTTTATAGCATGAACACGTGTCACGATTATTAATTACAGAAGTTATGTACGCATTATTACACGATAAGTATTAAGTACATGATAGTACATGATAATTATTAACAATAATAATTATAATTACGAATATGAAATCATGAACGTCAAAATCACGAACACGTAATTACATACTTAACTAATATAATACGATTAATATCGTTATGTACAAGTATTTATATATAACACGAACATTTAATTATATTATAACACGAAAACACGAACATACGAACACGTGAATTATAACAAGGGAAAAACTTCGGGTTTTTCCCTTGTGGGACCCATATGTCGCGGCACCAAGGATACAAAGGGCCAAGCCCAACTTGATTTTTAGAAAATAAACAAAAAGGGGAAACACTTTTTTATTTAATAGAGTTTTTAAAAAAAATCAAAAACCCTAGCCTCCTTGTTCTTCTCCTTGGCCACCGGCAACAACAAACACCACAAGGGTGTTTGATTTGATTTTTGGTTGATTAATTCAAGCATCGGTAATTTGTTATGCCTTTTCTTTAATCCTTTTTATTTAATTATGAACATGTAAACATGTGATAAATTAACAAGTAATTAAAATATATTAGATTTGTCATGAGGGGAAATTAAGGGATGTTTTTGGGTTGGTTTGCTCGGACGACACCCAACCGAGAGCCCCAAGGCTCTCGACGTGTCTTGGTTCGTCCCACCAACCGAGACCTCGTGTCTTGGTGTTGTTGGTCTCGGTCGGAAACATGAACAAGGGACCCGACTTGCGTCAGGGTGGCCTTGTGGTTGATTGGGTGTCTTGGCAGCAAGTTGCCACCACCACCAGCATACAACCGGTGGCGGTTTTGGGACAAGCAGGGGGAACCGCGGCGCAGCAGGGGGAAAGCACCGGCACACAGCCGGTAGGAACCTACTGTGGTCAGCGGCTAGTTGAGAGATACCACCGGCTGCAGCCGGTGGTATGGTTTACACTAGGTGGCAACTGGCAGAGCCGGTTTTCCATTTTTAAGGGGTGTTTGGTTGGTCTGGTTCATGGGGTTTCTGGTCCGGTTCACGACATGTCTAAATTAAATTCATGGGATCGGTTCATGACTAAATTGTACAAGTCATTAAATTAATTTAACATGACTAATAATTAATTTAATTAATCATGGACTTAGGTTAATATTATTTACAAAATAATCATGTTTTAACCTAAGTATTTATTTATTGAATTTAGACTATAGTATTAATTAATTATTAAGACATGGAATGTAATTAATTAATAAAAATGACTTAAGTTATAATTAATAAAATATTAATACATGTTTAACCTATGTATTTTATACACTTTAATTTAATTATATCATGCTTATAGTTAATTAAATCATATAACCTATATAGGGGTGTGCATGGTTCGGTTTGGGTCAATTTTGGCTTAAACCGAAACCGAACCGACATATTCGGTTTTTAAAAAACCAAAAAATGAAACTGTTTGGTTTTGGGCGGTTCGGTTTTTCGGTTTGTAATCGGTTTCGGTTCGGTTTTTCGGTTTTAAGACCGTTTATATTTGGGTACGTCCGATTTTAGATTAAAATACTTGTTTTGCGTGAAAAAATAATTTTTTTTCTTTATTTTCAATCTAAGCCTAATAATGTTTATCTCAAATTTCTAATCTATAATTACACACATATTAATAAAATAAACACACATGCAAGTAAACATGCATACAAACGATTATTGCCACACATGTAATGATATATTGTCAAGTAAGCACAAATATATATCAAACACGCGTATAAACAATAAGATAAATATATTACTTCTATTTCCCAAAAAAATGAATATTAATTTATAATTTTGATATATTACTTATTTATTTATATTATATTATATTTATATTTTTTATATAATAAAATCGTTCGGTTCGGTTCGGTTTTGGATGAAAACCGAAATCGAACCGAAACTTTTCGCTTTTTAAAAACGTAAAAACCGAACCATCGGTTTTTATATTGGGTCGTTTTTTTGTTCGGTTTTTTTGGTTTTTTGGTTCGGTTTCGGTTTTTCTGTTTATTTTGCTCATCCCTAGACCTATAGTTTATTTAATTAACATGATATTATTCATAAACTATACTAATAATCACATGACTTAAGATATTTATCAAGTAAACTTAAGCTTATATTGTTAGCTTATTAATCCAGCTTATTTCTAAATATGGAAACCTTCTAATTCAGGAAACTTACTATTTTTGGAAACTTTCTATTTTTAGAACTGATCTATTTTAAGAAGTTAATCTACCTTTAGAATCTTTCTATTTTTGGAAACTTTATATTTTCGGAAACTTTCTATTTTTGGAAACTTTCTATTTTAGGAAACAAGTTATTTTTAGGAAGTTACTTATTATTACACAACAAGTATAATAATACAAGAAATACAAGTAATACTTAATAAGAACACATAGAATACATGATAAACAAAGGATAACATTAAACTCAGTAAAACAAGACAAGAACATATAAAACAAGCTAAGACATGATGTAATCAATTACGTACTCAGTAAATAGAATACTTATACATGTACCCTATTTATGTAGCATTAGTGAGATCGGAGTAGGACTTCCATTCGTTCCTCTTTTCCGTTCATTGGACATAGGGTATGGATTTCTCGTCCCTTCAGTATGATATTCTTTCCTTATTAGGATTCCCTGTTTGCAGCAACTGTTTTCCCGTAGTGTTTTATATGTTTGATTACTTATGTTAGTTTAAGATCCTAATCCATATACATGCATGACCAGTTTCACCTAGTTACGGAGGTACCATAACCATAACACTGGAGGCACCGGTGTTATGACTTCCCCACGGCAAAGTGATTGCTCGTGGCATCCCTTTTCAGTTTTGGCCATTATATTATATTATCATTTGGGGCGTATGGGTGCATCCTAGTTACATGTTTACCAGTATTATCAGAGTGAATGCGATGTGTGCCTTGCATCCTTCACTAGGAGTTGATCCCCCTACCCAGACTATTTAACTAGAGGCAACCCCTCTAATTGCATGACGAGGTCTCCCCCCTCCAAGTATTCATGCACGGTGGAACCTCAACCTATATAGGCTATTTGGCTATATAATACAAATTTTCATAGAAACATAAGTATTTTCAAACTATAAAACCAGTTTTATGAACATGATTACAGGTTACTTAGAACTTATACTATTCCGAGGCTATTAGTCTTTATGCTTATGTTATTCGATGCTATGCTTGTATATCCGGGCACTGAGCGTTATTCTTAGCCGTTTTCCTTTCATGTTCCCAAACGGAAGGTACTCAAGGGTGCTTGTGACAATCCGTCAATTTACGATTGATATTTTATTCTCAATATTTATTTAAAAACATTATTTTAATGTTATAATATGAACTCACATATTTTTGGGAAGAAATTTGGATTTACGTCTTGGAGTAGCATCGACTACGTCTAAACCGGAGGATTCAACGTTACGTGCTTAGGTTTACATACACCATCCTTGGTGACAGTCCGACATTTCAGAAAATAAATTTATCCGTGAATATCATTTTGGAGTTTTAAATTTGTGTTGGTTCATAAACTCACAAATTTACGAGAAGAGATTAGGACTTACGATTTTATTTTAAACGTCCTTTACGACTAAACCGGAAACCCTAGGATTACGTATTTACATTTTCGAACTCCGTTTTTGATGAAACAATTTTTATTGGATTCGTTTTGTGACGTTGATTCATAATTTACAAAAACGTTTTTCGTAAAACGACTCGAGGGCACGCAAATCGAGAAAACTAGAATCGAGAAATACCCGTAAACTAGTGAGATGGGACAAAATACATTGTCCCACCCCACTAGCTTAAATGGGACGGCATTAACTTACACCACAAACCTCATGTGGCATCAAGTTAGCTACTAGCTTACATGTGTAAGCCATGCTTACTTTGTAAGCTAACTTACACCACAAAACATCAAAACCACCAAACCAAACTAACAAACTCATTTGCAACTCATGCAAACTACTCCAAACTCTCCTCTCTCTCTCTATATTGCCGTCCATATCCACCCCAAAAACATCCAAATTGATCTTGATTCTACCACAAAATCATGTGTTATTTACACATATATTGAAGCCCTTTTGAAACCCTATTGATTGGTGGTACTTATAACATCCAAGGAGGAGTTTTCATGGTGTCTTGAGGCTGATTTTCCACAAGGTTTCTATGAAGAATGGTGTTCATGAAGGTGGTCTTGGTGCATCATAAGTTTCTCCATCCAAAACCATGTCAAACTCATAACCTACATCAAGTTGGTGGTATAAAGATTGCCCTCCTCATCTTCTTGTTAATTTGATTATGTAAACATGTATTTTATTTCCTATTGTATATGTATATGATGATTATATGATGATAAAAAAATTATGTGGAGATTTGTTGTTGATAATCATGGATAAAAAGATGAAAAACTATAAGTAAAAGTGGGTAAATCTTGGTTAAATATGATGGCTGTATAAAATAGTAAAGAAGTAAGTCATAAACTGATAAAATGATGAAGTGGAATAGATTTACAGTAAGCTATGGGTCTTGTACACATGTGAGAGTTGGCCATGCAATGGAATCAAAATAATGAGTGAGATATGATCAAAACAAGTTTAGGGTATAAATCTGAAGTTACTGTTTTGGACGATTTTTAGAAAATATTTAGAAGATGATTCAACAGTAGCTATAAAAGAGTTAAATGTAGAAAATATCATGTAGTTTATGTGATAAAAAGTTGAGCTTCTATCTCTATGTAGAACTCAGGATATGGCAGTTTTGGCGAAGATGAAGTTAAAAATCAGATTTTTGGAAATTAAAGAATAATACTATTATATAAGCACTCACATTTTAATATATAAAATGTAAAATAAAAACCCACTAACTTATAAAACTTATTTATATAAATATATATAAAAGGTTAATCAAATGGATAAATTATATAAATGGTGGTGAAATAATGTTTATAAGTAATAAAAACTATAAATATGATTTTTACGACTTTTTCGGCTATTGCCGTAAAATTAACGTTTTTGTTAAATAAAACTTAGATGGTTGGACCCGTCTAATGAAAACTTTATAAAACTTATATACTGATATATAGACATGTATAACAAGTAAAAACCGATAAAACCCGAACTATAGGGCATACGGACATTAACAAGTTAAATAAACATATTGGACTAATAAATATACTAAATAGGATAAAAACTTGTAAAAAGAATCTATTGGGCTTAACCCATTTAGGCCCAACTTGGAAAGTATACATACTGATAATATAGGTACAAAATGGAATAAAATAAGTTAAATAACTTATAATAAGCTTATTGGACTTAAGACACGCAAACGGGTAAAACTGGTAAACTAATATAAAAGTTATCGACATATAACACTAAAAGGAGTAAACGAGAATATGTAAACCCACTTGATCATCATATGTATATAATCATCATATGTATACATAATTGTTATTTTATAATGTCATTGGACATGAGTCTAAGACGAAGTATTATTTGTTTAGGTTTCCATGATTGAAGCACGTACCGAACATCCAAATCACCGATAATCGTCTTCCCACATCAATGTGAGTTCATAGCCTCGCACTCTTTTAAATGTTTTTATAAATGTTTTGTATACCCGCGAGGGAGATAACATGTTAGTTTTATAAAATAGGACACCATTTGTCCCGATTGTTTGTTTATTGATTTGGACCCGAATGATTGAATGACCCGATTGTATGACCCGATAAATGATTAAAGGACCCGATAGATGAAATAAAATGGTTTATTAAAGTTAGGTTATGTCACTAAAAGTCCCATTAGCATGAATTGTGAACTACCGGGAGTTGGTAGACGCTTATGCATTTAATAGTACTATTTGGGGACGATCACCCCAGTTCGCGCCTTGACGGTTGATCCCCGTCGTGCCACATTGATTGGTAAGCGAATTTATGTATGAGAAGATTTCCAATAGCGTGACCTTTGTGACGACACGCTACTTTAAATGGGCAAAATTGGTATCGGGTTAGCTACCCGTTGTTGGTTTAGTAAGGTAACAATGTCATGCGGCTTATAATAATCCAAAACTAACGAAATACTGCTAGACGCTCCGAATTACGATGTATTGCCTGACTAGCAATACTGGGTCATACTATTGATATTATGTTTGTGTTTTGGTTTTCATAACCATATTCATATAACGGTTTTTATTTGATTTTATACAACGTCATAAGACGTATTGTATGATGTTTTTACGACATTGGCTCGTATAATAATTTTTAAGGCAAATGCCTATATTATGATTTTCGATAAGGATTTATATAAAATGACTTTGGCTAATTTTATGGCCTATTACAAAGATTCGTATAAAACGATTTTGGTTATTTTACGGCCTATTACAATGATTTGTACAAAGTGATTTTTGGTACTAATTTTATACCAAAGTTATATTGATGGAATTTATTAAACTCTATGAATTCACTCGGCGTTATCGCTGACCTTTTCTTTTAACATGTTTTATCTCAGGTACTTGAAGGTAATTCTCGGGAAGACAACAAGAATTCATGGCCCACACCTAAACAATATTTTTCCATTCAAATACTTTGTAAAACTTTGTATGAAATATAATGACTTGGGACCGATGTAACTTTGATAATTATGAATGGAAATGATTTATAAATAAACGACGCGATTTTTATGCGTTGTCTATGATGTGAGTAATGTGCTATCCCGTAACACCAACTAGTCTTCCGCTGTACTGTGTTGTATAAATTTGGGGGTGTTACAGTTTGGTATCAGAGCTCTCGTTATAGAGAACGAAAGATTTTTAAAACTAAGGTTTTGAATAAAACATTTCAAAATCTTTTAACTATAAACATTTTTCTAAAAATGTCTAAAAATCTTTTGACTATAACGGTGCCGAAGAATTCCCGAGTTACCGACAAGGCCAAGACTGAGAAGTGTTATTTTAATATATATATAACTTGGATTATATATATATATATGATGTAATTTTATTACATGATTGTTTGATGATTAATTTGATTTTTATACGAGGTATTTATACGACGTAGATTGTCACAAGTAACCCTAAATCCCCTAGTAAATTAATCGAAGCTATTCTTGTAGGAATTCTAGCTATCCTAGATCTAAAACCAAGTTGTGGATATTTATGATCCCAACAAATGGTTGATATTCATAGAAATGTAGATATTAGTTGATTGCGATATTGAAGAAGAATTGGCGAGATTAAATATGATATCGATGTCATGACGATCTTTCCTTATAGAGTGGAGTTTGACAAAACGTTATCACCTGGAAAGATGTCATCTGATTCGTTGTCATCCAATTCTTAAATTGAAATCGAAAGGGTGAATGTTGCACTTGAGGCTGTCATTGGAACCAGTACCCAAAAGCCTCATGCCACCAATACCTTTCCGAGAAGTCTAGTTGAATGATCAAGTCATTTCGTATTAATGACTCATTTGATAATTGTTGTTGTAAGAGCTAATAGGATTGGAAATTAAGTGTTGATTCATATTGAGATTGTATTGCCTTTACAAGGCCGAAGAATAAGGTTGTAAGTATTGGATAATGAAGTAGGATATTGAATTGAGTATAAAATTGGTTAAAACTTGAATAAAGTGAAATTTAACCTGTATGGAATAAGAAATTGTTAAGAGGAAGTTGTTGAGTTCTTTGATTGAACTATAAGGTTTTAAATGATTGTTAGTTCGTGTTAAGGGTTGTTCCTAGGCCATTGTCCACTAATGAGGATGCCCAGTGTCCAACAAATAAATTGAAGAAATCTTCTTCTGAATTGGGAGCGATGGATCTTCTAGGACATATGGAACACCTAATGACTCTTGTAGATTAGTATTCATTGTGGTATCTTTTAAATCCCTAACTTAACTGATATATCAGTTGGTAGGATGAGTTCTGAGAATTGTATGACATAGTGACACGTAATGTGTTACGGTACAATTTTGACTTGTTTGTGATTAATGAAAAGACTACCTTTGATTACTAAATTCTACATGCATCGATGTTATCTATCTTTTATTGCTTCATCCTAATGTTCACATTAGGGATGCAACCATTGAGCAAGTACTCATCTTGATTTGAGTTACGTCGCGGATTATTCTTTTGAGTGCCATCAAGATCATGAACCTCATGATTAATTGGCTAAGCTCATTTCCTATCGTATCGTAGTTAATTCTTGATGAACAACTCTTCATCACTCTTTGGCAGATCACTCATTGTTTTTATAAAGTTAAAACAGTATCCCTTGAGAAAAATTGAATTTTCATCACTATAAGGATTATTCATAGTGAGATTTATAAGTGATTGTTATCAAAATGAAGTTGTTTATAAGACGCTTTGGAAACATAATTGGTTTCATAACAAAGAAAATCTTTGTAAATTTATTTTTGATTCTTATTTAAGAATTAAGCATGAAAATGTTTTCATAAATATGATGATAAAGTTTTGACGAACTGAGTATTGCATCGTTAGTCTTGAAATTGTATATAGTTGCGCGCCTACATACAATTTGGAATGAACTATGCAAGACTGATTAGTAGTCACCCTAAAACAAATGAATAAACACTACATTTTCTTTAAAGATTGTGAAAGATTAAATTTTATAAGATTTGCAAGAAGTGAAAAATAGGGACATAGTGTTAGGGACACCTACATATGTGCCTGTAGAATCTATTCTTTTGAGTCGAATTTACTGATCTGTGGAAATTGTCCTATTTGACAATTGACAATTCTTTCTTGTCCAATTCTCCCGTAGTGAGATTCTTTGAAAAAGTATCTGATTACCGAGTGTTGATACCCGACTAGATGTATCGACGTTCCTATCATTTCTTTTGATTTGATTTCATTTGAATGACCTGGGTAACGATCCGAGGAGCTTTCGAATGCGTACTCATAATATGAAAACATGGGATATATTCATATTCGTTAAATGTTTTCGTCTGTATCTGATTTGAAATTCTCTCGCATAGATTATGCGTTGACCTTACTCTTTTAATAATAATTGTGTATCCTGATATCCTTGATTTGTGAAGGATTATGAATTATCATTAGTCTTTTGAGAAGTTCACATCTTATCGACGACAATAAAACTGGAAAGTTGGTAATGCCAGTAGAATGGATTGATTGATTATGACATGACGACATTGTCTTAATTGATGGGAACTCGAGTAGAATTCCCGTAAATGATAAGATGTTGATTATCAAAAGTGATCTAAATAATTCTTGAGGGACGACCATATCCTGCATTTAGACTTGAAAGTATACCATGAATGGTTGTGAACTAGTTATAGATATTGTAATCTAGAAGAACCTAATATGAATGTATTAAAAGATAGTTCTGTTATCTGACACTTTAGGAGGTATTTGTTGACGAATTAACTAGACTTTCGCCATTAAGGCAAGTTGAAACTGGTATTGATTATATTTCCGGTGCTGCACTTGTGGCATGTGCACTGTACGTCAGCACCATCTGAATTTAAGGAATTACCGTACAACTGAGATAGTTGTCGGAAAAAGATTTCATTATACCGAGCCTGTCATCCTGAAGAGCTATGGTGTTATCTTTCCTTATATTTATAGATTACTGTGACTGAGTAAATTGACAATCGAAAACGATATCCATAACTCGAAATGGAAGAATTGTTCGATCATTTACAAGGTTCTAGCAATTTTGATCCATAGCATGGTTATCATCAACTTCGCATCTGCGAAAGAGATTATCTATTCCAATCACTACATCTGGTGCTTGTAATGAACATTATGAGTTACACGTGATGTCGTTTGGATTGACCAATGCACATGTAGCATTCATAAATTTGGTGAATCACGTGTGTAGGCTGTAATTTGATAAAATTCATGCTCGTGATCATTAAGGACTATTTGTTTGTATATAAGAATAAGAATGAGTTAATAATTATTTATAGATTGCCCTGAATTGGCCGAACAATTAAAAATTGTACCTTGAATATTTAACATAAGACTTAAGACTTAATACTTTACATGATTTGACTATGTGATTAAAATGATAATGGAATATAAATTGACTCTTCAAAAATTAAGAGCCCTTTTAAGACTTTGGATTTTACTAAAAAGAAATGGAAATATGTTTTGATAATTGTTTTAACAAAGGATTTTAAGGGATTATTCCCTTATACACAAACCATTTAACTAAACTTCTGTTTAGGGGTAAATGTTTGTGTATACTTTTAGACAACTTAAGAGGAATTGAGGAAACTATATAAAACATGACTTGAAATTTGAAACGATAATTTACGCTTTTCAAACTAAGGAAATTTTGACCAAAGTATAAACAAAGATTTTTTTTCAAACATTTACGAATCTTATTAATTATTTTCGATAAATCAACGAAAATCATGTTAATTAAAATCAAATTTATTTTTGAACATTTTATATAATTGGTCGAACTAAGAAATTTAAAACTTTTACGCTTCATAAAAATTAACTAATAATTATTTAATTAATTATGATAATTATCGACGCTTTAGACGCCGGATTGAGAAAAAAAAATGATAAAAATGATAGATGAGACGAAACTAAAACAGAGAAAATGTGAAGAAATGATTTTTGAATAAATATGGACATGATAACAATTTCATCAGGAAGGTGAACGTAATTACTGACGTATAATATAGAAAGAATATCTGAGTGAATTGTGGACATGATAATTACATCATCATGAGGAGTGAATATAAATACCGACGCATTATGTATAAAAGATAAAGAACCAATTAGGACATGTTCCTTAATCATGAAGGTGCAAAATAAATTGCTGAACGATATAAAAATAAACAATACTTTTAAAAAGGAATAATATAGGTTATAAAAGAGGTTCGCGGCTAATGTGAACCATTAAAAATTGAGAAGCCGATAACGTTAAATATTTTAAAGACCACTTATGGTTGTCTAAATATAGAGGATTGTGAGATATAGTTATGTTGGAATTTGTAAGTATAAGTATTCTATTTATGTCATTGATGACTAAAAGTATCTTTGTCTGAAGAAGTTGTACTAATGGCAATTATGAAGGCAGACATCGCCTTATACATTAGTAAACGTCTAGCTGTTGCAAAGGTCATCATCTGAATTTGATTCGATTTGGGTCATCATCGACAGACTGACCAAATCTGCTAATATCATTCTCGTTAATGATAAATGCAAAGAGTTATGTAAACATAGCGTGCCTGTATCGATCATCTATATCAAGATCCTCGCTTCGCATCGAATTTCTAGAGATTTGCTCAGTACTCATTGAGAACGAAACTTGATGAGAGTACTATGTACCATCCCAAATTGAAGGGACGAGGTAATGTAACGATACAGAGTAATATAAGTGTTGTTTTATGTTTGAATGAATGACCTTTGGTAATAGACCGTATAATCGTTTTCCTTTGGAGGGATTATCATTGATAATCATCGTATTAGGATCGAGATCGAATCTTGTTAGGATTTGAATCATAGAGCATCTGTAAGCAGGAGTTGAGATGAAGACATCCGACATACACCCACTGTGAGTTGGACATGTCTCTTAGGTTTAAGGTTTCCTATGATGGCGAACCTATCCTTGCAAAATACACGACCCGCGAGATCTGAAATGATTGTTGAAATTAGGATTTGATTATTTACAGCCGGTAGTAGGCAAGAGGTTATGTGAATGTAAAATGTAGATCTTGAAGTGCCAAATGGGTAGCAATGCCACAATTTTTAACCTTGGAAAAAAAATGAATTCATGATCTGACAAATCATGGGATATAAGTCCCCGTTGTATGGGACCACTGAGATGATGTAAAAGTTGGGATTGAAAGGCATATAAGCTGGATCTACCCTAGGACTTCAAGAACTGCGTGAATTATGTTTCGTAAATCGAACTTGATGGAATATCTATCAAGTGAGCATCTGATTATTCTTAGTAAGCTTAGATTGGCGAAAAGTTGCATTCATCAAAAACCCGTGAACATCATGGATAGAGAAAGTAAGTCAACATTTAGCCTGATCTTATTCCCGTAGTTATGTTTGATGAAACTCGCGTATTGTAATGGATTGCACTTGTGAGAAAAGACCGAATGTGGAGGAAATACCCACATGGCTTTAACTCTATAAGAAGCGAGTAGTAAGATGATCTTTGAGGACAAAGATCCTGTTTAGGGGTAAATGCTGTGACAATCCGTCAATTTACGATTGATATTTTATTCTCAATATTTATTTAAAAACATTATTTTAATGTTATAATATGAACTCACATATTTTTGGGAAGAAATTTGGATTTACGTCTTGGAGTAGCATCGACTACGTCTAAACCGGAGGATTCAACGTTACGTGCTTACGTTTACATACACCATCCTTGGTGACAGTCCGACATTTCAGAAAATAAATTTATCCGTGAATATCAATTTGGAGTTTTAAATTTGTGTTGGTTCATAAACTCACAAATTTACGAGAAGAGATTAGGACATACGATTTTATTTTAAACGTCCTTTACGACTAAACCGGAAACCCTAGGATTACGTATTTACGTTTTCGAACTCCGTTTTTGATGAAACAATTTTTATTGGATTCGTTTTGTGACGTTGATTCATAATTTATAAAAACGTTTTTCGTAAAACGACCCGAGGGCACGCAAATCGAGAAAACTAGAATCGAGAAATACCCGTAAACTAGTGAGATGGGACAAAATACATTGTCCTATCCCACTAGCATAAATGGGACGGCATTAACTTACACCACAAACCTCATGTGGCATCAAGTTAGCTACTAGCTTACATGTGTAAGCCATGCTTACTTTGTAAGCTAACTTACACCATAAAACATCAAAACCACCAAACCAAACTAACAAACTCATTTGCAACTCATGCAAACTACTCCAAACTCTCCTCTCTCTCTCTCTATATTGCCGTCCATATCCACCCCAAAAACATCCAAATTGATCTTGATTCTACCACAAAATCATGTGTTATTTACACATATATTGAAGCCCTTTTGAAACCCTATTCATTGGTGGTACTTATAACATCCAAGGAGGAGTTTTCATGGTGTCTTGAGGCTGATTTTCCACAAGGTTTCTATGAAGAATGGTGTTCATGAAGGTGGTCTTGGTGCATAATAAGTTTCTCCATCCAAAACCATGTCAAACTCATAACCTACATCAAGTTGGTGGTATAAAGATTGTCCTCCTCATCTTCTTGTTAATTCGATTATGTAAACATGTATTTTATTTCCTATTGTATATGTATATGATGATTATATGATGATAAAAATATTGTGTGGGGATTTGTTGTTGATAATCATGGATAAAAAGATGAAAAACTATAAGTAAAAGTGGGTAAATCTTGGTTAAATATGATGGCTGTATAAAACAGTAAAGAAGTAAGTCATAAACTGATAAAATGATGAAGTGGAATAGATTTACAGTAAGCTATGGGTCTTGTACACATGTGAGAGTTGGCCATGCAATGGAATCAAAATAATGAGTGAGATATGATCAAAACAAGTTTAGGGTATAAATCTGAAGTTACTGTATTGGACGATTTTTAGAAAATATTTAGAAGATGATTCAACAGTATCTATAAAAGAGTTAAATGTAGAACATATCATGTAGTTTATGTGATAAAAAGTTGAGCTTCTATCTCCATGTAGAACTCAGGATATGGCAGTTTTGGTGAAGATGAAGTTAAAAATCAGATTTTTGGAAATTAAAGAATAATACTATTATATAAGCACTCACATTTTAATATATAAAATGTAAAATAAAAACCCACTAACTTATAAAACTTATTTATATAAATATATATAAAAGGTTAATCAAATGGATAAATTATATAAATGGTGGTGAAATAATGTTTATAAGTAATAAAAACTATAAATATGATTTTTACGACTTTTTCGGCTATTGCCGTAAAATTAACGTTTTTGTTAAATAAAACTTAGATGGTTGGACCCGTCTAATGAAAACTTTATAAAACTTATATACTGATATATAGACATGTATAACAAGTAAAAACCGATAAAACCCGAACTACAGGGCATACGGACATTAACAAGTTAAATAAACATATTGGACTAATAAATGTACTAAATAGGATAAAAACTTGTAAAAAGAATTTATTGGGCTTAACCCATTTAGGCCCAACTTGGAAACTATACATACTGATAATACAGGTACAAAATGGATTAAAATAAGTTAAATAACTTATAATAAGCTTATTGGACTTAAGACACGCAAACGGATAAAACTGGTAAACTAATATAAAAGTTATCGACATATAACACTAAAAGGAGTAAACGAGAATATGTAAACCCACTTGATCATCATATGTATATAATCATCATATGTATACATAATTGTTATTTTATAAAGTCATTGGACATGAGTCTAAGACGAAGTATTATTTGTTTAGGTTTCCGTGATTGAAGCACGTATCGAACATCCAAATCGCCGATAATCGTCTTCCCACATCAACGTGAGTTCATAGCCTCGCACTCTTTTAAATGTTTTTATAAATTTTTTGTAAACCCGCGAGGGAGATAACATGTTAGTTTTATAAAATAGGACACCATTTGTCCCGATTGTTTGTTTATTGATTTGGACCCAAATGATTGAATGACCCGATTGTATGACCCGATAAATGATTAAAGGACCCGATAGATGAAATAAAATGGATTATTAAAGTTAGGTTATGTCACTAAAATTCCCATTAGCATGAATTATGAACTACCGGGAGTTGGTAGACGCTTATGCATTTAATAGTACTATGTGGGGACGATCACCCCAGTTCGCGCCTTGACGGTTGATCCCCGTCGTGCCACATTGATTGGTAAGCGAATTTATGTATGAGAAGATTTCCAATAGCGTGACCTTTGTGACGACACGCTACTTTAGATGGGCAAAATTGGTATCGGGTTAGCTACCCATTGTTGGTTTAGTAAGGTAACAATGTCATGCGGCTTATAATAATCCAAAACTAACGAAATACTGCTAGACGCTCCGAATTACGATGTATTGCCTGACTAGCAATACTGGGTCATACTATTGATATTATGTTTGTGTTTTGGTTTTCATAACCATATTCATATAACGGTTTTTATTTGATTTTATACAACGTCATAAGACGTATTGGATGATGTTTTTACGACATTGGCTCGTATAATAATTTTTAAGGCAAATGCCTATATTATGATTTTCGATAAGGATTTATATAAAATGACTTTGGCTAATTTTATGGCCTATTACAAAGATTTGTATAAAACGATTTTGGCTATTTTACGGCCTATTACAATGATTTGTACAAAGTGATTTTTGGTACTAATTTTATACCAAAGTTATATTGATGGAATTTATTAAACTCTATGAATTCACTCGGCGTTATCGCTGACCTTTTCTTTTAACATGTTTTATCTCAGGTACTTGAAGGTAATTCTCGGGAAGACAACAAGAATTCATGGCCCGCACCTAAACAATATTTTTCCATTCAAATACTTTGTAAAACTTTGTATGAAATATAATGACTTGGGACCGATGTAACTTTGATAATTATGAATGGAAATGATTTATAAATAAACGACGCGATTTATATGCGTTGTCTATGATGTGAGTAATGTGCTATCCCGTAACACCAACTAGTCTTCCGCTGTACTGTGTTGTATAAATTTGGGGGTGTTACCGTGCTCGTATACTTTAAGCGTATGTGCATATGCATTGGAAGCTATCTAGCCTTCTCTACTTTATGCATTTCATCATACACGTTGCTACTTATTTCTTTAGACATTGTTTTGTCCTTTTCCTTTACATTACTTATGTTTGTGTGTGATGAGCTTATACTTGGGGTACCGATGTTTGTTTCCGGTAATTCCTTTCATGGTCATTTAATGTTTTTAAGAAATTTACCTTGTATGCTTTGATTACACGCCATAATCACACGTGACGTTCAATTTACCAAAATGGGGTGTTACAATTATGGTATCAGAGCCAAGGCTTCGACCTGTAGGCTCTTAAAACATGACATGTGATTAGTGGGTAGTCACTATGGTCTTCTTAGAACTGAAAATCGGTTTCCATGCATTCATTGTTTTCATGCATTATATCATATGTCATGTGCTTTTATCGAAACTTTTAACTTTGGGACCGACACATAGGCTTCCCCTCGCCATGTCTTTTGTTTTGGGTGAAGTGACCATAGGCGTTTACCCTCGGGCATATAAAGTTTTCATAAACTACATCATGCATTCATGCATAAAATTTTTCTCCTGATTTATTGGCATAATTTTTTTTCATGTATATATGTTATGTTTTAACCAGTTTAATTATGCATTTTGTTTTATACTGTCAGATGGTTCTTACACGAGAGCAAGAACAACTCAATGCAGCAGTCCAAGCTGTGATGTAGGCTCTGCTTCCTCAGCTGAGGAACGATATCAGGGTTGAGGTGCAAGCTGCCAACAATCAGCACCAGCACCAGCTCCTCCTCCTCCTCCAGCAACACTGGTCACATGGCTGGAGAGATTCAACAAGCAACGTCCTCGATATTTCGAGAGAACTGACAGCCCCAGTGAGGCTGAAAGCTTGTTAGCTCATATCGAGAAGATATTTGATGCAATGGGCTGCAAGCCCGTCTTCAAGTCAAGGTTGGCCTGTTACAAATTTGAAGGTGACATACTGGGATCATGGAAGGCAGTGAAGCAGTCTGAGGGAGGTGACAATTGGGTGGCTGGCTTGACTTGGGCTCAGTTCAGGGAGTTATTTATGGGACAGTTCTTCCCCAAGGCTGAGCAAGACAAGCTGAGGAGGGAGTACCACGGGATCAGGCAGAGAGCTGGGGAGAACAACAACGATTCATGCAGCGCTTTCTTCGTTTGGCTGGTTTTCTTGGCACAGCAGCAGGTACTGCCGAAGAGCAAGCATACCACTTTCGTTTGGCTCTTCGTACATCGGTCACCAACAACTTGGTGTGTGATACCTTCAACACGGTGGCACAAGTAGCCGATGCAACACGTAAACTGGAGATGCTGTAGGAGAGAGAGGAATTCGGTGAAGCAGAGAGACCTGAGAAGAGGTATTTGTTCGTCACTCAGCGGTGAACATTTCAAATTCATTAAGTACTATCCAATAATTATCTATCTCTTTAAACTGAATCTTTCAGACAGAAGACTGGGGACCGGTCTCAACCGGCTACTCAACAATAGTCTACTCAGCCCAATGGTAACGGTCAGTGATGAGATGGCATTTATACATGATCTCATCGTTCTTTTCGGGCTTTAAATGCACTAAAATGTCATAAAATACCATATATATGCTTGTGTTTGTTTACTTGTGTATTTTAGGTATGGATATCGTGAAAAAGACAAAAGATCACAAGATACAAGGAAAAACGAACACGAGAAACGAAGCCGTACAAAGAACCGGGCCCTAATCATGGAAATTTCATCAAATAACCTTGAAGACTTGAAGACAAAACAAGATTGATCATCATTTATTGAAGAAATGACAACTTAAAACCCTTGTATATTAATAAGTACAAGTTTGGTCCCTTAAGTTTGTCAAAATTGCAAAAAGGTCCTTCAAGATTGAAGAAATGGCAAGATTAGTCCCTCAACAATTTCAAATTGCCAATAATGGTCCCTCAACAAGTGAAAGACTCATTGAAGACCTTTGAAGATCAACATTGTCCAAGATTAGTCCTTAAAGAATCACCAAATGTCAAATTACATCCTTGATAACCTTTTATCAAAAGTTGGTGCCAAAATTGTCAAGTGATGAAACTTAAATACAAAGGAAAGTCAAGTTATAGGGCTGGAAACCTTAAAAGCCAAAAATCTGAAAAAACAAGGACCAAAAGTGACAAAGCTGAAACATTTGAACAAAAAATGCGCCTAACACACTCTCTCCCCCAAAAAACGGATCAAAGGACCATTGTTCATCATTTTTACTTCCCCAGAATTTACCTTCACATTTACTTGGGTAAATCTCAATTAAACTTGCACACACTTAATTCACACATGCCAAAACCTATCCCACTCCTAAAAACCTGCATCCCACTCTTGTGCACCAAAACCCCAATTCCCCAATCCACCAATCACATCATTCCTTAGCCCCCAAACATCATGACGTGGCATAAATCAATGGCCAAGATTATTTGCTTCCTCCCAAAGCAAAATAAACGTTCAAGATCAAGAGAGGACAAAATGCACTCAAAATCACTCAAGGGCACATTTGGGATTTTCTTATGATTAGGGTTTATGTTTTTAGCCTTCTAGTATCTTCTTAGGACTCTATAAAAGGAGCTCACAACTTGTGTGAAGCCCTTGTTCCAGTTTCTAGTCTCTCACATGTAATTCCTTTTTAAAGAAATAAAAAGTTTGGTTTTTGAAATATTCAAGTGTAATTCCTTTTTTATTGTTTTTAAAAGTTTGTGTGTTGTGAGGAGATTGATTCTGAGTTCCACTTTTATTTGGTTAAGCAACTTTGATTTTCAAAGTTGTTTAAGGTTTTGAGATTTTGAGAGATTTTGGTAAAATCTTCTCAAAAGGTTTTTGTTGTTAGGAGTTCATGTTTGTTGGTGATTTAAGTGTTATAGAAACATTTTAAGAAGATTAAAAAGGTTTTGAAAGTATTTTGGAAAGAAGAAAAAGGAAACATAAAAAAATATATATTGTTATATTATTTTGTTGTTTTCTTGTTTTGTGTTCAAATAGGTTGAAGGCTTGTTGATTTAGTTCAGCTCCAACCCGGGTTGGATTGGAGGAGGATTTTCATCCTCTAGGTTCTTGGATGTAAGAACCTAAGGTATCTTCCTTTTACCTTGAAAAGTTCATTAAAGTGCTAGTTTATATGATCTCATGTGATTTTGTTACTAAGTGTGTTTATATTGCATGATTTGTGTTCTAGTGTGTATGTTTACATGTTAGATGCACTTGGAATCAATTTGGTAGCTTTTGTAAGCATGTTGGTATGTTAAAAGTTGGTTTTTAGATTTTAAAAGGGTGTTTGGCAACAGGTTTAAGCAGGACATCTAGATTTGTTTTGATAATTAAAAGGTGTTAGATTGCTTGTTTAGGGTTGATTAAGGTTATTAGTAAGTAGTTAATTAGTTTGGAACAAGTTTGGAGTAAATTTGTTGAGTTTAAAAGGTAAAAAGGGTGTTAAAAATCTGCATATTGCTAATTTGCTTGATTTGTGATGAACTTTGTGCATGATCTTTGATTGTTGATCTTTGATTCTTGTTGTTATTTGTGTGTTACTTGACTCCTTGAGCTTCAATAAGCTCAAGGGTGCCCAATTGTCCAAAAGTAATCTCCAAACAAGCTCATTGCCAAGCCCTCTTGGCACCAAAAAGTGTGCACTCTCACTTGGGTGTTCATCTGTCCAAAAGAAGCAAACCAGGTCCGTCGTCCAAGTTGCGGCGCAAGACTTCTAGTTGCGGCGCAACTTAGGTAGCTGCTGATCTTGGTGATCTCGCAACACTAGTTGCGGCGCAAGACAAAACGCTGCGGCGCAAGACAGTGACTTTTATTTTTTTTGGAGTGTTTTAATATTATTTTATTAATTAATTTTCAAAATTTTATTTTTCTTTCTTTTTCATTTTTCCTAGGTTCTTTGTCATTAATTGGGACTATTTCCATTTTTAGATTATTTTTATAACTTTTAGATTTATTTTTATAATTATTTTAAGTTTAATTAGTTTTTAATTACTTTTAATCATTTTTAGAGTTTTAAAAATAGTTTTAATAAGTTTTAATTTTTAGAAAATTACTTTTTAGTCTTCTAATAATATAAGTTAAGTAATTGTTCAATAAAATCATATTTTTGACATTTGAATTAATTAAATTTAATTTTAGGGCTTTAATTAGCATTTAAAATTAATTATTTAATTAATAAAAGGTTTTAAAATATCTTTGTTGGATTTTTATCTTTGTTTATATTATTTGAGACTTGTTTTTAGCCTTTTTGATATTTAGTTTTTAGTTTTAATAAATTTTTTTTTAGTGATTTTTCTACGGTTTTACGTTTTCGTTTTTTACGTTATAGTGTAATTTCCAAGAAACCGTCATTCCATCTTCTCAATATTAATCTCAAAGAAATACAAGTTAATTCACGACACCATACCTCCTTGGGAAACGAATCTTTCATCTCATTTTATTTGATTGTGGGTCATTAGTGCACGGTTTTCCTAAACCGTCGTACTCGATACTTACCGCTCATATTTAGTTGCTTGTTTTTCCTAAAGCAAGTTATCTAAATTTTACTACTATCACTTTGGCGCCGCTGCCGGGGAGGTGTGTCGTGTTTTAATTTGGAAAATTTTGTTTTTGATATTATCCATAATAGTATTTGTGTTAAGTGGAACTCCCTTAACACGTATTATCGGTTTTCTCGGTTTTTCTTTGTGAATATTATTAATATATTGTATTAAGTATCACAATAAAAATACAATATCTCCAAAAGTGTGAAAACACAACCTTGATTCGGGATTTCATCACTCGATCATTGTATTCGAATCTCAAACAAAAAGAAAAGGCAAAAATAGATAAATACTTTCGAGAAGCTCGATTTTGAAAGATACGAACTATAAGGTGGGTATAAGGCGGGTATTATAAAATATACCCTAAGGAAAAAGGCTCTTAAGTGCTTCGCGCCGCCTCGTTTCCCCGCTTGCTTGTGAGTATTTTGAGATTGAAGGCTAATCGAGGGTTTTGCCGCCCAAAGTATTAATACGTATACTATATTTGCTTGGTTTTCTTTGTGATTAAACCCTCTTGAACAATTTGGTTTTCACCAAAGTTCTAAAGTCATTCGAAGGCGTTCACTCCACGTGATCGTTTTCATTCCTTTGAGGCTTCTTTAATCAAGAGTTTGATTCGAGGAGAGATTTTGTAGATTGTTGTCTACGAAGATACACCAAAATCCAAAAAAATTAAATATCATCAAAAACACAAAAAAAAAATTAAAAATCCACAAAACGACCAAAAAGAATCTTCTTTGCTCACCTCCCATTCTTCGTGAAGTTTATGATCACTCGTAATCAAGCTAAACGAGCTCGTAAACGTCTTCAAAAGCAAACAAATCAAGGATCGTTAATTGTTGAAGAACCTCCAATTGTTGAACCTATTATAGAACAAGAAGTCGTAATGGCTAATCGTACTATGATGGAGTTGCTACAAGCACCCACCGAGGGTTTTGGAGAGGCCATTGTTATTCCCGCCATCCTTGCGGAGAATTTTGAGATTAAGACGGGTTTAATGTCGATGCTACAAGCAAACAAATTTCGAGGTCATGAGAAAGACAACCCGCATTACCATATTAGGAATTTCAACCGTCTCACCGCCACTAGCAAATTCAAAGATGTTCCGCATGACGCCATTAAGATGATGTTGTTTCCATATTCGTTGGATGGACCCGCAAAAATTTGGCTCGAGAAAGAACCGCCAAATTCGATTTTGACATGGGCCGATCTCGTTTCTAAGTTTGTGAACAAGTTTTTTCCACCATCGAAAACAACACACTTAAAAAATGAGATTTCACGATTTGTGCAACGTAACAATGAAAGTTTTTCTATGGCATGGGAACGATTTAAGGAGATGTTACATGAATGTCCTCATCATGATTTTTCGGAATTGCATCAAATTGATACATTTTATAATGGGCTTAATGATCATGAACGAGATTATTTGAATGCCGCCGCGGGTGGTAATTTTTTGTGCAAGACGACAAATGAGGCTTTACAAATCATTGAAAATCGATCTAAGGTTTATAGCCCTCGTAACACACCGAGTGTTGCCAATATGGGTTCGTCATCGTCATCACAATCGTCTCGTAGCATTAATGCCTTACATGATGAAGCTAATGAGGAAAATCGGTTTTTTGATAGATTTGCTAATCTAATGTCCCATTGGAAGGCTCAAGAAGCTTCCAATTCCGCTTCGGTTAAAGCGGTTGCTAAGAGTTGTTTATCGTGTGGAGGAGCTCATGATTTATCCGAGTGCATTACCGCGGATGGTAACACTTCGAGTGCTTATGTAGCAACGGGAACTTACAACCAAAACGGCCAAGGTTCCCGCCAAAATCAAGCTCCACCAAACCAAAATGCTAACAATTATCGAAACAACAACCAAGGTAATTACCAAGGCAACACACGCAATTACAACAAAGGGAATTATCAAAGTGGGAATGGACAAATCTCTAATCAAAACCAAAACCGTGATTTTCAAAACACTACACAAGGTTTTCAAAATGCTCACACGAAAAATTTGCAAGGAGAATTTTTGGATTATGCAAAAGCAAATGATGCTAAATTTGATAATATGCAACGTGAGATGATTAGCCTAAGGTCCGAGTTGAAAAACGAGCTTAAAAATGAACTTGCTAATGAACTTAAAACTCATGCTAATAAAATGGAAGGAAACGTCCAACGTCTTCAACAAAACCAACAAAAGATGGAATTAGGACAACATGAGATTAAGCAAGAGTTATTGAAAGCGGATGCTAGGCAATCTAAATTTGAGGACCGTATGGCTAAGATGTTCGAAGCAATCATGTGTAAGCCCTCTTCTTCGGGTGGTCTTCCTAGTGATACCATTGCAAACCCGAAGGGAGAAATGAAGGTTATTACTACACGAAGTGGTAAAACTTTCAAGGAACCAATCTCTCGTCCAAGTACTTCTACGGAGAAGGAAATCGAGAAAGAACCCGAGGTGATGGTCGAAAAGGAGCACATTACAATCCCACGAAGTACCGCTCATACCACACCTACGGTTACACCAATACCAATTTTGGAACCCGAGTTTCCAAGGCCGTTGCCTAATGACCAACCCACACCACCTTTACCCTACCCTTCGAGACGTAACAAAGAGAAAGCACAAGAAAGGAACAATTATCAATTTGAGCTATTTATGAAAATGTTTCGTGATTTGCATTTTAACATAAGTTTTGCCGATGCTTTAATCATGATGCCTCGATTCGCCGCAAACTTCAAAAGTATGCTAAACAACAAAGAGAAGTTACAACAAACGTCTAGTTGTTCATCGGTTTTTCTTAGCCGCATACCACAAAAAGTTGGTGATCCCGGTAAATTTTTGATTCCGTGTGCTATACAAGATATGGAGGAATGCTACGCCTTGGCCGATCTTGGTGCTAGTATTAATTTAATGCCTCTCGAGATTTTCAAATCGCTTTCGCTTCCGGCTCTTACTCCTTCGAACATGTCCATCGAGATGGCCGATCATTCTACGATCATGGCATGTGGAGTAGCCGAGGACGTTTTCGTCAAAGTCGGAAAGTTTTACTATCCCGTTGACTTTATCGTTGTAGATATTCCCATCGATCGAAAAGTTCCTCTAATTTTGGGTCGTTCATTTTTGGATACATCAAGAGCACTTATCGATGTTCATGCTCGAAAAATCACCCTTCGTTTCAATGAGGAAGAACTTGTCATCAATGCAACACAAAACTCCAATCTTTCTCATGTATATTCTATTGCAACTTTAAACCATGGTGACTCGACCAATGTCGTTTGCAAAGAATTTTCACCAAGAGTTTTAGGGAATGTCTCCAAAAACAATTTACCATTTCCTCCGCCGGTGGAGGTTATGAGTGCTAAGCCTACAAGGAAGAGACCATCAATACTTGAATCGAAAAATTCTTCGCCTCACCTCGAACATTCATTCTTGAAAAGTGTTGATAAGTTACCGGTTTCTACGGAAGATCTTTCGGATAATGAATTTATGGACCCCGATGGGGAGGTTTTCTTCGTCGATAAACGTTTTGAGAACTTGCCACCACCAAAACCAAAACGGTTTCAAAATGTGAGAATTTTTAGTGTAACTAACATCGTCTTAGAGACACCGAATATTTTCGACATAATCAACAAGGGTTTTCATAAGGAGAGTTCAAAAGATAAAAAAGGAAAAGATCTTAAATGTAATTTAATTGATTTTTCTACAAATATAACTCCGTCATCACCACGTGATTTGAGTACTACAAACTCGTCTACTCCTTTTGACGATGTTTTGTGTGGTCTTAGTATGGGGGAAGCCCCTAATGTTCCCTCATCCTTGTCCACCGAGGACGAGATATTCGATCCCGGAATTTCATGTAAAGGGAAATCTCGGTCTTCCACCGATGCAATAAATGGAAATTATATCTATTTGCTTGGTGCGAGTCTACCTCGAGTAGCTCAAACGTTTGTCTTACCAATTGTCTCACCCTTCTACTTCTCATCTATTTTCTTCAAACTCTTTGAGTTTATGGCACATGTTGGAGTGGTGTTAATTTGTTTTCCCAATGAAAACGAGAACGCCATTTTCGACCCCGGTATTTTGCATCATCTAAGGACTTAGTCCTTTTTACCGGTTGCTTTTTGGGCCTTGTTTATCATGTAAGCCCCATCAAAAATTGACCACACCATGATATCCCTAAATGTTCACATTTTAAGGGGATCGAGTCGAGCTCATGACTCGGTAATCAAAAACGAGGTGCCTCGTGGGGGAGATCCCATGCTTATCTTTATGCTTTATGTTCACTAATAAGGGGACTTGTACCCTTCCAACTCGTTGTCTCGTGGTTGTTTGTGATTGTGTTATCTAGATCATCATCATCGTCTACGATTGAAGACTCTCGTGTTCGTTTACGTGAGCCTCCATCGTTCGTTTGAAGAAGTTTTTCACGAATCCATGACATATCCTTTATTGTTCTAACAATTATCTTTTAGCATAATTAATAAACGGCTTTAGATATATTGTTGATCACCCTTTCCATGCTAGATCCTAAGCATTCGATTCTTCGTCTCTAGTATGGGGGTGCTCCACCTTTAGACTCGAAACATTGAGGACAATGTTTACTTTTAGTATGGGGGGGTGAATAGATACTTGCTTTGCTACGCCCTCACGTTTTCCAACTTTCAATGTTTTGTTTTGCTAATAAGGCTAAAAATGGCCAAATTTTAAAATTTTTCTTAGTTTTCATAAGTGTTTTTAAGACACGAATGTATATTTTCCGATGGGTAGAATAAGAGTTAATTTTTGACTTGATGGGCATTTGGAGCCATTTACATTCCTTAACCCGCTCAATTCAAGTTTTGCTAGACTTTTATATAGGGAGCTTTAAAACGCGAAAGTCTTAATTCATACGGATTAAGAACAAGAACTTTTCGCAAGTTCCTATAATTGATTCTAGAAAGTCACTTATCAAGGGAACTATAAAATGCATTCTCTAAACTTGAAAAAGTCCAAGAAAGTGCAAGATCCTATAGGTGGCTTGAAAACCCAAAACTTTGATTTGATTTAGTCTTAATGAAAGCTAATCCAAATTTGGCTTAATTTTGACTTGCACGGCTAAGTATTCACGAGTCTCTTTAATTAGAGGTCTTTAAATAGTGAAGAACGAGAAATGATAGAGTTAGACAAGTGATCATGCTAAACGTAGAACATGAAAGTGTTCTTTCAAAAACTCATATGTTTTTAATTGTGGCTTTTTCTTCCCATAAGATCAATGCATTAGGAATAAAACATAATTGCAATAAGTAAGGTCGTACGGTTTGAAAGGTTACTTAGCCTCTAGCGCAAGATCGTTTAAAAGTTGCTCGGGGTTGAATAGAGTTCATAGCCAAGGCATAACTTATTGAAGCGGGACGCGAAGATTGGCGATCATCCAAAAAGGCCCTAACAAGGCATGAGGAGCTCTATTTTTGCTAAAGATCCAAAGATGATGTGAAGTATCATTATTCCAAAATCAATATGAAGGATCGAGACACACGACGAGAAGCAATTACTCCCCTAAAGAATGGAGAAAGTCTATCCAAAAAGACCCTAACAAGGTATGAGGATAAATATATCCAAGTCCGAAAAGGAGGCGGATCGTTGTATATCAAAATCCAAAGTAAAGATTGAAGAAAAATGATGAAGTCGTGGTCCTATATGAAGAATCTCTCAAAAACGTCAAGTGAAGAAATTCCAATTATATGAAGAGAAGACCATAATTTCGAGAACGTCTTCCCAAGATTTGAAGTATGAAGTACATGCCAAATATCGGTCCGAGAAAGGTCTCAAATCGTGAAACGAGTTATGCCAAGATATGAACTTAAGGAGATACACGAGAAGCCGTTTTAAAAGATTTTGTCCTTCGGCTAACTATTGATCAAATCGTGCTACTTTGCTTTCGGACTAATAACTACTCAAATAAGTCAATATGAATCACTTGTGATCCATGACAATTAGATAAAAAATGCTAGTAACCCATTTCCTTTTATAATAACTAGGATTCCGGGGAGAAAAAGTATTACACAATTTGAACGTATGAGTAGTGTTAGCATTGTGACTTGTACCAACAATGATCTTGTTTTTGCACTTAGCATGGAATGTATGACAATCAAGGATGACGAAATTTACTCTAAGGGACATTAACTTGTTTCTATTCTTAGACCCTAAAAGTCACATTTTGGTGATGAAAATCATACATTATGTCTTTACACATCATCGTAGTATTTTGCAAGTCTTTCACTCTTCAATAAAGGTTAATAAAATTGAACTTTGGTGATGCTTAGATACTTTATTCTAGCATTGCGTGAGGGCACGGCAATGGCTTAGTATGGGGGAGTGATGAGATGGCATTTATACATGATCTCATCGTTCTTTTCGGGCTTTAAATGCACTAAAATGTCATAAAATACCATATATATGCTTGTGTTTGTTTACTTGTGTATTTTAGGTATGGATATCGTGAAAAAGACAAAAGATCACAAGATACAAGGAAAAACGAACACGAGAAACGAAGCCGTACAAAGAACCGGGCCCTAATCATGGAAATTTCATCAAATAACCTTGAAGACTTGAAGACAAAACAAGATTGATCATCATTTATTGAAGAAATGACAACTTAAAACCCTTGTATATTAATAAGTACAAGTTTGGTCCCTTAAGTTTGTCAAAATTGCAAAAAGGTCCTTCAAGATTGAAGAAATGGCAAGATTAGTCCCTCAACAATTTCAAATTGCCAATAATGGTCCCTCAACAAGTGAAAGACTCATTGAAGACCTTTGAAGATCAACATTGTCCAAGATTAGTCCTTAAAGAATCACCAAATGTCAAATTACATCCTTGATAACCTTTTATCAAAAGTTGGTGCCAAAATTGTCAAGTGATGAAACTTAAATACAAAGGAAAGTCAAGTTATAGGGCTGGAAACCTTAAAAGCCAAAAATCTGAAAAAACAAGGACCAAAAGTGACAAAGCTGAAACATTTGAACAAAAAATGCGCCTAACACACTCTCTCCCCCAAAAAACGGATCAAAGGACCATTGTTCATCATTTTTACTTCCCCAGAATTTACCTTCACATTTACTTGGGTAAATCTCAATTAAACTTGCACACACTTAATTCACACATGCCAAAACCTATCCCACTCCTAAAAACCTGCATCCCACTCTTGTGCACCAAAACCCCAATTCCCCAATCCACCAATCACATCATTCCTTAGCCCCCAAACATCATGACGTGGCATAAATCAATGGCCAAGATTATTTGCTTCCTCCCAAAGCAAAATAAACGTTCAAGATCAAGAGAGGACAAAATGCACTCAAAATCACTCAAGGGCACATTTGGGATTTTCTTATGATTAGGGTTTATGTTTTTAGCCTTCTAGTATCTTCTTAGGACTCTATAAAAGGAGCTCACAACTTGTGTGAAGCCCTTGTTCCAGTTTCTAGTCTCTCACATGTAATTCCTTTTTAAAGAAATAAAAAGTTTGGTTTTTGAAATATTCAAGTGTAATTCCTTTTTTATTGTTTTTAAAAGTTTGTGTGTTGTGAGGAGATTGATTCTGAGTTCCACTTTTATTTGGTTAAGCAACTTTGATTTTCAAAGTTGTTTAAGGTTTTGAGATTTTGAGAGATTTTGGTAAAATCTTCTCAAAAGGTTTTTGTTGTTAGGAGTTCATGTTTGTTGGTGATTTAAGTGTTATAGAAACATTTTAAGAAGATTAAAAAGGTTTTGAAAGTATTTTGGAAAGAAGAAAAAGGAAACATAAAAAAATATATATTGTTATATTATTTTGTTGTTTTCTTGTTTTGTGTTCAAATAGGTTGAAGGCTTGTTGATTTAGTTCAGCTCCAACCCGGGTTGGATTGGAGGAGGATTTTCATCCTCTAGGTTCTTGGATGTAAGAACCTAAGGTATCTTCCTTTTACCTTGAAAAGTTCATTAAAGTGCTAGTTTATATGATCTCATGTGATTTTGTTACTAAGTGTGTTTATATTGCATGATTTGTGTTCTAGTGTGTATGTTTACATGTTAGATGCACTTGGAATCAATTTGGTAGCTTTTGTAAGCATGTTGGTATGTTAAAAGTTGGTTTTTAGATTTTAAAAGGGTGTTTGGCAACAGGTTTAAGCAGGACATCTAGATTTGTTTTGATAATTAAAAGGTGTTAGATTGCTTGTTTAGGGTTGATTAAGGTTATTAGTAAGTAGTTAATTAGTTTGGAACAAGTTTGGAGTAAATTTGTTGAGTTTAAAAGGTAAAAAGGGTGTTAAAAATCTGCATATTGCTAATTTGCTTGATTTGTGATGAACTTTGTGCATGATCTTTGATTGTTGATCTTTGATTCTTGTTGTTATTTGTGTGTTACTTGACTCCTTGAGCTTCAATAAGCTCAAGGGTGCCCAATTGTCCAAAAGTAATCTCCAAACAAGCTCATTGCCAAGCCCTCTTGGCACCAAAAAGTGTGCACTCTCACTTGGGTGTTCATCTGTCCAAAAGAAGCAAACCAGGTCCGTCGTCCAAGTTGCGGCGCAAGACTTCTAGTTGCGGCGCAACTTAGGTAGCTGCTGATCTTGGTGATCTCGCAACACTAGTTGCGGCGCAAGACAAAACGCTGCGGCGCAAGACAGTGACTTTTATTTTTTTTGGAGTGTTTTAATATTATTTTATTAATTAATTTTCAAAATTTTATTTTTCTTTCTTTTTCATTTTTCCTAGGTTCTTTGTCATTAATTGGGACTATTTCCATTTTTAGATTATTTTTATAACTTTTAGATTTATTTTTATAATTATTTTAAGTTTAATTAGTTTTTAATTACTTTTAATCATTTTTAGAGTTTTAAAAATAGTTTTAATAAGTTTTAATTTTTAGAAAATTACTTTTTAGTCTTCTAATAATATAAGTTAAGTAATTGTTCAATAAAATCATATTTTTGACATTTGAATTAATTAAATTTAATTTTAGGGCTTTAATTAGCATTTAAAATTAATTATTTAATTAATAAAAGGTTTTAAAATATCTTTGTTGGATTTTTATCTTTGTTTATATTATTTGAGACTTGTTTTTAGCCTTTTTGATATTTAGTTTTTAGTTTTAATAAATTTTTTTTTAGTGATTTTTCTACGGTTTTACGTTTTCGTTTTTTACGTTATAGTGTAATTTCCAAGAAACCGTCATTCCATCTTCTCAATATTAATCTCAAAGAAATACAAGTTAATTCACGACACCATACCTCCTTGGGAAACGAATCTTTCATCTCATTTTATTTGATTGTGGGTCATTAGTGCACGGTTTTCCTAAACCGTCGTACTCGATACTTACCGCTCATATTTAGTTGCTTGTTTTTCCTAAAGCAAGTTATCTAAATTTTACTACTATCAGTCAGACTCAAGACGGTTCTGCTACAGAAAGGCGTGGCGGTAATGAAAATACCGTAACAACGCTGGAAACTCCAAGAACAGTTGGTCCCTAAACTTACTCATTTTTATGTTACACGTTTATGATACATAATTCTGACACTTTAGCATCTTCTACCAGGAATCATGGTAACAGAAGGGAGCAGGACCGAAGAGGTTCACAGCCTAACCGGACAGGTATCACTAGTATTACGTCTTACGATTTTACGCATTAGCCTTTTTTACCTATAAACCATGTCTAATGTGTACTTTTCTGAACAATTTCCCAGCCAGCAAGGTTACTTGTTGGAGGGTATACTCACCCTCTCTGCACTACCAGCAACTGTAAGCACCCAGGGCCATGTCGCCGTGACAGCAATGCTTGCATCAAGTGTGGCTTCACTGGTCATCGCATGTAGAACTACCGTAAGGGCGAGATAGAGGGCACATATGGACATGACGATTCCAAGCCACCTCCTACTAGTGGACGGGTGTACAAGACTTCTCGCGATCAGGCCAACAAGTCAACAGGTACCATCACTGGAACCTTGTATATGTATGGTCTAGCTGCATGTGTTTTATTTGACACGGGTGCTACTCACTCGGCCATTTCTACTACTTATGCCAAGCATGTTAGGATATCCCCTATGCCATTAGAGAATGTATTAAACATTTCCACGCCTTTAAGAGACTCTATACGCATAACCCATGGGTACAAGAGCCTTCCCCTAGAGTTTGACGACAAGATTCGTCCTGTTGACGCACTTCCACTAGATATGTGCGATTTTCACATGATATTAGGCATGGACTGACTATCCAAACATCACGCCCCCATTGACTTCCATTCATATCGGGTCATCTTCGGTGATGTTAATGCACCAGAGTACATTCACAACAGTTTCGTACCCGGAAGGTCTGTACAAATAATTTCGACCTTACAAGCACGTGCACTACTGTCACATTGTTGTGAGGGCTATATTGCTACTATTCATGATTTGGAGGCTGAAGCTCCATCTATCCAGAATCAGTCGATCGTGTCAGAATTCCTAAACGTATTTCCTGAAGAACTTTCGGGCATACCACCTGCTCGTGAAGTTGAGTTTAATATTGAGCTCATCCCAGGAGATGAGCCAATATCTAAGGCTCCTTACCGCATGGCTCCGATTGAGCTGAATGAGTTAAAGGAACAACTGCAGGAATTGTTGGAACGAGGTTTCATTCGACCTAGTGCTTCTCCATGGGGCGTACATGTTCTGTTCGTAAACAAGAAGGACGACAGCATGCGTCTGTGCGTAGATTATCCTGAGCTTAACAAGATCACCAGCAGGAATAGATATCCACTGCCACGCATTGAAGACTTGTTTGAACAACTCCAAGGGTAAAAAGAGCAGGAAATTTCCAGTTACGGGATAAAGAGCAGGAAATCGCCAAGACTGCTTTCCGTACACGCTATGGGCACTAAGAATTTGTAGTTATGCCATTTGGCCTTAACAATGCTCTAGCCGTTTTCATGGATTTGATGAACCGTCTCTTCCATGACTTCCTTGACAAGTTCGTCATTGTCTTCATTGACGACATTCTGATTTTCTCTAAGTCAAAGGAGGAACACGAAGACCATCTTTGTACTGTACTACATATACTTCACCAGCAGCAACTATATGCTAAATTCTCCAAGTGTGAGTTCTGGTTAGACAAGGTGGCGTTCCTAGGACACATTGTATCAGTAGACGGAATCACCATGGATCCAGCAAAGGTTGAGGCTATTACCAAGTGGCCAAGACCGACGTTAACGACTGAAGTTCACAGTTTCCTAGGCTTAGCTAGTTACTACCGTAGGTTCGTAGAGAACTTTTCCCGTTTAGCACTACCATTTACCAAACTGATGCGGAAAGGGGAGAAATTTGTCTTGACTAAATAAAGAGAGAGGAGCTTTGAAGATATAAAGCAAAAGTTAGTATCTGCATCGATTCTTACTCTCCCATCTAGTACAGGTGGATTTCAAATCTTCAGTGATGCTTCAAAGAAGGGACTTGGCTGTGTTCTCATGCAACATTTGAAAGTGATTGTGTACGCATCACGGCAGCTTAAGCCTTATGAGAAGAACTACCCTACGCATGACTTAGAACTTGCAGCAGTTGTGTTTGCATTGAAGATATGGAGACACTACTTGTATGGTGAATCATGTGATATTTTCACAGATCACAAGAGCCTGAAATACATCTTTACTCAACTGAACTGAACATGAGACAGAGAAGACGGTTAGAGCTGTTGAAGGATTATGACATTAATCTGCAGTATCATCCCGGCAAGGCGAATGTAGTGGCAGTTGCACTTGGTATAAAGTCCGGTATGATCAACGACATTATGATTGAGGAAGAGATTATATGAGACTTGGAGTGACTAGACATTAAGTTCATAGTACGTGGAAAACATGGTTACTGGGCTAATCTTAGAGTGGAACCTGAGTTACTCTCTAGGATCAAGGAAGCTCAGAAGGATGATGGTGAAATTTGGGCGATTATTCAGAACTTGGATCAACAAACGGAGTTTCGGTTGGATGACGACGGAATCTTATGGCAGTGCACTAGACTTTGTGTTCCTAATGATCTTACACTCAGGGAAGCGTTATTAGCTGAAGCTCATAGCTCCCCATTCTCCATTCATCCTGGTTCGACCAAGATGTACCACGACATCAAGCAATACTTTTGATGGAGTGGTATGAAATATGATTTTGCTACTTATGTCTCCAAATGTCTTACCAGCCAACAGGTTAAGATCGAGCATCAGTGGACTAGTGGTCTACTACAACCGTTAGACATTCCGGATTGGAAGTGGGACAAGATCACCATGGATTTTGTTACCGGTCTTCCACAGACAAAGAGGAGGCATGATGCGATTTGGGTTATCGTTGATCGACTTACTAAGTCAGCTCATTTCTTACCGATCCGCAAGGATGATCCGGTCAGCAAACTCGCCGATAATTAGAGGAAGGAGATCATGAGACTTCATGGTGCTCCGTCAAGGAAGAACATCCTCGGTTCACTTCGCGATTTTGGAAGAGTACACAGAAAGCTTGGGGGACAAAACTGAAGCTTAGCACGGGTTTTCATCCTCAAACAGACGGACAATCGGAGAGAACGATATAGACATGGGAAGACAGGCTTTGAGCATGTGCCTTGGAGTAGACAGGAGACTAGGATGATTATATCTGCTTAGTAGTGTTTGCGTACAACAACAGTTGGCACGCCAACATTAAGTGTGCAACATTCGAGATGTAGTATGGCAAGAAGTGTCGCACCCCAATCTACTGGGATCAGGTTGGTGAGCGAACACTTGAAGGACCGGAGATGATCGAATTGACCAATGAGAAGGTCGTTATAGCAAAGAAGAAATTACAGGAAGCTCGTACACGTCAGAAGAGTTATGCTGAAAAGCATCGTAGGGACTTACATTTCAACGTAGGAGATCATGTCTTTATTAAGGTATCACCGGCATGTGGTGTTAGATGTTTTGGAATCAAAGGGAAACTCAGTCCTCGATTCATCGGACCGTTTGATATCATCGAGCGAGTCGGTGAAGTATCTTATCGCTTAGTGTTACTTCCACAACTTTCTCAAGTTCATGACGTTTTCCATGTATCCTTACTTAGAGGGTACAATTATCATCCCCTTCACATGGTTCAGTATCCACTGGAATAGATTCGTGAAGATCTTACCTTCATAGAGGAACCCGAACGAGTTCTTGACAGACAAGAACGAGTCATGAGGAAAAAGACGATCCCATTCGTTAAAATCCTTTAGAGGGATCATACCGAGTGGGAAGCCACTTGGGAAATAGAGGAGTCTATCCGGGATTCTTACCCTCATTTCATGTTTTGAATTCAGGTATGTTCTTCTTTCAGTTTATTTTATCTATAATTCAGGGACGAATTATTCTTTTTAGGGGGGAAGAGTTGTAAAACCCGCATGCTTTTAGGATGAACAGTATACTTAGTAAACGTGCGTACATTTAAAAACTATCCTTTTATAGCATGAACACGTGCCACGATTATTAATTATAGAAGTTATGTACGTATTATTACACGATAAGTATTAAGTACGTGATAGTACATGATAATTATTAACAATAATAATTATAATCACGAACATGAAATCATGAACGTAAAAATCACGAACACGTAATTACGTACTTAACTAATATAATACGATTAATATCGTTATGTACAAGTATTTATATATAACACGAACATTTAATTATATTATAACACGAAAACACCAACATACGAACACGTAGATTATAACACGGGAAAAACTTCGGGTTTTTCCCTTGTGGGCCCCATATGCCGCGACACCAAAGAGACAAAGGGCCAAGCCTACTTGATTTTTAGTAAATAAATAAAAAGGGGAAACACTTTTTCATTTAACAGAGTTTTTAACAAAAATCAAAAACCCTAGCCTCTTTGTTCTTCTCCTTGGCCGCCGGTAACAACAAACACCAAAAGGGTGTTTGATTTGATTTTTGGTTGATTAGTTCAAGCATCGTGTTCTTGTTATTAACCTCCATTCGTTACACGTATTCGGTAATCCATTATCCCTTTTCTTTAATTCTTTTTATTTAATTATGAACATGTAAACATGGAATTAAATAAACAATTAACTAAAACATGTTAGATTTGTCATAGGGGAAAATTAGGGGATGTTTTCGGGTTGGTTTGCTCGGCCGACACCCAACCGGAGCCCCAATTCTCTCGGCGTGTCTTGGTTCACACCATAAACCGAGACCTCGTGTCTCGGTGTGGTTGGTCTTGGTCGGCAGTAGGAACAAAGGACCCTGACTCGCGTCGGGTGGCCTTGTGGTTGATTGGGGTTCTCGGCATCAGGCAGCCACCACCACCGGCTCACAACCGATGGCGGTTTTGGGTCAAGCAGGGGGAACCGCAGCGCACCAGGGGGAAACCACCGGCATACAGCCGGTGGGAACCTACTGTGGTCAGCGGCTAGCCGAGAGGAACCATCGGCTGCAGCCGGTGGTGTGGTTACACTAGTAGTGGCAACTGGCCGATCCGGTTTGCCACTATTAAGGGGTGTTTGGTTGGTCTGGTTCATGGGGTTTCTGGTCCAGTTCACGACATGTCTAAATTAACTTTACGGGTTCGGTTCATGACTAAATTGTACAAGTCAATTAAATTAATTTAACATGACTAATAATTAATTTAATTAATCATGGACTTAGGTTAATATTATTTACGAAATAATACATGTTTTAACCTAAGTATTTGTAGAAACTAGATGGGGGGGGGGGGGTTGAATAGTTTCTCACCGGTTTATCTCCTAATTAAAATTCCTTTCAATTAGGTGAGTGCACAAAACTATCTTTTACTTGAAAGCTAGTTTCATAATGAATAGGTTCAATTCTAATGCATTAACAATGTGTAGTAAGTATAATGATAATGAAAGTAAGTAATGAGTAAGGAAAGAAACAACCTAGTAGGAAGACACCAAGATTTATAGTGGTTCGACAACGAGGCTCTATCCTTGTTCCTACTCCACTCCTCGAGTACACCTTACTCGAGATTTCCACTATATCCACAAGCTCCCTTCTTGGCGGAGAAAACCTTACAATGTCGCTTACATTATTTTCCAACACTAAGCTAAATGTCGAGACCTAATCTTAGCTAGGACCAATCTACACAACGTCGCCCACTTCACCATTTTACGACACAAGGCTAGTTGTCGAGTTCTAATCCAAAGCTAGAACCAATCTTCACAACGTTGCCTACTTCACCATTTTCCGACACAAGGCTAGATGTCGAGTTCTAATCCAAAGCTAGAACCAATCTTCACGACTGTTCACTTTGAAGCTAAGTGAGAACTTCACACAACACAACTACATATCGATTTATAGTTTAGTGAGGACTCACAAGACACAACCACATCACTTTATAGTTTAGTGAGAACTAACACAACTAATTAAAACTCAACTAAACATATCCAAGTACACACATGTAGCTTGGATATACACAACACAAATTTAAGCACACACATGTGCAATGGATTTACACAAATATAATCCAAGTATTCACATATAGCTTGGATGAACACAACTAGTGCAAGTATTCACGAATACATTGGATCTACACAAGACACAAATAAACAAATGATGAACATGACTAGATATTTCGGAGAAGGTGACCTTCATCAATGCTTCATCTTCAATCACATCACAAGTGTGTGAGTGATCATCTCTTTGGACAATGTAAAGACACAGATCAAGAAGATTATCATGAGTAAACATACTTAACACATTAAGTAATTATTTACAAATGACTAGGATTAGATAGGAGAAAGAAGGCTGAAAGAGATGTCTAAAAAGGCTTGATGAGAATGCATATTTGATCCACTATTTATAGAAGACAAATGGAAACGGCTATCTGGGGGAGGTTCCTTATCTACCCAGGCGGTTCTTTATCGATAGGGAACCGCTTAGGCACTTAAGGAACCGCAGGTACTAGACACCGCTCCTTTTTTTCTTTTAGTGAATTTGAAATATCTTAGGCTGTTTAAACCCTCAAAGGATATTCTTATGGCATTTTTTATATACCATATTCAAATCTACATTTTCATCTTAATAAAACATTTTCCAAAAAAAAGTTTATTAAAAATCTTTTGTTACATTTGACAAAAGTGAGTTTTAAGGATAATGACTTTTATGATCACTAAGCATGATTAAGATATGTTAGTGTAATGATTATTACCTTGATGATAGTGTCTGTTAGATAATTCATTTTATGATTGTGTTTGACAATAAATGTCTTTGTAATTTGTCGTGATCAAAACTAAGAAAGATTAATTAATACTAACAATGTTTTTAGGCATTGCTTTGCATTAACAATCTCCCCCTTTTTTATTACGACAAACTATAAACTCATTTACGTAAAATACAAGTTTATTCGAATTATTAACGAGTTTATCACTATCATTTCTCCCCCTTTGTCGAAGCAAAAAGGTTAGCACAAGTCTTTGAAGAAGAAAAGAACCGAACTTTTGCTAGTATCTCCCCCTTGGTGCTTACTCCCCCTTGCTTAGGGCACCAAGAAAATGAGCTAAAGTGACATGCTACACAAAGCTTATAAGAAAGAAAAGAAACACCAATGTATGTATGTGCACTACTTACTAACTAAGTTGAGAGAGAGAAGGAAAAGAAATCTCAAATTAGAAGCAAGCATTTGCTAAGTATGTCCAAAGAGTGTGTATTGACAACCTCATAGTTCAATTGGTGGAATAAAGGAAGAAAAGAAACATCCAAACCAATCAAAGATGATTTAAAATGTCAAGGGGTTAAAATTTAGAATTTATGGAATCACCCATAATTAATTTTAAGTTTTAGCCATGATCAACTCTTTAACAAATGTGTGAAATAGAATTGGTGGGAAAGATAACACACATAACATTCATATTACACAAATATGAAATAACATACAAGAGAAATATTCCACAATATGATTATTTAAAGCAAAAAATATGGAAAACAAACCACAAAGCATACACTACTCTAATAGTGATAATCTTCCAAGATTGCTTAAGTTTTATGGACTCAAACAACTAAAGTACAAAATGTGCCTTAGTTGGTAAAGAAAGACGACGAAGCATCATTCGAAGTTTTGTTCACGGGAACAAAAACTTTGAGAGGAGGTCGAGTGAGGAGGAATTTAAGGAAATTTAGCTTGTCATAGATATGAGCAAGTTCAATTTGTTGAAAACGACAACACACACACGAGGAACCATGATGCAAAACAAAGTCGTTAGATTGGGGAGGTCTATCAAAATTAGAGGTTGGTAGAGAGGGAGATAATGGATAAGAGATGTTTTCACAATTCCTAGCGAGATTCGGGAAAGAAGATAGGTCATTGAGTTGAGGAGAGTTGAAAGGTTTTGGTGGTGGTGGAAGAATTTCCTTTTCTCCGGTAATTAGATTTATAGAGTAGGTCTCATTCCAATATTGAATCGGAGAGAAAGAGGAATTCTTGGAGGATTTTGGAGAAGAAGAATCATGAGGATTCTTCTTCTTTTTGATCCAAACGGGTTAAACCGAGATTTTCGGTTTCTTTGAAAACTTAGAAGAAGAAGCTTTAGGTTGAGAAGTTTGTGACAAAGAAATGTCAAGGTTAGGAAAGGAAGAATTAGGCATTATGAGGGATGAAGAAAAGAACTCCCAAAAGAGAAGAATTTAAAGAAAATAGACACGACAAAGATTTGAAATGAAAAAGAAAGGTTTTAGGAAATGCTTATCCAAATTGGGTAAACAAAGAATCTTAACTAAGACAGTGGTCAAATAAGAAAGACCAAAAATAAGCCAAGAACGGTTTACTGTGCGCGGTTCCTTAATATAGCCCGCGGTTCCATATCGATATGGAGCCTCCTGGGGGCTAAGGAGCCGCGTACAGTGGACAACAAACCTTGATTTTCAAAAGTTTTGGAGAAAAATAAGACGTTTTCAAAATTTTGCAAATCTTGGATTTTTACCTCTTTTAGCACTAGAGTATGCTAGGGTTGCATAAAAGCAACACATTAACAAAGAAAGTCTTAAAAAAGGGTGACAAAATATTTAGATAACATTTTGGTCCAATTTTAAGTCAAGTTTTTGGAGGTTGTGATAAAATTTAGGTTCAATTTTAAATAAATTGAAGTTGTTTAATGTCATCACATAGATTAAAACACATAAAAGATAAGTCTATAAATTATCCACATGAGAAAATCATGAGAGAAAATAAAGGAAATACAAGAAATAAAAAGTCAATTAACTACTACAAAGATAGCTAAAAGTAGGTCTTGAATTCATAGTCCTCTTTTGGCTTGACCTTCTTTTGAAAAGCATGTTAATTTAAAAAAACCATCATTTATCTCCTTGGAGGAGGAGGATTAGCAAATAGGTTCAACGAGAAGCTTTGCAACTTGATGTGAGCCCCAATCATCTCCAACCTAAGGATATCAATGAGGTGAAAGTTCTTCAAGCAACAAGGACAATTGTTTCCATTGTGCATGAAAAAATCAAACAAGTGTGGATCACCCAAGAAACGGGAAATGGGAACACCCAAGAGAGGAGTGTTGGAGGTAGGAAGATGAGGATAAGGCATGGTATCCAAGGGTGATATGGGCGAGATGGGTGAATTTAGTGGAGAAAAAGGAAGAGGCTAAAAAACAATGGGAATTATTTGATGAGGTTGTGGTTGAGCATTCATATTTAAGGGAGGACCTGAAATGAGTGGTGAGGAAAACTCATTAATTCTTGATTGGAATGAAAAGGAGGTATGTGAATGGTTAGTACCATGGGTTGAGTTTGTTTTCCATGAAGCAAGTGGTGGTGAAAGTGATGAAGAAATGAGAATAGGTGAGGCTTCACTTTTTGGTTTGAGAGAAGATGGAGAACCAAGTTTAGAGGAATTGAGTTTCATCTTAAGGCTTCTTTTGGATGCGGAGGTTTTGGAGGAATTGGACGTTCTAGTGGATACTATGGTTGTATGTTGAGGTTTAGAGAAGAGTTTAAGGGATGAATAACACAATCAAGAAGAGAGGGTTTAAGAAGAGAAGAGGATGATCGAAACTAGTAATAGGTTAAAATCATTTTATGTGAACAATGAAATTAGGTAGCCTAGTTTAGGAAAGTGCAGTTTTTTGCAAAAGTTTTATCAAAGTTTTACACAGATTCAAGAAAACAGTGTAAAACAAAGATTCTGTTGAAACAGTACTAGGCGGTTCCTTACGTATGTCTGCGGTTCCTTATCGCTAAGGAACCGCGATTTTGATACGGAACCGCGACCAGAGGTGTTCAAAAATAGCACTTCCACAAACTTTTGCTAGCCCAGATTTTATACCAAGGTTTATCAAGGCAAAGTGAACTAATCAAAAACTAGGAGGCTATCTAACACACAAGATGCATAGAGCCATGCAAATCGAAATATCGATAGCATGTATAATTAGGATTAAAATACTAGCTAGATAATCAAAACAAAAATTGTTAGTTAAAGAGTACACAACATCCTAAGAATAAAGATAAAGGAGATAAAGTTCAACAATCTAGAAATTTTTACATACATGTTAATCACACAAGAGTGGTATATATCATTCATCTATGAGCATTTCATCATTGCCTTGATTTAATTCTAATTCGATCTTGAAGATGAAGATTGAGACAATACTGATAGTCTGAATCAATGTCTAGTGAAGACAATTGAGAGATATATGATGACAAGTCATAACGAGAAATGAGAGAATTGTCTTGTGAGACATTTTCATCTTCATTTGAATCATGTGTGGGAACTGAAGAGAAATTCCATTCAATAGGAAGCATGACTCGATCCACGGAGTGAAAAAATGAAGGATTAAGAGGAGGATAGTCAAGAAGAACTCTCTTAAGAAGCCGTGAGAGAATCATGGCATAAGGAAGAGTAGAACGAGATCCATTGAGAACATATCTTATCCTTCTAGCTATGAAATATGCAAGGTTGTATGGAGTAGTGGTAGCAACACAATACAACATATGTGCAAGGCAAGCAGGCACATGGTTGCGATCACCAGCCAAACACATTGCATTTTCCCTAATGATTTCGGCCCAATGGACCATAAAATCACCAAGATCTCTAGTTAGTAATTCCCAAGGAGTGAGAGCACAAAATTCCCCATAAAAATTACCAAGAATAGGATGTTCACGAGGTGTAGCAAGGGCACGAGAGATGGCCAGAGCCGAAGGAATCTCAGTCACATAATGCACATCAATAGGGGGATATTCTAAGTGGTTTAAACCCTAAGCATTAGTGAACCTACATTGACCTTCGTATGAAACTTTGAGAATCTCACCAAATTCCTCAAGAGTGTTGACAAAGGTTTTCCCCTTGATGGAAAATCTTATAGATAGACCATGTTGATGCACATTAGCTTGAACGAGTTAAAGAATTCCATGAGGAAAGAAGGAAAGACTAGCTCATCTATATCAAGAAAACAATTAAAGCCAATGGTATTGAACATGAATCGAATGAAGTTAGAAGGAACAATACGTCCTTCATGGAAACCCCGATATTCAAGATTGTGATAAGTGTTTTGAAAAGAGCGAGTTTGATTTGTAAAAGAAGGATTAGGCATGTATCTTCTAGTAAGTAGGTGGTCATTTTGATATCCTGAAGTCATGATAGTACCTAAAAATAACATAAAAACATATTTCCCCAATTACTCATATGTTACATATAAACCAAAAATCAAAGAAAGTGAGAATCTGTTTCATCAATCTCTTGACAAACCAAGGTTTAATCCTTATCATTCTCATATTCACAATGTACCAAGTTCATCATCAACAATGACACATTGACCATGTATGATTAATAATGAACTTGAACATTGGTTTTTCAAAACAAGGTTTTTAGGTAAGCATTTAACAATACCATCACCACTTTTTCATGGGTTCATATCAATTCCATCAATCAACCAGACTATTTAGTCAAAATTCGGATTTGTTCTACAAATGGGTTTTCGTGAAATCTCAATGAATATAAACCTAAGGAATCATAGTAGCAATACTATGTCAACTCTTATTCCTAGTAAGCTTCTAATTCAATGTTAATTTTAAAAAGCCCCAATTATGAATGTATGAATCCAAGAACAAATTAGATTAAATTGAAAGAAATGACTTAAAGATAATTGATCTTTAATGAAGGATGAGTGAAACCCACAAATCGAAATCAATTAATCTTGAGTAATTGAAGGTTTTGGAAAAACAACAATGGTAGAAAACTGGGTGTTTTCGTTGTTGTGTGTGTGAAGGAGAGATAGGGTTTTGTTTGAAAAGGTTATTTTAATAAAACTGGCGCTTTTGCGAAGATTCTGCCCGTGGTTCCTTATCAATAAGTAACTGCTCATTGGAACCACGCAAGATAAGGAACCGCCTATAGTGGACAATTTTTATGAAAGAAAAACAAAGAATTTTTGAAAACCAAAAATTTTAAATTACTTAAAAATATTTCTTAAACCTTTTAGGATATCATTGGACCACCACAACACTAGGTAATTATGCCTTGTTGAAGGATTACGAGTTGAATCGAGATAGCAAAAGACCGAAACGAACAAACGACTACTCGTAGCAAAGAAGCAAAGGGGAGAGGAGTCAAGGGAAGTTAATCAAGACCAAGAACATTGCTCAAGAGAGAAATGACATTCTTCAAATTGAGGAGGTGAAGAGCTTGTGTCATATATAGTGGTTTAAGACGTGCCTTTCCGGCGAAAGTCTAAACGGCTTTGGTAATGAATTATACCAAGCAATTTTGATGCATAGAATAAGATTATTTTCAAGAGTAGTCTTATTCTGTTTCAAAACATGCGAAAAGTATAGATTCACTTTCTCTCCCATATGATCAAATAATTATTGCTAGGATTAACAATAAAAGTATCCTTGGAATATTTCAATTCCAAATGTGTAAAATCCACCTACAACTTAATGAAGTATTTTGGTATCTCAAGGGAGTCATTAATCATCCTAGAGATGAGCTTAATTCACAAGTTACATATGATATTGGGCCTACTAACCGTAAGGGTGTAAACCATGGAAATCATGCTTGATACTTTAAGCTTCTACTAACTCACCCTACATCTCCATAGTGAGTCAAGTATCCAAGCAATGAAGGTTTGAGAGGGAAAAAGGAAAGAATCACAAATCACAAATAAATGCCAAGGCAAGGATGCCAAGAACAAGCATATAGTCAATTAATGATCAAAAGAATGATCAATAGGACGTGTGGAAGAACGAAAGCGTACCTTGTCCACAAATTGCCTTCCGAGCTTTCAAGGAACCAATGTAAATCCCAACTATGACTAATAGTGACTACTAAGTCTTCAAAGACTAGTATCACTCCTACCCATCTTGAAAGATCATTCAATGATGTTGGAAATCAAAGAAGATGAGTCTTCTACAAGTGTAAGTAACTCGATCCACAATCAATAGAATGATTTATCTTGATGAGTACCTACACATAACAAGATGCAAACTAGTAGATACATTTAAAGAGTAAATCTAAAATGAATTAATACTACTAATCTAAATGAGATGCAATATTAACAGTTTAAAAGGCTTATTTTCAACAAAAAATAGTTTTGACCAAAGAAAAACTTTAGTACAACTTAACCTTCTAATTTGAGGAGACAATGGATCGATCCATGTTTTAAAGTAAAATAAACCTCAAAGATCTTGTGTCACCATCGCTCTGATACCAATTATAGAAACTATAGGAGGGGGGGGGGGGGGGGGGGTTGAATAGTTTCTCATCGGTTTATCTCCTAATTAAAATTCCTTTCAATTAGGTGAGTGCACAAAACTATCTTTTACTTGAAAGCTAGTTGCATAATGACTAGGTTCAATTCTAATGCATTAACAATGTGTAGTAAGTATAATGATAATGAAAGTAAGTAATGAGTAAGGAAAGAAACAACCTAGTAGGAAGACACCAAGATTTATAGTGGTTCGGCAACGAGGCTCTATCCTCGTTCCTCCTCCACTCCTCGAGTACACCTTACTCAAGATTTCCTATATATCCACAAGCTCCCTTCTTGGCGGAGAAAACCTTACAACGTCGCTTACATTATTTTCTGACACTAAGCTAAATGTCAAGACCTAATCTTAGCTAGGACCAATCTACACAACGTCGCCCACTTCACCATTTTATGACACAAGGCTAGATGTCGAGTTCTAATCCAAAGCTAGAACCAATCTTCATAACGTTGCCTACTTCACCATTTTCTGACACAAGGCTAGATGTCGAGTTCTAATCCAAAGCTAGAACCAATCTTCACGACTCTTCACTTTGAAGCTAAGTGAGCACTTCACACAACACAACTACATATCACTTTATAGTTTAGTGAGAACTCACAAGACACAACCACATCACTTTATAGTTTAGTGAGAACTAACACAACTAATTACAACTCAACTAAACATATCCAAGTACACACATGTATCTTGGATCTACACAACACAAATCGAAGCTCACACATGTGCAATGGATTTACACAACTCTAATCCAAGTATTCACATATAGCTTGGATGAACACAACTAGTCCAAGTATTCACAAATAAATTAGATCTACACAAGACACAAATAAATAAATGATGAACATGACTAGATCTTTAGGAGAAGGTGATCTTCATCAATGCTTCATCTTTAATCACATCACAAGTATGTGAGTGATCTTCTCTTTTGGACAAGGTAAAGAAGGAGATCAAGAAGATAATCATGAGTAAACATACATAACACATTAAGTGATCATTTACAAATGACTAGGATTAGATAGGAGAAAGAAGGCTGAAACAGATGTCCAAAAAGGGTTGATGAGAATGCATATTTGACCCACTATTTATAGAAGACAAATGCCAACGGCTATCTGAGGGCGGTTCCTTATCTACCCAGGCGGTTCCTAATCGATAGGGAACCACGTAGGCCCTTAAGGAACCGCGGGTACTAGACTCCGCTCCTTTTTGTCTTTTAGTAAATTTGAAATATCTGAGGTTGTTTAAACCTTCAAAGGATATTCTTATGGCATTTGGAATATGCCATATTAAAATTTACATTTTCATTTTAATAAAACATTTTCTAAAAAATAAAGTTTATTAAAAATCTTTTGTTACATTTGACAAAAGTGAGTTTTAAGGCTAATCAATTTTATGATCTCTAACCATGATTAAGATAGGTTAGTGTAATGATTATTACCTTGATGATAGAGTTTGTTAGATAATTCATTTTATGATTGTGTTTGACAATAAATGTCTTTGTAATTTGTCGTGATCAAAACTAAGAAAGATTAATTAATACTAACAATGTTTATAGGTATTATTTTGCATTAACAATATTTATTTATTTAATTTAGACTATAGTATTAATTAATTATTAAGACATGGAATATAATTAATTAATAAACATGACTTAGGTTATAATTAATGAAATATTAATACATGTTTAACCTAAGTATTTTATACACTTTAATTTAATTAAATCATGCTTATATTTAATTAAATCATATAACCTATAGTTTATTTAATTAACATGATTTTGTTAATAAACTATACTAATAATCACATGACTTATGATATTTAACCAGTAAACTTAAGCTTATATTATTACCTTAATAATACAGCTTATTTCTAAATATGGAAACTTTCTAATTCAGAAAACTTACTATTTTCGGAAACTTTCTATTTATAGAACTAATCTATTTTAAGAAGTTAATCTATTTTTAAAAACATTCTTTTTTTGGAAACTTTCTATTTTTGGAAACTTTCTATTTTTGGAAACTTTCTATTTTTGGAAACTTTCTATTTTGGAAACATTATATTTTAGGAAACCTACTATTTTTAAGAAGTTACTTATTATTACACAACAAGTATAATAATACAAGAAATATAAGTAATACTTAATCAGAATACGTAGAATACATGATAAACACAACATAACATTAAACTCAGTAAAACAAGACAAGAACATATAAAACAAGCTAAGACATGATGTAATCAGTTACGTACTCAGTAAACAAAATACTTATACATGTACCCTATTTATGTAGCATTAGTGAGATCGGAGTAGGACTTCCATTCGTTCGTCTTTTTCGTTCACTGGACATAAGGTACGGATTTCTCGTCCCTTCAGTATAGACATTCTTGACTTATTAGGATTCCTCGTTTGCAGCCAACAGTACTTATGTTTGTGTGTGATGAGCTTATACTTGGGGTACTGATGTTTGTTTCCGGTATTTACTTTCTTGGTCATTTAATGTTTCTAAGACATTTACCTTGTATGCTTTGATGACACGCCATAATCACGCGTGACATTCCATTTACCAAAATGGGGTGTTACAGGATGCCTCTAATTAAATTATTCTAGGTAGGAGGGATCAACTCCTTGTGAACGATGTAAGGCACACACCACATTAACCATTAAAATCCTTTAAAAAACATATAACTAGGATGCACCATACGCTCCAATGATAATATAAATATATGGCCAAACCTGTAAAGGGACAAAGCGAGCAATCACTTCACCGTGGGGAAGTCATAACACTGGTACCTCTAGTGTTATGGTTATGGAACCTCCATAACTAGATGACACGGCATGCATGTATATGGCTTAGGAATTTAAAACTAAACATAATCAATCAAAACATATAAAACAAATACTTGGGGAAAACAGTTGGCTGCAAATGGGGAATCCTAATAAGGAAGTGAATTTCCACACTGAAGGACGGAATATCCGTACCTTATGTCCAGCGAACGAGGAAAGATGAAAGTATTAAAGTCCTACTTCGACCTCACTAATGCTACATAAAATAAGGGACATGTATGAGTTGTATGATTACTGATTGTGTTACTGGTTCTTGTATGTTCTTAACTTGTTTTATATGTTCTTGTCTTATTTTATTGTTTTAAATGATACATTGTATGATTCATGTATTACGTGTCTTTTGATTATGTATATCTTGTATTCTTGTAATATTATACTTGTATTGTAATAATGAGTAATTTTCTAAAAATTGGAGGTTTCCCAAAAATATAAAGTTTCCAAAAAATAGATCAGTTTCTAAAAATAGTAAGTTTCCTGAAATAGAAAGTTTCCATAAATAGAAATAAGCTGGATTAATAAGCTAAAAGTATACGATAGTGTTTATTAATCATATACTATAAGTCATGATGATGATTAGTAAAGTTTATTAAATTTAAATACATAAGTTAAAATGATTATTAATTAATAATAATAGTCCATGGTTTATTAATTAATAAGGTATCATGGTTTAATAATAAACTTTACCTTATATGATTTTTATTAAATTAAGTCATGTAACATACTTAGGATATAATCATGTATTATTAATTTAATAATAAACCTAAGTCTTAGTTTAATTTAATTAAGCACAAATAAAATACTTAGGTTATACATGTTTTATTTCTTTAAATAAAAATAACCTAAGTTAAATTGTTAATTTAATTATACATGTATTTAAATAAATTAAATTAACTACATGAGCATATAAGTTTTAATAATTCTCGGACCAGAATCCCATGATCATAAACCAATCAGGTACCACAACCCAAAGGCCATGGCCACGATGTCGTGTGACGTTCAAGCCAAAAACCACACACTGAGAGCCTAATCTCTCGTTTGGTGTTGTCTGAGACAAACAAACACACCTCGGCTTGTGTCGGGGTTCCCTTTTTTCAGAGAACACCACTAAGAACCCCCCCCCCCATGGGGTCTCGGTCCCCATGCTGTCCGAGCCAGAACCACACCAAGCCCCTTAGGGTATCTCGGTTGGTGAACCAAGACGGCGCCGAGAGTCGTGCGACTCTTGGTTGTGTGCCGATCCAAAACCAAACACCAATACACCCTTAATCTTGATTCAGTATATCCCATAACATGTTTTTATTAATTGTTTTAAGATCAAACCCATGTGTTCATAAATTAAATAAAAGAATTAAAAAGATGAAGGTTTTTGAATATACCGAATACGTGATTGAAAAGAACTAGAACACGAACACGTATGTGTATGAATTCAAGATCAAAAATCGAACGAATCGTCCTTGTTGGTTTGTTGAATTCTGCGGCCTAGAGACACCAAAGGGGGTAGGATTTTATTTTTTTTGTAAAATAATGTATTATGTTTTCCTGTGTTTTGGTTTTCCATTAGTTAAATCAAAATGGGATTGGGCCCCTCCTTCTTTGGTTGTCGCTGACACAAGGCCCAACACGGGTCAAACCGGGCTTTGTTCGTGTTTAATATTATTCAAGTTTATTTGTATGTTTAATGTTCGTGTTAGTTCGTGTTTAAGTATTCGTTTTATAATTAATATCTATAATAATTATTTATTGTTTTTAATAACATACCTAATCTCTCTTAAGTTTACGTGATCTACTGTTATGGTATCTATATGCGGGTTTTACATTATTATTTTAAAATGCCTGAGCTATATACATGCATGACCATGTCACCTAGTTACGGAGGTACCGTAACCATAACACTTGAGGCACCGGTGTTATGTGTGACAATCTAACAATTTCAGGTAGTGAATTATTTTATCGTATAATATTTTGAAACTTATTTTTGTGTTGGTTGATGAACTCACAATTTACGGATTTAAATTTGGGCTTACGTGCATAATTTAGCGTCCTTTACGATTAAATCAGAAACCTTAGGATTACGTATTTACGTTTTTGAACTACGTTTTTGATGAGACAATTTTTATTGGATTCGTTTTGTGTCGTTGATTCATAATTTATAAAAACGTTTTTCGTGAAACGATCCGAGGGCACGCAAATCGAGGAAACTAGAATCGAGGAATACCCGTAAATTAGCGGGATGGGACAAAATAATTTATCCCACCCCACTATAACATGGGACGGCCAAACATGACACCACATCAAAGATGTGGCATCATGTAAACTAGTAGCTTACAAGTGTAAGCTTAGCTTAACACTTAAGCTAGTTTTTACCCACCAAACTAACAAAAACAACTAGCTTCTCACATACCACCATTTCTCTCATGCAAAAACAACTCAAACTCTCTCAACTCCATCTCCTTTTGTCGTCCGACTTCAAGAACAAACACCCCTTTTAATCTTTTCTAGCCACAAAATACTTGTTATCTAGCTATATTATGGAGTTACCTTGAAGCCTTGATTACATGGTGGCCATTTTAACAACAAAGGAGGTGAATTTCTTGTGTCATAGGGCTGATTTCTCAACTTACTTTCTTGGTGTTTGATGATCTTGGGGATACATTTGGTGTTCATCAAGTTCTTGTCTTCCAAAAACAAGATATACTCTTGGTTGGTAAAGAAGATCATCCTCTCCATTTTCTCTTGTTACTTTTGTAAAGAACAAATGTATTTTCTTTCTTTTTGTATATGTATATGATGAATATATGATGATAAAAATGTTGTGTGGGGATCAAGTGTTGATAAATATGATTAAAAAGATTAATAACCATAAGAAACAAGGCTAAGATCATGCTTAATTTGTTGGCTGTATAAAAATAGTATGTAACCAAAAATTGAACTGATAAATTTGCATGGTATAATCCATTTACAGTAAGTACAAGATGTCATACACATGTTAGAGTTGGCCATGTAATGGAATCATTAAAATGAGTGAGATATGATCAAAACAAGATGAGTGTGCTAATCTGAATAAGCTGTTTTGTAGGGATTGTTAAGGATAGTTAAACTTAAAATGAGCAGTAGCTATATCTAAGTTAATTGTAGCACATAATATGAAGTTCATGCCACCCAAAAATGAGCTTCTAATTCATTGTATAACTCTAGATATGATAAAAATGGTGAAGATGAAAATAAAAATCAGATTTTGAAGAATTAATGTTTAATACTATTATATAAACACTCAAATTATATAATATAAAATGTGAAAATTAAAACCCACTAATTTATGAATTTCATTTATATAAATATGTATAAGGTTTAATAAATGGACAATTTATAAAAATGATAGTTGAATAAGATTTATAAGTTATAAAAACTATAAACTTGATTTTTACTACTTTTTCGGCTATTACCGTAAAATTAACGTTTTTCGTCAATTAAAACTTAGAAGATCAAAACCTTCTAATGTAAAGTTTTTAATAGTCATATACTGATATATAAGTATCTAATACAAGTAAAAACCGATAAAACCCGAACTATAGGACATACGGACATTAACGAGCTAAGTAAGCATATTGGACTAATAATTGGACTAAATAAGTTAAACACTTATAAAAAGTACTTATTGGGCTTAACTCATTTGGGCCCAACATGTAAAGTGTAAATAATGATAATATAAGTATAAAATGAAATAATACAAGTTAAAGAACTTATAATAAGCTTATTGGACTTAAAATAGGTAAATAGGTAAAACTAGTAAACTAGTAAAAAGTTACCAATACATGAACGCTAAAATGAGTAAACAAGGATATATAAACCCACTTGATCATCATCATATGTACAAAATCATCATATGTATATTGTTATTTTGATAAAAGTCATTGGACAAAAGTCTAAGACCGATTATTATTTATATAGGTTTCCGTGACCGAAGCACGCCCGTAGCCGATAATCCGCCTTTCATTATCAACGTGAGTTCATAGCCTCGCACTCTTTTAAATGTTTTTATGAAATGTTTTATAAACCCGCGAGGGAGATAACATGTTAGTTTTGATAAAATATAACACCATTTGTCCCGATTATTTGTTTATTGATTTGGACCCGAATGATTGTCTGACCCGATGAATGAATATATGACCCGATAAGTGAAATGAAATGGATTATTAAAGTTAGGTTATGTCACTAAAAGTCCCATTAGCATGAATTGTGAACTACCGGGATTTGGTAGACGCTTATGCATATAATAGTAATATTTAGGGACGATCACCCCAGTTCGCGCCTTGACGGTTGATCCCCGTCGTACCACATTGATTGGTAAGCGAATTTATGTATGAGAAGATTTACATAGCGTGATTTTTGTGACAACACGCTAACTTAGATGGGGAAATTGTTTGTCGGGTTCGCGGCCCGTTGTTTTGATAGTAAGGTAACAATGTCATGCGGCTAATAATAATCCATAATGTATATACAATACAATAACGATGCTAATAACGATAATAATATTACCTATAATGGTAATATTGAGGCTACGGTCTCATGGACGGTTTAAGATGTATGCATGATTTATATATTGCCTGACTAGCAATACGAGGACTTACTTCTGATATTATACTTGTGTTCTGATTTTAACGATTGTTTTATATAACGGTTTTTATTAAACTCTATGAATTCACTCGGCATTCGCTGATATGATTTTTGCATGTTTTTATCTCAGGTGCTTGAAGGTAATCCGGATGGAGATCGACTCTGATGGCCCACATAATATTAAAAATGTTCATTCGATCTATGTATTGTAAACTTAATGACCTGTATAATTTGGGACCTGTTGTACACTTTAAAACTTTTTATCGAATGAATGTATGTTAAACCTTGTACAACCATTTTTATGTGTTGTCTATGTAAACTTAATGACCTGTATAACTTGGTACCAGAGCTCTCGTTATAGAGAACAAAAGATTTTAAAAACGAAGGTTTTGAACAAAAATTTTCAAAATCTTTTAACTATGAACATTTGAGAAAATATTTGAAAAATCTTTTGACTATAACGGTGCCAGAGATCTCCGACGTTACCAACAAGCCCTATTCAGAAGATATATATTTTGATATATATTAGTTAATATATATATATATATATATATATATATATATATATATCGTGGTTTCAGTATGTAATTGCTTAAATAGTATGTTATCCTAATACGACATATATATATAAATGCAGATTGTCATGGCTGACCCTAATATTCCTGTAGAGAACCATGCTATTCCCGAACCTAATGTAGATGATGAACCTTATTTAGACTTTGTAGATTATGATATGGATGATGATGAGGAGGAACCATTTGAGGATCCCGAGCCCGAGATAGGACTAGGAGATCAGATTTCCCCTCAGGTTGATATGGTAGAGAATGAGATTGATAATTTTTGATATTGAGAATGATGATGAGATTGGGTTAGATAATTTAGATGATGAGATTGACGATGAGGATGTCGAGGAGGATATACGTATAGACGATGAGGTTGATGATGATGAGGAAACTGAGCTTATTTATCCTTATGATGTTCCAGAGGGCGAGCCTTTGCCCCCACCAGTTTATTTGTCTGATTCTAAGGTTGAGCTACCTAGGGATGAAATGTCTGAATCGTCTGAATTTTATTCTGAATCAGAGGAGGATGAGGATGATAATGCACCTGACGGTACTGATGGTATTGCTACTCGTAGACGTGTGATAGGAGAGTCGTCTAATACTCGAGAGGCTACTCATATTGATGGTCTTGTACCATGGGCCTTGAGACGTGATTTAGATGCTTCCCGTGTTAAGAGTAGTATGATAGAGATTGGATTAGGTGTTGTTCAGACTCAAGTTGCTTATTTTGAGTCGAAGACTAAGGTTGGTGAGAAAGAGCAGGAATTGCTTAGTTTGGATTTGACTGATGTAGAGCGTGGTTTGAATGAGGCTTTTAGGAGGTTATCTGTGTTAGAAAGTGCTGAGTTTGCTGCTATGTAGAAAAAGGTAAATTCTATGGAGATTCAGTTGAATGTAGCTTGTGCGATGCGTGAGAAAGCTGAGAAGGAGTTGAATATATCTGTGGGTTGTAATAGTAGATTTTATGCTAACATGGTTGAAAGAGGAGTGATCCGTAAGCGCCCAGCTGAAGATGTGTCTAGTGATCGTCCGACAAAGATACAGAAGACGATGGATGATGGACCATCTGGCGGTTCTCAGTAGACCAGTCTGTATTTAGTAGTGACCTTTGTATCTTTTGTACTTTTGTAGCTTTGACTGAACCGACTTGTTAGTAGTAGACTTGGCACGAATTTTGAGTATATATATAGTGCTAGAACTTTGATATGGGATGTAACTAAGACAATGCTTTTGTTTCAAATCAAATGAAATATGTATCTTGTCTTGAATTCCATATTGTGCCTTATTTGTATCTTGATTATGAATTCAATCCATATTATATGAATCCCTTGTTGGGTGAATGCTTAATACTTTGAAATTATGAAATTATAGAACTATGCCGCCCAAGAAGCTGTGACTGAGGATGATGTACGTAGGATTATTACGGAGCAAGTTAACGCATCTATGACTGAATTTATGGCAAATGCTAGAAATGAAGCTGGCGGTAGTGGAGCTGGCGGTAGTGGAGCTGGCGGTAGTGGAGCTGGCGGTAGTGGAGCTGGCGGTAGTGGGATTGGCGGTACTAATGTGAATGTGAATGCTAATAATGTGAATGCTAATGCTGGAGGAAATGTAGGAGGACTTGGAATTAATGCACTTGAACTTGGTGGTTGTACTTATGTGACGTTCATGAAGTGTGAACCTCTACCTTTTAATGAAACTGAAGGTGCTGTAGGATTAAGCTAGTGGATTGAGAAGATTGAGTCGGTGTTTCGGATTAGTAAGTGTAAGGAGGAAAATAAGGTGACTTTTGCTATGGCTACTCTTAAAGGTCGTGCGTTGACTTGGTGGAACGGGAGAATTGCTTTCATGGGTATTGGTGCTGCTAATGCTACTCCTTGGGCTGAAATTAAGAAGTGGATGACTTGGGAGTTTTGTCCCCGTAGTGTGATCATTAGGTTAGAACAAGAGTTGATTCATTTGAGAATGAAAGGTGTGGACATTGATAGTTACACAAACCAATTCCATGAGTTGGCCTTGCTATGTCCTCGATTGGTGGAACCCGAAGAGATCCGAATTGAGCAATATATTAAAGGGTTGACCAGGAATATCCGGGGGGACGTGACATCATCTAAACCACTGACCATTGATGATGCTGTTCGAATGGCTTACCAACTCATTGGACAGATAATTTAGGATAGGGAAGATGAAGCCCGTGTTGGTGAGAAAAGAAAGGGAGACGATGATCGTGTAGATAGAGGTGATAATAGGAAGAATTTCAATCGCCGTCAGAACCAGAGAAAAGGGAATGCAAATGCTCTTACCAACAACACACCGCGCAACGATGATAGATGTCCTAAGTGTGGCAAAAAGAGGCATGCTGGCGACTGCTGGAAGTGCCGAAATTGCGGAAAGCTTGGACACAAGGTTGAAAGGTGTAAGAAGGGAACCATTTGCTTCAACTGCAATGAAGAAGGTCATAGGAAATCGGAATGCCCCAAGTTGAAAGCGATTGTACCTGGAAGAAACCCCCAGGGTGGTGTCTATCAACTTGGATCAATTGAGGTGAAGAAAGAGGATTCAAATGTCGTTACCGGTACGTTTTTACTCAACAATCACTATGCTGTTGCTTTATTTGATTTGGGTGCTGATAGGAGCTTTGTATCCACTAAATTTAGTGCGCTTATTGACAATGAACCTGTTGAGATAAATACCAGTTACGAGGTGGAATTGGTTGATGGTAAATTAGTGAAAACTAATAAGCTATTATAAGGATTCTCTCTAAATCTCTTGAACTATTCCTTTCCGATTGATTTGATGTTGATAGAATTAGGTAGTTTTGATATTATTATTGGTATGGATTGGTTGTCGTTGAATAATGCTACTATTTTATGTGGAGAGAAGAATGTTATGATTCCTCTTAGGAATAGGACGTTAGTAATTGATGGTAATCGAGGTGAATCCCGTTTGAAAATCGTTTCATGTATTAAAGTCCAAAAGTACATCAAGAACGGTTGTGAGTTATTCTTAGCTCAAGTGACCGGGAATGAGTCTAGGGAGAAACGATTGGAAGATGTACCTATTATTTGTGAAATTCCTGAGGTATTTCCTAAAGATTTACCCAGACTTCCACCGATAAGGCAAGTAGAGTTTCGAATCGATTTAATTCCTGGTGCTGCACCGGTGGCACGTGTGTGACAATCCGTCAATTTATGGTTGATATTTTATTCTCAATATTTATTTGAAAACATTATTTTAATGTTACAATATGAACTCACTTATTTTTGGGAAGAAATTTGGATTTACGTCTTGGAGTAGCATCGACTACGTCTAAACCGGAGGATTCAACGTTACGTGCTTACGTTTACATACACCGTCTTTGGTGACAGTCCGACATTTCAGAAAATAAATTTATTCGTGAATATTATTTTGGAGTTTTAAAATATGTGTTAGTTCATAAACTCACAAATTTACGAGAAGAGATTAAGGACTTACGATTTTATTTTAACGTCCTTTACGACTAAACTGGAAACCCTAGGATTACGTATTTACGTTTTCGAACTCCGTTTTTGATGAGACAATTTTTATTGGATTCGTTTTGTGACGTTGATTCATAATTTATAAAAACGTATTTCGTAAAACGACCCGAGGGAACGCAAATAGAGGAAACTAGAATCGAGGGATACCCGTAAATTAGTGTGATGAGAAAAGATAAATCTTGCCCCACCCCACTCAATATGGACGGCCAACACATCACAACTCAACACTTGATGTGTGAAGTTGTAACCAAGAAATAAACACTTGTCACACAAGCTTAATGTTTAAGCTACTTCTACTTCCACTACAACAAAACTAACAACTAGTTTTCATCCTTTCATTTGTGACATGCAAAAACCACTCAACTCTCTCCCTACACTCTCTCTTTGTCGTCCCATATTCATCATCCAACACCACCATTGATCAAAATCAACCACAAAATCCTATGTTATTTCTACCTATGTTGAAGCCCTCTTAAAGCTCTCTTGAATGGTGGTGATTATAACATCCAAGGAGGAGTATACATGGTGTCTTGGGGCTGATTTTACACAAGGAGTATATGAAGAATGGTGGTCTTGAAGATGGTCATGGTTATTCACAAGCTTCTCCATCAAAAACCATGTCCAAACCATAACCTACATCAACTTGGTGGTATAAAGATTGTCCTCCTCATCTTCTTGTTATTTTGATTATGTAAAAAAGTATTTTATTTCCTATTGTATATGTATATGATGATTATATGATGATAAAAATGTTATGTGGGGATTTGGTGTTGATAAACATGATTAAAAAGGTGAAAAACCATAAGAAACAAGGTTAAAATCTTGGTTAAATTTGTTGGCTGTATAAAACAGTAAATAAACAGGTCATGGACTGATAAAATGATGAAGTAGAATGGATTTACAGTAAGCTATGGGTCTTGTACACATGTGAGAGTTGGCCATGCAATGGAATCATTGTAATGAGTGAGATATGATCAAAACAAGTTTAAGGTATAAATCTGAGGTTACTGTTTTGGACGATTTTTAGAAAATACTTAGAAGATGATTCAACAGTAGCTATAGAAGAGTTAAATGTAGCACATATCATGTAGTTTATGTGATAAACATTTGAGCTTCTATCTCCATATAGAACTCAAGATATGGCAGTTTTGGTGAAAGTGAAGTTAAAAATCAGATTTTTGGAAATAATGTTTATTACTATTTTATAAGCACTCAAAATTTAATAGTATAAAATGTAAAATAAAAACCCACTAACTTATGGATTTTATTTATATAAGTATGTAAAAGGTTAAATAAGTGGACATTTTATAAAAATGGTAACTTGTTAAGTTTTATAAGTTATAAAACTATAAACTTGATTTTTACGACTTTTTCGGCTATCGCCGTAAAATTAACGTTTTTCGCCAAATAAAACTTAGACGACCAAACCCGTCTAATGTAAAGTTTATAAAAGTCATATACTGATGTATAGGTAACTAATACAAGCAAAAACCGATAAAACCCGAACTATAAGAAATACGGACATTAACGAGCTAAGTAAACATGTTGGACTAATACTTGGGCTAATAATTGGACTAAATAAGATAAACACCCATAAAAAGAACTTATTGGGCTTAACCCATTTGGGCCCAACTTAAAAGTGTATGTACTGATAATATAAGTACAAAATGGATTAAAATAAGTTAAATAACTTATAATAAGCTTATTGGACTTAAGACACGTAAATGGGAAAAACTAGTAAACTAGTATAAAAGCTATCGACATATAACACTAAAATGAGTAAACGAGAATATGTAAATCCACTTGATCATCATATATATATATATATAATCATCATATGTATACATAATTGATATTTTTATAAAGTCATTGGACAAACGTCTAAGACCGATTATTATTTGTCTAGGTTTCCGTGATTGAAGCACATACCGTACATCCAAATCGCCGATAATCGTCTTCCCACATCAACGTGAGTTCATAGCCTCACACTCTTTTAAATGTTTTTATAAATGTTTTATAAACCCGCGAGGGAGATAACATGTTAGTTTTTATAAAATAGGACACCATTTGTCCCGATTGCTTGTTTATTGATTTGGACCCGAATGATTGAATGACCCGATTGTATGACCCGATAAATGATTAAAGGACCCGCTAGATGAAATTAAATGGATTATTAAAGTTATGTTATGTCACTAAAATTCCCATTAGCATGAATTGTGAACTACCGGGATTTGGTAGACGCTTATGCATTTAATAGTACTATTTGGGGACGATCACCCCAGTTCGCGCCTTGACGGTTGATCCCCGTCGTGCCACATTGATTGGTAAGCGAATTAATGTATGAGAAGATTTCCATAGCGTGACCTTTGTGACAACACGCTACTTTAGATGGGCAAAAATTGGTATCGGGTTAGCTACCCGTTGTTGGTTTAGTAAGGTAACAATGTCATGCGGCTTATAATAATCCGAATTAACGAAATACTAATAGACGCTCCGAATTACGATGTATTGACTGACTAGCAATACAGGGTCATACTACTGATATTATGATTGTATTTTGGTTTTCATAACCATATTCATATAACGGTTTTTATTTGATTTTATACAACGTCATAAGACGTATTGTATGATGATTTTACGACATTGGCTCGTATAATGATTTTTACGGCAAATGCCTATATTATGATTTTCGATAAGGATTTGTATAAAACGATTTTGGCTATTTTATGGCCTATTAAAATGATTTGTATAAAATGATTTTCAGTAATAATTTTATACTGATATTATATTGATGGATTTTATTAAACTCTATGAATTCACTCGGCATTATCGCTGACCTTTTCTTTTAACATGTTTTATCTCATGTACTTGAAGGTAATTCTCGGGAAGACAACAAGAATTCATGGCCCGCACTTAAACAATAATTTCCATTCAAAATGTTTTGTAAAACCTGTATGAAATATAATGACTTGGGACCGATGTAACTTTGATGTTTATGAATGGAAATGATTTATTATTAAACGATGCGATTTTTATGCGTTGTCTATGATGTGAGTAATGTGCTATCCCGTAACACCAACGAGTCTTCCGCTGTATTGAGTTGTATAAATTTGGGGGTGTTACAGTTTGGTACCAGAGCTCTCGTTATAGAGAACGAAAGATTTTTAAAACTAAGGTTTTGATTAAAACATTTCAAAATCTTTTAACTAAAAACGTTTTTCTAAAAATGTCTAAAAATCTTTTGACTATAACGGTGCCGAAGAATTCCCGAGTTACCGACAAGGCCAAGACTGAGAAGTGTTATTTTAATATATATATAACTTGGATTATATATATATATATATGATGTAATTTTATTACATGATTGTTTGATGATTATTTTGATATTGATACGAGGTATTTATACGACGTAGATTGTCACAATATACCCTAAATCCCCTAGAAAATTAATCGAAGCTATTCTCGTAGGAATTCTAGCTATCCTAGATCTAAACCAAGTTGTGGATATTTATGATCCCAACAAATGGTTGATATTCGTAGAAATATAGATATTAGTTGATTGTGATATTGAAAAAGAATTGGCAAGATTAAATCTGATATCGATGTCATGACGATCTTTCCTTATAGAGTGAAGTTTGACAAAACGTTACCACCTAGGAAGATGTCATCTGAGTCGTGTCATCCAATTCTTAAATTGAAATCGAAAGGGTGAATGTTGCACTTGAGGATGTTATTGGAACCATTACCCAAAAGCCTCATGCCACTAATACCTTTCCGAGAAGTCTAGTTGAATGATCAAGTCATTTCATATTAATGACTCATTTGATAATTGTTGTTGTAAGAGCTAATAGGATTGGAAATTAAGTGTTGATTCATATTGAGATTGTATTGCCTTTATAAGGCCGAAGAATAAGGTTGAAGTATTGGATAATGAGATAGGATATTGAATTGAGTATAAAGTTGATTGAAAACTTGAATAATGTAAAATTTAACCCGTATGGAATATAAGATTGTTAAGAGGAAGTCGTTAAGTTTTGTGATTGAATTATAAGAATTTAATTGATTGTTGATTCGTGTTAAGGGTTGTTCCTAGGCCATTGTCCACTAATGAGGATGCCCAGTGTCCAACAAATAAATTGAAGAAATCTTCTTCTGAATTGGGACCGATGGATCTTCCGGGACAGGTGGGACACCTAATGACTCTTGTAGATTAGTATTCATTGTGGTATCTTTTAAAAATCCCTAACTTAACTGAGATATCAGTTGGTAGGATGAGTTCTGAGAATTGTATGACATAGTGACACGTAATGTGTTACGGTACAATTTTGACTTGTTTGTGATTAATGAAAATATTACCTTTAATTGCTAAACTCTACATGTATCGATGTTATCTATCTTTTCTTGCTTGTCTCTAATGCTCGCATTAGTGATGCAACCATTGAACGAGTACTCATCTCGATTTAAGTTACGTTGTAGATTATTCTTTTTGAGGGCCATCGAGATCATGAACCTCATGATTATTTGGCTAAGCTCATTTCCTATCATATTGTAGTTAGTTCTTGGTGAACAACTCTTCATCACTCTTTTGCAGATCACTCATTCTTTTTATAAGATGAAACAGTATGCCTTGAGAAAAATTGAATTTTCATCACAATAAGGATTATTCAAAGTGAGATTTATAAGTGACTGATATCAAAATAAAATTGTTTATGAGACGCTTTGGAAACTTAATTATTTCCATAAAAAAGAAAACCTTTGTAAATATATTTTTGATTTTTATTTAAGAATTAAGCATGAAAATGTTTTTACTATAAACATGGATAATAAAATTTTGACGAACTGAGTATTGCATCGTTAATCTTGAAATTGTATATAGTTGCGCGCCTACATACAATTTGGAATGGACTATGCAAGACTGATTAGTAGTCACCATAAAACTGATTAGTAAACACTACATTTTCTTTGAAGATTGTGAAAAGATTTAATTTTTATGAGATCTGCAAGAAGTGAAAAATAAGGACATAGTGTTAGGGACACCTACATATGTGCCTGTAGCATCTATTCTTCTGAGTCGAATTTACTCATCCGTGGAAATTGTCTTATTTGACAATTGACAATTCTTTCTTGTCCAATTCTCCCGTAGCGAGATTCTTAGGAAAAGTATATGATTACTGAGTGTTGATACCCGACTGGATGTATCGACGTTCTTATCATTTCTTATGATTTGATTTCATTTGAATGACCTGGGTAACGATCCGAGGAGCTTTCGAATGCGTACTCAAATTATGAAAACATGGGATATATTCATATTCGTTAAATGTTTTCGTCTGTATCTGATTTGAAATTCTCTCACATAGATTATGCGTTAACCTTACTCTTTTAAGGTTAGTTACGTCTCCAGATATCCTTGAATTTGTGAAGGATTATGAGTTATTATTAGACTTTTGAGAAGTTCACATCTTATCGACGGTAATAAAACTGAAAAGTTGGTAATGCTAGTAGAATGGATTGATTGATTATGATATGACGACATTGTCTTAATTGATGGGAACCCGAATAGAATTCCTCTAAATGATAAGATGTTGATTATCAAAAGAGATCTAAATAATCCTTGATGGATGACCATATCCTGTATTAAGACTTTAAAGTATACCGTGAATGGTTGTGAACTAGTTATAGATATTTTAATCTAGAAGAACTTAAACTAAATTTATTAAAAGGTGTTTATGTTATCTAAAACTTTGGGAGGTATTTGTTAATGAATTACCTAGACTTTCGCCATTAAGGCAAGTTGAAATTGGTATTGATTATATTCCCGGTGCTGCACTTGTGGCTTGTGCACTGTACGTCAGCACCATCTGAATTTAAGGAACTACCGTACAACTGAGAGGGTTGTCGGAGAATGATTTTATTCTACCAAGCCTGTCATCCTGAAGAGCTATGGTGTTATCATTCCTTATATTTATAGATTACTGTGAACTGAGTAAACTGACAATCGAAAACGATGTCCATAACTGGAAATGGAAGATTTGTTCGATCATTTACGAGGTTCTAGTGTATGTTTTAAAGATTTGATCCACGGCATGGTTATTTTCAACTTCGCGTCCGCGAAGGAGATTATCTATTCCAATCACTACATCCAGTACTTGTAATAAACATTATGAGTTTCACGTGATGTCGTTTGGATTGACCGATGCACATGTACTATTCATAAATATGATGAATCACGTGTGTAGGCTGTAATTTGATAAATTCATGCTCGTGATCATTAAGGACTATATGTTTGTTTATCAGAATAAGAATGAGTTAATAATTAATTATAGATTTCCCTGAATTGGCCGGACAGTGAAAACCTGAACCTTGAATAATTAACACGTGATTAAAGACTTGAATATTTACATGATTTAACCGTGTAATTAATAGATAATGGAAGCTATATTGACTTTTCAAAAATTAGAACCATTAACGCTTAGGGATTAAAAACTTAATCCTTTACATAAAATGACCGTTGGATTAATAATGATAAGATGTATGCATATAGACTCTTCAAAAAATAAGAGCCCCTTTTAAGACTTTGGGTTTTACTAAAAAGAAAGTGCGAATATATTTGGACAAATGTTTTAACAAAGGATTTTAAGGGATTACTCCCTTATACAGAAACCATTTAACTAAACTTCTGTTTAGGGGTAAATGTTTGTGTATACCTCAAGATAACTTAAGAAGGATTGAGAAAATCATTTAAACCATGACTTGAAATTTGAAACGATACATTTTGCTTTTCAACTAAGAAAATTTTGACCAAAATATAAACAAAGGTTTCTCGAACATTTTCGGATCTTAATAATTATTTTAATTATTTTCGATAAATCAACAAAAATCTTGTTAATTAAATTAAAATTTATTTTGAAAATTTTATATAATTGGTCGAACTAAGAAATTTAAAATCTTTACGTTTACATTTCATAAAAAAAATTGAATATTTAATATTTAATTGGTTATAATAATTATCGACGCCTTAGACGCCGGGTTGAGAAGGACTGATAAAAATGATAGTTGAGACGAAACTGAAACATAAAGAATATGAAGAAAGAATTTTGAATAAATAAAGTTATGATATTTATTTCATCAGGAGAAAGTAAACGTAATTACTGATGCATAATATAGAAAGAATATCTGAGTGAATTGTGAACATGATAATTACATCATCATGAGAAGTCAATATAGATACTGACATATTATATAAAAAGGATAAAGAACCAATTAGGATATATTTCTTAATAATGAACGTGCAAAAAAAGTGCCGAACAATACAAAAATAAACAATGTTTGTAAAAAGGATAATATGAATAGTGAAAGGTTTCACGGCTAATGTGAACCATTAAAATTGAGAAGCCGATAGCGTTAAATGTTTTAAAAGGCCACTTGTGGTTGCCTAAATATGGAGATTGTGAGATATAGTTATGTTAGAATTTGTAAGTATAAGTATTATATGTATGTCATTTTTGACTAAAAGTATCTTTGCCTGAAGAAGTTGTACTGATGATAAATTATGAAGGCAGATATCGCCTCATACATTAGTAAACGTCTAGCTATTGCAAAGGTCATCATCTGAATTTAATTCGATTTGGGTCATCGTCGACAGACTGACCAAATCTGCTAATATCATTCTCGTTAATGATAAATGCAAAAGAGTTGTGTAAACATGGTGTGCCGTATCGATCATCTCTATCAAGATCCTTGATTCGCATCAAATTTCTTGAGATTTGCTCAGAAGTCATTGTGAACGAATCTTGATGAGAATACTATGTACCACCCCAAATCGAAGGAACGAGGTAAAGTAACGATACAAAATAGTATAAGTGTTGTTTTATGTTTGAATGATTGACCTTTGGTAATGGACCGTATAATCGTTTTTCCTTTGGAAGGATTATCATTGATAATCATCGTATTAGGATTGAGATCGAATCTTGTTAGGGTCTATATTAGAGCATCTATAAGCAGGAGTTGAGATAAAGACATCCGAGATACACCCATTGTGAGTTGGACATGTCTTTTAGGTTTAAGGTTTCCTATGATGGCGAACCTAACCTTAGAAAATACCCGACCCGCGAGATCTGAAATGATTGTTGAAATTAGGATCTGATTATTGATTGCCGATAGTGGGCAAGAGGTTAAGCGAATGTGGAATGTAGATCTTGAAGTGCCAGATGGGTAGCGAAGTTATGCCAAAATTTTTAACCTTGGAAAAATGAATTTGATTGCGGTATTTTACACCTCTTGTTTAGGTAAACAAAAGAGCGTAAATGAGCGGTATGTATCGAGTGATGACTTTAGGAAAAATCAACACTAATGACCCTTAATGGTGTGTAAGTTCGTTTCCCAAGGAGGTATATGTGTGTGAAAAACTTGCCAAATGTTTGTAATTAATGATTGGTTTAGAAGGGGATTAGAAGTGAAAATGACGAAGTCGTAAAAATAAAAATTAACTAAAAATCACTATTAGAAAGTTAAGACGTAGAACCTAAAAAATCACCAAAAATAAAATAAATTCTAAAAATTACCAAAAATTCTCCAAAAATCAAAAATAATAAACTAAGAGTTTAACAATTATCAAAACTTTTTCAAACCTTTTAAATAATTAAATATTCAATTTTTAAATGCTAATTAAAGCCCTAAAAATCAAATAAATTATCAAAAAGCCCAAATAAAGATTTTTCAATTGATAAACCTCTAAAATGACCTAAAATGATTAAAAACTATTTTTAGAAATTTTAAAACTAATAAAAACTATTTAAAATGAATTAAAAACTATTAAAACTTAAAATAATTATAAAAATTAATCTATAAGTGATAAAATTATTCTAAAATTTGCTAAATTCCTATTTTAATGTATTTAACCTAAGAAAAATGTAAAAAGTTGGAAAATGTGAAATTTTAAAAATAATAATAAAATAATAATAAATTAATATTAAAAATCCAAAAATTATGAAAAATTCTAAAAACTTGCAAACTAGTTTATTTTAACCTAAATAATCAGAAAATGAAAGTGAAATTAACAAAATACCCCTAATGGGCCCTCAAATGGGCCAAATCCAAAAACAGTCAACACAAATGGGCTTTTGGGCCCAAAAAGTCAAACTTGGCCCAATTGACTTGGAAAAGCCCTATCTGACTTAAAATTTAATTCTAAGAACAAAACTCTAAAGGCCCAAACCTGAAAATGTGCTTATCACAGCTTATTGAACACAAAGCTTATTCTTATTGGGCTTTTCAGCCCATTAAGCCATAAGCTAATGCCATAAGCTCTAATTTGACACACAACCTCCTTTTTGGATGCTTAAGAGATCTGTCAAAAGAAATTTCCAATAAGCTCACTCAATAAGCCAGAAAATAGAAAAGCAAAATTCCACAAAACGACAAAATAGTCGGGTTTGAGAAATAAGGCACCTCAGAAGCTCTAGTTTGTTGCAAAAGCTCACAAATAGCTTAACTAAGAATAATCAATCAAGAAAATCACAAGAAGCCAAGTAGAATAAGCTGTAGAAGCAAATAAGCTGGCTGAAAAAGCCAAATAAGCTAGTTTCCTAGCAAAAGCTTAACCAAAAGACTTGTAAACTTCCAGACTTGATATCAAGCTAAGAAAAATGAGTTCTATTACAAAAACTAAATTGTTGCATGTACCAATAAGCAAAACAGATTCAAATAAGCTGAAAACCAAGTTTGACCAAAAGTCAAACGCTGATAAGTTAAAATCAAACGCTGACAGGAACAAAGTAGGCGTTGACAGACTTAATGAAGTGTAAGGACTTGTTTTTCACCCTGCTGGTCAAGGATTGAGTGCAAACCTTGTGAATCAAAGCTTACCAGTTGGGTAAACTTGATGTATTTTGGTACAAATAAGCTAATAAGCCAGTGAGCTTATAAGCTATGAACAAAGCAATCCAAATAGCGAAATATCCTCACAAGCAGCAAACAAATAAGATCGAAGCAGCAATACAACAATCCTAATGCTAGAAATAACAATGTAACACCAAATGAGGTGGTCACTTTGCTGATGCAAATGACCACTTCAGCAGACTTTGATAAGCTATAAAAACCACAATAAGCCACCAAATTCAACAAGCAGAAAACCAGTAGATAGCTTATCACCCAAACTATTCCCAAACCTGATTTCAGACCTTAGATCAACTAACAAAGAAGTTATTGGATCTGATGTGTTTGACCAAATTCAAAACCACTTTTATCAGATTTTTGCAAAACTAAAAATCCCTTTTCCAAACTTTCAGAAAGCTAACCAATGATTAAAACTTGTATATTAGAGCTTGTTTAGACCACCCAAACCCAAAGAACCAAGGGCACAAGGCCACAAGGCCTTGATAACCAGTAATCCCAAACAACCATTAATCAAGCACTTATCATACAAACTTCTGATTTTAACTAATAACCTACTGATTTTAATGATCAGAAACACTTAAACAATAGCAAATAACACAATCAAACTCAAAAATCACCAGCACAAACACCAATACTCAAAATCAAAGCACCAAATCAAAAAGAATCATAAACATGAAATTTTTAGGGGAATCTTAACAAGAGATTATACCTGCCTTCCACAACATCCTAGGAAGGCCAGCAATGCTCCTTGGACCTTGTTCAACAACTAGAACAAGACCAAGGTACTTCAATGAAGATGATGAAAACTGCCTTGGTTGATGGTTCAAAGTAGAACCTCAAGGACTTTATATCCTCAACACAAACAACAAACAACTCAACCAAGGGCTCTAATCCCTTCACAAGCTTGGTGTCAACAAGCTTGTAAGAGCTTATAGCTAATGGTCAAGGGTTAGTACACAAAATAACCAAAATAGAACCTAGGATTTCAAGGCTTTCAAACCTTAAAAACCTTATGAAACAAGACGTGCCTTAACCACAAGATTAAGGTAGGCCTTCACAATCAAATGGAACTCAGAATTAGGCTACTCAAACACCAAACTTTTAACTAAATCAAAAAGAGATTTCAAATTTTCAGAAATTCAAATTTTATTTAACTTAAAAAGGAATTACAAAGATTAGTAGCCTAAAACTAGAACAAAAGCTCTCTCACATGTTGAGGAGTCTTTTTATAGGCAAATGCCAAGGCTACACTGTTCATAAACCCTAGATGTGAAATTCCCTAAATGCCCTAAGTCCTTGAGTACGTTTGTTGTTGTTGAGCTGTCCAAAATGATCCTACGCGTTCATTTTAGCTTTGTGATCAAGCAAAGGCTCTCACCTGTTGATCTTGACACGTGGCTAAGCTTGGAGGCCAAGTTGAAATCTGATTGGTGGAAAGGGTATTGGGGTGGGGTCCATAGTGAGTGGAGATGAGGGTTTTGTGTGTGGGATAGGTTCCTGTATGTGTGAATCAAACGTGTGCCTGGGTAATTTCATTTTACCCTTTGTTTTAAGTTGTGTAAAATTTGGGCTGTAAAGGTGAATAGTTGTCCTTTTGATCCGTTTTTGGTGGAGTGGAGTTGTTTGGGGCGTGTTTGTGTGTTTAAATGTTTCAGTATGCACACATTCAGCCCTTGTCCTTCCTTTCTTTTGTCACTTGGATGCAAACTTCTATCAGCGCCCATTTTACATGTATCAACGTTTCACCTTTTGTCATTTTTGGCACAAACTTTACAAAAAGTGTTTCAAGGGTTTTATTTGACATTTTTGAATATTGCAAGGGCTGATTTTGGACATTGTTGATCTTAAAAGGTCTTCAATGTATCTTAATCTTCATGAGGGACCATTATTGGCAGTTTGGATTTGTTGAGGGACTAATCTTGCCATTTCTTCAAAGTTGAAGGACCTTTTGTGTAATTTTGACAAACTTAAGGGACCAAACTTGTAATTATTAATATACAAGGGTTTTAAGTGTCATCTCTTCAATAAATGAGGATCAATCTTGTTTGTCTTCAAGTCTTCAAGGTATTTTGTTGAGAATTCCATGATTAGGGCCCGGTTCTTTGTAAGGCTTTGTTTCTCGTGTCCGTTTTTCCTTGTATCTTGTGATCTTTTCTCTTTTTCACGATATACATACCTAAAATACACAAGTAAACAAACACAAGCATATATATGGTATTTTTATGATATTTTTGTGCATTTAAAGCCCGAAAAGAATGATGAGATCATGTATAAATGCCATCTCATCACTCCCCTATACTAAGCCATTGCCGTGCCCTCACGCAATGCTAGAATAAAGTATCTAAGCATCACCAAAGTTCAATTTTATTAACCTTTATTGAAGAGTAAAAGACTTGCAACATACTACGATGATGTGTAAAGACATAATGTATGATTTTCATCACAAAAAGTGACTTTTAGGGTCAAAGAATAGAAACAAGTTAATGTCCCTTAGAGTAAACTTCTTCATCCTTGATTGTCATACATTCCATGCTAAGTGCAAAAACAAGATCATTGTTGGTACAAGTCACAATGCTAACACTACTCATACGTCCAAATTGTGTAATACTTTTTCTCCCCGCAATCCTAGTTATTATAAAAGGAAATGGGTTACTAGCATTTTTTATCTATTTGTCATGGATCACAAGTGATTCATATTGACTTATTTGAGTATTTATTAGTCCGAAAGAAAAGTGGCACGATTTGATCAATAGTTAGCCGAAGGACAAAATCTTTTAAAACGGCTTCTCGTGTATCTCCTTAAGTTCATATCTTGGCATAACTCGTTTCACGATTTGAGACCTTTCTCGGACCGATATTTGGCATGTACTTCATACTTCAAATCTTGGGAAGACGTTCTTGAAATTATGGTCTTCTCTTCATATATTTGAAATTTCTTCACTTGACGTTTTTGAGAGATTCTTCATATTGGACCACGACTTCATCATTTTTCTTCAATCTTTACTTTGGATTTTGATATACAACGATCCGCCTCCTTTTCGGACTTGGATATATTTATCCTCATACCTTGTTAGGGTCTTTTTGGATAGACTTTCTCCATTCTTTAGGGGAGTAATTGCTTCTCGTCGTGTGTCTCGATCCTTCATATTGATTTAGGAATAATGATACTTCACATCATCTTTGGATCTTTAGCAAAAAATAGAGCTCCTCATGCCTTGTTAGGGCCTTTTTGGATAATCGCCAATCTTCGCGTCCCGCTTCAATAAGTTATGCCTTGGCTATGAACTCCATTCAACCCCGAGCAACTTTTAAACGATCTTGCGCTAGAGGCTAAGTAACCTTTCAAATCGTACGACCTTACTTATTACAATTATGATTTATTCCTAATGCAATGATCTTATGGGAAGAAAAAGCCACAATTAAAAACATATGAGTTTTTGAAAGAACATTTTCATGTTCTACGTTTAGCATGATCACTTGTCTAACTCTATCATTTCTCATTCTTCACTATATAAAGACCTCTAATTAAAGATACTCGTGAATACTTAGCCATGCAAGTCAAAATTAAGCCAAATTTGGATTAGCTTTCATTAAGACTATATCAAATCAAAGTTTTGGGTTTTCAAGCCACCTATAGGATCTTGCACTTTCTTGGACTTTTTCAAGTTTAGAGAATGCGTTTTATAGTTCCCTTGATAGGTGACTTTCTAGAATCAATTATAGGAACTTGCGAAAAGTTCTTGTTCTTAACCCGTATGAATTAAGACTTTCGCGTTTTAAAGTTCCCCATATAAAAGTCTAGCAAAACTTGAATTGAGCGAGTTAAGGAATGTAAATGGCTCCAAATGCCCATCAAGTCAAAAATTAACTCTTATTCTACCCATCAGAAAATATACATTCGTGTCTTAAAAACACTTATGAAAACTAAGAAAATTTTTAAAATTTGGCCATTTTTAGCCTTATTAGCAAAACAAAACATTGAAAATTGGAAAGCGTGAGGGCGTAGCAAAGCAAGTATCTATTCACCCCCCATACTAAAAGTGAACATTGTCCTCAATGTTTCGAGTCTAAAGGTGGAGCACCCCCATACTAGAGACGAAGAGTCAAATGCTTAGGATCTAGCATGGAAAGGGTGATCAACAATATATCTAAAGCCGTTTATTAAGTATGCTAAAAGATAATTGTTAGAACAATAAAGGATATGTCATGGAATCGTGAAAAACTTCTTCAAACGAACGATGGAGGCTCACGTAAACGAACACGAGAGTCTTCAATCGTAGATGATGATGATGATCTAGATAACACAATCACAAACAACCACGAGACAACGAGTTGAAAGGGTACAAGTCCCCTTATTAGTGAATAGTGAGCATAAAGATAAGCATGGGATCTTCCCCACGAGGCACCTCGTTTTTGATTACCGAGTCATGAGCTCGACTCGAATCCCCATAAATGTGATCATTTAGGGATAATCATGGTTTGGTCAATTTTTGGTGGGGCTTACATGATAAACAAGGCCCAAAAAGCAACCGGTAATAAGGACTAAGTCCTTAGATGATGCAAAATATCGGGGTCGAAAATGGCGTTCTCGTTTTTATTGGAAAAACAATTTAACGCCACTTCAACACGTGCCATAAACTCAAAGAGTTTGAAGAAAATAGATGAGAAGTAGAAGGGTGAGACAATTGGTAAGACAAACTTTTGAGCTACTCGAGGTAGACTCGCACCAAGCAAATAGAAAGATTTTCCATTTATTGCATTGGTGGAAGACCGAGATTTCCCTTTACACGAAATTCCGGGATCGAATATCTCGTCCTCGGTGGACAAGGATGAGGGAACATAAGGTGCTTCCTCCATACTAAAGCCACACAAAGCATCGTCAAAAGGAGTAGACGAGCTTGTAGCACTCAAAACACATGGTGATGACGGAGTTAGATTTGTAGAAAAATCAATTAAATCACATTTAAAATCTTTTCCTTTTTTATCTTTTGAACTCTCCTTATGAAAACCCTTTTTGATTATGTCGAAAATATTTGGTGTTTCTAAGACGATGTTAGTTACACTAAAAATTCTCACATTTTGAAACCGTTTTGGTTTTGGTGGTGGCAAGTTCTCAAAACGTTTATCGACGAAGAAAACCTCCCCATCGGGGTCTACATATTCATCATCCGAAAGATCTTTCGTAGAAACCGGCGACTTATCAACACTTTTCAAGAATGAATGTTCGAGGTGAGGTGAAGGATTTTTCGATTCAAGTATTGACGGTTTCTTCTTTGTAGGCTTTACACTCATAACCTCCACCGGCAGAGGAAATGGTAAATTGTTTTTGGCGACATTTCCTAAAACTCTTGGTGAAAATTCTTTGCAAACGACATTGGTTGAATCACCATGGTTTAAAGTTGCAATAGAATAGACATGAGAAAGATTGGAGTTTTGTGTTGCATTGATGACAAGTTATTCTTCATTGAAACGATGGGTGATTTTTCGAGCATGAACATCGATAAGTGCTCTTGATGTATCCAAAAATGAAAGACCCAAAATGAGAGGAACTTTTCGATCGATAGGAATGTCTACAACGATAAAGTCAACGGGATAGTAAAACTTTCCGACTTTAACGAAAACGTCCTCGGCTACTCCACAAGCTAAGATCGTAGAATGATCGGCCATCTCGATAGACATGTTCAAAGGAGTAAGAGCCGGAAGCGAAAGCGATTTGAAAATCTCAAGAGGCATTAAATTAATACTAGCACCAAGATCGGCCAAGGCGTAGCATTTCTCCATATCTTGTATAGCACACGGAATCAAAAATTTACCGGGATCACCGACTTTTTGTGGTATGCGGCTAAGAAAAACCGATGAACAACTAGACGATTGTTGTAACTTCTCTTTGTTGTTAAGCATACTTTTGAAGTTTGCGGCGAATCGAGGCATCATGATAAGAGCGTCGGCAGAACTTATGTTAAAATGCATATCACGAAACATTTTCATAAATAGCTCAAATTGATAATTGTTCCGTTCTTGTGCTTTCTTTTTGTTTCGTCTCGAAGGGTAAGGTAAAGGTGGTGTGGGTTGGTCATTAGGCAACGGCCTTGGAAACTCGGGTTCCACAATTGGTATTGGTTCAACCGTAGGTGTGGTATGAGCGGTACTTCGTGGGTTTGTAATGTGCTCCTTTTCGACCATCACCTCGGGTTCTTTCTCGATTTCCTTCTCCTTAGAAGTACTTGTACGAGAGATTGGTTCCTTGAAAGTTTTACCACTTCGTGTAGCAACAACCTTCAATTCTCCCCTCGGGTTGTTAATGGTATCACTAGGAAGACCACCCGAAGAAGAGGGCTTACACATGATTGCTTCAAACATTTTAGCCATTCGGTCCTCAAATTTTGATTGCCTAGCATCCGCTTTTAATAACTCTTGCTTAATCTCATGTTGTCCTAATTCCATTTTTTGTTGATTTTGTTGAAGACGTTGGACATTTCCTTCCATTTTGTTTTCATGAGTTTTAAGTTCATTAGCAAGTTCATTTTTAAGCTCGTTTTTCAACTCGGATCTTAAGCTAATCATCTCACGTTGCATGTTATCAAATTTAGCATCATTTGCTTTTGCATAATCCAAAAATTCTCCTTGCAAATTTTTAGTGTGAGCATTTTGAAAACCTTGTGTAGTGTTTTGAAAATCACGGTTTTGATTTTGATTAGAGATTTGTCCATTCCCACTTTGATAATTCCCTTTGTTGTAATTGCGTGTGTTGCCTTGGTAATTACCTTGGTTGTTGTTTCGATAATTGTTAACATTTTGGTTTGGTGGAGCTTGATTTGGACGGGAACCTTGACCGTTTTGGTTGTAAGTTCCCGTTGCTACATAAGCACTTGAAGTGTTACCATCCGCGGTAATGCACTCGGAAAGATCATGAGCTCCCCCACAAGATAAACAACTCTTAGCAACCGCTTTAACCGAAGCGGAATTGGAAGCTTCTTGAGCCTTCCAATGGGACATAAGATTAGCAAATCTATCAAAAAACCGATTTTCCTCATTAGCTTCGTCATGTAAGGCGTTAATGCTACGAGACGATTGTGACGAAGATGACGAACCCATATTGGCAACACTCGGTGTGTTACGAGGGTTATAAACCTTAGATCTATTTTCAATGATTTGTAAAGCTTCATTTGTCGTCTTGCACAAAAAATTACCACCCGCGGCGGCATTCAAATAATCTCGTTCATGATCATTAAGCCCATTATAAAAAGATCCACTTGATGCAATTCCGTAAAATCATGGTGTGGACATTCATGCAACATTTCTTTAAAGCGTTCCCATGCCATTGAAAAACTTTCATTATTTCTTTGCACAAATCGTGAAATCTCATTTTTTAAGTGTGTTGTTTTAGATGGTGGAAAAAACTTGTTCACAAACTTAGAAACGAGATCGGTCCATGTCAAAATCGAATTTGGCGGTTCTTTCTCGAGCCAAATTTTTGCGGGTCCATCCAACGAGTATGGAAACAACATCATCTTAATGGCGTCATGTGGAACATCCTTAAATTTGCTAGTGGCGGTGAGACGGTTGAAATTCCTAATGTGGTAATGCGGGTTGTCTTTCTCGTGACCTCTAAACTTATTTGCTTGCAACATCGACATTAAACACGTCTTAATCTCGAAATTCTCCGCAAGAATGGCAGGAATCACAATAGCCTCTCCAAAACCCTTGGTGGGTGCTTGTAGCAACTCCATCATAGTACGATTAGCCATGACGACTTCTTGTTCTACAATAGGTTCAACAATTGGAGGTTCTTCAACAATCAACGTCTCTTGATTGGCTTGCTTTTGAAGACGTTTACGAGCTCGTTTTGCTTGATTACGAGTGATCATAAACTTCACGAAGAATGGGAGGTGAGCAAAGAAGATTCTTTTTGGGTGTTTTGTGAATTTTCAATTTTTTTTTGTGTTTTTGATGATATTTAATTTTTTTGGATTTTGGTGTATCTTTGTAGACAACAATCTACAAAATCTCTTCTCGAATCAAACTCTTGATTAAAGAAGCCTCGAAGGAATGAAAACGATCACGTGAACGTCTTCTAATGAATTTAGAACTTTGGTGAAAACCAAATTGTTCAAGAGGGTTTAATCACAAAGAAACCAAGCAAATATAGTATACGTAATAATACTTTGGGCGGCAAAACCCTCGATTAGCCTTCAATCTCAAAATACTCACAAGCAAGCGGGGAAACGAGGCGGCGCGAAGCACTTAAGAGCCTTTTTTCCTTAGGGTATATTTTATAATACCCGCCTTATACCCACCTTATAGTTTGTATTTTTCAAAATCGAGCTTCACGAAAGTATTTATCTATTTTTGCCTTTTTCTTTTTGTTTGAGATTCGAATACAATAATTAGGAGATCAAATCCCAATTAAGGTTGTGTTTTCACACTTTTGGAGATATTGTAAATTTATTGTGATACTTAATACAATATAGTAATAATATTTGTACAAGAAAAACCAAGAAAACCGATAATACGTATTAGTAGAGTTCTACTAATACAAATACTATTTGGTTAATATTAAAAACAACAATTCAAATTAATCACGACACACCTCCCCGGCAGCGGCGCCAAAATTGATTGCGGTATTTTACACCTCTTGTTTAGGTAAACAAAAGAGCGTAAATGAGCGGTAAGTATCGAGTGATGACTTTAGGAAAAATCAACACTAATGACCCTTAATGGTGTGTAAGTTCGTTTCCCAAGGAGGTATATGTGTGTGAAAAACTTGCCAAATGTTTGTAATTAATGATTGGTTTAGAAGGGGATTAGAAGAGAAAATGACGAAGTCGTAAAAATAAAAATTAACTAAAAATCACTATTAGAAAGTTAAGACGTAGAACCTAAAAAATCACCAAAAATAAAATAAATTCTAAAAATTACCAAAAATTCTCCAAAAATCAAAAATAATAAACTAAGAGTTTACCAATTATCAGAACTTTTTCAAACCTTTTAAATAATTAAATATTCAATTTTTAAATGCTAATTAAAGCCCTAAAAATCAAATAAATGATCAAAAAGCCCAAATAAAGATTTTTCAATTGATAAACCTCTAAAATGACCTAAAATGATTAAAAACTATTTTTAGAAATTTTAAAACTAATAAAAACTATTTAAAATGAATTAAAAACTATTAAAACTTAAAATAATTATAAAAATTAATCTATAAGTGATAAAATTATTCTAAAAGTTGCTAAATTCCTATTTTAATGTATTTAACCTAAGAAAAATGTAAAAAGTTGGAAAATGTGAAATTTTAAAAATAATAATAAAATAATAATAAATTAATATTAAAAATCCAAAAATTATGAATTATTCTAAAAACTTGCAAACTAGTTTATTTAAACCTAAATAATCAGAAAATGAAAGTGAAATTACCAAAATACCCCTAATGGGCCCTCAAATGGGCCAAATCCAAAAACAGTCAACACAAATGGGCTTTTGGGCCCAAAAAGTCAAACTTGGCCCAATTGACTTGGAAAAGCCCTATCTGACTTAAAATTTAATTCTAAGAACAAAACTCTAAAGGCCCAAAAGCTGAAAATGTGCTTATCACAGCTTATTGAACACAAAGCTTATTCTTATTGGGCTTTTCAGCCCATTAAGCCATAAGCTAATGCCATAAGCTCTAATTTGACACACAACCTCCTTTTTGGATGCTTAAGAGATATGTCAAAAGAAATTTACAATAAGCTCACTCAATAAGCCAGAAAATAGAAAAGCAAAATTCCACAAAACGACAAAATAGTCGGGTTTGAGAAATAAGGCACCTCAGAAGCTCTAGTTTGTTGCAAAAGCTCACAAATAGCTTAACTAAGAATAATCAATCAAGAAAATCACAAGAAGCCAAGTAGAATAAGCTGTAGAAGCAAATAAGCTGGCTGAAAAAGCCAAATAAGCTAGTTTCCTAGCAAAAGCTTAACCAAAAGACTTGTAAACTTCCAGACTTGATATTAAGCTAAGAAAAATGAGTTCTATTACAAAAACTAAGTTGTTGCATGTACCAATAAGCAAAACAGATTCAAATAAGCTGAAAACCAAGTTTGACCAAAAGTCAAACGCTGATAAGTTAAAATTAAACGCTGACAGGAACAAAGTAGGCGTTGACAGACTTAATGAAGTGTAAGGACTTGTTTTTCACCCTGCTGGTCAAGGATTGAGTGCAAACCTTGTGAATCAAAGCTTACCAGTTGGGTAAACTTGATGTATTTTGGTACAAATAAGCCAATAAGCTAGTGAGCTTATAAGCTATGAACAAAGCAATCCAAATAGCCAAATATCCTCACAAGCAGCAAACAAATAAGATCCAAGCAGCAATACAACAATCCTAATGCTAGAAATAACAATGCAACACCAAATGAGGTGGTCACTTTGCTGATGCAAATGACCACTTCAGCAAACTTTGATAAGCTATAAAAACCACAATAAGCCACCAAATTCAACAAGCAGATAACCAGTAGATAGCTTATCACCCAAACTATTCCCAAACCTGATTTCAGACCTTAGATCCAACTAACAAAGAAGTTATTGGATCTGATGTGTTTGACCAAATTCAAAACCACTTTTATCAGATTTTTGCAAAACTAAAAATCCCTTTTCCAAACTTTCAGAAAGATAACCAATGATTAAAACTTGTATATTAGAGCTTGTTTAGACCACCCAAACCCAAAGAACCAAGGGCACAAGGCCACAAGGCCTTGATAACCAGTAATCCCAAACAACCCTTAATCAAGCACTTATCATACAAACTTCTGATTTTAACTAATAACCTACTGATTTTAATGATCAAAAACACTTAAACAATAGCAAATAACACAATCAAACTCAAAAATCACCAGCACAAACACCAATACTCAAAATCAAAGCACCTAATCAAAAACAATCATAAACATGAAATTTTAAGGGGAATCTTAACAAGAGATTATACCTGCCTTCCACAACATCCTAGGAAGGCCAGCAATGCTCCTTGGACCTTGTTCAACAACTAGAACAAGACCAAGGTACTTCAATGAAGATGATGAAAACTGCCTTGGTTGATGGTTCAAAGTAGAACCTCAAGGACTTTATATCTTCAACACAAACAGCAAACAACTCAACCAAGGGCTCTAATCCCTTCACAAGCTTGGTGTCAACAAGCTTATAAGAGCTTATAGATAATGGTCAAGGGTTAGTACACAAAATAACCAAAACAGAACCTAGGATTTCAAGGCTTTCAAACCTTAAAAACCTTATGAAACAAGACGTGCCTTAACCACAAGATTAAGGTAGGCCTTCACAATCAAATGGAACTCAGAATTAGGCTACTCAAACACCAAACTTTTAACTAAATCAAAAAGAGATTTCAAATTTTCAGAAATTCAAATTTTATTTAACTTAAAAAGGAATTACAAAGATTAATAGCCTAAAACTGGAACAAAAGCTCTCTCACATGTTGAGGAGTCTTTTTATAGGCAAATGCCAAGGCTACACTGTTCATAAACCCTAGATGTGAAATTCCCTAAATGCCCTAAGTCCTTGAGTACGTTTGTTGTTGTTGAGCTGTCCAAAATGATCCTACACGTTCATTTTAGCTTTGTGATCAAGCAAAGGCTCTCAGCTGTTGATCTTGACACGTGGCTAAGCTTGGAGGCCAAGTTGAAATCTGATTGGTGGAAAGGGTATTGGGGTGGGGTCCATAGTGAGTGGAGATGAGGGTTTTATGTGTGGGATAGGTTCCTGCATGTGTGAATCAAACGTGTGCCTGGGTAATTTCATTTTACCCTTTGTTTTAAGTTGTGTAAAATCTGGGCTGTAAAGGTGAATAGTTGTCCTTTTGATCCGTTTTTGGTGGAGTGGAGTTGTTTGGCGCGTGTTTGTGTGTTTAAATGTTTCAGTATGCACACATTCAGCCCTTGTCCTTCCTTTCTTTTGTCACTTGGATGCAAACTTCTATCAGCGCCCATTTTACATGTATCAACGTTTCACCTTTTGTCATTTTTGGCATAAACTTTACAAAAAGTGTTTCAAGGGTTTTATTTGACATTTTTGAATATTGCAAGGGCTGATTTTGGACATTGTTGATCTTCAAAGGTCTTCAATGTATCTTAATCTTCATGAGGGACCATTATTGGCAGTTTGGATTTGTTGAGGGACTAATCTTGCCATTTCTTCAAAGTTGAAGGACCTTTTGTGTAATTTTGACAAACTTAAGGGACCAAACTTGTAATTATTAATATACAAGGGTTTTAAGTGTCATCTCTTCAATAAATGAGGATCAATCTTGTTTGTCTTCAAGTCTTCAAGGTATTTTGTTGAGAATTCCATGATTAGGGCCCGGTTCTTTGTACGGCTTCGTTTCTCGTGTCCGTTTTTCCTTGTATCTTGTGATCTTTTGTCTTTTTCACGATATCCATACCTAAAATACACAAGTAAACAAACACAAGCATATATATGGTATTTTTATGACATTTTTGTGCATTTAAAGCCCGAAAAGAATGATGAGATCATGTATAAATGTCATCTCATCAGAATTCATGATCTGACAAATCATGGGATATAAGTCCCCATTGTATGGGACCATTGAGATGTTGTAAAAGTTGGGATTGAAAGGCATACAAGCTGGATCTACCCTAGGACTTCAAAGACTGCGTGAATTATGTTTCGTAAATCGAACTTGATGGAATATCTATCAAATGAAAATCTGAATTCTTCTTAGTAAAGCATAGATCGGCGAAAAGTTGCATTCATCAAAAACCCGTGAACATCATGGATAGAGAAAGTAAGTCAACATTAAGCCTGATCTTATTCCCGTAGTTATGTTTGATAGAACTCGCGGATTATAATGGATTACACTTGTGAGAAAAGACCGAATGTGGAGGAAATACCCACATGGCTTAAACTCTATAAGAAGCGAGTAGTAAGATGATCTTTGAGGACAAAGATCCTGTTTAGGGGTAAATGTTGTGACAATCCGTCAATTTATGGTTGATATTTTATTCTCAATATTTATTTGAAAACATTATTTTAATGTTACAATATGAACTCACTTATTTTTGGGAAGAAATTTGGATTTACGTCTTGGAGTAGCATCGACTATGTCTAAACCGGAGGATTCAACGTTACGTGCTTACATTTACATACACCGTCTTTGGTGAGAGTCTGAAATTTCAGAAAATAAATTTATCCGTGAATATTATTTTGGAGTTTTAAAATTTGTGTTAGTTCATAAACTCACAAATTTACCAGAAGAGATTAAGGACTTACGATATTATTTTAACGTCCTTTACGACTAAACTGGAAACCCTAGGATTACGTATTTACGTTTTCGAACTCCGTTTTTGATGAGACAATTTTTATTGGATTCGTTTTGTGACGTTGATTCATAATTTATAAAAACGTTTTTCGTAAAACGACCCGAGGGCACGCAAATCGAGGAAACTAGAATCGAGGGATATCCATAAATTAGTGGGATGAGACAAGATAAATCTTGCCCCACCCCACTCAATATGGACGGCCAACACATCACAACTCAACACTTGATGTGTCAAGTTGTAACCAAGAAATAAACACTTGTCACACAAGCTTAATGTTTAAGCTACTTCTACTTCCACTACAACAAAACTAACAACTAGTTTTCATCCTTTCATTTGTGACATGCAAAAACCACTCAACTCTCTCCCTACACTCTCTCTTTGTCGTCCCATATTCATCATCCAACACCACCATTGATCAAAATCAACCACAAAATCCTATGTTATTTCTACCTATGTTGAAGCCCTCTTAAAGCTCTCTTGAATGGTGGTGATTATAACATCCAAGGAGGAGTATACATGGTGTCTTGGGGCTGATTTTCCACAAGGAGTATATGAAGAATGGTGGTCTTGAAGATGGTCATGGTTATTCACAAGCTTCTCCATCAAAAACCATGTCCAAACCATAACCTACATCAACTTGGTGGTATAAAGATTGTCCTCCTCATCTTCTTGTTATTTTGATTATGTAAACATGTATTTTATTTCCTATTGTATATGTATATGATGATTATATGATGATAAAAATGTTATGTGGGGATTTGGTGTTGATAAACATGATTAAAAAGGTGAAAAACCATAAGAAACAAGGTTAAAATCTTGGTTAAATTTGTTGGCTGTATAAAACAGTAAATAAACAGGTCATGGACTGATAAAATGATGAAGTAGAATGGATTTACAGTAAGCTATGGGTCTTGTACACATGTGAGAGTTGGCCATGCAATGGAATCATTGCAATGAGTGAGATATGATCAAAACAAGTTTAAGGTATAAATCTGAGGTTACTGTTTTGGACGATTTTTAGAAAATACTTAGAAGATGATTCAACAGTAGATATAAGAGAGTTAAATGTAGCACATATCATTTAGTTTATGTGATAAAAATTTGAGCTTCTATCTCCATATAGAACTCAAGATATGGCAGTTTTGGTGAAAGTGAAGTTAAAAATCAGATTTTTGGAAATAATGTTTATTACTATTATATAAGCACTCAAAATTTAATAGTATAAAATGTAAAATAAAAACCCACTAACTTATGGATTTTATTTATATAAGTATGTAAAAGGTTAAATAAGTGGACATTTTATAAAAATGGTAGCTTGTTAAGTTTTATAAGTTATAAAACTATAAACTTGATTTTTACGACTTTTTCGTCTATCGCCGTAAAATTAACGTTTTTCGCCAAATAAAAGTTAGACGACCAAACCCGTCTAATGTAAAGTTTATAAAAGTCATATACTGACGTATAGGTAACTAATACAAGCAAAAACCGATAAAACCCGAACTATAAGAAATACGGACATTAACGAGCTAAGTAAACATATTGGACTAATACTTGGGCTAATAATTGGACTAAATAAGATAAACACCCATAAAAAGAACTTATTGGGCTTAACCCATTTGGGCCCAACTTGAAAGTGTATGTACTGATAATATAAGTACAAAATGGATTAAAATAAGTTAAATAACTTATAATAAGCTTATTGGACTTAAGACACGTAAATGGGTAAAACTAGTAAACTAGTATAAAAGCTATCGACATATAACACTAAAATGAGTAAACGAGAATATGTAAACCCACTTGATCATCATATATATATATAATCATCATATGTATAAATAATTGATATTTTTATAAATTCATTGGACAAACGTCTAAGACCGATTATTATTTGTCTAGGTTTCCGTGATTGAAGCATGTACCGTACATCCAAATCGCCGATAATCGTCTTCCCACATCAACGTGAGTTCATAGCCTCGCACTCATTTAAATGTTTTTATAAATGTTTTATAAACCCGCGAGGGAGATAACATGTTAGTTTTTATAAAATAGGACACCATTTGTCCCGATTGCTTGTTTATTGATTTGGACCCGAATGATTGAATGACCCGATTGTATGACCCGATAAATGATTAAAGGACCCGATAGATGAAATTAAATGGATTATTAAAGTTAGGTTATGTCACTAAAATTCCCATTAGCATGAATTGTGAACTACCGGGATTTGGTAGACGCTTATGCATTTAATAGTACTATTTGGGGACGATCACCCCAGTTCGCGCCTTGACGGTTGATCCCCGTCGTGCCACATTGATTGGTAAGCGAATTAATGTATGAGAAGATTTGCATAGCGTGACCTTTGTGACAACACACTACTTTAGATGGGCAAAAATTGGTATCGGGTTAGCTACCCGTTGTTGGTTTAGTAAGGTAACAATGTCATGCGGCTTATAATAATCCGAATTAACGAAATACTAATAGACGCTCCGAATTACGATGTATTGCCTGACTAGCAATACAGGGTCATACTATTGATATTATGATTGTATTTTGGTTTTCATAACCATATTCATATAACGGTTTTTATTTGATTTTATACAACGTCATAAGACGTATTGTATGATGATTTTACGACATTGGCTCGTATAATGATTTTTACGGCAAATGCCTATATTATGATTTTCTATAAGGATTTGTATAAAACGATTTTGGCTATTTTATGGCCTATTAAAATGATTTGTATAAAATGATTTTCAGTAATAATTTTATACTGATATTATATTGATGGATTTTATTAAAATCTATGAATTCACTCGGCGTTATCGCTGACCTTTTCTTTTAACATGTTTTATCTCAGGTACTTGAAGGTAATTCTCGGGAAGACAACAAGAATTCATGGCCCGCACTTAAACAATAATTTCCATTCAAAATGTTTTGTAAAACCTGTATGAAATATTATGACTTGGGACCGATGTAACTTTGATGTTTATGAATGGAAATGATTTATTATTAAACGACGCGATTTTTATGCGTTGTCTATGATGTGAGTAATGTGCTATCCCGTAACACCAACGAGTCTTCCGCTGTATTGAGTTGTATAAATTTGGGTGTGTTACAACGTGCGCCTTACCGATTAGCCCCTTTCTGAAACTAAGGAGTTATCTGAGCAACTTAAGGAGTTGTCTGATAAAGGTTTTATTCGACCGAGCTCGTCGCCTTGAGGAGCTCTAGTCTTGTTCGTTAAGAAGAAGGATGGATCTTTCCTTATGTGCATTGATTATAGGGAACTGAATAAGTTGACAATTAAAAATCGATATCCTTTACCTAGGATTGATGATTTGTTTGATCAACTACAAGGATCTAGTGTGTATTCTAAGATAGATTTGCGGTCAGGATATCACCAACTTCGCGTCCGTGAAGAAGATATTCCTATAACTGCATTTAAAACTCGTTATGGACACTATGAATTTCAAGTAATGCCATTTGCGTTAACTAACGCACATGTGGTTTTCATGGATTTAATGAATCGAGTGTGCAAGCCCTACTTGGATAAATTTGTGATTGTGTTTATTGACGATATTCTAATATATTCTAAGAATGAAGATGAACATAGAGAACATTTAAGGATTGTTTTGAATTTGTTGAAGGATGAAAAGTTGTATGCTAAGTTTTCGAAATGTGATTTCTGGTTAGATTCTGTGCAATTTCTTGGTCATTTGATTAACAAAGATGGAATTAATGTTGATCCTGCAAAGGTTGAAGCCATTAAGAATTGGTCTGTACCGACAACACCAACGGAAGTGTGACAGTTCTTAGGATTGGCTGGCTATTATAGGCGATTCATTAAAGAATTTTCTTTGATAGATAAACCCTTGACTAAGCTTACCCGGAAGAATAAACCTTTCGTTTAGGGAAGTGATGAAGATGGATCATTTCAGACATTGAAGCAAAAATTATGTAGTGCGCCAATCTTATCATTACCCGACGGGAGTGAAGATTTTGTAGTGTATTGTGATGCATCTCTTAGAGGTTATGGAGTTGTTTTGATGCAGTGAGAGAAAGTGATAGCTTATGCTTCTAGGTAATTAAGGAATAATGAGGAGAACTATAGTACTCATGATCTTGAGTTAGGAGCTGTAGTCTTTGCTCTTAGGTTGTGGAGACATTATTTGTATGGCACCAAGTGTACGGTATTCACCGATCACAAAAGCCTACAGTATATTCTCGACCAGAAGGAATTGAACATGAGGCAACAAAGATGGATAGAGTTGTTATGTGATTATGATTGTGATATAAAATATCACCCATGAAAAGCCAATGTTATTGCCGATGCATTAAGCAGGAAAAATAGAGAGCCTATCAGGGTACGTTCTCTAGTCTTGACCGTGCACAATAATTTGCCTGAGCAAATTAGAAATGCGCAAATAGAAGATTGTAAGAAGGAAAATCTTGTTAATGAAGGGTTCCGAGGAGAAGGAGATCCTTTAGAGGTTAGAGCTGATGGAGTGTAATGCTTAAGAGGTCGTATGTGGATACCTAAGTTTGGAGGCTTAAAAGATTTGATTATGTTAGAATCCCATAAATCTAAGTATTTCATTCATTCAGGATATGATAAAATGTACCATGATTTGAAGAAGTTGTACTGGTGGCCGAATATGAAAGCTGATATTGCTATGTATGTTCCTCAATGCTTGACTTGTGCTAGAGTTAAAGCTGAACATCAAAAGCCATCAGGACTACTTCAACAGCCAAAGATTCCTGAATGGAAGTGGGAGCGAATTACGATGGACTTTATCACCAAGCTTCCTAGAACATCATTTGGAAACAACTCGATTTGGGTTATTGTCGATAGACTGACCAAATCAACACACTTCATTCCGGTTAAAGAGCAGTTCTCACTAGAGAAGCTGACTCGTATATACCTTGAGAATGTTGTATGCAAGCATGGAGTGCCAGTATCGATCATTTCAGATCGAGATCCTAGATTCGCATCGAATTTTTGGAAATCTCTCCAAAGATCTTTGGGAACGAATCTCGACATGAGCACTGCTTATCACCCCCAGACTGATGGGCAGAGTGAAAGTACGATACAAACACTAGAAGATATGTTGAGAGCTTGTGTGTTAGATTTTGGTAAGAATTGGGATAAACATTTGCCGTTAGCAGAGTTTTCGTATAACAATAGTTACCATTCTAGTATTAAGGTTGCACCGTTTGAAGCTTTGTATGGTAGGAAGTGTAGATCTCTTGTATGTTGGAGTGAAGTTGGGGATACCCAGCTTACGGGACCGGAATTGATCCGGGAGACTACGGAGATGATAGTTCAGATTAAGAATAGGTTGTTGACTGCCCGTAGTAGACAGACAAGTTACGCGGATGTGCGGCGGAAGCCAATGGAGTTTAAAGTGGGTGACCAAGTAATAATTAAAGTATCGCCATGGAAGGTGTTATAAGATTTGGAAAGCGAGGAAAATTGAATCCCCGTTATATTGGACCCTTTAAGATTTTATCTAGAGTAGGTCTGGTGGCTTATAAACTAGAGTTACCCCCAGAACTACATGGTGTTCACAACACATTCCATGTATCTAATCTGAAGAAATGTCTAGCAGTGAGTGATGAGAAAATTTCGTTGGATAAGGTTCGAATAGATGAGAAGTTGCATTTTATCGAAGAACCCGTAGAGGTTATGGATCGTGAGGTAAAGCAGCTGAAACAAAGTCGGATACGTATTGTCCAGATCCGATGGAATTCAAAGCATGGACCGGAATATACTTGGGAACGAGAGGATGAAATGTGGAAGAAATATCCGCACCTCTTCGATTTCAATAAGAAACGGACATCAAAATGAAATGGATCACGAGGACGTTGATCCCATTTAGGAGGAAAAGCTGTGACAATCTAACATTTTCAGGTAGTGAATTATTTTCTCGTATAATATTTTGAAACTTATTTTTGTGTTGGTTGATGAACTCACAATTTACGGATTTAAATTTGGGCTTACGTGCATAATTTAGCGTCCTTTACGATTAAACCGGAAACCTTATGATTACGTATTTACGTTTTTGAACTCCGTTTTTGATGAGACAATTTTTATTGGATTCGTTTTGTGCCGTTGATTCATAATTTATAAAAACGTTTTTCGTGAAACGACCCGAGGGCATGCAAATCGAGGAAACTAGAATTGAGGAATACCCGTAAATTAGCGGGATGGGACAAAATAATTTATCCCACCCCACTATAACATGGGACGGCCAAACATGACACCACATCAAAGATGTGGCATCATGTAAACTAGTAGCTTACAAGTGTAAGCTTAGCTTAACACTTAAGCTAGTTTTTACCCACCAAACTAACAAAAACAACTAGCTTCTCACATACCACCATTTCTCTCATGCAAAAACAACTCAAACTCTCTCAACTCCATCTCCTTTTGCCGTCCCACTTCAAGAACAAACACCCCTTTTGATCTTTTCTAGCCACAAAATACTTGTTATCTAGCTATATTATGGAGTTACCTTGAAGCCTTGATTACTTGGTGGCCATTTTAACAACAAAGGAGGTGAATTTCTTGTCTCCTAGGACTGATTCTCAACTTACTTTCTTGGTGTTTGATGATCTTGGGGATACATTTGTTGTTCATCAAGTTCTTGTCTTCCAAAAACAAGATATACTCTTGGTTGGTAAAGAAGATCATCCTCTCCATTTTCTCTTGTTATTTTTGTAAAGAACAAATGTATTTTATTTCTTGTTGTATATGTATATGATGATAAAAATTTTGTGTGGGGATCAAGTGTTGATAAATATGCTTAAAAAGATTAATAACCATAAGAAACAAGGCTAAGATCATGCTTAATTTGTTGGCTGTATAAAAACAGTATGTAACCAAAACTTGAAATGATAAATTTGCATGGTAGAATCCATTTACAGTAAGTACAAGATTTCATACACATGTGAGAGTTGGCCATGCAATGGAATCATTAAAATGAGTGAGATATGATCAAAACAAGATGAGTGTGCTAATCTGAATAAGGTGTTTTGTAGGGACTGTTAAGGTAGTTAAATTTAAAATGAGCAGTAGCTATAACTAAGTTAATTGTAGCACATAATATGAAGTTCATGCCACCCATAAATGAGCTTCTAATTAATTGTAGAACTCTAGATATGATAACAATGGTGAAGATGAAAATAAAAATCAGATTTTGAAGAATTAATGTTTAATACTATTATATAAGCACTCAAATTATATAGTATAAAATGTGAAAATTAAAACCCACTAACATATGAATTTCATTTATATAAATATGTATAAGGTTTAATAAATGGACAATTTATAAAAATGGTAGTTGAATAAGATTTATAAGTTATAAAAACTATAAACTTGATTTTTACGACTTTTTCGGCTATTACCGTAAAATTAACGTTTTTCGCCAATTAAAACTTAGACGATCAAACCCGTCTAATGTAAAGTTTTTAAAAGTCATATACTAATATATAAGTATCCAATACAAGTAAAAACTGATAAAACCCGAACTATAGGACATACGGACATTAACGAGCTAAGTAAGCATATTGGACTAATAATTGGACTAAATAAGTTAAACACTTATAAAAAGTACTTATTGGGCTTAACCCATTTGGGCCCAACATGTAAAGTGTAAATACTGATAATATAAGTATAGACTGAAATAATACAAGTTAAAGAACTTATAATAGGCTTATTGGAGTTAAAATAGGTAAATAGGTAAAACTAGTAAACTAGTAAAAAGTTACCAATACATGAACGCTAAAATGAGTAAACAAGGATATATAAACCCACTTGATAATCATCATATGTACAAAATCATCATATGTATATTGTTATTTTGATAAAAGTCATTGGACAAAAGTCTAAGACCGATTATTATTTATATAGGTTTCCGTGACCGAAGCACGTCCGTAGCCGATAATCCGCCTTTCATTATCAACGTGATTTCATAGCCTCGCACTCTTTTAAATGTTTTTATGAAATGTTTTATAAACCCGTGAGGGATATAACATGTTAGTTTTGATAAAATAGGAAACCATTTGTCCCGATTATTTGTTTATTGATTTGGACCCGAATGATTGTCTAACCCGATGAATGAATATATGACCCGATAAGTGAAATGAAATGGATTATTAAAGTTAGGTTATGTGACAATCCGTCAATTTATGGTTGATATTTTATTCTAAATATTTAATTGAAAATATTATTTTAATGTTATATTATGAACTCACTTATTTTTGGGAAGAAATTTGGATTTACGTCTTGAAGTAGCATCGACTACGTCTAAACCGGAGGATTCTACGTTACGTGCTCACGTTTACATACACCGTTTTGGTGACAGTCCGACATTTCAGAAAATAAATTTGTCCGTGAATATTATTTTGAGATTTTAAATTTGTGTTGGTTCATAAACTCACAAATTTACGAGAAGAGATTAGGACTTACGATTTTAATTTAACGTCAATTACGACTAAACCGGAAACCTTAGGATTACGTATTTACGTTTTCGAACTCCTTTTTGATGAGACAATTATTATTAGATTCGTTTTGTGCCGTTGATTCATAATTTATAAAAACGTTTTTCGTAAAACGACCCGAGGGCACGCAAATCGAGAAAACTAGAATCGAGGAATACCCGTAAATAAATGGGGATGAGACAAAATAACTTTTGCCCCACCCCCATATATGGGACGGTCAACATTTCACAACACATCAAGGATGTGTCAACTTCTAATAACAACTAGGACACTTGTCCTTGTTTGCTAACAAAACCATTTACAACAAAACCACCAAGCTTAAACTATCTACTTCATTTCCATCTCATGCAAAACACACAATCCTCTCACTCTCTCCCTCCTCCTTGCCGTCCCACCATCATCATCAAACACCCCATTCATACAAAATTAACCACAAAATCTCATGTAATTCATACATAAGTTGAAGCCCTTTTGAAGCCTTATTGATTGGTGGTGATTATAACATCCAAGGAGGAGTTTCTATGGAGTCTTAGGGCTGATTTTCCACAAGGAGTTCTTGATGAATGGTGGTCTTGAATATGGTCTTGGTTTACCACAAGTTGTGTGATCAAAATCCATGTCTTGATCATAACCTACATCATCATGGTGGTATAAAGATTGTTCTCCCCATCCTTTTGTTAATCTTGATTATGTAATCATGTATTTTCTTCTTAAATGTATATATTTATGATGATATATGATGATAAAAATATTATGTGGGGATTTGGTGTTGATAATCATGGGTAAAAAGATGGACAAACTACATGTAAAATGGTTAAATCATGTTTAAATGGTAGGCTGTATAAAAACAGTAACTAACCACATGTTAGACTGATAAAATAGCATAGATTAATGAATATACAGTAAGTAATATATCTTGTACACATGTGAGAGTTGGCCATGAAATGAAATCATTATAATGAGTGAGATATGATCAAAACAAGAGAGTACCAATCTGAATAGTCAGTTTTGGACAGACTGTTAAGGATTTTTAGAGTTAGATTGAGCAGTAGTTAAAGCTAAGTTAATTGTAGCACATATCATGTAGTTTATGGTGTCCAAAAATGAGCTTCTATCTCCTTGTAGAACTCAAGATATGGTAAAAATGGTGAAAGTGAAAGTAAAAATCAGATTTTGGGAAATTAAAGTATAATAGTATTATATAAGCACTCAAATAAAAATAGTATAAAATGTGAATTAAAACCCACTAACTTATATAATACATTTATATAAATATGTATAAGGATAAATAAATGGACATTTTATAAAAATGGTAGTTTGATAAAGTTTATAAGTTATAAAACTATAAACATGATTTTTACGACTTTTTCGGCTATTACCGTAAAATTAACGTTTTTCGCCAATTAAAACTTAGACGATCAAACCCGTATAATGTAAAGTTTTTAAAACTCCTATACTGATATATAAACATATATAACAAGTAAAAACCGATAAAACCCGAACTATATAACATACAGACATTAACGGGCTAAGTTAACGTTATTGGACTAATAATACAACAAAATGGGCTAAAACACTTATAAACTTATTTATTGGGCTTAACCCATTTGGGCCCAACATGTAAAGTATAAATACTGATAATACAAGTATGAAATGGATTAATACAAGTTAAAGAACTTATAATAAGTTTATTGAACTTAAAATATGTAAATAGGTAAAACTAGTAAACTAGTATAAAAGTTATCTACACATAACACTAAAATGAGTAAACGAGAATATGTAAACCCACTTGATCATCATATATATAATCATATGTATACATAATTGTTATTTTTATAAAGTCATTGGACAAAAGTCTAAGACGAGTATTATTTGTCTAGGTTTCCGTAATTGAAGCACGTACCGTACATCCGAGGGAGATAACATGAGTTCATAGCCTCGAACTCTTTTAAATGTTGTTATGAAATGTTTTATAAACCCGCGAGGGAGATAACATGTTAGTTTTTATAAAATAGGACACCATTTGTCCCGATTGCTTGATTATTGATTTGGACCCGAATGATTGTATGACCCGATGAATGAATAAATGACCCGATAGATGAAATGAAATGGATTATTAAAGTTAGGTTATGTCACTAAAAGTCCCATTAGCATGAATTATGAACTACCGGGATTTGGTAGACGCTTATGCATATAATAGTACTATTTGGGGACGATCACCCCAGTTCGCGCCTTGACGGTTGATCCCCGTCGTGCCACATTGATTGGTAAGCGAATTTATGTATGAGAAGATTTCCATAGCGTAAACTTTGTGACGACACGCTAATTTAGATGGGAAAATTGAGTTTCGGGCTAGTTACCTGTTGTTTATTGTAGTAAGGTAACAATGTCATGCGGCTTATAATAATCCAATTAACGAAATAATGCTATATGCACCGAATTACGATATATTGTCTGACTAGCAATATGGGGTCTTACTATTGATATTATGTTCGTGTTTTGGTTTTCATGACCATAATCATATAACGGTTTTTATTTAACTCCATACAACGTTATAAAACGTATTGTATGATATTTTTACGACATTGGTTCGTATAAATATTTTGAAGGTGAAAGCCTATATTATGATTTTGATAAGGATTTGTATAAAATGACTTTGGCTATTTTATGGCCTATTACAATGATTTGTACGAAATGATTTTTGGTAATAATTTTATACCAAAGTCATATTGATGGAATTTATTAAACTCTATGAATTTACTCGGCGTTAACGCTGACCTTTTCTTTTAACATGTTTTATCTCAGGTACTTGAAGGTAATTCTCGGGAAGACAACAAGAATTCATGGCCCGCACTTAAATAACAATTTCCATTCAAATCTTTTGTAAAATTGTATGAAAAACAATGACTTGGGACCTATGTAACTTTGATATTTATGAATGGAAATGCTTTATTATTAAACGACGCGATTTTTATGCGTTGTCTATGATGTGAGTAATGTGCTATCCCGTAACACCAACTAGTCTTCCGCTGTATTGAGTTTTATAAATTTGGGGGTGTTACAGTTTGGTACCAGAGCTCTCGTTATAGAGAACGAAAGATTTTTAAAACTAAGGGTTTGAATAAAACATTTCAAAATCTTTTAACTAAAAACATTTTCCTAAAAATGTCTAAAAATCATTTGACTATAACGGTGCCGAAGAATTCCCGAGTTATCGACAAGGCCAGACTGAGAAGTGTTATTTTAATATATATATATATTGGATTATATATATATATGTGATGTAATTTGATTACATGATTGTTTGATGATTATTTTGATTTTTATACGAGGTATTTATACGACGTAGATTGTCACAAGGAACCCTAAATCCCCTAGTAAATTAATCGAAGCTATTCTCGTAGGAATTCTAGCTATCCTAGATCTAAGCCAAGTTGTGGATATTTATGATCCCAACGAAATGATTTATATTCGTAGAAACGTTAATATTAGTTGATTGTGATATTGAAGAAGAATTGGCGAGATTAAAACTGATATCGATGTCATGACGATCTTTCCTTATAGAGTGGAGTTTGACAAAACGTTACCACCTAGAAAGATGTCATATGATTCGTTGTCACCCAATTCTTATATTTGAAATCGAAAGGGTGAATGTTGCAGTTGAGGCTGTCATTGGAACCATTACCCAAAAGCCTCATACCACTAATACCTTTCTGAGAAGTCTAATTGAATGTGTAAGTCATTTAATACTAGTGACTCATTTGATAGTTGTTGTTGTAAGAACTATAGGATTGGAACTTAGGTGTTGATCCTATCGATCTTTTATTTCCCTTTTAAGATCTAAGAATAAGATTGAAAGTATTGGAATATGAGGTAGGATATCGAATTGAGTATAAGTTGATTGAAACTTGAATAAAGTAAAATTTAACCCGAATGGAATATGAGATTGTTAAGAGGAAGTCGTTAAGTCCTGTGATTGAATTATAAGGTTTTAATTGATTGTTGGTTCGTGTTAAGGGTTGTTCCTAGGCCATTGTCCACTAATGAGGATGCCCAGTGTCCGATAAATAAATTGAAGAAATCTTCTTCTGAATTGGGACAAATGGATCTCTCGGGACATGTGGAACACCTAATGACTCTTGTAGAATAGTATTCATTGTGGTATCTTTTAAAAATCCCTAACTTAACTGAGACATCAGTTGGTAGGATGAGTTCTTGGAATTGTATGACATAGTGACACATAATGTGTTACGGTACAATTTTGACTTGTTTGTGATTAATGAAAAAGATTACCTTTGATTGCTAAATTTTACATGTATCGATGCTATCTATCTTCTATTGCTTCATTCTAATGCTCGCATTAGTGATGCAACCATTGAACAAGTACTCATCTCGATTTGAGTTACGTTGTGCATTATTCTTTTTGAGTGCCATCGAGGTCACGAACCTCATGATTAATTGGCTAAGCTCATTTCCTATTATATTGTAGATAGTTCTTGGTGAACAACTTTTCATCACTCTTTTGCAGATCACTCATTGTTTTTATAAAGTTAAAGCAGTATCCCTTGAGAAAAATTGGGTTTTCATCACCATATGGATTATTTAAAGTGAGACTTACAAAATGATCGTTATCAAAATGAAGATGTTTATAAAACACCTTGGAAAACTTAATTGTTTTCATAACAAAGAAAATCTTTGAAAATTTATTTTTTATTCTTATTTAAGAATTAAGCATGAAAGTGTTTTTATTATAAACATGATGATAAAATTTTGACGAACTGAGTATTGCATCGTTAATCTTGAAATTGTATATAGTTGCGCGCCTACATACAATTTGGAATGGACCATGCAAGGCTGATTAGTAGTTACCATAAAACTGATTAATAAACACTACATTTTCTTTGAAGATTGTGAAAGATTAAATTTTATGAGATCTGCAAGAAGTGAAAAATAGGGACATAGTGTTAGGGACACCTACATATGTGCCTGTAGCATCTATTCTTCTGAGTCGAATTTACTCATCTGTGGAAATTGTCTTATTTGACAATTGACAATTCTTTCTTGTCCAATTATCTCGTAGTGAGATTCTTAGGAAAAGTATCTGATTACCGAGTATTGATACCCGACTGGATGAATCGACGTTCCTATCATTTCTTTTGATTTGATTTCATTTGAATGACCTGGGTAACGATCCGAGGAGCTTTCGAATGCGTACTCAAATTATGAAAACATGGGATATATTCATATTCATTAAATGTTTTCGTCTGTATTTGATTTGAAATTCTATCGCGTAGATTATGCGTTGACCTTACTCTTTTAATGGTAGTTATGTCTCCTGATATCCTTGAATTTGTGAAGGATTATGAGTTGTTATTATTAGTGTTTTGAGAAGTTCACATCTTATCGACGGCAATAAAACTGAAAAGTTTATAGTGGCAATAGAATGGATTGATTGGTTATGACATGAGACATTGTCTTAATTGATGGGAACTCGAATAGAATTCCCCTAAATGATATGATGTTGATGATCAAAAGTGATCTAAATAATTCTTGATGGATGACTTGAAATTATACCGTGAATGGTTATGAATTAGTCATAGATACTATAATCTAGAAAGAACCTAATATGAATTTATTAAAAGATGTTTCTGTTATCTGAAATTTTAGAAGGTATTTGTTGGTAAATTACCTAGACTTTTGCCATTGAAGCAAATTGAAATTGGTATTGATTATATTTTCGGTGCTGCACCTGTGGCTTGTGCACTGTACGTCAGCACCATCTGAATTAAAGGAATTACCGTACAACTGAGAGAGTTGTCGGAGAAAGATTTTATTCTACCAAGCTCGTCATCATGAAGAGCTATGGTGTTATTATTTCTTATATTTATAGATTACTGTGAACTGAGTAAATTGACAATCGAAAACGATATCCATAACTCGAAATGGAATATTTGTTCGATCATTTACAAGGTTCTAGCGTATGTTTTAAAAAAAATTTGATTCTCGGCATGGTTATCATCAACTTCGCAACTGCGAAAAAGATTATCTATTCCAATCACTACATCCAGAACTTGTAATGAACATTATGAGTTTCACGTGATGTCGTTTGGATTGACTAATACACATGTAGCATCCATAAATTTGGTGAATCACGTGTGTAGGCCGTAATTTGATAAATTCATGCTTGTGATCATTAAGGACCATTTGTTTGTTTATAAGAATAAGAAGGGGTTAATAATTATTTATAGATTGCCCTGAAATTGCCGAACAATAAAAACCTGTACCTTAAATATTTAACATATGATTAAAGACTTAATCCTTTATATTATTTGACCGTGTGATTAAAAGATAACGGAATCTATATTGACTTTTCAAAGATTTTAGCCCTTTTAAGACTTTGGGTTTTACCAAAAAGAAAATGGAAATATGTTTTGACAAATGTTTTAACAGAGGATTTTTAAGGGATTATTCCCTTATACCTAGAACATTTAACTAAACTCCTGTTTAGGGGTAAATGTTCGTGTATACCTCAAGACAACCTAAGAGGGATTGAGGAAACCGTTACACCATGACTTAAAATTTGAAACGACAATTTTTTCTTTTCAACTAAGAAAATTTTGACCAAAGTATAACCAAAGATTTTCGAACATTTACGAATGTTAATAATTATTTCAAACTTATTATGAACATTTTTATATCATTGGACGAACTGAGAAATTTAAAAACTTTTTGTGTTTACGTTTCATAAAAATTAAATAATTATTATTTAATTACTTGTAATATGTATCGACGCTTTAAACGTCAGATTGAGCAAACCAGCTGAGTTAGCTCAGTTGGCCACCAAGGGTAACCTTGGGGAGGTATTCTTGGGGAGGTCTCGAGTTCGAGTCTCACCAAGAACCTTCAGGGGCCCAAATTAAGAAGCAGGAGTGGGGTTTATCCCCTAAGGAGAAGGTTCTAGGCTTGCATACTGCCCAATTGGATGTCACTGTAAGCTCGAATCACTAACTACTAACTCGCCGTTCAAAAAAAACCCGTCAGATTGAGCAAAACTGATAAAATGATAGTTGAGACGAAACTAAAACTTAGAAAATACGAAGAAAGAATATCTGAGTGAAATGTGGACATGATAATTATATCATCAGGAAAGGTGAATGTAGATATGGACACATAATATAGAAAGGATAAAGAATCAATTAGGACATGTTCCTTAATAATGAACGTGCAAAATAAATTGCCGAACAATATAAAAATAAAAAATGCTTGTAAGAAGGATAATACAGATAATAAAAAGGGGTTCGCGGCTAATGTGAACCATTAGAATTAAGAAGCCGATGGCGGTACATATATAAAAGGCCACTTGAGGTTGCCTAAATATGGAGATTTTGAGATTTAGTTATGTTGGAATCTTGTAAGTATAAGTATTATATTTATGTCATTTCTGACTAAAAGTATCTTTGTCTGAAGAAGTTGTACTAATGTAAAATTATGAAGGCAGACATCGCCTCATACATTAGTAAACGTTTAACTATTGGAAAGGTCATCATCCGAATTTGATTCGATTTGGGTCATTGTCGACAGACTGACCAAATCTACTAATATCATTCCTGTTAATAATAGATTCTTGATGTAGAAATTGACTCTTTTGTATTTAAAAGAGTTGTGTAAACATGGTGTGCCTGTATCGATCATCTCTATCAAGATCCTCGCTTCGCATTGAATTTCTAGAGATTTGCTCAGAAGTCATTAAGAACGAATCTTGATGAGATTACTGTGTACCACCCCAATCGAAGGGATGAGGTAAAGTAACGATACAAAATACTATAAGTGTTGTTTTATGCTTGAATGATTGACCTTTTGTAATGAACCGTATAATCGCTTTCCTTTAGAGAGATTATCATTGATAATTATCCTATTAGGATCGAGATCGAATCTTGTTAGGATCTAAATATTAGAGCATCTGTAAGCAGAAGTTGGGATGAAGACACCCGACATACACCCATTGTGAGTTGGACATGTCTTTTAGGTTTAAGGTTTCCTATGATGGCGAACCTAACCTTACAAAATACTCGACCCGCGAGACCTGAAATAATTATTGAAATTAGGGTCTGATTATTGAATGCCGATAGTGGGCAGGAGGTTATGTGAATATGAAATGTAGATCTTTAAGTGCCAGATGGGTAGCAAAGTTATGCCAAAAATTTTAACCATGGAAAAATGAATTGATGATCTGAAAGATCATGGGATATAAGTCCCCGTTGTATGGGACCATTGAGATGATGTAAAAGTTGGTTTGAAAGGCATATAAGTTGGATCTACCCTAGGACTTCAATAGCTGTGTGAATTATGTTTTGTATATCGAACTTGATGAAATGTCTATCAAGTGAGAATCTGATTATTTCTTAGTAACGTTTAGATCGGCGAAATGTTGCATTCATCAAAAACCCGTGAACATCATGGATAGAGAAAGTAAGTCAACATTACGCCTGATCTTATTCCTGTAGTTATGTTGATGAAACTCGCGTATTGTAATGAATTATACTTGTGAGAAAAGACCAAATGTGGAGGAAATACCCACATGGCTTTAACTCTATAAGAAGCGAGTAGTAAGATGATCTTTGAGGACAAAGATCTTGTTTAGGGGTAAATGCTGTGACAATCCGTCAATTTATGGTTGATATTTTATTCTCAATATTTAATTGAAAATATTATTTTAATGTTATATTATGAACTCACTTATTTTTGGGAAGAAATTTAGATTTACGTCTTGAAGTAGCATCGACTACGTCTAAACCGGAGGATTCTACGTTACGTGCTCACGTTTACATACACCATTTTGGTGACAGTCCGACGTTTCAGAAAATAAATTTGTCCGTGAATATTATTTTGAGATTTTAAATTTGTGTTGGTTCATAAACTCACAAATTTACGAGAAGAGATTAGGACTTAAGATTTTAATTTAACGTCATTTACGACTAAACCGGAAACCTTAGGATTACGTATTTACGTTTCCGAACTCCGTTTTTAATGAGAAAATTATTATTAGATTTGTTTTGTGCCGTTGATTCATAATTTATAAAAACGTTTTTCGTAAAACGACCTGAGGGCACACAAGTCGAGGAAACTAGAATCGAGGAATACCCGTAAATAAATGGGGATGAGACAAAATAACTTTTGCCCCACCCCCATATATGGGACGGTCAACATTTCACAACACATCAAGGATGTGTCAACTTCTAGTTAACAACTAGGACACTTGTCCTAGTTTGCTAACAAAACCATTTACAACAAAACCACCAAGCTTAAACTAGCTAATTCATTTCCATCTCATGCAAAACACACAATCCTCTCACTCTCTCCCTCCTCCTTACCGTCCCACCATCATCATCAAACACCCCATTCATACAAAATTAACCACAAAATCTCATGTTATTCATACATAAGTTGAAGCCCTTTTGAAGCCCTATTGATTGGTGGTGATTATAACATCCAAGGAGGAGTTTATATGGAGTCTTAGGGTTGATTTTCCACCGGGAGTTCTTGAAGAATGGTGGTCTTGAAGATGGTCTTGGTTTATCACAAGTTGTGTGATCAAAATCCATGTCTTGATCATAACCTACATCATCATGGTGGTATAAAGATTGTTCTCCCCATCTTTTTGTTAATCTTGATTATGTAATCATGTATTTTCTTCTTAAATGTATATATGTATGATGATATATGATGATAAAAATATTATGTGGGGATTTGGTGTTGATAATCATGGGTAAAAAGATGGACAAACTACATGTAAAATGGTTAAATCTTGTTTAAATGGTAGGCTGTATAAAAATAGTAACTAACCACATGTTAGACTGATAAAATGGCATAGATTAATGAATATACTGTAAGTAATATATCTTATACACATGTCAGAGTTGGCCATGCAATGGAATCATTATAATGAGTGAGATATGATCAAAACAAGTTTAGAGTACCAATCTGAATAGTCAGTTTTGGACGGACTGTTAAGGATATTTAGAGTTGGATTGAGCAGTAGCTAAAACTAAGTTAATTGTAGCACATATCATGTTGTTTATGGTTTACAAAAATGAGTTTCTATCTCCTTGTAGAACTCAAGATATGGTAAAAATGGTGAAAGTGAAAGTAAAAATCAGATTTTGGGAAATTAAAGTATAATAGTATTATATAAGCACTCAAATAAAAATAGTATAAAATGTGAATTAAAACCCACTAACTTATATAATACATTTATATAAATATGTATAAGGATAAATAAATAGACATTTTATAAAAATGGTAGTTTGATAAATTTTATAAGTTATAAAACTATAAACATGATTTTTACGACTTTTTCGGCTATTACCGTAAAATTAACGTTTTTCGCCAATTAAAACTTAGATGATAAAACCCGTCTAATGTAAAGTTTTTAAAACTCATATACTGATATATAAAGATTGTTCTCCCCATCCTTTTGTTAATCTTGATTATGTAATCAAAATCCATGTCTTGATCATAACCTACATCATCATGGTGGTATAAAGATTGTTCTCCCCATCCTTTTGTTAATCTTGATTATGTAATCATGTATTTTCTTCTTAAATGTATATATTTATGATGATATATGATGATAAAAATATTATATGGGGATTTGGTGTTGATAATCATGGGTAAAAAGATGGACAAACTACATGTAAAATGGTTAAATCATGTTTAAATGGTAGGCTGTATAAAAACAGTAACTAACCACATGTTAGACTGATAAAATAGCATAGATTAATGAATATACAGTAAGTAATATATCTTGTACACATGTGAGAGTTGACCATGAAATGAAATCATTATAATGAGTGAGATATGATCAAAACAAGTTTAGAGTACCAATCTGAATAGTCAGTTTTGGACAGACTGTTAAGGATTTTTAGAGTTAGATTGAGCAGTAGTTAAAGCTAAGTTAATTGTAGCACATATCATGTAGTTTATGGTGTCCAAAAATGAGCTTCTATCTCCTTGTAGAACTCAAGATATGGTAAAAATGGTGAAAGTGAAAGTAAAAATCAGATTTTGGGAAATTAAAGTATAATAGTATTATATAAGCACTCAAATAAAAATAGTATAAAATGTGAATTAAAACCCACTAACTTATATAATACATTTATATAAATATGTATAAGGATAAATAAATGGACATTTTATAAAAATGGTAGTTTGATAAAGTTTATAAGTTATAAAACTATAAACATGATTTTTACGACTTTTTCGGCTATTACCGTAAAATTAACGTTTTTCGCCAATTAAAACTTAGACGATCAAACCCGTATAATGTAAAGTTTTTAAAACTCATATACTGATATATAAACATATATAACAAGTAAAAACCAATAAAACCCGAACTATATAACATACGGACATTAACGGGCTAAGTTAACGTTATTGAACTAATAATACAACAAAATGGGCTAAAAAACTTATAAACTTATTTATTGGGCTAAACCTATTTGGGCCCAACATGTAAAGTATAAATACTGATAATAAAAGTATGAAATGGATTAATACAAGTTAAAGAACTTATAATAAGTTTATTGGACTTAAAATATGTAAATAGGTAAAACTAGTAAACTAGTATAAACGTTATCGACACATAACACTAAAATGAGTAAACGAGAATATGTAAACCAACTTGATCATCATATATATATATAATCATCATATGTATACATAATTGTTATTTTTATAAAGTCATTGGACAAAAGTCTAAGACGAGTATTATTTGTCTAGGTTTCCGTGATTGAAGCACGTACCGTACATCCGAATTGCCGATACCCCGCTTTCCCACATCAACGTGAGTTCATAGCCTCGCACTCTTTTAAATGTTTTTATGTAATGTTTTATAAACCCGCGAGGGAGATAACATGTTAGTTTTTATAAAATAGGACACCATTTGTCCCGATTGCTTGTTTATTGATTTGGACCCGAATGATTGTATGACCCGATGAATGATTAAATGACCCGATAAATGAAATAAAATGGATTATTAAAGTTAGGTTATGTCACTAAAAGTCCCATTAGCATGAATTGTGAACTACCGAGATTTGGAAGACGCTTATGCATATAATAGTACTATTTGGGGACGATCACCCCAGTTCGTGCCTTGACGGTTGATCTCCGTCGTGCCACATTGATTGGTAAGTGAATTTATGTATGAGAAGATTTCCATAGCGTGACCTTTATGACGACACGCTAATTTAGATGGGCAAATTGAGTTTCGGGCTAGCTACCCGTTGTTTGTTGTAGTAAGGTAACAATGTCATGCGGCTTATAATAATCCAATTAACGAAATACTGCTATATGCACCGAATTACGATATATTGCCTGACTAGCAATATGGGGTCTTACTATTGATATTATGTTCGTGTTTTGGTTTTCATGACCATAATCATATAACGGTTTTTATTTAACTCCATACAACGTTATAAAACGTATTGTATGATATGTTTACGACATTGGTTCGTATAATGATTTTGAAGGCGAAAGCCTATATTATGATTTTGATAAGGATTTGTATAAAATGACTTTGGCTATTTTATGGCCTATTACAATGATTTGTACGAAATGATTTTTGGTAATAATTTTATACTAAAGTCATATTGATGGAATTTATTAAACTCTATGAATTCACTCGGCGTTATCGCTGACCTTTTCTTTTAACATGTTTTATCTAAGGTACTTGAAGGTAATTCTCGGGAAGACAACAAGAATTCATGGCCCGCACTTAAATAACAATCTCCATTCAAATCTTTTGTAAAATTGTATGAAAAACAATGACTTGGGACCTATGTAACTTTGATATTTATGAATGGAAATGCTTTATTATTAAATGATGCGATTTTTATGCGTTGTCTATGATGTGAGTAATGTGCTATCCCGTAACACCAACTAGTCTTCCGCTGTATTGAGTTTTATAAATTTGGCGGTGTTACACGTTATGTCACTAAAAGTCCCATTAGCATGAATTGTGAACTACCGGGATTTGGTAGACGCTTATGCATGTAATAGTACTATTTGGGGACGATCACCCCAGTTCGCGCCTTGACGGTTGATCCCCGTCGTACCACATTGATTGGTAAGCGAATTTATGTATGAGAAGATTTACATAGCGTGATTTTTGTGACGACACACTAACTTAGATGGGCAAACTGTTTGTCGGGTTCGCGGCCCGTTGTTGTGATAGTAAGGTAACAATGTCACGCGGCTAATAATAATCCATAATGTATATACAATACAATAACGATGCTAATAACGATAATAATATTATCTATAATGGTAATATTGAGGCTACGGTCTCATGGACAGTTTAAGATGTATGCTTGATTTATATATTGCCTGACTAGCAATACGAGGACTTACTTTCGATATTATACTTGTGTTCTGATTCTAACGATTGTTTTATATAACGGTTTTTATTAAACTCTATGAATTCACTCGGCATTCGCTGATATGATTTTTGCATGTTTTTATCTCAGGTGCTTGAACGTAATCCGGATGGAGATCGACTCTGATGGCCCACATAATATTAAAAATGTTCATTCGATCTATGTTTTGTAAACTTAATGACCTGTATAATTTGGGACCTGTTGTACACTTTAAAACTTTTTATCGAATGAATGTATGTTAAACCTTGTACAACCATTTTTATGTATTGTCTATGATTGGAGTTATTGTGCTATCCCGTAACACTCTGAAAGACCCTTCCGCTGTACCGATACGAAAATTGAGAGTGTTACATATGAATCCTCTACGAAGGAGTGTTTTCTCGTGGCGTCCCTTCACGTTTCAGTTTGGCCATTATCAGTATTATCATGTGGGGCATATGGGTGTATGCTAGTTTACAGCTTACAGTTATCAGGTGAATGTGGTGTGTGCTCTACATCCTTCACAAGGAGTTGATCCCTCCTACCCAAACCAATATATATAGAGGTCACCCTTGTAATGCATGATGAGGTCACCCCTCTATGTATTCATGACAGTTGATACCTTCATGACCTATATGGGCTCTTGGCAAACTAAAATACAGTTTTCAAATATGAACATAATTCCAAAGAAATATAAACCAGTTTATAAAAATGTTCCAGGTTTTCTAGGGCTTACACTTATTCTGCTGCTTTTCAATCTTTACATAAGTTTCAGTCATTCATATCATGTTATAAATCACCGTTCATAACCGTTATCCTCCTTCACATATTGACGACGTGTCCGATCGACTCCAGGGTCCAAACACTTTTCTAAGATCGATTTCCGATCATGCTGCCAACAGCGGCGAGGGAAAAGTAGGATATGTCCATCAATGCTATTCTACATGATCTGGTCATGCTAAATTCATGACCTTATTTTGGATCTTACAAATGCTCCCACAACAGTTACGAATTTGATGAACGGAGTTTCCATGAACTCCTAGACAAATTTGTTAGTTGTTTTCATTGATGACATCTTCCTTCTCTCCAAGCCTAGAGAATGGAACGAACAGCATATTCGCATTATGTTCCAATTCTACGACGGAAGAAAGTTAACCCTAAAATTTTCAGTACGAATTTTTGGTTTCAGTGACACGCTGAATCACATTATTCTCACGGCTAGTTTTACCATGACTAAGCTTAAACATAAAGGATAAATCCTACAATGTATTATGTTTTCCAGAGGATCCTATGCTAAAAGAGGTCTAACTAACAGGGACTCATAGTCTTTTGATTTCTATATATCTAGGTTCTATAAATGTATCATGATCTCAAACCACATCTTGGTGGAGCAGCATGAAACAAGATGCAATTATGTTCATATCAGAGTACCTGACATACTAGCAGGTGAAGATAGAAAGCCAATATAACATCCAATATTTTTGTCTAATGTAATATCCATGTTAATAAATAAAAATGTGATTTTACTCAGAAGTTTTTGCATTTTCACTATATTACATGACTGAATTATGGATCTCACTATCACGATTGCCATATCAACATATACCTATATGTTGTAAACACTATGTATATATCAAGTGTGAGTTCTAAAAGTAATCACATGTATAAACAATGAATAAGAACAACTCAAATACCCAAAATTCCCATAAAAACCTTATAAATCCCTTATAAACTAATGTTTCAAGCAATATAACCACAAAATAACTATTTACTATTATTAAACACTTTAAACTAATTCTAATCCACCATATAAAGAAAATATAATTAAACATAAAACACTTATATTCACTAATCACAAGCTAATTACAAGAAAATAACCTAAAACCAAGATTAGCATATAAAATCTAACCTATAATGAATTGGACTCTAATCTTTTGCAAAAAAACATAAAACTCAACTAAGTATCATAATATAATCATACATTTATCTTAAACTAAGTTACAAATTATTAAAGCATAAAGTACATGTTTTTAAAGCATAGAACCTTAATCTTACTTAAACAACCCTAGAAAATGATCAACCATATAAACCCTCAAACTAAGAAAATAGAACCCATAGAAGTCATAAACATACTATATAAGACTTAGAATAAGCTTACATTAAGATATAAACCCTAATTACCCAAAATAGAAAGTCATTAGGCTTAATGATATAAAAACCCTTATATTAAGACATCTATATAGAATCATCCCCTAGTTCTTTAAAGACAACTCTAAAAATACTCACAAGACTTCATGAAGATTATAAAATTATATTAAGACAATGTACAAGTACCCTAATGCACAAGGTACAAGATTTCAATGCATGACTTGTAAATTAGGTCAAAATAGGTATTTTCACTCTTTAGATATGGTTACCTAAACTAAACCCTTAAACCGAGTGTAAGAACTCTTTGGTCACTTAAGACACAATTTATAGGACCTAAATTAAGTTTAAATCAGTAGCTAAGAGGAGGATAATCAAATTTACTAAGATTAAACCCTAGATCATTAGACAACCCTAATCTACAAATGTATACTTCCCATTTTTATATCAAACCTTTGTTAAACTTCAAACCAAGGACCCAACACTCTTAAATAGAATGTCTAAACCATAATTAAGCCTTAATCATTCACTAATCACTTTTCTAAGTTGCTAATCACCAAAAACACAAAACAAAAGTTACAAGCCCTAAAAATTGAATCCGGTTTTATACTTTGCCTCCAAAGCTTATTTTCAAACCTTTTCCCTCCATTCCAAGTTCAAAAACCTGATATTTATAACTTGTTAGATATTTTAGGAGTGTGACAAGTAGGTGCATCACCTCCTAGCTTGCTACACATCACCATTCTCATCCATATGTAGTCGTGATCCATTTTGAGCCACAAGGAAGGATTAGATCGAACCTAGAGTCTAAGAACTTATTTAGACCTTCACTAGCCTCCTTAATCCAGTAATCTATCTATCTTACACGTCCTAAGCCTTAAATTGGAGCCTAAGTTTCCAAACTAGTATAAATAGGGACGAATGGCCATAGGAAGAACTTGCACCCCGTTTCCTTTGTATCTCCTACCCATTCTCCATTTCCACCTCTATATACATCTTACGACATCCCAAAAGACCAAAAAACAGGTCAATAAGGATGCCATTGAAGCTCTTGAAGCTTTGGTAGCAAGTTATGTTCATAAGAAACCATAAGGAGCCATTTTGGAGCTACCTAGGTAAATCTATGTTAACCAAGGCTTTGATCTTGTAATAATGTTAATTTAGACTTGTTATAATGTCAAAATTATGTTAGAAAGATAATCTAAAAGAAACTAAGTAATTTCATCATTTTAAATGAAAGTTATAAGTTAAAGATGTCTTAAAACCGTAATTTTGTACTTTACATAAAATACTGAGCAAAAATCCATTTCAAAAGTTATAGTTCTTTAGAAATGTTGTTATTATGATTATAAATGTGTTCATAAACTTTGTTTTCAAATCCTAGATCATTTGGATCATTTTTAAGCTTGTTATGTGATTTTTACAAGGCGAGGGACTAAAATTGTCAATTCTGAAACTATTTATCATTTTGGGCCAAAAGTGTCATTTTATGAAATTAAAAGCGATAAGAATAAATGTTGCAAATTTTTAGACCTTAAGGTTAAATATTGAAGGTTGAAATTGAAATTTATAAAACTATATACTTTAAGGGTAAAAAGTGTAAATATACCAAACTATAACTACAAGGGCTATTTTTGCCAATATTGAAACTAAAAATCTAATAAAATATATTGTGTCATGTTAGTAGAGAACTTTGTACAAAGAAGTTGCATCTCGATATTACGTTTTGACTGAGTGATTGGGTTTACGATTTAAAGTTCCCTCGCTCCTCAAACGTTTATAGAATGACTTCTAAGTATGATGACCCGATCAGTGATACTATTACTCCAAAATAAATAAATCAAAGAATGTGTATATAAAGAGAATGAACTTAGAGACTAACACTTGATATATATGCATATTGTGTGTCAGTCCAGATTCAGTCAGAAGGCTGTGGTTGGATAAATCAAAAGACCCTATAGGCAAAGGTGAGTTTATAGCCTTACTTTTAAAAGCTTATAAACAATTTGAAAACCCGTCAAGGGGTGATGAGACTGCTTTTATACATAGTCTCATCGTCTAAAACGGGCTTAAAATGGTGAAAAAATCATAAAAAGTGTCAAATATATGCTTGTGTTTGCTCAATATGTATTTTAGGTACGGATATCGAAAAAATGACAAAAGATAACAAGAAACAATAAAAAACGAACACGGGAAAAGAAGCCGCACAATGAACCGGACCCCAAGTGTTGAATTTCAAAGAAAAATTCCCTGAGGAATTGAAGATGTACAAACGTCCTTCATCATTTAAGAAATAACATTTTATACCCTTGTATATTCATAATTATAAGTTTTGTCCCTAAAGTTTGTCAAAATTACAAAAAGGACCCTCAACTTTGAAGAAATGGCAAGATTGGTCCCTACAAAATGATTACTTGTTACTTTTAGTCCTCCACAAAGTCAAAGATACAAGAGAAGACCTTAAACTATAAAGACATGCCAAGAATAGCCCTTCAAAAATCAAGGAATGACAAAATATACCCTTGATTATATTTTGCAAAAGTTTTTATGGCCAAAGTTTGAATTTCAAAACTTTATTAACAAAGGGTTTTTGAGTTAAATCTGCCAAGACTATGTTTGAACACAAGTTGAAAAGGGAGGAACTAAACATGGCAGACAAACAATCTTACCTTAACCAACCACAACACGAAACCTCACCCTACTATTTCTCTCAACCAATCACAACTCAACTTTCTTCCACCTCACACCCACTACCGAATTTAACTAATTAATTAGTTAAGTTTAAACTTGATGCCATAACACCCCACTAAACCCCAAATCAGATCAAACTAATCACTATTCATAACTCAAGAACACATAAACCCTAATTACTAAACTGGTTTAAATCAAAAGGAAAATTGGTAATAAGCTCTAGATTACTAATTAACCTTAACCAAAACAAAACCCCACCCACTACTTTGCTGCCACCTCACCGATATTGTCGCACGATCCCTCCCATGCCCCACCTTATAATACCAAACAAAGTTATGCCAGAGAATCAATGTCCCACAGCTTGTGCTTCATTCCTACGCCCAAGATAAACATAAGAGATCACTACACAACAAACTTGGTCACATGTTTCCTCCAAGACAAATTCAAACAACGCATATTCAAATCTTCAAAGGGCAAACCTTAAGTTTGTGTTGGTTGAAGAAAACAAGTCGCATATTTACTTTACATGTATGTTAGTTAATGCTTTAAGTTTGTGTTGATTGAAAGTGTTTTTTGATTCGCCTCAAAAAGTTTCTTTTTTTATGTTTCTAAAAAAGGGGAATATTTGTTTTAAAATTTTCTTGAGGTTCATTGGTTGAGAGAGTGTGTTGCATAGTGATTGTTTGGGCATAAAGGTGACCATAACACCAGGATTAAGCCCATGGTGTAGTGGATGTTTATGTTTGGGCAAGGCCTTGTGAGAACTCACCAAAATCACCAACAATCTGATTTCCTTTTTTTATAAATCTATTACTGCTAACCTTGTTACCTCTTAGCAGGGTTGTTTAGTGGAAGCTTGTTCTTGTTTAATCTAGAACATAAGCTTAAAATTCGGGGGTGTGGATAGTACATCTCTGAGGTTTGCATTCCTTTTTCCTTTTTCAAATCTGTCAAAAATTGGTGCTAAGTGTGATTGTTGTCTACTGATATATGATGATGTTTCATGCATAGAATCTGCTTCTTTGTTCATGATAGTTATGTTGTGATACTTGTTTAAGTCTTTCTAGGTTTTAAAAACATTTTTTCTTTGTTAAAAATCTGATTTCAAGTTTAAAAGGGTGTTTGGTATTGCATGATTTATAAAACTTTGGTGAAATTGAGTAGGTTTTTAAGAGTCTCTTGTGTTTGTTTCAACTGATATAGCGTGTTTAAGCTGAAATCTGCATATCTTGAGAACTAAAATACTCAATCTGAATCTTTGCTAAAATCAAGGGTGTTTTAAGTTTCTGTGAAGTTAAAATTGGCCATCTTTGTACTATAGGTTGGGACTAGGGTTGTGAAGTGCATAATTTAAATTTGTGCAACTTGTTAACCTGTTTTGATCTTTGGAAACTTAACTTTTGGCCAAGTGCATCAGCAAAGGATTTTTGTGTTCATAATTTACATCAGAAAGTAACATAGGACTTTTACTAGTTCTAACTTGTAAACCATTGCATGAAACCAATTTATTTGGCCTTAAATAAGTTAGATATGCATTTGGTGAAGTTTGGTTGGCTTATTCTTGCTTAAAAGTTGCTTATTCCATCAGACCTAGTCTTTTCCATGTCTGGGCCTTATTTGAATTAACTGTATTAATTGGCTGTGTGGATTTGTGTTTATTTACTTGTTCTTGACTCCCTACAACTCACTGGTTGTGGGGGTGCCCTTATTGTCAAAAACACCAACTATAACAAGCTCTATTCAACGTTTTCATTTCTAGCAGTGGGAACTCCTTTCCCACTACTTCTTGCCACTGACAGTTATAAAATTGGGTCAGCTTATCAATAAGCATTTCTAGGTTATTTTTTTGTGCAACAACTTTCTTTTTGTGATAGATCTTACTTATTTTATCTCATTAGCTTATTTGGTAGTTTGTAGCATTTGGTTTTAAGGTTTTACTAGAAAGCAAACTCTTTTGTCTTTTTCCAAAAGTGTTTATTCATGATTTTCAGCTTATTGAGTGTGCTTATTGAAAATCTTTTTAAATATTTAGCTTAATTAAGTCATTTCAAACTTCTTTCAACTTGAATCAGCCTAGATCTCGAAAACGACTATTTAGTCATTTTGTGTAGAGGGCTTTTGCTTATTTCAGGCTTATTTATTGAGCTTATTCAAAATTTCTTTCTACAAACAGCTTTATAATTACAAGAGAAGGATGTGTGTGAAATTTCATCTTATGGCTGTTGGGAATAAAATGAGCTAAGTCACTGAGACGCTGACAAGAGTAATTTGGACGCTGAGAAGAGGAAATGAAGCGCTAACAGGCCAAGCACTGACAAGAAGTATCCAAGCGCTGACAAAAAGGAGTCCAACCACTGATAGGAATACTTAGTCAACACGTTTAATATTTGAAGTAAAGATATGCTCAATATTGTATTTTCTATATTTATCTTTACCTAGAATAGTTGATAGGTAATCCTTTGTACACGACTCATTATGTTATAAAAGGAGGTCGTAGGGTTTGTAGTTGATATACATTATTCAGTTTTCACAACTTTCATTGTAAGCAAGTTCGTTTATCAATATAAAGTGAAAGTTTGGTTTACTTGTTTGTTTGTTCTTTATTCTAAGTGTTAAATCCGCATAACACTTGGATTTTTCATCATAACAAAGTTTCTCTATGTATTAATCTTGATTCAATCTCGTTTAATACAAAGCTAATCGACCTAAGTTTTGGATCAACAAGTGGTATCAGAGCTTGTTGAGGAACTTTGATCTAAAAGAATAGTAAACCCTAAAAACACCAGAAACCCTAAAACCAGACAAGATGTCTGCTACAGAATCCTCTTCCTCATCAAATCACAACCTAAAAATCCTTATGCTTGACCCTGACAACTTTGAACAATGGAAGTTCAATTTTGAACAATACCTTCAAATTCATGACCATACTCTCTGGGAAATTAATTAATTTGGAAATCAATTTGATAAAGCAGCTAGGATTACTGCTGCTATTGCAGCAAGAACCACAACTGGTTCCACTGCTGAAGAGCTTAGAGAAATACCTGAAGATGGAAGGGCTATCTCAACTGCAGATATAGCCGCAAGAAGGAATGACATAAAAACTTTGAGCATTCTTAAACTATATTTGGATCCAAAGAATCAACATAAGTACATAAGTTTTGAGTCTGCCAAAGAACTTTGGGCAGCTCTTCAAGTCACCTATGGTAGTAATGAAGATACTGCCAAAGAAAAGAAGAAGCAACTTTTGCATGAATATGTTGTGTTTAAAGCTCTTCCCAATGAGAAGCTAAGTGAATTAAGAAGCAAGCTTCTAGACATCACTAGAAAGTTGTCCTTTATGGGAACAGATAATGATGATGCTGATATCATTACTACTTTCCTTAGAGGTCTTGGTGATGCATGGAAAATTGAGGCTAGGTCAAGCATTGCTACCAATTCCCATAAGAGTTCTTCCTTTGATGACTTCTACAACAAGTTAAAGATTGTGAAGAGTGAGATCTTACTTGATCATGGAAGCAAGTCAACATCTAGAAACATGGCTTTCATCTCACATAGTGAAGCTCAAACCAGTGAAAGAGATTCATATGTACATCCTGTTACTCGATCAACTTGTGTCAGTGGTGGATCAACCTTTGTCTACAAATGTATACTTCCCATTTTTATATCAAACCTTTGTTAAACTTCAAACCAAGGACCCAACACTCTTAAATAGAATGTATAAACCATAATTAAGCCTTAATCATTCACTAATCACTTTTCTAAGTCGCTAATCACCTAAAACACAAAACATAAGTTACAAGCCCTAAAAATTGAATCCGGTTTTATACTTTGCCTCCAATACAAAAATCAGATTTTGAAGAATTAATGTTTGATACTATTATATAAGCACTCAAATTATATAGTATAAAATGTGAAAATTAAAACCCACTAACTTATGAATTTCATTTATATAAATATGTATAAGGTTTAATAAATGGACAATTTATAAAAATGGTAGTTGAATAAGATTTATAATTTATAAAAACTATAAACTTGATTTTTACGACTTTTTCGGCTATTACCGTAAAATTAACGTTTTTCGCCAATTAAAACATAGACGATCAAACCCGTCTAATGTAAAGTTTTTAAAAGTCATATACTGATATATAAGTATCTAATACAAGTAAAAACCGATAAAACACGAACTATAGGACATACGGACATTAACGAGCTAAGTAAGCATATTGGACTAATAATTGGACTAAATAAGTTAAACACTTATAAAAAGTACTTATTGGGCTTAACCCATTTGGGCCCAACATTTAAAGTGTAAATACTGATAATATAAGTATAAAAGGAAATAATACAAGTTAAAGAACTTATAATAGGCTTATTGGACTTAAAATAGGTAAATAGGTAAAACTAGTAAACAAGTAAAAAGTTACCAATACATGAACGCTAAAATGAGTAAACAAGTATATATAAACCCACTTGATCATCATCATATGTACAAAATCATCATATGTATATTGTTATTTTGATAAAAGTCATTGGACAAAAGTCTAAGACCGATTATTATTTATATAGGTTTATGTGACCGAAGCACGCCCGTAGCCGATAATCCGCCTTTCATTATCAACGTGAGTTCATAGCCTCGCACTCTTTTAAATGTTTTTATGAAATGTTTTATAAACCAGCGAGGGAGATAACATGTTAGTTTTGATAAAATAGGACACCATTTGTCCCGATTATTTGTTTATTGATTTGGACCCGAATGATTGTCTGACCCGATGAATGAATATATAACCCGATAAGTGAAATGAAATGGATTATTAAAGTTAGGTTATGTCACTAAAAGTCCCATTAGCATGAATTGTGATCTACCGGGATTTGGTAGACGCTTATGCATGTAATAGTACTATTTGGGGACGATCACCCCAGTTCGCGCCTTGACGGTTGATCCCAGTCGTACCACATTGATTGGTAAGCGAATTTATGTATGAGAAGATTTACATAGCGTGATTTTTGTGACGACACGCTAACTTAGATGGGCAAATTGTTTGTCAGGTTCACGGCCCGTTGTTGTGATAGTAAGGTAACAATGTCATGCGGCTAATAATAATCCATAATGTATATACAATACAATAACAATGCTAATAACGATAATAATATTACCTATAATGGTAATATTGAGGCTACGGTCTCATGGACGGTTTAAGATGTATGTTTGATTTATATATTGCCTGACTAGCAATACGAGGACTTACTTCCGATATTATACTTATGTTCTGATTTTAACGATTGTTTTATATAACGGTTTTTATTAAACTCTATGAATTCACACGGCATTCGCTGATATGATTTTTGCATGTTTTTATCTCAGGTGCTTGAAGGTAATCCGGATGGGGATCGACTCTGATGGCCCACATAATATTAAAAATGTTCATTCGATCTATGTTTTGTAAACTTAATGACCTGTATAATTTGGGACCAGTTGTACACTTTAAAACTTTTTATCGAATGAATGTATGTTAAACCTCGTACAACCATTTTTATGTGTTGTCTATGATTGGAGTTATTGTGCTATCCCGTAACACTCTGAAAGACCCTTCCGCTGTACCGATACGAGAATTGAGAGTATTACATTATGAATCCTCTGCGAAGGAGTGTTTTCTCGTGGCGTCCCTTCACGTTTCAGTTTGGCCATTATCAGTATTATCATGTGGGGCATATGGGTGTATGCTAGTTTACAGCTTACAGTTATCAGGTGAATGTGGTGTGTGCTCTACATCCTTCACAAGGAGTTGATCCCTCCTACCCAAACCAATATAATTAGAGGCACCCTTCTAATGCATGATGAGGTCACCCCTCTATGTATTCATGCCAGTTGATACCTTCATGACCTATATGGGCTCTTGGCAAATTAAAATACAGTTTTCAAATATGAACATAATTTCAAAGAAATATAAACCAGTTTATAAAAATGTTCCAGGTTTTCTAGGGCTTACACTTATTCTGCTGCTTTTCAATATTTACATAAGTTTCAGTCATTCATATCATGTTATAAATCACCGTTCATAACCGTTATCCTCCTTCACATATTGACGACGTGTCCGATCGACTCTAGGGTCCCAAACACTTTTCTAAGATCGATTTCCGATCATACTGCCAACAGTGGCGAGGGAAAAGCAGGATATGTCCATGAATGCTATTCTACATGATTTGGTCATGCTAAATTCATGATTTTATTTTGGATCTCACAAATGCTCCAATAATAGTTACGAATTTGATGAACGGAGTTTCCATGAAGTCCTAGACAAATTTGTTAGTTGTTTTCATTGATGACATCTTGCTTCTCTCCAAGCCTAGAGAAGGGAACGAAGAGCATATTCGCATTATGTTCCAATTCTACGACGAAAGAAAGTTAACCCTAAAATTTTCAGTACGAATTTTTGGTTATTTCAGTGACACGCTGAATCACATTATTCTCACGGCTAGTTTTACCATGACTAAGCTTAAACGTAAAGGATAAATCCTACAATGTATTATGTTTTCCATAGGATCCTATGCTAAAATAGGTCTAACTAACAGGGACTCATAGTCTTCTGATTTCTATATATCCAGGTTCTATAAATGTATCATGATCTCAAACCACATCTTGGTGGAGCAGCATGAAACAAGATGCAATTATGTTCATATCATAGTACCTGACATACTAGAAGGTGAAGATAGAACGCCAATATAACATCCATTAGTTTTGTCTAATGTAATATCCATGTTAATAAATAAAAATGTGATTTTACTCAGAAATTTTTGCATTTTCACTATATTACATGACTGAATTATGGATCTCACTATCACGATTGCCATATCAACATATACCTATATGTTGTAAACACTATGTATATATCAAGTCTGAGTTCTAAAAGTAATCACATGTATAAACAATGAATAAGAACAACTCAAATACCCAAAATTCCCATAGAAACCTTATAAATCCCTTATAAACTAATGTTTCAAGCAATATAACCACAAAATAACTATTTACTATTATTAAACACTTTAAACTAATTCTAACCACCATATAAAGAAAATATAATTAAACATAAAACACTTATATTCACTAATCACAAGCTAATTACAAGCAAATGACCTAAAACCAAGATTAGCATATAAAATCTAACCTATAATGAATTGGACTCTAATCTTTTGCAAAAAACCATAAAACTCAACTAAGTATCATAATATAATCATACATTTATCTTAAACTAAGTTACAAATTATTAAAGCATAAAGTACATGTAGAACCTTAATCTTACTTAAACAACCCTAGAAAATGATCAACCATATAAACCCTCAAACTAAGAATATAGAACCCATAGAAGTCATAAACATACTATATAAGACTTATAATAAGCTTACATTAAGATATAAACCCTAATTACCCAAAATAGAAAGTCATTAGGCTTAATGATATAAAAACCCTTATATTAAGAAATCTACATAGAATCATCCCCTAGTTCTTTAAAGACAAGTCTACAAATACTCACAAGACTTCATGAAGATTATAAGATTATATTAAGATAATGTAAAAGTACCCTAATGCACAAGGTACAAGATTTCAATGCATGACTTGTAAATTAGGTCAAAATAGGTATTTTCACTCTTTAGACATGGTTACCTAAACTAAACCCTTAAACCAAGTGTAAGAACTCTTTGGTCACTTAAGACACAATTTATAGGACCTAAATTAAGTTTAAATCAGTAGCTAATAGGAGGATAATCAACATTACTAAGATTAAACCCTAGATCATTAGACAACCCTAATCTACAAATGTATACTTCCCATTTTTATATCAAACCTTTGTTAAACTTCAAACCAAGGACCCAACACTCTTAAATAAAATTTCTAAACCATAATTAAGCCTTAATCATTCACTAATCACTTTTATAAGTCGCTAATCACCAAAAACACAAAACATAAGTTACAAGCCCTAAAAATTGAATCTGGTTTTATACTTTGCCTCCAAAGCTTATTTTCAAACCTTTTCCTTCCATTCCAAGTTCAAAAACCTGATATTAATAACTTGTTAGATATTTTAGGAGTGTGACAAGTAGGTGCATCACCTCCTAGCATGCTACACATCACCATTCTCATCCATATGTAGTCGTGATCCATTTTGAGCCACAAGGAAGGATTAGATCAAACCTAGAGTCTAAGAACTTATTTAGACCTTTACTAGCCTCCCTTTGTCAGTAATCTATCTATCTTACACGTCCTAAGCCTTAAATTGGAGCCTAAGTTTCCAAACTAGTATAAATAGGGACGAATGGCCATAGGAAGAACTTGCACCCCGTTTCCTTTGTATCTCCTACCCATTCTCCATTTCCACCTCTATATACATCTTACGACATCCCAAAAGACCAAAAAACAGGTCAATAAGGATGCCATTGAAGCTCTTGAAGCTTTGGTAGCAAGTTATGTTCATAAGAAACCATAAGGAGCCATTTTGGAGTTACCTAGGTAAATCTATGTTAACCAAGGCTTTGATCTTGTAATAATGTTAACTTAGACTTGTGATAACGTCAAAATTATGTTAGAAAGATAATCTAAAAGAAACTAAGTAATTTCATCATTTTAAATGAAAGTTATAAGTTAAAGATGTCTTAAAACCGTAATTTTGTAATTTACATAAAATACAGAGCAAAAATCTATTTCAAAAGTTATAGCTCTGTAGAAATGTTGTTATTATGATTATAAATGTGTTCATAAACTTTTTTTTCAAATCCTAGATCATTTGGATCATTTTTAAGCTTGTTATGTGATTTTTACAAGGTGAGGGACTAAAATTGTCAATTCTAAAAATATTTATCATTTAGGGCCAAAAGTGTCATTTTATGAAATTAAAAGCGATAAGAATAAATGTTGAAAATTTTTAGACCTTAAGGTTAGATATTGAAGGTTGAAATTGAAATTTATAAAACTATATACTTTAAGGGTAAAAAGTGTAAATATACCAAACTATAACTATAAGGGCTATTTTTGCCAATATTGAAACTAAAAATATAATAAAATATATCGTGTCATGTTAGTAGGGAACTTTGTACAAAGACGTTCCATCTCGATATTACGTTTTGACTGAGTGATTGGGTTTACGATTTAAAGTTCCCTCGCTCCTCAAACGTTTATAGAATGACTTCTGAGTATGATGACCCGATCAGTGATACTATTACTCCAAAATAAATAAATCAAAGAATGTGTATATAAACAGAATGAACTTAGAGACTAACACTTGATATATATGCATATTATGTGTCAGTCCAGATTCAGTCAGAAGGCTGTGGTTGGATAAATCAAAAGACCCTATAGGCAAAGGTGAGTTTATAGCCTTACTTTTAAAAGCTTATAAACAATTTGAAAACCCGTGAAGGGGTGATGAGAATGCTTTTATACATAGTCTCATCGTCTAAAACGGGCTTAAAATGGTGAAAAAATCATAAAAAGTGTCAAATATATGCTTGTGTTTGCTCAATATGTATTTTAGGTACGGATATCGAAAAATGACAAAAGATAACAAGAATCAATAAAAAACGAACACGGGAAAAGAAGCCGCACAATGAACCGGACCCCTAGTGTTGAATTTCAAAGAAATATTCCTTGAGGAATTGAAGATGTACAAACGTCCTTCATCATTTAAGAAATAACACTTTATACCCTTGTATATTCATAATTATAAGTTTTGTCCCTAAAGTTTGTCAAAATTACAAAAAGGACCCTCAACTTTGAAGAAATGGCAAGATTGGTCCCTACAAAATGATGACTTGTTACTTTTAGTCCTCAACAAAGTCAAAGATACAAGAGAAGACCTTAAAGTATGAAGACATGCCAAGAATAGCCCTTCAAAAATCAAGGAATGACAAAATATACCCCTGATTATATTTTGCAAAAGTTTTTATGGCCAAAGTTTGAATTTCAAAACTTTATTAACAAAGGGTTTTGAGTTAAATCTGCCAAGACTATGTTTGAACAAAAGTTGGAAAGGGAGGAACTAAACATGGCAGACAAACAATCTTACCTTAACCAACCACAACACGAAACCTCACCCTACTATTTCTCTCAACCAATCACAACTCACCTTTCTTCCACCTCACACCCACTACCGGATTTAACTAATTAATTAGTTAAGTCTAAACTTAATGCCATAACACCCCACTAAACCCCAAATCAGATCAAACTAATCACTATTCATAACTCAAGAACACATAAACCCTAATCACTAAACTCGTTTAAATCAAAGGGAAAATTGGTAATAAGCTCCAGATTACTAATTAACCTTAACCAAAACAAAACCCCACCCACTACTTTGCTGCCACCTCACACATGTTGTCGTACGATCCCTCTCATGCCCCACCTTATAATACCAGACAAAGTTATGCCAGAGAATCAATGTCCCACAGCTTGTGCTTCATTCCTACGCCTAAGATAAACATAAGAGATCACTACACAACAAACTTGGTCACATGTTTCCTCCAAGACAAATTTAAACAACGCATATTCAAATCTTCAAAGGGGAAACCTAAATTTGTGTTGGTTGAAGAAAACAAGGCGCATATTTACTTTACATGTATGTTAGTTAATGCTTTAAGTTTGTGTTGATTGAAAGTGGTTTTTGATTCGTCTCAAAAAGTTTCTTTTTTTATGTTTCTAAAAACAGTGGAATATTTGTTTCAAAATTTTCTTGAGGTTCATTGGTTGAGAGAGTGTGTTGCATAGTGAATGTTTGGGCATAAAGGTGACCATAACACCACGATTAAGACCTTGGTGTAGTGGATGTTTATGTTTGGGCAAGGCCTTGTGAGAACTCACCAAAATCACCAACAATCTGATTTCCTTTTTTTTATAAATCTATTACTGCTAACCTTGTTACCTCTTAGTAGGGTTGTTTAGTGGAAGCTTGTTCTTGTTTAATCTAGAACATAAGCTCCAAATTCAAGGGTGTGGATAGTACATCTCTAAGGTTTGCATACCTTTTTCCTTTTTCAAATCTGTCAAAAATTGGTGCTAAGTGTGATTGTTGCCTACTGATATATGATGATGTTTCATGCATAGAATCTGCTTCTTAGTTCATGATAGTGTTGTTGTGATACTTGTTTAAGTCTTTCTAGGTTTTAAAAACGTTTTTTCTTTGTTAAAAATCTGATTTCAAGTTTAAAAGGGTGTTTGGTATTGCATGATTTATAAAACTTTTGTGAAATTAAGTAGGTTTTTAAGAGTCTCTTGTGTTTGTTTCAACTGATATAGCGTGTTTAAGCTGAAATCTGCATATCTTGTGAACTAAAATACTCAATCTGAATCTTTGCTAAAATCAAGGGTGTTTTAAGTTTCTGTGAAGTTAAAATTGGCCATCTTTGTACTATAGGTTAAGACTAGGGTTGTGAAGTGCATAACTTAAATTTGTGCAACTTGTTAACCTGTCTTGATCTTTGGAAACTTAACTTTTGGCCAAGTGCATCAGCAAAGGATTTTTGTGTTCATAATTTACATCAGAAAGTAACATAGGACTTTTACTAGTTCAAACTTGTAAACCATTGCATGAAACCAATTTATTTGGCCTTAAATAAGTTAGATATCGCTGTTGTATGCATTTGGTGAAGTTTGGTTGGCTTATTCTTGCATAAAAGTTGCTTATTCCATCAGACCTAGTCTTTTCCATGTCTGGGCCTTATTTTAATTAACTATATTAATTGGCTGTGTGGATTTGTGTTTATATACTTGTTCTTGACTCCCTACAACTCACTGGTTGTGGGGGTGCCCTTATTGTCAAAAACACCAACTATAACAAGCTCTATTCAACATTTTCATTTCTAGCAGTGGGAAGTCCTTTCCCACTACTGCTTGTCACTGACAGTTATAAAATTGGGTCAGCTTATCAATAAGCATTTCTAGCTTATTTATTTGTGCAACAACTTTCTTTTTGTGATAGATCTTACTTATTTTATCTCATTAGCTTATTTGGTAGTTTGTAGCATTTGGTTTTAAGGTTTTACTAGAAAGCACACTCTTTTGTCTTTTTCCAAAAGTGTTTATTCATGATTTTCAGCTTATTGAGTGTGCTTATTGAAAATCTTTTTAAATATTTATCTTAATTAAGTCATTTCAAACATTTTTCAACTTGAATCAGCCTAGATCTCGAAAACGACTATTTAGTCGTTTTGTGTAGAGAGCTTTTACTTATTTCAGGCTTATTTATTGAGCTTATTCAAAATTTCTTTCTACAAACAGCTTTATAATTACAAGAGAAGGATGTGTGTGAAATTTCATCTTATCGCTGTTGGGAATAAAATGAGCTAAGTCACTGAGACGCTGACAAGAGTAATTTGGACGCTGACAAGAGGAAATGAAGCGCTAACAGGCCAAGCACTGACAAGAAGTATCCAAGCGCTGACAAGAAGGAGTCCAACCACTGATAGGAATACTTAGTCAACACGTTTAATATTTGAAGTAAAGATATGCTCAATATTGTATTTTCTATATTTATCTTTACCTAGAATAGTTGATAGGTAATCCTTTGTACACGACTCATTATGTTATAAAAGGAGGTCGTAGGGTTTGTAGTTGATATACATTATTCAGTTTTCACAACTTTCATTGTAAACAAGTTCGTTTATCAATATAAAGTGAAAGTTTGGTTTACTTGTTTGTTTGTTCTTTATTCTAAGTGTTAATTCCGCATAACACTTGGATTGTTCATCATAACAAAGTTTATCTATGTATTAATCTTGATTCAATCTCGTTTAATACAAAGCTAATCGACCTAAGTTTTGGATCAACAAGTGGTATCAGAGCTTGTTGAGGAACTTTGATCTAAAAGAACAGTAAACCCTAAAAACACCAGAAACCCTAAAACCAGACAAGATGTCTGCTACAGAATCCTCTTCCTCATCAAATCACAACCTAAAAATCCTTATGCTTGACCCTGACAACTTTGAACAATGGAAGTCCAATTTGAACAATACCTTCAGATTCATGACCATACTCTCTGGGAAATTAATTAATTTGGAAATCAATTTGATAAAGCAGCTAGGATTACTGCTGCTATTGCAGCAAGAACCACAACTGGTTACACTGCTAAAGAGCTTAGAGAAATACCTGAAGATGGAAGGGCTATCTCAACTACAAATATAGCCGCAAGAAGGAATGACATGAAAACATTGAGCATTCTTAAACTATATTTGGGTCCAAAGAATCAACATAAGTACAGAAGTTTTGAGTCTGCCAAAGAACTTTGGGCAGCTCTTCAAGTCACCTATGGTGGTAATAAAGATACTGCCAAAGAAAGGAAGAAGCAACTTTTGCATGAATATGTTGTGTTTAAAGCTTTTCCCAATGAGAAGCTAAGTGAATTAAGAAGCAAGCTTCTAGACATCACTAGAAAGTTGTCCTTTATGGGAACAGATAATGATGATGCTGATATCATTACTACTTTCCTTAGAGGTATTGGTGATGCACGGAAAATTGAGGCTAGGTCAAGCATTGCTACCAATGCCCATAAGAGTTCTTCCTTTGATGACTTCTACAATAAGTTAAAGATTGTGAAGAGTGAGATCTTACTTGATCATGGAAGCAAGTCAAGATCTAGAAACATGGATTTCATCTCACATAGTGAAGCTCAAACCAGTGAAAGAGATTCATATGTACATCCTGTTACTCGATCAACTTGTGTCAGTGGTGGATCAACCTTTGTCTACAAATGTATACATCCCATTTTTATATCAAACCTTTGTTAAACTTCAAACCAAGGACCCAACACTCTTAAATAGAATGTCTAAACCATAATTAAGCCTTAATCATTCACTAATCACTTTTCTAAGTCGCTAATCACCAAAAACACAAAACATAAGTTACAAGCCCTAAAAATTGAATCCGGTTTTATACTTTGCCTCAAAAGCTTATTTTCAAACCTTTTCCCTCCATTCCAAGTTCAAAAACCTGATATTAATAACTTGTTAGATATTTTAGGAGTGTGACAAGTAGGTGCATCACCTCCTAGCTTGCTACACATCACCATTCTCATCCATATGTAGTCGTGATCCATTCTGAGCCACAAGGAAGGATTAGATCAAACCTAGAGTCTAAGAACTTATTTAGACTTTCACTAGCCTCCCTTAGTAAGTAATCTATCTATCTTACACGTCCTAAGCCTTAAATTGGAGTCTAAGTGTCAAAACTAGTATAAATAGGGACGAATGGCCATAGGAAGAACTTGCACCCCGTTTCGTTTGTATCTCCTACCCATTCTCCATTTCCACCTCTATATACATCTTAAGACATCCCAAAAGACCAAAAAACAGGTCAATAAGGATGCCACTGAAGCTCTTGAAGCTTTGGTAGCAAGTTATGTTCATAAGAAACCATAAGGAGCCATTTTGGAGCTACCTAGGTAAATCTATGTTAACCAAGGCTTTGATCTTGTAATAATGTTAATTTAGACTTGTTATAATGTCAAACTTATGTTAGAAAGATAATCTAAAAGAAACTAAGTAATTTCATCATTTTAAATGAAAGTTATAAGTTAAAGATGTCTTAAAACCGTAATTTTGTACTTTACATAAAATACTGAGCAAAAATCCATTTCAAAAGTTATAGTTCTGTAGAAATGTTGTTATTATGATTATAAATGTGTTCATAAACTTTGTTTTCAAATCCTATATCATTTGGATCATTTTAAGCTTGTTACGTGATTTTTACAAGGTGAGGGACTAAAATTGTCAATTCTGAAACTATTTATCATTTTGGGCCAAAAGTGTCATTTTATGAAATTAAAAGCGATAAGAATAAATGTTGCAGACCTTAAGGTTAAATATTGAAGGTTGAAATTGAAATTTATAAAACTATATACTTTAAGGGTAAAAAGTGTAAATATACCAAACTATAACTACAAGGGGTATTTTTGCCAATATTGAAACTAAAAATCTAATAAAATATATTGTGTCATGTTAGTAGGGAACTTTGTACAAAGACGTTCCATCTCGATATTACGTTTTGACTGAGTGATTGGGTTTACGATTTAAAGTTCCCTCGCTCCTCAAACGTTTATAGAATGACTTCTGAGTATGATGACCCGATCAGTGATACTATTACTCCAAAATAAATAAATCAAAGAATGTGTATATAAAGAGAATGAACATAGAGACTAACACTTGATATATATGCATATTGTGTGTCAGTCCAGATTCAGTCAGAAGGCTGTGGTTGGATAAATCAAAAGACCCGATAGGCAAAGGTGAGTTTATAGCCTTACTTTTAAAAGCTTATAAACAATTTGAAAACCCGTGAAGGGGTGATGAGACTGCTTTTATACAAAGTCTCATCGTCTAAAACGGGCTTAAAATGGTGAAAAATTCATAAAAAGTGTCAAATATATGCTTGTGTTTGCTCAATATGTATTTTAGGTACGGATATCGAAAAAATGACAAAAGATAACAAGAATCAATCAAAATCGAACACGGGAAAAGAAGCCGCACAATGAACCGGACCCCAAGTGTTGAATTTCAAAGAAAAATTCCTTGAGGAATTGAAGATGTACAAACGTCCTTCATCATTTAAGAAATAACACTTTATACCCTTGTATATTCATAATTATAAGTTTTGTCCCCAAAGTTTGTCAAAATTACAAAAAGGACCCTCAACTTTGAAGAAATGGCAAGATTGGTCCCTACAAAATGATGACTTGTTACTTTTAGACCTCCACAAAGTCAAAGATACAAGAGAAGACATTAAAGTATGAAGACATGCCAAGAATAGCCCTTCAAAAATCAAGGAATGACAAAATATACCCTTGATTATATTTTGCAAAAGTTTTTATGGCCAAAGTTTGAATTTTTCAAAATTTATTAACAAAGGGTTTTTGAGTTAAATCTGCCAAGACTATGTTTGAACACAAGTTGGAAAGGGAGGAACTAAACATGCCAGACAAACAATCTTACCTTAACCAACCACAACACGAAACCTCACCCTACTATTTCTCTCAACCAATCACAACTCACCTTTCTTCCACCTCACACCCACTACCGGATTTAACTAATTAATTAGTTAAGTTTAAACTTGATGCCATAACACCCCACTAAACCCCAAATCAGATCAAACTAATCACTATTCATAACTCAAGAACACATAAACCCTAATCACTAAACTCGTTTAAATCAAAGGGAAAATTGGTAATAAGCTCTAGATTACTAATTAACCTTACCAAAAACAAAACCCCACCCTCTACTTTGCTGCCACCTCACCTATATTGTCGCACGATCCCTCCCATGCCCCACCTTAAAATACCAAACAAAGTTATGCCAGAGAATCAATGTCCCACAGCTTGTGCTTCATTCCTATGCCCAAGATAAACATAAGAGATCACTACACAACAAACTTGGTCACATGTTTCCTCCAAGACAAATTCAAACAACGCATATTCAAATCTTCAAAGGGCAAACCTTAAGTTTGTGTTGGTTGAAGAAAACAAGTCGCATATTTACTTTACATGTATGTTAGTTAATGCTTTAAGTTTGTGTTGATTGAAAGTGGTCTTTGATTCGTCTCAAAAAGTTTCTTTTTTTATGTTTCTAAAAAAAGTGGAATATTTGTTTTAAAATTTTATTGAGGTTCATTGGTTGAGAGAGTGTGTTGCATAGTGATTGTTTGGGCATAAAGGTGACCATAACACCACGATTAAGCCCATGGTGTAGTGGATGTTTATGTTTGGGCAAGGCCTTGTGAGAACTCACCAAAATCACCAACAATCTAATTTCCTTTTATTTATAAATCTATTACTGCTAACCTTGTTACCTCTTAGCAGGGTTGTTTAGTGGAAGCTTGTTCTTGTTTAATCTAGAACATAAGCTCCAAATTCGGGGGTGTGGATAGTACATCTCTGAGGTTTGCATTCCTTTTTCCTTTTTCAAATCTGTCAAAAATTGGTGCTAAGTGTGATTGTTGCCTACTACTATATGATGATGTTTCATGCATAGAATATGCTTCTTAGTTCATGATAGTGTTGTTTTGATACTTGTTTAAGTCTTTCTAGGTTTTAAAAACGTTTTTTCTTTGTTAAAAATCTGATTTCAAGTTTAAAAGGGTGTTTGGTATTGCATGATTTATAAAACTTTGGTGAAATTGAGTAGGTTTTTAAGAGTCTCTTGTGTTTGTTTCAACTGATATAGCATGTTTAAGCTTAAATCTGCATATCTTGTGAACTAAAATACTCAATCTGAATCTTTGCTAAAATCAAGGGTGTTTTAAGTTTCTGTGAAGTTAAAATTGGCCATCTTTGTACTATAGGTTAGGACTAGGGTTGTGAAGTGCATAACTTAAATTTGTGCAACCTTTTAACCTGTTTTGATCTTTGGAAACTTAACTTTTGGCCAAGTGCATCAGCAAAGGATTTTTGTGTTCATAATTTACATCAGAAAGTAACATAGGACTTTTACTAGTTCTAACTTGTAAACCATTGCATGAAACCAATTTATTTCGCCTTAAATAAGTTAGATATTGTTGTTGTATGCATTTGGTGAAGTTTGGTTGGTTTATTCTTGCTTAAAAGTTGCTTATTCCATCAGACCTAGTCTTTTCCATGTCTGGGCCTTATTTGAATTAACTGTATTAATTGGCTGTGTGGATTTGTGTTTATTTACTTGTTCTTGACTCCCTACAACTCACTGGTTGTGGGGGTGCTCTTATTGTCCAAAACACCAACTATAACAAGCTCTATTCAACATTTTCATTTCTAGCAGTGGGAACTCCTTTCCCACTACTGCTTGCCACTGACAGTTATAAAATTGGGTCAGCTTATCAATAAGCATTTCTAGCTTATTTATTTGTGCAACAACTTTCTTTTTGTGATAGATCTTACTTATTTTATCTCATTAGCTTATTTGGTAGTTTGTAGCATTTGGTTTTAAGGTTTTACTAGAGAGCAAACTCTTTTTTCTTTTTCCAAATGTGTTTATTAATGATTTTCAGCTTATTGAGTGTGCTTATTGAAAATCTTTTTAAATATTTAGCTTAATTAAGTCATTTCAAACATTTTTCAACTTGAATCAGCCTAGATCTCGAAAACGACTATTTAGTCGTTTTGTGTAGAGAGCTTTTACTTATTTCAGGCTTATTTATTGAGCTTATTCAAAATTTCTTTCTACAAACAGCTTTATAATTACAAGAGAAGGATGTGTGTGAAATTTCATCTTATGGCTGTTGGGAATAAAATGAGCTAAGTCACTGAGACGCTGACAAGAGTAATTTGGACGCTGACAAGAGGAAATGAAGCGCTAACAGGCCAAGCACTGACAAGAAGTATCCAAGCGCTGACAAGAAGGAGTCCAACCACTGATAGGAATACTTAGTCAACACGTTTAATATTTGAAGTAAAGATATGCTCAATATTGTATTTTCTATATTTATCTTTACCTAGAATAGTTGATAGGTAATCCTTTGTACACGACTCATTATGTTATAAAAGGAGGTCGTAGGGTTTGTAGTTGATATACATTATTCAGTTTTCACAACTTTCATTGTAAGCAAGTTCGTTTATCAATATAAAGTGAAAGTTTGGTTTACTTGTTTGTTTGTTCTTTATTCTAAGTGTTAATTCCGCATAACACTTGGATTGTTCATCGTAACAAAGTTTCTCTATGTATTAATCTTGATTCAATCTCGTTTAATACAAAGCTAATCGACCTAAGTTTTGGATCAACAAGTGGTATCAGAGCTTGTTGAGGAACTTTGATCTAAAAGAACAGTAAACCCTAAAAACACCAGAAACCCTAAAACCAAACAAGATGTCTGCTACAGAATCCTCTTCCTCATCAAATCACAACCTAAAAATCCTTATGCTTGACCCTGACAACTTTGAACAATGGAAGTTCAATTTTGAACAATACCTTCAAATTCATGACCATACTCTCTGGGAAATTAATTAATTTGGAAATCAATTTAATAAAGCAGCTAGGATTACTACTGCTATTGCAGCAAGAACCACAACTGGTTCCACTGCTGAAGAGCTTAGAGAAATACCTGGAGATGGAAGGGCTATCTCAACTACAGATATAGCCGCAAGAAGGAATGACATGAAAACTTTGAGCATTCTTAAACTATATTTGGGTCCAAAGAATCAACATAAGTACAGAAGTTTTGAGTCTGCCAAAGAACTTTGGGCAGCTCTTCAAGTCACCTATGGTGGTAATGAAGATACTGCCAAAGAAAGGAAGAAGCAACTTTTGCATGAATATGTTGTGTTTAAAGCTCTTCCCAATGAGAAGCTAAGTGAATTAAGAAGCAAGCTTCTAGACATCACTAGAAAGTTGTCCTTTATGGGAACAGAACATGATGTTGCTGATATCATTACTACTTTCCTTAGAGGTCTTGGTGATGCATGGAAAATTAAGGCTAGGTCAAGCATTGCTACCAATGCCCATAAGAGTTCTTCCTTTGATGACTTCTACAATAAGTTAAAGATTGTGAAGAGTGAGATCTTACTTGATCATGGAAGCAAGTCAACATCTAGAAACATGGCTTTCATCTCAGATAGTGAAGCTCAAACCAGTGAAAGAGATTCATATGTACATCATGTTACTGGATCAACTTGTGTCAGTGGTGGATCAACCTTTGTCGGCGGCTCAAATTTTAACGCTGACACATACAATGTTGACTCACCAATGCTTAAACCTGCTGGTATTGATTTGGATACAGTGTGTGCATACATTGTTTCATTTACTAATGGTTCCTTAATTACTTATGAGGATCTTGAGCAAATCAGTGATGAGAATTTGGAAGAGATGGATATCAAGTGGAATATGGCACTTACAATCATCAGGGTCAACAGATGGAATAGAAGATTCGGAAGAAAAATGACCTTCAATGCTAAAGACATAGATGGATTTGATAAATCTAAGGTTGAGTGTTATAACTGCCATAGGATGGGCCACTTCATGAGGGAGTGCAGATCTCCAAGAAGATCTGATGCTGGTAAGACTTCAAGCCAAATCATTAAGTTTGAAGATGTTAAGCCAAAGGCTATGGTCGCCATGCAAGATACTGATGGTGTTGGATGGGATTGGAGCTTTATGGCAAAGGATGTGGAAGAGAATCAAGCTTTGATTGTTGAGAAAGAAGAAGAAGAGCATGTTTACTTTGCTCTCATGACCAATTCCTCATCTTCATCAGATAATGAGGTATATCATGATGCTTTCTGTAGTAAAGGGTGTCGCTTAAACACCGAAAAGCTTAACAAAGAAAATTTTAAATTAAAATCAGATGTGTTTGATGTAGAATGCAGGCTAGCAAATTATAAAATGGCACTTGCACAAACTGAAGGGACTATAGAGGATTATAAGAAAATGGAATTTGACCTAAAGGATCAAATTAATGTTTTGTCTCATGATTTTAGAGTTAGTGTTAAACTTAGGGACACTCTGATGAGATCCAGAGCCGATGTGCAACTTAAGTTAGATGAAGCCATTAAAGATAAAGCAAATGTAGGGCTTGATGAGACTGCTTTTATACATGGTCTCATCGTCCAAAGCGGGCTTAAAATGCATTAAATATCATTGATTATACCAAATATATGCTCGTGTTTGTTGCTTGTGTATTTTTAGGTACGGATATTGAGGAAATGACAAAAGATCACAAGAATCAATCAAAAATGAACACGGGAAACGAAGCCGCACAATGAACCAGGCCAAAGTTTTGAATTTCCAAAAATACCCTTGAAGAATTGAAGATTGGCAACTTTAGTCCCTCAACTTTTGAAGATTAACACTTTATACCCCTCAAATATTAAAAATTATGAATAAGGTCCCTAAAGTTTGAAGACTATACAAGATCAGCCCTTGAAGTATGAAGAATGAGCATTAATGGCCCTTGTTTCAAGATTATAAAGTTTTTGTGCCAAAAGTGACACTTTGGCAAACTTAAAAACAAAGGAATGAAGTTTTGATGCTGTTTTTACAAAATGAAGAAGACAGGAAAACTTGGGGATCAATCCTGTCAAACACCCAAACTTACACACCCAATCCTCTCCTTACACGTCACCATTACCCACCCATATTACCAAACCCTTTACCCGACCCTACCCACTATCCAACCACCCACGTTTAATACCCGGTTTTATTTAATAAACCAAGTCAACCAGTCAAACCACTTAACCACTTCCCACCAAAACACTTACTTAAAAACTCATTTACCCAAAATAGATTAAACCAACCTTAATCCCCCACATAAACCCTATTTTTCCCAGGCTTAATCAGATTAAAAACAAAGGGGTTTCTCCCCTATTTTTCCAGATCATTAATTTAACTCACCCTCACCAAAACCCACACTCAAAACGTGACCCTAGACAACCCCATGTGAGGGTAGGACCCTCCCCTGCCCATCATTTTCACACCAAAACCCTAAACCCGACACATCCAACGACTCACACATACTCCTTGGTCCCCAAGCACTTTTAAACGCTCCTGATCAAGATTCCAACAGCTGGACATCACATGGGCAATTTGACCAAGAACTCAAGGGCAAAATCGGATTTTTAAGGACTAGGGTTTTACACATTGTAATTTTTTATTAGTTTTCTAGAATTTTCCATAGGCTAGTATATATAGGAGACGTATGTGTCCCTATAAGCTCTTGTTCCAGAATTTTTTAGCTAATCCTTGTAATCCCTTTTTAATGCAATAAAAGTTGGTGTTTTGGTATAAAAAGTAATTCCTTTTTGTTAGTTTTAAAATTTGGTGTCTGTTTTAGCTATAATTCTGAGTTCCTTAAATCATTTGTAACACTTTGTGTTATTGAGTTTTCAAAAAAGGTTTTTAAAAAAGGTTTTTCAATTTCTAGAATTAAGGGTCCAAGAATGTGAAAGTGGACTTGGACTCTTGATTCTCTGAGGTTTGGACTTGTTTTAAAATGTGTTTCAAGTTTCAAGTTGTGAAGGTTTGGGGATTTGTGAAAAAAAGGTTTTAAGTAAAATCAGAATAGTGTATTATTTGTGCTTGTGTTCTTCAAATTTCTCTTAGCAGATTTGTTGAAGGATCGTTGTTCAAGGATCTGCATAGGCCCCAGCCTATAGGAGGTGACTTGGCAGTCACCGTGGGACCTGGATGTGGGTCCCACAAGGTAGAAATCCCTTGTTTCAGTTTCATTTTCAGAAAGTGTGAATTTTGCAAGAATTGTGTAAGGCTGCCTGTTTGTGTGTTTTACTTGCTTGATTAGGTGTTTTGATGTTTGTTGTGCACGTTTAGAAGGTTTAGAATCAGTTTGGTATAGATTTGATATAATTTGCTTTGTTAAAAAATGATTTCAGAAACTTAAGGAGTGTTTAGATTTGGTGTTTAATCAAGACTGTTGAGAGATTGTTGGAGTATAATCTGTTTAGAATCACTTATTAGGGTAGTATAGTTTGTATGTTAGCATAGGATTTTAGTTTGAACAAGTGTTGAACATCATTGCATGCTAAAATTTGGTATAAGTACTAGAAATCAGAAAACTGCCATTAGTGACTGTTTTGGTTGAAATTTGTGCTTGATTTTTGGTAAGTTGTTAGTTTATAGGTCTTTCTAGGATTGTTAACTGATTATATGCTGATTGGTTGATTATTGAACAAGTTATGAGCCATTGAATCTCTTTTGTGTGCTTAGAAAACCTGCATAAACACTCCAGACTTGTGCTAGGCCTCATCAAAAACTTGCATTGGGTAATTTGCTTGATTTGTGTGATACTTGTGTTTGATTTTGTGCATTAGAGACTCCCTATACTCAACTGAGTATAGGGGTGCAATCCTGTCCATCAAAAACAACACCAAAAGCCAAGAATCAAGGACTCTTGATTCTATCTTCATCAGTGAAGATAACCAAGTTATTTGTGTTTACAAAAAAGCTAATCTGAACCCGTTTGATTATTTTTGACTTAATCTTTGTATAACGGTTTGTGTTTGTGAATTTGTGACTAAAAAGAGTAACAGGCTTGGGTTTAAAGTTAAAAAAAAAGAAAAAAAAAATAAAAGAAACAAAAAGGACGTGGCCAGGACTCGAACCTGCGCCACTCCTCTCACAACACACACTCATTACCACTGCCCTAGGGACTTTGACTGGTAAGAGTTTGAAACAATATATATTTAAGGAGTGTGTGAGTGGGCGTATTAAGTAAAAGTCGTAGCTTATTTTGGCCTTTTCAGATTATTCATTAAGCTTAATTACACTAGCTTATTTTTCCTAGGGTTGTCATAGGGTCTAGGATTTTTCTGGCTAAGTTTTGTATTTTTCTCTTTCTTTAATTATTTTTTATCATTTTTTATTTAGCCGTATTTCATTAATTAGTTTAAAAATAGTTAAAATAGGTTTTAATTTTTAGAAAAATAATTTTTAGGTTTTATTTAAGTAACTTGAGGTTTACATCACAAAAAGTTTTCAAAAAGTTTTATTTTTGATTTTATAGGATTTTAGGGTTTTTGAACAACTTTAAAATTTAATATAAAATTAATAAAAAGGTTTTAGGAACTTTTAATTTCATTTTTGTCTTAGTTACATTATTTAGGATTTTTGCTAATTTTTTAGAATTTATTTATAAACTTTTTATTTTTTTGATTATTTTAATATTATTTTATTATTAAAAATTGAAAGTTTAATTTTTTAACTTTTTTCATTTTTCCTAGATTATAGACACATAATTAGGAATTTTGTAACTTTCCAAATCTTTTTAGGGCTTTTCATTTATTTTCTAGAATTAATTTAAGTTTTAATTGATTTTAATAGTTTTTAGTAGTTTAAAAACAGTTTTATTAGGTTTTAAAAATTTTTAAAAATACTTTTTAGCTTAATTAGGTTATTTTTGAGGTTTACAAACTATAAAATCTTGTTTAGGGCTTTTTAATAATTAATTGTGATCATTTTTGATGTTGTGGTTTTTTAGTCGTTTTACTTACCTTTAGGAAAAAGTAAGCAAACGCTAAGTCGTGGTAAGTATTAGTAATTACGATTTAGGAAAACCACAAATACCGACAATCGAGTTCGTTCTCGGTGGAGGTATGGTGTTTAGCCAACAATATTATACGTTATTTAATCGAGTGATTACGTTTTTGGAAAGAAAGAAAGAAAAACAGAGACGAATTACGCTAAAAACGGTCGAAAACGCTTAAACGTACGAACGTAAAAACGCGACCAAACGAAAAATTTCACCTAAAAAATAATTAAATATTACTAAAAAGTCCTAAAAACTCAAATAAAAAAATAAAAAGTAAACTAAAAAATTTGAAAGTGCTTAAATTATTTCATATTAATATTTAAAGTTAATTTAAAAATCCTAAAAAATAAATTAACTAAGAAAAGGACAAAATTCAAACTTTATAATTTCCAAACCTATTTTATACTAGTTTAATCCGTTTTCGTAACCGTCTTTTCTTTCCTTTCTATTCTCTTTTCTTCTTGTTAATAATCACAAACATTAATCATCATTCATTACACAACACACGTGCCTCCTCGAGAGAACGAACTCACTTCATTGGGTCATAACTTGTGGTTTTCCTAAACTACTCGTTAATACTTACCCTAATTACCTTCCTTTTCCTAAAGGGGTAAAAATACTTGATGAGATGGCATTTATACATGATCTCATCGTTCTTTTCGGGCTTTAAATGCATAAAAATGTCATAAAAATACCATATATATGCTTGTGTTTGTTTACTTGTGTATTTTAGGTATGGATATCGTGAAAAAGACAAAAGATCACAAGTTACAAGGAAAAACGAACACGAGAAACGAAGCCGCACAAAGAACCGGGTCCTAATCATGGAATTCTCAACAAATACCCTTGAAGACTTGAAGACAAACAAGATTGATCATCATTTATTGAAGAAATGACACTTAAAACCCTTGTATATTCATAATTACAAGTTTGGTCCCTTAAGTTTGTCAAAATTACACAAAAGGTCCTTCAACTTTGAAGAAATGGCAAGATTAGTCCCTCAACAATTTCAAATTGTCAATTATGGTCCCTCATCAAGCCAAAGACACATTGAAGACCTTTGAAGATCAACATTGTCCAAAATCAGTCCTTCAATTATGAAAACATGTCAAAAATAACCCTTGAAACATTTTGTGAAAAGTTTGTGCCAAAGTGACAAGTTATGAAACGTTGATACAAAGGAAATGGGCGCTGATGGGTTTTTAAACACAAAAGACAAGAGAAAGAAAGAATAAGGGCTGAAGTTGTGCATTTGAAACATTCAAACCCAAAAATGCGCCAAACAACTTCCAATCCCCCAAAATCGGATCAAAAGGTATTACTGTAGTAGTCAAGAACCCAGATTTTACACCAACTTAAACAAAGGGTAAAATGAAATTACCCTTACCCACACTTGATTCACACGCCTATAATCTCATCCCAACCTTAAAACACTCACCCCCACTCACCAAATGGCCCCACCACCAAAACCGTTTCACCATCATGTGACAACTTCCTCACCTAGGCTTGCCACGTGTCAAGATCAACAACCCACATCATTTGCTTCATCACAAAGCTATTTTAAACGGTTTGGATGCATTTTGGACAGCTCACACCAAGAAAACGTCTAGAAGACCAAGGGCATTTTATAGAAATCAGTTCTAGGGTTTGTGAATAGTGTTTAGCCAGGCATTTTCCAATAAAAGGAGACCTCAACATGTGAGAGTCCCTTTGTTCCATATTTTAGCTTTTAATCTTTGTAATTCCTTTTTATGAAATAAAGTTTGAGTTTCTTAAAATTTTGAGTTCTAATCTGTTATTTATAAAAGTTTGGTGTTTGAGAAAGCTAAAATCTGAGTTCCATTTATATGTTTGAAGGTTTTTGAGGCAAGGTTTTAGTTGATAAAGCTTGGGTTTCAAAAATCAGAAAGTTGGCATTATTTTTTATCTCACTTTGTGTTTGTTCATCTTAGCAGCTTGGAAGCTGGTACTTGTTCTGCTAGTACCTAAGCTCAAACAATCCAGGGCCTGGATATAGGTCTTGGAGGTTTGCATCTTCTTCCCTTTTCATTTTCTCTTTAAATTTCTGATTATATGTGATTTTTGTGGATTTATGCTTGAATCTGTGTTATTGTGGTTGATTATTGTTGATTTGTGTTGGTTTGATGTTATTGAGGTGTTACTGATCTGATTTGTGGGTTGAATCTTCATAAGCCTTTGAAAATTTGTGAAAATAGGTTTTTAAAGGGTGTTTGGGATTACTGCATAAGTTGGATTTGAGGCTTGCTAAGTGTTTGTTTGTTATATGCAAGTATTAGTATCTGTTATTTGGGAGCATATGTTCATCTGTTTGCAGGTTTTGAGGCTTTGAACACATTCATTCATAGATTGGCTATAAAATCTTCATAACTTGGTAAAATTGGCTAGGATTTTGAGGACACCTAGATCTAAGCATAGGTTAAGGGTAACAAGTGCTAAATCATAGTTAATGACACCAGGGTAGAAGGATTTGAGGCTTGAAATTGGATCAAGTGTCAAGTACATCAGCAAACTGTTTCTGCATATTGTTCATTGTTCATCAGTAACTTCTAGTGCTTTGATCTTGTTGATTTCTTTGATTCAGTGTTTGATTCTTGTTGCTTTGTGTTTATTGTTAGTTTATATAGCTTGTGTATGCATCTGGTTAAGTTTGGTTGGCTTATTTTGCTTAAATCTGCTTATTAAGTGCTTAACAGCTTGTTTGCATATCTGGTGCTTATCTGTGTACTGTTTGGCTTATTGTGGCTTATTGTGTGGATCATTTTGTGATTTTATTGTTGCTATTGACTCCTTGTGGTTCACTGATCACAAGGGTGCCTTTGTTTCCAACTGAATCAAACCAGAACTCTCAAATAAGCTTGGTCAATTAGTCAAAGCAGTGGGAACTCCTTTCCCCTGCTGGTTACCACTGCTAGTGCAATTTTGGTGTCAGCTTATCAATAAGCTATAATAGCTTATTTTAACCAGCAACAACTTTGTTTTTGTAATAGGTGCTCATATTTTGACCCATTTGTTCATCCTGGAGCATTTGGGTGGTTGACTTTTAGGTTTGACTAGAAAACCAAGTCCTTTGACTTTTACATAAGTTCATTTGAGCTTATTCTGGCTTATTGGTTATGCTTATTGGATTTTTGTTGATTGATATTGCTTATTGAGTCCATTTGAAAGTTTTTGCAAGTTGAATCAAGTCCTGAGGTGCATTATTTCTCAAAAACGACTATTTTGTCGTTTTGTGGATTTTTGCTTTTCTATTTTCTGGCTTATTGAGTGTGCTTATTGGAAATTTCTTTTGACAGATCTCTTAAGCATCCTAAAAGAGGGTTGTGTGTCAAATTAGAGCTTATGGCATTAGCTTATGGCTTAATGGGCTGAAAAGCCCAATAAGAATAACCTTTGTGTTTAATAAGCTGTGATAAGCACATTTTTAGCTTTTGGGCCTTTAGAGTTTTGTTCTTAGAATTAAATTTTAAGTCAGATAGGGCTTTTCCAAGTCAATTGGGCCAAGTTTGACTTTTTGGGCCCAAAAGCCCATTTAGGTTGACTGTTTTTGGATTTGGCCCATTTGAGGGCCCATTAGGGGTATTTTGGTAATTTCACTTTCATTTTCTGATTATTTACGTTAAAGTAAACTTGTTTGCAAGTTTTTAGAATTTTTTATAATTTTTGGATTTTTAGTATTATTTTATTATTATTTTATTATTATTTTAATATTTCACATTTTCCAACTTTTTACATTTTTATTAGATTAAATACATTAAAATAGGAATTTAGCAACTTTTAGAATCATTTTATCACTTAGAGATTAATTTTTATAATTATTTTAAGTTTTACTAGTTTTTAAATCATTTTAAATAGTTTTTATTAGTTTTAAAATTTCTAAAAATTGTTTTTAATCTTTTTAGGTCATTTTAGAGTTTTACCAATTGAAAAATCTTTATTTGGGCTTTTTGACAATTTATTTGATTTTTAGGGCTTTAATTAGCATTTTAAAAATTGAATATTTAATTATTTAAAAGGTTTGAAAAAGTTTTGATCATTGGTAAACTCTTAGTTTAATATTTTTGATTTTTGGTGAATTTTTGGTAATTTTTAGAATTTATTTTTATTTTTGTGATTTTTAAGGTTCTACGTCTTAACTTTCTAATAGTGATTTTTCTTGTTAATTTTTATTTTTACGTCTTCGTCATTTTCTCTTCTAATCCCCTTCTAAACCAATCATTAATCACAAACATTTGGCAAGTTTTTCACACACATATACCTCCTTGGGAAACGAACTTTCACACCATTAGTTGGGTCATTAGTGTTGATTTTCCTAAATCATCATTCGATAGTTACCGCTTTTACGCCTTTTTCCTAAATGGTCGTATTTTACCACAATCACTTTGGCGCCGCTGCCGGGGAGGTGTGTCGTGATTAATTTGCATTGTTGTTTTTAATATTAACCAATTAGTATTTGTATTAGTAGAACTCTACTAATACGTATTATCGGTTTTCTTGGTTTTTCTTGTACAAATATTATTACTATATTATATTAAGTATCACAATAAATTTGCAATATCTCCAAAAGTGTGAAAACACAACCTTAATTGGGATTTCATCACTCAATTATTGTATTCGAATCTCAAAAAAAAAGAAAAAGGCAAAAATAGATAAATACTTTCGTGAAGCTCGATTTTGAAAGATACAAACTATAAGGTGGGTATAAGGCGGGTATTATAAAATATACCCTAAGGAAAAAGGCTCTTAAGTGCTTCGCGCCGCCTCGTTTCCCCGCTTGCTTGTGAGTATTTTGAGATTGAAGGCTAATCGAGGGTTTTGCCGCCCAAAGTATTATTACGTATAGTATATTTGCTTGGTTTTCTTTGTGATTAAACCCTCTTGAACAATTTGGTTTTCACCAAAGTTCTAAAGTCATTCGAAGGCGTTCACTCCACGTGATTGTTTTCATTCCTTTGAGGCTTCTTTAATCAAGAGTTTGATTTGAGGAGAGATTTTGTAGATTGTTGTCTACGAAGATACACCAAAATCCAAAAAAATTAAATATCATCAAAAACACAAAAAAATTGAAAATTCACAAAACACCCAAAAAGAATCTTCTTTGCTCACCTCCCATTCTTCGTGAAGTTTATGATCACTCGTAATCAAGCAAAACGAGCTCGTAAACGACTTCAAAAGCAAGCCAATCAAGAGACGTTGACTGTTGAAGAACCTCCAATTATTGAACCTATTGTAGAACAAGAAGTCATCATGGCTAATCGTACTATGATGGAGTTGCTACAAGCACCCACCGAGGGTTTTGGAGAGGCTATTGTGATTCCCGCTATCCTTGCGGAGAATTTCGAAATTAAGGCGGGTTTAATGTCTATGTTGCAAGCAAATAAGTTTAGAGGTCACGAGAAAGACAACCCACATTACCACATAAGGAATTTTAACCGTCTCACCGCCACTAGCAAGTTTAAGGATGTTCCACATGACGCCATTAAGATGATGTTGTTTCCATACTCGTTGGATGGACCCGCAAAAATTTGGCTTGAGAAAGAACCGCCAAATTCGATTTTGGCATGGGCCGATCTCGTTTCTAAGTTTGCGAACAAGTTTTTTCCACCATCTAAAACAACACACTTGAAAAATGAGATTTCACGATTTGTGCAAAGAAATAATGAAAGTTTTTCGATGGCATGGGAACGCTTTAAAGAAATGTTACATGAAAGTCCACACCATGATTTTACAGAATTGCATCAAGTGGATACTTTTTATAATGGGCTTAATGATCATGAACGAGATTATTTGAATGCCACCGCGGGTGGTAATTTTTTGTGCAAGACGAAAAATGAGGCTTTACAAATCATTGAAAATAGATCTAAGGTTTATAACCCTCGTAACACACCGAGTGTTGCCAATATGGGTTCGTCTTCTTCGTCACAATCGTCTCGTAGCATTAACGCCTTACATGATGAAGCTAATGAGGAAAATCGGTTTTTTAATAGATTTGCGAATCTTATGTCCCATTGGAAGGCTCAAGAAGCTTCCAATTCCGCTTCGGTTAAAGCGGTTGCTAAGAGTTGTTTATCTTGTGGGGGAGCTCATGATCTTTCCGAGTGCATTACCGCGGATGGTAACACTTCGAGTGCTTATGTAGCAACGGGAACTTACAACCAAAACGGCCAAGGTTCCCGCCCAAATCAAGCTCCACCAAATCAAAATGTTAACAATTATCGAAACAACAACCAAGGTAACTACCAAGGCAACACACGTAACTACAACAAAGGGAATTATCAAAGTGGGAATGGACAAATCTCTAATCAAAATCAAAACCATGATTTTCAAAACACTACACAAGGTTTTCAAAATGCTCACACTAAAAATTTGCAAGGAGAATTTTTGGATTATGCAAAAGCAAATGATGCTAAATTTGATAACATGCAACGTGAGATGATTAGCTTAAGATCCGAGTTGAAAAACGAGCTAAAAAATGAACTTGCTAATGAACTTAAAACTCATGCAAACAAAATGGAAGGAAATGTCCAACGTCTTCAACAAAATCAACAAAAGATGGAATTAGGACAACATGAGATTAAGCAAGAGTTATTAAAAGCGGATGCTAGGCAATCAAAATTTGAAGACCGAATGGCTAAGATGTTTGAAGCAATCATGTGTAAACCCTCTTCCTCGGGTGGTCTTCCTAGTGATACCATTAACAACCCGAGGGGAGAAATGAAGGTTATTACTACACGAAGTGGTAAAACTTTCAAGGAACCAATCTCTCGTCCAAGTACTTTTAAGGAGAAGGAAATCGAGAAAGAACCCAAGGTGATGGTCGAAAAGGAGCACATTACAAACCCACGAAGTACCGCTCATACCACACCTACGGTTGAACCAATACCAATTGTGGAACCCGAGTTTCCAAGGCCGTTGCCTAATGACCAACCCACACCACCTTTACCCTACCCTTAGAGACGAAACAAAGAGAAAGCACAAGAACGGAACAATTATCAATTTGAGCTATTTATGAAAATGTTTCGTGATATGCATTTTAACATAAGTTTTACCGACGCTCTTATCATGATGCCTCGATTCGCCGCAAACTTCAAAAGTATGCTAAACAACAAAGAGAAGTTACAACAATCGTCTAGTTGTTCATCGGTTTTTCTTAGCCGTATACCACAAAAAGTCGGTGATCCCGGTAAATTTTTGATTCCGTGTGCTATTCAAGATATGGAGGAATGCTACGCCTTGGCCGATCTTGGCGCTAGTATTAATTAAATGCCTCTCGAGATTTTCAAATCACTTTCGCTTCCGGCTCTTACTCCTTCGAACATGTCTATCGAGATGGCCGATCATTCTACGATTTTAGCATGTGGAGTAGCCGAGGACGTTTTCATTAAAGTCGGAAAGTTTTACTATCCCGTTGACTTTATCGTTGTAGACATTCCTATCGATCGAAAAGTTCCTCTCATTTTGGGTCGTTCATTTTTGGATACATCAAGAGCACTTATCGATGTTCATGCTCGAAAAATCACCCTTCGTTTTAATGAGGAAGAACTTGTCATCAATGCAACACAAAACTCCAATCTTTCTCATGTCTATTCTATTGCAACTTTAAACCATGGTGATTCAACCAATGTCGTTTGCAAAGAATTTTCACCAAGAGTTTTAGGAAATGTCGCCAAAAACAATTTAACATTTCCTCCACCGGTGGAGGTTATGAGTGTAAAGCCTACGAAGAAGAAACCGTCAATACTTGAATCGAAAAATCCTTCGCCTCACCTCGAACATTCATTCTTGAAAAGTGTTGATAAGTTGCCGGTTTCTACGGAATATCTTTCGGATGATGAATATGTAGACCCTGATGGGGAGGTTTTCTTCGTCGATAAACGTTTTGAGAACTTGCCACCACCAAAACCAAAACGGTTTCAAAATGTGAGAATTTTTAGTGTGACTAACATCGTCTTAGAAACACCGAATATTTTCGACACAATCAAAAAGGGTTTTCATAAGGAGAGTTCAAAAGATAAAAAAGGAAAAGATTTTGAATTTAATTTAAAAGATTTTTCTACAATTCTAACTCCGTCATCACCGCGGTTATTGAGTACTACAAGCTCGTCTTCTCCTTTTGACGATGCTTTGTGTGGATTTAGTGTGGGGGAATTCCCTTATGTTCCCTTCCCTTTCTCCACCGAGGACGAGATATTCGATCCCGGAATTTCATGTAAAGGGAAATCTCGGTCTTCCACCGATGCAATAAATGGAAAATCTTTCTATTTGCTTGGTGCGAGTCTACCTCGAGTAGCTCGAAAGTATGTCTTACCAATTGTCCCACCCTTCTACTTCTCATCTATTTTCTTCAAACTCTTTGAGTTTATGGCACATGTTGAAGTGGCGTTAATTTGTTTTTCCAATAAAAACGAGAACGCCATTTTCGACCCCGGTATTTTGCATCATCTAAGGACTTAGTCCTTATTACCGGTTGCTTTTTGGGCCTTGTTTATCATGTAAGCCCCATCAAAAATTGACCATACCATGATTTCCCTAAAATGTTCACATTGTAAGGGGATCGAGTCGAGCTCATGACTCGGTAATCAAAAACGAGGAGCCTCGTAGGGGAGATCCCATGCTTATCTTTTATGCTCACTATTCACTAATAAGGGGACTTGTACCCTTTCAACTCGTTGTCTCGTGATTGTTTGTGATTGTGTTATCTAGATCATCATCATCATCTACGATTGAAGACTCTCGTGTTCGTTTACGTGAGCCTCCATCGTTCGTTTGAAGAAGTTTTTCACGAATCCATGACATATCCTTTATTGTTCTAACAATTATCTTTTAGCATACTTAATAAACGGCTTTAGATATATTGTTGATCACCCTTTCCATGCTAGATCCTAAGCATTCGACTCTTCGTCTCTAGTATGGGGGTGCTCCACCTTTAGACTCGAAACATTGAGGACAATGTTTACTTTTAGTATGGGGGGGTGAATAGGTACTTGCTTTGCTACGCCCTCACGCTTTCCAATTTTCAATGTTTTGTTTTGCTAATAAGGCTAAAAATGGCCAAATTTTAATTTTTTCTTAGATTTCATAAGTGTTTTTAAGACACGTATGTATATTTTCCGTTGGGTAGAATAAGAGTTAATTTTTTGACTTGATGGGCATTTGGAGCCATTTACATTCCTTAACCCGCTCAATTCAAGTTTTGCTAGACTTTTATATAGGGAGCTTTAAAACGCGAAAGTCTTAATTCATACGGGTTAAGAACAAGAACTTTTCGCAAGTTCCTATAATTGATTCTAGAAAGTTACTTATCAAGGGAACTATAAAACGCATTCTCTAAACTTGAAAAAGTTCAAGAAAGTGCAAGATCCTATAGGTGGCTTGAAAACCCAAAACTTTGATTTGATATAGTCTTAATGAAAGCTAATCCAAATTTGGCTTAATTTTGACTTGCATGGCTAAGTATTCACGAGTCTCTTTAATTAGAGGTCTTTATATAGTGAAGAACGAGAAATGATAGAGTTAGACAAGTGATCATGCTAAACGTAGAACATGAAAGTGTTCTTTCAAAAACTCATATGTTTTTAATTGTGGCTTTTTCTTCCCATAAGATCAATGCATTAGGAATAAATCATAATTGCAATAAGTAAGGTCGTACGATTTGAAAGGTTACTTAGCCTCTAGCGCAAGATCGTTTAAAAATTGCTCGGGGTTGAATAGAGTTCATAGCCAAGGCATAACTTATTGAAACGGGACGTGAAGATTGGCGATCATCCAAAAAGGCCCTAACAAGGCATGAGGAGCTCTATTTTTGCTAAAGATCCAAAGATGATGTGAAGTATCATTATTCCTAAATCAATATGAAGGATCGAGACACACGACGAGAAACAATTACTCCCCTAAAGATCATGGAGAAAGTCTATCCAAAAAGACCCTAACAAGGTATGAGGATAAATATATCCAAGTCCGAAAAGGAGGCGGATCGTTGTATATCAAAATCCAAAGTAAAGATTGAAGAAAAATGATGAAGTCGTGGTCCAATATGAAGAATCTCTCAAAAAACGTCAAGTGAAGAAATTCCAAATATATGAAGAGAAGACCATAACTTCAAGAACGTCTTCCCAAGATTTGAAGTATGAAGTACATGCCAAATATCGGTCCGAGAAAGGTCTCAAATCGTGAAACGAGTTATGCCAAGATATGAACTTAAGGAGATACACGAGAAGCCGTTTTAAAAGATTTTATCCTTCGGCTAACTATTGATCAAATCGTGCTACTTTGCTTTCGGACTAATAACTACTCAAATAAGTCAATATGAATCACTTGTGATCCATGACAAATAGATAAAAAATGCTAGTAACCCATTTCCTTTAATAATAACTAGGATTGCGGGGAGAAAAAGTATTACACAATTTGGACGTATGAGTAGTGTTAGCATTGTGACTTGTACCAACAATGATCTTGTTTTTTCACTTAGCATGGAATGTATGACAATCAAGGATGACGAAGTTTACTCTAAGGGACATTCACTTGTTTCTATTCTTTGACCCTAAAAGTCACTTTTTGTGATGAAAATCATACATTATGTCTTTACACATCATCGTAGTATGTTGCAAGTCTTTTACTCTTCAATAAAGGTTAATAAAATTGAACTTTGGTGATGCTTAAATACTTTATTCTAGCATTGCGTGAGGGCACGGAAATGGCTTAGTATGGGGGAGTGATGAGATGGCATTTATACATGATCTCATCGTTCTTTTCGGGCTTTAAATGCATAAAAATGTCATAAAAATACCATATATATGCTTGTGTTTGTTTACTTGTGTATTTTAGGTATGGATATCGTGAAAAAGACAAAAGATCACAAGTTACAAGGAAAAACGGACACGAGAAACGAAGCCGCACAAAGAACCGGGCCCTAATCATGGAATTCTCAACAAATACCCTTGAAGACTTGAAGACAAACAAGATTGATCCTCATTTATTGAAGAAATGACACTTAAAACCCTTGTATATTCATAATTACAAGTTTGGTCCCTTAAGTTTGTCAAAATTACACAAAAGGTCCTTCAACTTTGAAGAAATGGCAAGATTAGTCCCTCAACAATTTCAAATTGTCAATTATGGTCCCTCATCAATCCAAAGACACATTGAAGACCTTTGAAGATCAACATTGACCAAAATCAGTCCTTCAATTATGAAAACATGTCAAAAATAACCCTTGAAATATTTTGTGAAAAGTTTGTGCCAAAAGTGACAAGTTATGAAACGTTGATACAAAGGAAATGGGCGCTGATGGGTTTTTAAACACAAAAGACAAGAGAAAGAAAGAATAAGGGCTGAAGTTGTGCATTTGAAACATTCAAACCCAAAAATGCGCCAAACAACTTCCAATCCCCCAAAATCGGATCAAAAGGTATTACTGTAGCAGTCAAGAACCCAGATTTTACACCAACTTAAACAAAGGGTAAAATGAAATTACCCTTACCCACACTTGATTCACACGCCTATAATCTCATCCCAACCTTAAAACACTCACTCCCACTCACCAAATGGCCCCACCACCAAAACCGTTTCACCATCATGTGACAACTTCCTCACCTAGGCTTGCCACGTGTCAAGATCAACAGCCCACATCATTTGCTTCATCACAAAGCTATTTTAAACGGTTTGGATGCATTTTGGACAACTCACACCAAGAAAACGTCTAGAAGACCAAGGGCATTTTAGAGAAATCAGTTCTAGGGTTTGTGAATAGTGTTTAGCCAGGCATTTGCCTATAAAAGGAGACCTCAACATGTGAGAGTCCCTTTGTTCCAGATTTTAGCTTTTAATCTTTGTAATTCCTTTTTATGAAATAAAGTTTGAGTTTCTTAAAATTTTGAGTTCTAATCTGTTATTTATAAAAGTTTGGTGTTTGAGAAAGCTAAAATCTGAGTTCCATTTATATGTTTGAAGGTTTTTAAGGCAAGGTTTTAGTTGATAAAGCTTGGGTTTCAAAAATCAGAAAGTTGGCATTATTTTTTATCTCACTTTGTGTTTGTTCATCTTAGCAGCTTGGAAGCTGGTACTTGTTCTGCTAGTACCTAAGCTCAAACAATCCAGGGCCTGGATGTAGGTCTTGGAGGTTTGCATCTTCTTCCCTTTTCATTTTCTCTTTAAGTTTCTGATTATTTGTGATTTTTGTGGATTTATGCTTGAATATGTGTTATTGTGGTTGATTATTGTTGATTTGTGTTGGTTTGATGTTATTGAGGTGTTACTGATCTGATTTGTGGGTTGAATCTTCATAAGCTTTTGAAAATTTGTGAAAATAGGTTTTTAAAGGGTGTTTGGGATTACTGCATAAGTTGGATTTGAGGCTTGCTAAGTGTTTGTTTGTTGTATGCAAGTATTAGTATCTGTTATTTGGGAGCATATGTTCATCTGTTTGTAGGTTTTGAGGCTTTGAACACATTGATTCATAGATTGGCTATAAAATCTTCATAACTTGGTAAAATTGGCTAGGATTTTGAGGACACCTAGATCTAAGCATAGGTTAAGGGTAACAAGTGCTAAATCCTAGTTAATCACACCAGGGTAGAAGGATTTGAGGCTTGAAATTGGATCAAGTGTCAAGTACATCAGCAAACTGTTTCTACATATTGTTCATTGTTCATCAGTAACTTCTAGTGCTTTGATCTTGTTGATTTCTTTTATTCAGTGTTTGATTCTTGTTGCTTTGTGTTTATTGTTAGTTTATATAGCTTGTGTATGCATCTGGTTAAGTTTGGTTGGCTTATTTTGCCTTAAATCTGCTTATTAAGTTCTTAACTGCTTGTTTGCATATCTGGTGCTTATCTGTGGACTGTTTGGCTTATTGTGGCTTATTGTGTTGATCATTTTGTGATTTTATTGTTTCTATTGACTCCTTGTGGTTCACTGATCACAAGGGTGCCTTTGTTTCCAATTGAATCAAACCAGAACTCTCAAATAAGCTTGGTCAATTAGTCAAAGCAGTGGGAACTCCTTTCCCCTGCTGGTGTACCACTGCTAGTGCAATTTTGGTGTCAGCTTATCAATAAGCTATAATAGCTTATTTTAACCAGCAACAACTTTGTTTTTGTAATAGGTGCTCATATTTTGACCCATTTGTTCATCCTGGAGCATTTGGGTGGTTGACTTTTAGGTTTGACTAGAAAACCAAGTCCTTTGACTTTTACATAAGTTCATTTGAGCTTATTCTGGCTTATTGGTTATGCTTATTGGATTTTTGTTGATTGATATTGCTTATTGAGTCCATTTGAAAGTTTTTGCAAGTTGAATCAAGTCCTGAGGTGCATTATTTCTCAAAAACGACTATTTTGTCGTTTTGTGGATTTTTGCTTTTCTATTTTCTGGCTTATTGAGTGTGCTTATTGGAAATTTCTTTTGACAGATCTCTTAAGCATCCTAAAAGAGGGTTGTGTGTCAAATTAGAGCTTATGGCATTAGCTTATGGCTTAATGGGCTGAAAAGCCCAATAAGAATAAGCTTTGTGTTTAATAAGCTGTGATAAGCACATTTTCAGCTTTTGGGCCTTTAGAGTTTTGTTCTTAGAATTAAATTTTAAGTCAGATAGGGCTTTTCCAAGTCAATTGGGCCAAGTTTGACTTTTTGGGCCCAAAAGCCCATTTAGGTTGACTGTTTTTGGATTTGGCCCATTTGAGGGCCCATTAGGGGTATTTTGGTAATTTCACTTTCATTTTCTGATTATTTAGGTTAAAATAAACTAGTTTGCAAGTTTTTAGAATTTTTTATAATTTTTGGATTTTTAATATTATTTTATTATTATTTTTAATATTTCACATTTTCCAACTTTTTACATTTTTATTAGATTAAATACATTAAAATAGGAATTTAGCAACTTTTAGAATCATTTTATCACTTCTAGATTAATTTTTATAATTATTTTAAGTTTTACTAGTTTTTAAATCAATTTAAATAGTTTTTATTAGTTTTAAAATTTCTAAAAATAGTTTTTAATCTTTTTTAGGTCATTTTAGAGTTTTACCAATTGAAAAATCTTTATTTGGGCTTTTTGATAATTTATTTGATTTTTAGGGCTTTAATTAGCATTTTAAAAATTGAATATTTAATTATTTAAAAGGTTTGAAAAAGTTTTGATCATTGGTAAACTCTTAGTTTATTATTTTTGATTTTTGGTGAATTTTTGGTAATTTTTAGAATTTATTTTTATTTTTGTGATTTTTAAGGTTCTACGTCTTAACTTTCTAATAGTGATTTTTCTTGTTAATTTTTATTTTTACGTATTCGTCATTTTCTCTTCTAATCCCCTTCTAAACCAATCATTAATAACAAACATTTGGCAAGTTTTTCACACACATATACCTCCTTGGGAAACGAACTTTCACACCATTAGTTGGGTCATTAGTGTTGATTTTTCTAAATCATCACTCGATACTTACCGCTTTTACGCCTTTTTCCTAAAAGGTCGTATTTTACCACAATCAATACTCAATTATCATTTTTGGCGCCGCTGCCCGGGAGGCGTGTTGTGTTTTGATTGAACCATTGTTGTTTTTTATATTAGCCATAAATAGTAATTGTATTAGTAGCACTGTACTAATACGTATTATCGTTTTTCGGTTTTTGTGTGAATACTGTTAATATATTGTATACGTAGAACAATAAATTCACAAGTACTCCAAATACGTGAGAAATCACAACCTTGACTTGGGAGGTCATTACCCAATCATTGTATTCGAATCTCAAACCAAAGAAAAAAGGCAAAAATAGATAAATACTTTCGTGAAGCTTAATCTTGAAATTACAAACTATACGGTGGGTATAAGGCGGTTGTATTTCACGACCTAAAGGAAAAAGGCTCTTAAGTGCTTCGCGCCGCCTCGTTTCCTCCGCTTGCTTGTGCGTATTTGATTTTGAGAGTGAATCGAGGGTTTTGCCGCCCAAAGTATTACTAAGTATCATATATATTTTCTTGGTTTCTATTGATTAAACCCTCTTGAACGATTTGGTGTTCCACCATCGTTCTAAAGTCATCGAAGGCGTTCACTTCACGTGATCGTTTTCATTCCTTGAGGCTTCTTTAATCAAGAGATTTGATTAAGGAGGAGATTTGTAGATTTTTGTCTACTTAATACATTTCACCAATTTCCAAAAAAAAAGTTAATACCATCAAAAACCACAAAAAAATTAAAAAATACAAAATACCAAAAAGAATCTTCTTTGCTCGTCTCCTCGTTGTACGTGACGTTTTATGCTCACTCGTAATCAAGCAAAACGTGCACGTAGACGAAAGAACAAAACTCCCACTCCAACTCATTCTAGTGAGGAGTCTCCTATTGACGAACCCATTGTACGAGAAGCACCAACCATGGCGAATCGAACTATGATGGAGTTACTTCAAGCACCCACCGAGGGTTATGGAGAAGCTATTGTAATTCCCGCAATCCTTGCGGAGAATTTTGAGGTGAAAACGGGTTTGTTGTCGATGATCCAAAACAACAAATTCCGTGGTGATGAGAAGGAAAATCCCCACAACCATATCCGCCAATTCAATCGTCTTACCGCCACGTGCAAATTCAAGGATGTCTCGAATGACTAGATTAAGATGATGCTTTTTCCGTATTCCTTAGCGGGGCCCGTAAAAGTTGGTTAGAGAAAGAGCCACCCAATTCTATATTGACGTGGAAGGATCTCGTTTCAAAATTTGTGAACCAATTTTTTCCGCCCTCTAAGACTACGCATTTGAAAAATGAGATTTCTAAATTTTCACAAGAATCAAATGAAAGTTTTTCTACGGCTTGGAATAGGTTTAAGGAGATGTTACATGAATGTCCTCATTACGGTTTTTCCGATTTGTACCAAATCGACACGTTTTACAATGGACTTAACGATCATGAAAGAGATTATTTGAATGCCGCCGCGGGTGGTATTTTTTTGTGTAAAATGGTTGAAGAAGCTTTGGTCATAATTGAGAATTGCTCTAAGGTTTATAGCCCTCGTAACACACCGAGTTTTGCCAAAATGGGCTCATCATCGTCTCGTAGTATCAATGCCTTACAAGATGAAGCTAATGAGGAAAATCGGTTTTTCGATAGGTTTTCGACCCTTATGACCCATTGGAAAGCTCAAGAAGCTTCGAATTCCGCTTCGGTTAAAGCGGTTTCTAAGAGTTGTTTGTCGTGTAGTGGAGCTCATGATCTTTCCGAGTGCATTACCGCGGATGGTAACACTTCGAGTGCTTATGTAGCCACGGGAACTTATAACCAAATCGGTCAAGGTTCCCGCCAAAATCAAGCTCCACCAAATCAAAATGCTAATAACTATCGCAACAACAACCAAGGTGGAAATTATCAAGGAAATCAAAGGAATTACAACAAGGGTAATTATCAAAGTGGAAATGCGCAAATTTCAAACCAAAACCAAAACCGTGATTTTCAAACTTCTACTCAAGGTTTTCAAAACGATCACACCAAAAATCTTCAAGGAGAATTTTTGAATTATGCTAAGGCTAATGATGCTAAGTTTGACAATATGAAACGTGAAATGGTTAGCTTAAGGTCCGAGTTGAAAAACGAGCTTAAAAACGAACTTGCTAATGAACTTAAAACTCATGCTAATAAAATGGAAGGAAATGTCACACGTCTGTAACAAAATCAACAAAAAATGGAGCAAGGTCAACATGAGATTAAGGAAGAGTTGTTAAAAGCGGATGCTAGGAAATCTAAGTTTGAAGACCGAATGGCTAAAATGTTTGAAGCTATCATGTGTAAGCCCTCTTCTTCGGGTGGTCTTCCTAGTGATACCATCGTGAACCCGAAAGGAGAGTTGAAGGTTGTTGCTACTTGTAGTGGTAAAACTTTCAAAGAACCCATTTCTCGTCCAAGTACTTCTATGGAGAAGGAAAAAGAGAAAGAACCCGAGGTTGTGGTTGAAAAGGAGCAAATTCCAAGCCCACGAAGTACCGCTCAAACCAAACCTACGGTTGAACCAATACCTATCATGGAACCCGAGATTCCAAGGCCTATGCCTACTTTGCCCCAACCCACACCACCTTTACCCTACCCTTCAAGACGAGACAAGGAAAAGGCACAAGAACGAAATAATTATCAATTTGAACTTTTTATGAAAATGTTTCGTGACTTGCATTTTAATATAAGTTTTGCCGACGCCTTAGTCATGATGCCTCGATTTGCCGCGAACTTCAAAAGTATGTTGAACAACAAAGAAAAATTCCAAAAATCGTCTAGTTGTTCATCGGTTTTTCTAAGCCGCATACCTCAAAAAGTCGGTGATCCTGGAAAGTTTTTAATCCCATGTGCTATCCAAGACATGGAAGAATGCTACGCCTTGGCCGATCTTGGTGCTAGTATTAATTTGATGCCTCTTGAGATTTTTAAATCGCTTAATCTTCCCAATCTCACTCCTTCAAGAATGTCAATCGAAATGGCCGATCATTCTACGATTCTAGCTTGTGGAGTAGCCGAGGACGTCTTTGTGAAAGTTGGAAAGTTCTACTATCCTGTAGACTTTATTGTTGTTGATATTCCCATCGATCCTAAAGTTCCGTTAATTTTAGGTCGATCTTTTTTGGATACCTCGAGAGCACTTATTGATGTGCATGCAAGGAAAATCACTCTCCGTTTCAATGAGGAAGAACTCGTCATTAATGCAACCCAAAACTCTACTCTTTCTCATGTGTATTCCATCACATCTTTGTACAATGTCAATCCCATCAAAAACATTTGCAAAAGAATTTAAAATAGAGTTTTAGGAGTTGTTGAGAAAAATGAAGTTCCGTCCCCTCCGCCAGTGGAGGTTAAGAGTGTTAAGCCACGATTCCAATCTCGAGTAATTATTCGGATGATGAATACGTTGATCCCGATGGGGAGGTTTTCTTTGTTGACAAAAGATTCGAAAACTTACCACCACCTAAACCAAAAAGATTTCAAAATGTGAGAATTTTTAGTGTGACTAACATTGCTTTTGATACACCAAATATTTTTGACATAATTAAATCGGGTTTCCACAAGGAGAGTTTAAAAGATGAAAAAGGAAAAGATTTTGAATTGAATTTAAAAGATTTTTCTACAACTCCAACTCCGTCATCACCACATGTATTGAGTACTACAAGCTCGTCTTCTCCTTTTGACGATGCTTTGTGTGGACTTAGTGTGGGGGAAGCCCCTTATGTTCCCTTCCCTTTCTCCACCGAGGACGAGATATTTGATCCTGGAATTGCTTATAAAGGGAAATCTCGGTCTTCCACCGATGCAATAAATGGAAAATCTTTTCATTTGATTGGTGCGAGTCTACCTCGAGTAGCTCAATGTTTTGACTTACCCATTGTCCCACCCTTCTATTTCTTCTCTCCTATTTTCTTGAAACTCTTTGAGTTTTTGTTGACTTTTGATGAAGTGGCGTTGGTTTGTTTTTCTAATGAAAATGAGAACGCCATCTTCGATCCCGGTATTTTGCACCATCAAAGGACTTAGTCCTTAATACCGGTTGTTTTTGGGCCTTGTTTATCATGTAAGCCCCACTAAAAATTGACCACACCATGATTATCCCTAAATGATCACATTTGTGGGGATTCGAGTCGAGCTTTTGACTCGGTTATCAAAAACAAGGTGCCTCGTGGGGGAGACCCATGCTTATCCATGTACGTATTATTGCTTTTTAGTTAACCTAATGTGAGGGGATTTGTGCCCTTCCAACCTTTGTTCCGTGGTTGTTTGTGTATTGTGTTTTTAGATCATGATCTTTACGATTGGAGCCTCTCGTGTTCGTTTTATGGGAGCACTCTATCGTTTGCTTTGGAGACATTTCTCAATATCCAAATTGTAAAACCCGCCTTAAAAGTCCACGAACATTAATTACGTACAATCACAACTTTAATTTAAACGTCGCGTAACTAATTTTGCAGATAATAAATAACAGTATTAATTCAGATACTACGCAAATATTATTTATTCAGGAAATAAATATCCATGTCGGAATATACCACGAGGATTAATATACGAACATGTACGCAATGTTTAAAATCCACGAATATTAAATTCACACAGTCTCAGTTTTAATTAAGATCGTAACGTAATTAATTATTCAGAAAATAATTATTCAATATTACGTATGTATTTATTTTCAGTAAAATAAATAAATACATGACGTGATTTTAAAACATAAGACGCAAGTTAAATGTATATAAATAAACTAATTATTTGGATACTATCTAAATTGGGCCTTTATTTATGATAAATGCATAGGTTACAATAAAAGCGTTTCAAAATGTTAATATGGCAACGATTTGATGGTCATAAATCAATGATTTTAATTTATCCAATTGATTTATGTTTCACTGTGTTATATGCGCCTCACATATCAATCACACATCCATGATACACGGGTTCTAGGAAAAATAAGATTTTGCCAAATAGAGACGTGGTTCGAATTAAAATCAAATAAGGTGTTTGGATCTCGTGTGAAGAACAACAGATTTTGCATAATCGATTCATGCCGACTTTGGCCGGAGATTCAATTTCTTTTTAGAACGATTATTTCTTAGCGTTCGTGGGTTTCGTTCGAGATGAGTTAGTCACCGTGTTCTCGTTCGGTTTCAAACATCTTCGTTTCATATTGGAGGTAAATTTTATGTCCTATTAGTGTATGTAAATTAATCGTACGTCACTCATAGATATGTTACATGATTATGGCAATAAAACTACATTCTGGAAATCAAGATTCGTAATTGATATTAACAACAAAGTGAATGTTTTGGGTCTCAAAATAAGCCGTTCTAGTCGAAATCTTTAATCATACGAATGGGTTTGATTAGTTAGGATAATGGATTATTCATGTTGCCATTAATTAAGACGTAATCGAAATCGGACATGTAAAAAAAAAGAAAAGAAAAACAAACCAGTTGTGTGTTCAAATGCTTTGGAGAAGAAACAATTCATGCATTGTGCTATAGTGACTAATCTTGTTTTAGATGGTAACATGATATATATCATATGGTTACATAATTGAAGGACTTAATGGCTTAATCAATTGTGAGTAAAATTTATGTAAGTAAATGACGTACATATGCATTTTAGTAAGCAACTAACTACATATGATTTCTTATGAGGCTTATATGGTTAAAATATGATTAAATGTGTGGGAATACACATGCACTTAATAAAGCACATGAAAAAATGAAGACTTTAAGAATAGTTAATAAGATATACTACATCATCATATTAGTAAAATGGCAATTAATAAAGATTATTAATTTATGAGTTAACGCAGTACAAGCATTTCATACGAAGCAGTAATAATGAGTACAATAAGATGATTTGAAATGACAATTAGTAATAATCTTTATAGATATTAATTTATATTTAGTTTATAATTTATGTAGATATTTTGAAGCGGGATTAACTTGTGTTTTCAAGTACGCGTTGATCAGTTTAAGGTACGGATTTCCGTCCTTTCAGTAAGGACTTCCTTTCTATGCATGATTAGGATTTCCCCGTCTTCAGCCAAATGTTTTTCCCCAGTATATGTTTAAGTTTATCAGTAATCATGTTAATAACTAAATAAATTGCCTGAGCATTATATACAAGCACGACCAGTTTATGTACTAGTTACGGAGGTACCGTAACCACGGCACTAGAGGCACCGGTGTTGTGACTCACATGCAGGAGAGTGATATCCTGCATCGTCCCACTCAGCTCAGCTTGGCCATTTTATCAGTATTATTAGTGGGGCGTATGGATGCATCCTAGGCTTATATGTGTTACAAGTTATCAGGGTGTATGTGGTGTGTGCTCTACATCCTTCACATTGGAGCTGATCCCTCCACCCAGCACAGTTATTCAGAGGTCACCCCTCTACAGCATGATGAGGTCACCCCTCCAGTTATTCATGCACGGTTGTTACAGCATGTGACTTATATAAGCTCTGGCAAATAAAATACAGTAAATGCATGTTTTCAGAATTAATAGCTATATTTCAGTATCAGTATATATGAACCAGGTTTCTCAGATTTTATGCAGAGTTCTACCACATGTTACATATCAGTCTTACAGCTTCAGTATTCTATCGTTTGTTTCATTCAATATATTCTTATCATGTTTTATATCCGTTCACTGAGCATTATGCTCAGCCGTAGTTCCTTCATGTTCTCACGGCAGGTACACCGGGACGCTCTTAGGATTCTGAGAGCACGTGCATTTGGAATGGAAGCTATACAGACTTCTTATTTTATGCACTTGCATTATTCTGCTTATTTGGACATTGTTTAGTCCTTTCTTTCAGTATTTCATTTTTCATGTTTTGAGCTTAGGTTGGATTACCGATGTTTGATTCCGGTATTTCCGTTATGGTCATTTAATGTTTCATTACATTTACCTTATGCTTTGATGACACGCCATAAATACACGTAACGGTCCACTTATCCAAGTGGGGTGTTACAATTATGGTATCAGAGACAGGTTTCGACCTATCGGCTCTAAAACTTGACCTGTGACTAGTGGGTAGTCACCAGGAACTTCCTAGATTTTGGCGTTGTTATCTTTCATGCTTCTCATGCATTTATTAGTCAGTTTTCTTCATTTATCATTCAGTTTTCTTAAAGTTTTGACTAAGTAAAAGGTTGGTACATAACTAGCCATATTTAGTCGCATGTGCTTTTAGCGAGTTATTGTTTTGGTGAACTGACCATAGGCGTTCACCCTTGCCCGTTCGGATTTTTGTATAAATGAACTGATCATGGGCACTTATCCTTACTCATGTCAGATTCATGTTTTCAGTCCAATATTACGTGGTGAACCAGCCCATATACGTTCACCAATGTTCAGATCAATTTCATGATTTTCAGTCAAATGTTGTTTTGTGAACCGATCCATAGTTCACATTTGTCATATCATGACATTTTATAAATTTTGACAAGTATGGATTGGACCACAGTCATCTATATTTAATATCAGATTATAAATTTCTATACATGACAGTTCTCAGAAAATTTTGACCAGTATGGATCGAACCAGAATAGCCCATACTTAGTCTCATGTTTCCTTTCTTGAAGTACGTGGATTGAACCATATCCGTCCACATCAGTTAATATTACACCTCAGTTGATTTAACTTTTTGTGTTCCTTATAACAGTCAAATTTTCATACCCTCACGTTGATGTCATCTACATGATGATTCAGTTTCATGTCTCCTTACGAGGATTATGTTTTCAGCAAAGTGATGATGCCTTCAGGCTAAAATATAGAAGGATTACAGTAAAATCCTATTTCGTGATAAATCATGTTCTGGTCTTTATCAATCATGTCTTCTGTCTTTATACTGAACATTGATGAAACTCTGTTTAATCATACTTTCAGCCTCTATACAACCAACATTAAGTCTACGCAGAAATTATCAGCCTATCACGTTACCCATTTCAGTTTAGTTTACTACCGTTTAAATCAATTTATTTCTTTGATAATGTCAGACAAGCGACACCAGTATCGATCATCCCATAAAATTTCCACCAGCTCCATGTACAGTATTCCATATGTACCCCATGTATAGTGTCTCATTTATACTCCATGTATACTATTTCACGTGTACTCCAGGTACAACGTCTCGGATATGCTCCATGTGCAGTATTCATTTTGTACTTCATGTACAGTAGTTCAGGTGTACTCCAGGTACCATACTCCATGGATATTGCTAATCGATCCTTAATCATCTCAGGCGTTTCCACTTGTCGATATTCTACCAGGTGCTGATGCTGCTCGTGAGTTGAAGATTTTACCAGATGCTGATGCTGCTAACACTCTGAAGACCACACAGATGCTGATGCTGCTGAACTTGGAGATTTCTCAAGATGCTGATGCCGCGGAACGAGGACGAAAACTATAAATTTGAAATTTCTAACAAGAGTAAATTCAACCATCATACACTACCATTCTATTTTATGTTTTTACTTCCTCAGTTAGATGTCACACATCACTCAGCTAATCTTTCCGTCAGAAGAGTGGGAACCGGAACCCAGCCGGCCACTCAGCAAAATAGTCACATGAATCACAGTCATGATAATGACCGTTATAAAGTGACAGACAAAGCAGTAGTGACAACCATCGTGCTTATAATTAATCAGTCAGTAACCATCGGAACTCCGAAAGGGACATGACCAGAAATACAAGAGGTCAGTAGTCTAACCGGTCCGCTAATCCTAGCAGTTACCAAATTTTTTTCAGCTTTGTTCAGATTCATCAACTAAAACACGTGTCAAGACATCAGTCAAGACATAGGTCTCAGGTATCATTTCGAAAAAAACTCATATCAGGACACCACTCATGGTAAACGTCATACGAATCTTTTCTCAAAATACGAGTCAGAACTCATAACTCCAGTGTGTTTCTAAACCAGGTCCTCAGTAATTCAGGGTACCCTTCAGAAAGGGGTATACCCGTTCTATTATATCACACATGAATCGGATCATTAAAAATTCAGTCACCGCCACTAGAGTATTATTCAGGTTAAACACGTAGTATTCATTCTGTGAGGTTACAGACGAACACATTCAGGGAAAAATCGCCATGTTTACTTCACATGTTCTTATGCCAGCGTTATTTTAAATCAGGTAGTTACTTGTCTCTCAGCCAGAAAAGACTCCACAGTACCAACCATGGTTATTAAAGTTATCCTTTCAGTTAACGACAAGATCCGTCTTACTAAATCCCAAATATATATTCATTATATTTCTGCCAGAAAAATTAGTACAAATTGTTTATGCCTTACAAGCGCATGACTTAGCAGTCCATAGCTACGAAGACTATCTAGCCACCAGTTATAAACTCACTTCTGAAATTCCTTAAATTCATGACCAACAGATTACTCCAGAACTCCCAGACGTAATCTCGGAAATTTTTTCAGAAATTCCTCTCTAACCACGAAACAGAATTCTACATAGATCTTGTCTCAAGTAGAGAACCTATTTTTAGAACTCTTTATCGCATGGCTTCAACTGAGTTTAAAAGAGTTGCAGTATTTGCTACAAGAATTATCGGAATGAGGCTTTATTCGCCCTGGCGCACCACCAGGAAGTGCACCGTTCTTGCCTATCAGAAAGAAGGCCAGTAACATGAGATCATGTATCGACCACCGGAAAATTTACCAGATCACCATTCTTAATCGATACTCATTCCACGTATAGAAGGTTTATTTGATCTGCTACGATGTCTTAAAACATTTTCCAGAACCATTCGCGACCATGCCACCAACAGTGGTGAAAGAAGAACATGATGCTTTTCAGATTGCTGTTGAACACGCTATAGTCTCTCTAAAAAAATTGACCTATACGTCTGAGCTCCCTAATGCCCCAGCTATAGTATGAAATTTATGAATAATTTTTTTTATGACTTCACAGACAAAATCGTCAGTATGCTCTTTGATAACATCATAACCTCCTAAATTCTAGAGAAGTACAAGAGAATCACCTTCTCACAGTTGTACAGAATCTCCGATAGGAGAAAATTATATACGCCGCTCCCCAGATGTGAGTTTCTAATGAACAAGCTGGCATTTCTGATCCACCCTAATTTAGAAGAAAGAAATTCCAGACAGTCCTGCGAAGATGAAGGCCATCACTAGATGGTCAAGATCGACGCCAATGACTAAAATACAAAATTTTCTAGAACTCAATTGACTGCTACCGCAGAAATTGCTGACAGTTATCACAAAGTTTTTCCATGACCATTCAACCAGATTTCTACCAGAATGTCCCATATTCCCAGACAAAATTTTGATAGAAGCAATATCACACATTGATGCAGCTATGTCCATACCTAGATGCCTGATATACCGCAGGTTCAAGATAGAACGCCGTCATGTTAGTGAATCACTACAATCCTTAGAATTTTCTGAACATAAATGAGACTAAATTTCATGAAATTATTATCAGTTTCCATAGACTCAAAAAAAAAGTATGATACTATCTAAATCATCATCAACCATGTAATCAGCCTGCGTTTTTTTTTCTTTCACCTGAGAGGATTACGCAGTAGCGGACCTGCAGAAAATTTAGTAGTAAATCGTACGATTTCAAGATATTCCATCAGTCGTATATAAGATAGGAATTTCACGTTCTCGAATCACGCTCACGTTCATGTTCCCGATCACATGTATGTTTCACGTTTACTTTTACTTTCATGTTTGCATCTTATTCGTAGTATGATGTTGTTTCAGTTCATGTTTTGGTGATATCTCACGATTTAATTCATGATTCGCATTCAATACATTGTTCACGTTTAGGTTCGTGTTCCATCTCCGCGGTTACATTCCAAGTCTTGAATCGGATTTGGGTATAGAAAACTTAAGGAACCAGACTCAAGTTTAGCACAACTTTGCCATACTCAGGCAGACGTTCTCGTCTCAGGCTTTATCGTTTGGCATTCCTTCCTCGGTCAGCATACGTTCATGATATGTCCTAGTACTACTTTCACGGCATGCTTCACGTATCACATTCACGATATACTTCATGCACAGCGTTCCTCATATAATCGCGAACCACGTTCACAAATGTTCACGTAACACGTTCACAATTGTTCACATAGTTCGTTCTTATATATTTTCAGCAGCTTACTCAGAGATATAAACGTTATCTTTCAGGATATTTGAACGTACCGCTTCATGTATCTTACATGCTATGGCTTTTCATTCTATCAGATTCAAAAAAATCCATCTTAAGTATGGAACCAGAAACTATTCAGCATCATCAGGATAGGGTCATCAAGACCAAGATTTTTCATTGTGTTTAGATCTTTGAAGGAGTCGTTTCGAGCGGGTAGCCACACGGAACGGAGGAGTCCATCAGGACCTTTCATCCTTTTCCTTCAATAATTCAGTTAAGTTCTTTCAGTCATGTTATGTTCCATGTTCTCTTCAGTCAGGTCAGGCTATACTCTTTCAGTAGCATTATGTTCTAATTCGAGGATGAATTATCCTTTTAGCTTACATGTCCTTTCAGCTTAGTTGTCCTTTCAGTTCTTATAGTTTCATCAGCTTATTACCTTTAATTCGATGACGAATTTTTTTTTTAGAGGGGAAGAATTGTAAAACCCGCCTTAAAAGTCCACGAACATTAATTACGTACAATCACAACTTTAATTTAAACGTCGCGTAACTAATTTTGCAGATAATAAATAACAGTATTAATTCAGATACTACGCAAATATTATTTATTCAGGAAATAAATATCCATGTCGGAATATACCACGAGGATTAATATACGAACATGTACGCAATGTTTAAAATCCACGAATATTAAATTCACACAGTCTCAGTTTTAATTAAGATCGTAACGTAATTAATTATTCAGAAAATAATTATTCAATATTACGTATGTATTTATTTTCAGTAAAATAAATAAATACATGACGTGATTTTAAAACATAAGACGCAAGTTAAATGTATATAAATAAACTAATTATTTGGATACTATCTAAATTGGGCCTTTATTTATGATAAATGCATAGGTTACAATAAAAGCGTTTCAAAATGTTAATATGGCAACGATTTGATGGTCATAAATCAATGATTTTAATTTATCCAATTGATTTATGTTTCACTGTGTTATATGCGCCTCACATATCAATCACACATCCATGATACACGGGTTCTAGGAAAAATAAGATTTTGCCAAATAGAGACGTGGTTCGAATTAAAATCAAATAAGGTGTTTGGATCTCGTGTGAAGAACAACAGATTTTGCATAATCGATTCATGGCGACTTTGGCCGGAGATTCAATTTCTTTTTAGAACGATTATTTCTTAGCGTTCGTGGGTTTCGTTCGAGATGAGTTAGTCACCGTGTTCTCGTTCGGTTTCAAACATCTTCGTTTCATATTGGAGGTAAATTTTATGTCCTATTAGTGTATGTAAATTAATCGTACGTCACTCATAGATATGTTACATGATTATGGCAATAAAACTACATTCTGGAAATCAAGATTCGTAATTGATATTAACAACAAAGTGAATGTTTTGGGTCTCAAAATAAGCCGTTCTAGTCGAAATCTTTAATCATACGAATGGGTTTGATTAGTTAGGATAATGGATTATTCATGTTGCCATTAATTAAGACGTAATCGAAATCGGACATGTAAAAAAAAAAGAAAAGAAAAACAAACCAGTTGTGCGTTCAAATGCTTTGGAGAAGAAACAATTCATGCATTGTGCTATAGTGACTAATCTTGTTTTAGATGGTAACATGATATATATCATATGGTTACATAATTGAAGGACTTAATGGCTTAATCAATTGTGAGTAAAATTTATGTAAGTAAATGACGTACATATGCATTTTAGTAAGCAACTAACTACATATGATTTCTTATGAGGCTTATATGGTTAAAATATGATTAAATGTGTGGGAATACACATGCACTTAATAAAGCACATGAAAAAATGAAGACTTTAAGAATAGTTAATAAGATATACTACATCATCATATTAGTAAAATGGCAATTAATAAAGATTATTAATTTATGAGTTAACGCAGTACAAGCATTTCATACGAAGCAGTAATAATGAGTACAATAAGATGATTTGAAATGACAATTAGTAATAATCTTTATAGATATTAATTTATATTTAGTTTATAATTTATGTAGATATTTTGAAGCGGGATTAACTTGTGTTTTCAAGTACGCGTTGATCAGTTTAAGGTACGGATTTCCGTCCTTTCAGTAAGGACTTCCTTTCTATGCATGATTAGGATTTCCCCGTCTTCCGCCAAATGTTTTTCCCCAGTATATGTTTAAGTTTATCAGTAATCATGTTAATAACTAAATAAATTGCCTGAGCATTATATACAAGCACGACCAGTTTATGTACTAGTTACGGAGGTACCGTAACCACGGCACTAGAGGCACCGGTGTCGTGACTCACATGCAGGAGAGTGATATCCTGCATCGTCCCACTCAGCTCAGCTTGGCCATTTTAGATATGTTACATGATTATGGCAATAAAACTACATTCTGGAAATCAAGATTCGTAATTGATATTAACAACAAAGTGAATGTTTTGGGTCTCAAAATAAGCCGTTCTAGTCGAAATCTTTAATCATACGAATGGGTTTGATTAGTTAGGATAATGGATTATTCATGTTGCCATTAATTAAGACGTAATCGAAATCGGACATGTAAAAAAAAAAGAAAAGAAAAACAAACCAGTTGTGCGTTCAAATGCTTTGGAGAAGAAACAATTCATGCATTGTGCTATAGTGACTAATCTTGTTTTAGATGGTAACATGATATATATCATATGGTTACATAATTGAAGGACTTAATGGCTTAATCAATTGTGAGTAAAATTTATGTAAGTAAATGACGTACATATGCATTTTAGTAAGCAACTAACTACATATGATTTCTTATGAGGCTTATATGGTTAAAATATGATTAAATGTGTGGGAATACACATGCACTTAATAAAGCACATGAAAAAATGAAGACTTTAAGAATAGTTAATAAGATATACTACATCATCATATTAGTAAAATGGCAATTAATAAAGATTATTAATTTATGAGTTAACGCAGTACAAGCATTTCATACGAAGCAGTAATAATGAGTACAATAAGATGATTTGAAATGACAATTAGTAATAATCTTTATAGATATTAATTTATATTTAGTTTATAATTTATGTAGATATTTTGAAGCGGGATTAACTTGTGTTTTCAAGTACGCGTTGATCAGTTTAAGGTACGGATTTCCGTCCTTTCAGTAAGGACTTCCTTTCTATGCATGATTAGGATTTCCCCGTCTTCAGCCAAATGTTTTTCCCCAGTATATGTTTAAGTTTATCAGTAATCATGTTAATAACTAAATAAATTGCCTGAGCATTATATACAAGCACGACCAGTTTATGTACTAGTTACGGAGGTACCGTAACCACGGCACTAGAGGCACCGGTGTCGTGACTCACATGCAGGAGAGTGATATCCTGCATCGTCCCACTCAGCTCAGCTTGGCCATTTTATCAGTATTATTAGTGGGGCGTATGGATGCATCCTAGGCTTATATGTGTTACAAGTTATCAGGGTGAATGTGGTGTGTGCTCTACATCCTTCACATTGGAGCTGATCCCTCCACCCAGCACAGTTATTCAGAGGTCACCCCTCTACAACATGATGAGGTCACCCCTCCAGTTATTCATGCACGGTTGTTACAGCACGTGACTTATATAAGCTCTGGCAAATAAAATACAGTAAATGCATGTTTTCAGAATTAATAGCTATATTTCAGTATCAGTATATATGAACCAGGTTTCTCAGATTTTATGCAGAGTTCTACCACATGTTACATATCAGTCTTACAGCTTCAATATTCTATCGTTTGTTTCATTCAATATATTCTTATCATGTTTTATATCCGTTCACTGAGCATTATGCTCAGCCGTAGTTCCTTCATGTTCTCACGGCAGGTACACCGGGACGCTCTTAGGATTCTGAGAGCACTTGCATTTGGAATGGAAGCTATACAGACTTCTTATTTTATGCACTTGCATTATTCTGCTTATTTGGACATTGTTTAGTCCTTTCTTTCAGTATTTCATTTTTCATGTTTTGAGCTTAGGTTGGATTACCGATGTTTGATTCCGGTATTTCCGTTATGGTCATTTAATGTTTCATTACATTTACCTTATGCTTTGATGACACGCCATAAATACACGTAACGGTCCACTTATCCAAGTGGGGTGTTACACAAATGATATATCCTTGATTGTTCTAACCATAGGTTTTTAGCACACTTCATAAACGGATATTAATTTAATGGTTACACCCTTTCCATGCTAGATTAGGCATTCGACTACATCTCTAGTATGGGGGTGTTTGCACCCCTAGACTTGAAACATTGAGGACAATGTTTAACTTTAGTATGGGGGGTGAATAGATACTTGCCTTGTCAAACCTTCACTCTTTCCAAAGTTTATCTTTTTGGTTTATCGTTTTTGTTGCAAAATAAGGCTAAAAATGGCCAAATTTTAAAATTTTTTTCATGTTTTATAAGTGTTTGAAGACACGAATGTAGGTTTTCTGATGGCGAGAATAAGAGTAATTTTTGACTCGACCGTGCGTGTTGAGCACTTAGCTTTGATTCCTTAACTACACATTAGGCTAAGTCTCTTAAATGAGGACGAGAAATGATAGAGTTAATTATAAGTTACTATGCTAAACGTAGAGTACTCGTATTCTTTCAAAAACTCATATGTTCTCGTTGTTTGCTTATTCTCCCTTCGCTTGTGAATATTTTTTTTTTGCTTAATAAATATTGACTTAGCGGTTTAGTTAGGATTGTTGGGTTTCTAGTCTTTTCTAGTAGCTTCCGTGTAATTAAATTGGGAAGACATTAAGGTATCGCCAGCGTCACGGTTTTGAAGTATTGACACCCCAATAATCAAAAGCTTCACCCAATAATAAGATTTCAAGTGCTCACCTAAATCTAGCAAACAATTTGAAGCCCCACAAGGCCTAAAATCTATGCAAAAATTGAAAGTGAATCAAGCCTTAATCTTCGAAGCTTTAAAGATCCAAAATTCGCTTTAGCGTGAGGATATACGTCTTTGGCTAATAAAACCACCGATGAGGCGGATAATAAAAGGCAAGGCAAGACCAAAGTCATAATAAAAGCTTCATGGCGAAGTTGAATAAAAGATGGAGGTAAACAAAAGATAATAAGGCCCTTCCGTTAGGGGGCGAATAAAAGTCTTGGTAATAAGTCTCATGTTCAAAACCGTTATAAAACCGTGTTTATCGATTCTTCTTGTCAACTTAATTTTTTAACATCGTTGTCTATTGGGAGGGGTTATTGATTTGATGGTCTTAGTTACACCGTTAGGACTCTATTTTTAGACCTAAATCTCTATTATCGCATAAGTCAAAAATGTATCCTCGTGAAACATTCAAGACAAAATAAAATATAAGAGATACAACTTAGGAATAATAGGAGAATAAGTACGTGATTAGGGCATATGAGTAGTGTTAGCATTACTAACTTATAATGACAATGATCTCGTTGCACGCTTGGCATGGAATTAGGGTGAAAATCGAGGACGACGAAATTATTTCTAACGAAGCATTCACGTGTTCTTATTCTATGAACCTAAACGTCCCATTTTGCGATGAAAATCATACATTATGTCTAAAACACAAGTAGTAGTAATAGTAGTAGTGTAGCTAGTTTATCGTTCAATAAAGTGAATAAAAATTAAATTTTGGAGGTGCTACGATACTTTATTCTAGCATTGCATGAGGGCACGGCAATGGTTTAGTATGGTGGAGTGATGAGACTGCTTTTATACATGGTCTCATCGTCCAAAACGGGCTTAAAATGCATTAAATATCATTGATTATACCAAATATATGCTCGTGTTTGTTGCTTGTGTATTTTTAGGTACGGATATTGAGGAAATGGCAAAAGATCACAAGAATCAATCAAAAACGAACACGGGAAACGAAGCCGCACAATGAACAGGGCCCAAGTTTTGAATTTCCAAAAATACCCTTGAAGAATTGAAGATTGGCAACTTTAGTCCCTCAACTTTTGAAGATTAACACTTTATACCCCTCAAATATTCAAAATTATGAATAGGGTCCCTAAAGTTTGAAGACTATACAAGATCAGCCCTTGAAGTATGAAGAATGAGCATTAATGGCCCTTGTTTCAAGATTATAAAGTTTTTGTGCCAAAAGTGACACTTTGGCAAACTTAAAAACAAAGGAATGAAGTTTTGATGTTGTTTTTACAAAATGAAGAAGACAGGAAAACTTGGGGATCAATCCTGTCAAACACCCAAACTTACACACCCAATCCTCTCCTTACACGTCACCATTACCCACCCATATTACCAAACCCTTTACCCGACCCTACCCACTATCCAAACCACCCACGTTTAATACCCGGTTTTATTTAATAAACCAAGTCAACCAGTCAAACCACTTAACCCCTTCCTACCAAAACACATATTTAAAAACTCATTTACCCAAAATAGATTAAACCAACCTTAATCCCCCACATAAACCCTATTTTTCCCAGGCTTAATCAGATTAAAAACAAAGAGGTTTCTCCCCTATTTTTCCAGATCATTAATTTAACTCACCCTCACGAAAACTCACACTCAAAACGTGACCCTAGACAACCCCATGTGAGGGTAGGACCCTCCCCTGCCCATCGTTTTCACACCAAAACCCTAAACCCGACACATCCAACGACTCACACATACTCCTTGGTCCCCAAGCACTTTTGAACGCTCCTGATCAAGATTCCAACAGCTGGACATCACATGGGCAATTTGACCAAGAACTCAAGGGCAAAATCGGATTTTTAAGGACTAGGGTTTTACACATTGTAATTTTTTATTAGTTTTCTAGAATTTTCCATAGGCTAGTATATATAGGAGACGTATGTGTCCCTATAAGCTCTTGTTCCAGAATTTTTTAGCTAATCCTTGTAATCCCTTTTTAATGCAATAAAAGTTGGTGTTTTTGGGTATAAAAAGTAATTCCTTTTTGTTAGTTTTAAAAGTTGGTGTCTGTTTTAGCTATAATTCTGAGTTCCTTAAATCATTTGTATAACACTTTGTGTTATTGAGTTTTCAAAAAAGGATTTTAAAAAAGGTTTTTCAATTTCTAGAATTAAGGGTCCAAGAAAGTGAAAGTGGACTTGGACTCTTGATTCTCTGAGGTTTGGACTTGTTTTAAAATGTGTTTCAAGTTTCAAGTTGTGAAGGTTTGTGGATTTGTGAAAAAAGGTTTTAAGTAAAATCAGAATGGTGTATTATTTGTGCTTGTGTTCTTCAAATTTCTCTTAGCAGATTTGTTGAAGGATCATTGTTCAAGGATCTGCATAGGCCCCAGCCTATAGGAGGTGACTTGAAAGTCACTGTGGGACCTGGATGTGGGTCCCACAAGGGAGAAATCCCTTGTTTCTGTTTCATTTTCAGAAAGTGTGAATTTTGCAAGAAATGTGAAAGGCTGCTTGTTTGTGTGTTTTACTTGCTTGATTAGGTGTTTTGATGTTTGTTGTGCATGTTTAGAAGGTTTAGAATCAGTTTGGTATAGATTTGATATAATTTGCTTTGTTAAAAAATGATTTCAGAAACATAAGGAGTGTTTGGATTTGGTGTTTAGTCAAGACTGTTGAGAGATTGTTGGAGTATAATCTGTTTAGAATCACTTATTAGGGTAGTATAGTTTGTATGTTAGCATAGGATTTCAGTTTGAACAAGTGTTGAACATCATTGCATGCTAAAATTTGGTATAAGTACTAGAAATCAGAAAACTGCCATTAGTGACTGTTTTGGTTGAAATTTGTGCTTGATTTTTGGTAAGTTGTTAGTTTATAGGTCTTTCTAGGATTGTTAACTGATTATATGCTGATTGGTTGATTATTGAACAAGTTATGAGCCATTGAATCTCTTTTGTGTGCTTATAAAACCTGCATAAACACCCCAGACTTGTGCTAGGCCTCATCAGAAACTTGCATTGGCTAATTTGCTTGATTTGTGTGATACTTGTGTTTGATTTTGTGCATTAGAGACTCCCTATACTCAACTGAGTATAGGGTTGCAATCCTGTCCATCAAAAACAAAACCAAAAGCCAAGAATCAAGGACTCTTGATTCTATCAGCATCAGTGAAGATAACCAAGTTATTTATGTTTACAAAAAAGCTAATCTGAACCCGTTTGATTCTTTTTGACTTAATCTTTGTACAATTTGGTTTGTGTTTGTGAATTTGTGACTAAAAGAGTAACAGGCTTGGGTTTAAAGTTAAAAAAAAGAAAAAAAATTAAAGAAACAAAAAGGACGTGGCTAGGACTCGAACCTGCGCCACTCCTCTCACAACACACACTCATTACCGCTGCCCTAGGGACTTTGACTGGTAAGAGTTTGAAACAATATATATTTAAGGAGTGTGTGAGTGGGCGTATTAAGTAAAAGCCGTAGCTTATTTTGGCCTTTTCAGCTTATTCATTAAGCTTAATTGCACTAGCTTATTTTTCCTAGGGTTGTCATAGGGTCTAGGATTTTTCTGGCTAAGTTTTGTATTTTTCTCTTTCTTTAATTATTTTTTATCATTTTTTATTTAGCCGTATTTCATTAATTAGTTTAAAAATAGTTAAAACAGGTTTTAATTTTTAGAAAAATAGTTTTTAGGTTTTATTTAAGTAACTTGAGGTTTACATCACAAAAAGTTTTCAAAAAGTCTTATTTTTTATTTTATAGGATTTTAGGGTTTTTGAACAACTTTAAAATTTAATATAAAATTAATAAAAAGGTTTTAGGAACTTTTAATTTCATTTTTGTCTTAGTTACATTATTTAGGATTTTTTGTAATTTTTTAGAGTTTATTTATAAACTTTTTATTTTTTTGATTATTTTAATATTATTTTATTATTAAAAATTGAAAGTTTAATTTTTTAACTTTTTTCATTTTTCCTAGATTGTAGACACATAATTAGGAATTTTGTAACTTTCCAAATCTTTTTAGGGCTTTTCATTTATTTTCTAGAATTAATTTAAGTTTTAATTGATTTTAATAGTTTTTAGTAGTTTAAAAATAGTTTTATTAGGTTTTAAAAATTTTTAAAAATACTTTTTAGCTTAATATGGTTATTTTGAGGTTTACAAACTATAAAATCTTGTTTAGGGCTTTTTAATAATTAATTGTGATTTTTAGGGCTTTAATTAGCATTAAAAAGTCATTATTTAATTAATTAAAAGGTTTTAGCAAGTTTGGATTTTTTGTAAACTCTTAGAATATTATTGTGGATTTTTAGTAATTTTTAGGAATTTTTAGGTTAAAATTTTTATTTTGTAGTTTTTCACGGTTTTACGTGAACGCGTTTTCGTCTTAGTTTAATCCGTTTTCGTAACCGTCTTTTCTTTCCTTTCTATTCTCTTTTCTTCTTGTTAATAATCACAAACATTAATCATCATTCATTACACAACACACGTGCCTCCTCGAGAGAACGAACTCACTTCATTGGGTCATAACTTGTGGTTTTCCTAAACTACTCGTTAATACCTTCCTTTTTCTAAATGGGTAAAAATACTCAATTATCAGGGCTTAATATTGAAAAGTTTGATAAAGCTAGTCAAACCCTAGAAAAGTGTGTCAGTGAACAAAGAGACCCTAGGGACAAGTCTGGGATAGGGATGAATGAATATGTTGATGTTCCTCTACCTACTGGGAACTTTCATGGTGTTCAGAGAAAAGATCTCTCTTGGACTGATATTCCAGAACTCCAAGAAGAGGAATTTATTCCTCCACCTAGAGTGCTCACCCCAGTTGAGGAATATCAACAAAAAGTGATTGATCTTGAGCAATGGAAAGCAGCCAACCCTTTTCTTTTTGTTAAGGGTGGAATGCTTAGTGAGAGTCCATTTGTGCCTACACCTATTATTGTGACCAACCCCACCACTAGATAACCCGTTGACCTTGGCTCACCAATTAAGAGAAAACCTAGTGTTAAATATGCTGAAATGTATAGAAAACCTAGGTCACCACAAAGCCAAGCTAGTGTTAATGGGATAGGATTCTTTCAATCTAGACCTAAGGTTATGTCTAGAAAAGCTTGTTACACATGTGGGAGTTTTTCTCACTTGGCCTATAAGTGTGTCAGTGCCTCTAAATTCAACACTGACAATAGGTCAACCATGGTCAAACCCAGACCTTTTGTCCAAACAAGCCCACAAGTCACTAGACCAGCTCCCTTCTTTTCTAATGGGACAAATACTCATAGACGAAGGCCCTTTCAAAAGACCAACACATGGTCTAACAAACAATGGGTTCCTGTAGCAAACCATAATTTGGGCGCTGACAAGAACAAATTCAGCGCTGACAGTAACAATTTCAACGCTGACAGGAACAATTTCAACGCTGACAGCTCTAGGTTTGGTATGAAAATGCCACAACAAGCTGCTGTTAGACCTTGTGTTAGACCAAGTAACAATATGTATTTACAACCTAAGGGAAAGGGGTCTAAAGCTTCATCTAATTTGACATGGAGACCTAAACAAGACCAACACCCTAATTCTGATGGGATTTCTATGACCTGCAACAGATTTAATTATCTTTCAAAGGTCATTACTAAACCAATTGGGGTAAACTGGGTGTTCAGGCCATAAAGGGATGGACAAGGGGTTGTTATAAGGACGAAGTCTGTTCTTGTTGAAACCCACATGAATCCAAGTCTGCTCAGACCTGGGTTCCCAAAGAAAACTAATTTGTTTTCTTTATGTGCAGGGCATTCAAAATCAGGTCAATGATCATGGATATTGGGATAGTGGATGCTCTAGGCACATGACGGGGAAGGAAGATTATTTGTCAGATTTCACCCCCATTAAAGATGGTGACAAAGTGTACTTTAGAGGAGGATATGGAATTATATCAGGCAAAGGCACTCTTATCACCAATAATTTATGTTTTGAGAACGTTTTTCTGGTAAAGGAACTTGACTATAACTTGTTTAGTGTGTCACAAGTTTGTGACAACAAAAATAAAGTTCTTTTTACTGATACTGAATGCTTGGTGTTGAGTGATGATTTTATGATCTATGATGAGAAGTTTATTGAATATAAAACACCTAGGCATAAGGACATTTATAATGTTAATCTCAAAGAGATTAAAATGAAAAAAAATCTGTAATGTCTTTATGCTAAAGCATCAGTTGATGAAATTAATTTATGGAACTGAAGGTTAGGGAACATATATTTTAAGAATATTAATAGACTTGTGAGACATGATCTAGTTGATGGTTTGCCTTCAAAGGCTTTCCACGATGATCATTCTTGTGTTGCATGCCTTAAAGGCAAACATCATAAGGTCTCCTTTAAGTCTAAAAGTGTGCATCACAGTTCTAAACCACTTCACCTGCTACATATAGACTTATTTGGCCCAACTAATATAGAAAGTCTTAATGGTAAATCTTATTGTTTTGTTATAACTGATGATTTTTCTAGGTTTACTTGGACTTTCTTTTTGGCTTTAAAAAGTGATACTGCCAAGGTTTTGATTAACATTATTACTCAAATTGAAAAGAAAACAGGTAATGAGATTAAGATTCTTAGAAGTGATAATGGTGGTGAGTTTAGAAATACACTGTTAGATACCTTTTGTGTTGATAAAGGGATTTCTAGAGAGTTTAGCATAGCTAGAACTCCACAGCAGAATGGTGTGGCTTAAAGAAATAATAGAACCCTAATATAAGCAGCTAGGACAATGTTGCTCGATGCTAAGTTTCCCATTGCTTTTTGGGCTGAGGCTATGAACACAGCTTGTTATGTTCAAAATAGAGCCTTGGTCAACAAGATCCACAATAAGACACCTTCTGAGCTATTTTGGAATAGAAAGCCTAATATAAGATTTCTTAAACCTTTTGGATGTCATGTAGTGATTCTGGATACTAGTGATGCCCTAGGTAAGTTTAATGCAAAAGGTGATGAAGGATATTTTGTGGTGTATTCTATGAATAACAGAGGGTATAGGGTTTATGTGACACCCCGGGTAGGGTAAAAATATGCGGAATTATCGATGGATATGTCACAAGGGTGGATCGATAGCACATATTTCATAGAGCATAAGATAAGAGATTATTCAAAAGAGATTACATGATTGTTATACAAATTTATAAAAATTGTCTCCAACATGATAAAAGTAGATTGTTTATGTTTCCCAAATAGAACCCTTGACGAGTCCTACAATGCAGATTACAATGATTCTTGAGTCCATGCACACACCGCGTACTAACTTCATTTTCTTGAGAAAAACATACTTAGAGGGTCAACATAAAGTTGGTGAATTTACAGGTTTAACAATAATTAGTTTGGACATACATTAATCATAGAAGTAACAATACACAAAGCATTTTTACTAAAAGGTAGATTACATTTTCTATTACTCGAAACTGAAGCTTAACCTTCCATAGTCCTCAACAGATGAGAACGTAGTGTCTTACAAAAAGACACCCAAACCCAGTTCCAACATGGTATACATCTGTTGTCCTGGCCAAGGCACAGTAAGCATGACTCACCCAGATGGGGATGGTCTATCCCTAATAGATCTATTTATACATTCGGGCAATTTACAATAATTTAACAGTTTCTATAATAGTCAATCGTAGTCAAGTTTATACAATTTCGTTATGTCCAATAAAATAGTTGCATGTTTTCTCCCCCGTAAAGGAAAAGTTTATCAATAGTTTATATGGGGCTGTGAACTTACCTGGGAGTTGGCAATAGCTGTATAATACGAATATCCAAATAATGCTCACGCCAAAAGCTATGCCTAATCAAATAGTACAGTCTTAATAGATAGTACAAAGATCATATGTGTATGCTTATACAGATTTTTAGTCAGTTCATTTATGCTACAGTATTTATCTAAATAATCGTAGTACAAGTATTAACAATATCCATTTAAACTTGTATTTAAGTTTCATTTTTAAGTAAACAAAACATGTCTTACTTATAATATTACTTTACGTTCGTAGTACATGTATCAATAATAACCATTTAAACTTACAATTAAGTTTCATATTTAAGTAGACATAAAATGTTTTATTTATAATATTTGTTTACGTATTAGCATTCAGTTTATTTAACATTCATATAATTTTATTTCTTAAAAGTATATGAGTACATCTATTAATAATACATAACCATATTGTTTATACAATTCATTTCATAAAGCCAAATATAAATATTTTATTTTTGAAAAGTAAAAATATAAATATTTTATTTAACTTTAAAGTTCCCATAAATTATTTAACATTTATAAAATAATTTATAAGTTACAAGTTTAAGAATGTATACTTTAAATCCTTATGGATTCAGGGTTCATTTAAGTTTTACGAATCTAAAAATAGAATGAGGGTTAAGGTTTGTTAAAGTTTCAGAATATGGCAAAACTAGTCCCTCCATATTTTAAAAAAAGTAAAACTTTCGGATTTTACACATTTAGTACCTAGGGCTTGTTAAACTTTCGGGTTATGGCAGTTTTAGTCCTCCTAGTTATATTTAGGTTTTATAACTTTCATAAAATGACAAAAACAATCCCTAGGGCTTCTTTAAGTTTCGGATTATTACAAAAATGGTCCTTAAGGTTATGAAATGACAAAACAACTTTTAGAAACTTTCCAAAATGGTCCCTAGGGTTTAATATGCCACAGATGGTATTTATTAAACCCTAGACTTTCGGATAATTACATTATTAGTCCTTGTGTTTAATAATTTATCAAAACAAGTTTCATATGTCACGGTTTTAGTCCTTAAGTTTCATAAATCGTCATTTTAGTCCAAAAGTTTTTATAAGTTATATTTTATTATAAAAACTTTTATTTAAATATCTAAAACATTAAATGGGCTCATTAAATGGGCTAAAATATCTAATGGGCCATCTAGTGGGCCTAAATATATTTTAAGTCCTCTAACTTGTTAAATGGGCCTTTAAAACATTTATTGGGCTTAAATACATTTTTAGGTCCATTAATTATTTAAATGGGCCTAAGCATATTCTTAAGTGCATTAAGATACTAAGATTTGTTAAATGGGCTTATTGGGTCCATTAAGTTTGGACTAATGTTACATGGGCTTGATTAGTCCATCAATATTACTCTTTCATTTTATGTAAGTAGTAGTCTAGGTTTTTCTCATAAGCTTATTATTATCTTATCCATATTTAGTTATAACCCTTAATAAAAGAATAAAACTGATAGTTTGTTTTATTTGATGTACCAAATGAGATCTAAATGTGTTAAAAGGTTGCATGCAAGTCATAAGCTCTAATATGAGATTACAACTCATGGCTATATTTAGTTATAGCTTATTAAGATGAGTCAAAACTTGTTTTAAGGTTGCATGTAGTTATAAGTTCCCCAAAATAAGATCTAGCTATGTACAAACCAAGAAACCAAATCATAAGTCCATGTATACATATATATAGCCCATGACTATAATTTTTATCTTGGTGTTTCCAAGATGAGATTTTTAGCTATTTTTGTGTCTTATAAATATTTATAAAATCCAACATAGTTATCTAGGCTTATTGCATGTTTCCAAGGTTACCATAAATCTAAGAAAAACAACATATAGCCCACGGCTATATTGTTTTTCCCCAAATGTTCCCATAAGATCTTTAAGCTAGTTTTATGTTTATTATGTTAAGTTAAGTTCTTAACACTAGATCTAGGTTTTACATAGGCAAGCATGTACATTTAAAATCCTTTCAAGGACATATATAGCCCACGGCTATATTTGTATACATAAAGTGTTTTGGTGATTTTTAGTAGTCCATTTTACATGTATAAATACATATTCCATTATATAAAACTTTGTACATAAATCATAGATATCCATTTAATTATGTCGTTACCTTTAAGGTCATGGTTTTGCATGGTTTTGAGTTACACATGTTCACTTATGAGATTTATGATTATTAGTTAACCAAAATCCCAAAAAGTGATATTTATAACATACGGCTACATTTAAAGTCATAAAATGGTTCATATGACTTTTAATCAAGTTTAAACATAGAATACTAGTCATAGGTTTCTTTATTAAAAGTTTTTAACCATGAATAATGGTATTTATAAATATGTCGTGACCTAGATGGTCATGGTTTTATTAAATATTGATTTTTAACAAGTTTGTTACATGTGTTTATAGGTGGATGTTGATGCATGCAAGTAAAAATGAAGTAACATAATGAGTAATACATTTCTTGCTAAAGTTACCAAGGAAGATCTAGAAGACAAAGGAGATTAAGGATCTAATCTTGACGATGATGAAAACCCTAACTATAACCAAGCCGTGACCCTTAAGGATTCGGCTAGGGCTTGTTATATTGATTCTAAAGGTGGAGATACTACTAATGATTAGTAGTTAAGATGTAGACAAAGATCTAATGGAGTTAATGTATATTCTTTGGATGTATCTGTATGATTTGAGAGAGAAAGGAGACGAGAGAAGTGAGATTGGATTTGCATGAGAGAATGAGTTGTGTGTGTGTGTGTTCGGCTTAAAGAAGAAAGAGAAAGGCAAGGCAAAAGGTATGATTGCCTTGGTAAGAGTCATTGTACCAAGTGTCACACTTTTCATTTCCTAGGCAACCCTTCTTCTTCAACATAATGCATGTGTGTGTCGTGTAAGGCTAACCAAAGGAAGATGGGCTTGATGTGGGCTTATGTTGGGCTAGAACACAAAGAGGAGGCTATCTTGGGCTAGTCCAAGATGGTGCAAGTATGCTTATAGTATGCATACATACATACACGGCTACATATACATGATGTAGCATATTTTCCAAATTTAGTAAAGTGTTGTATATACCTAGTTAGTTATACATCTCATTACTTGTTCTCTTAGTTTTTAAGGACATGGTTTAAATTATGTAACTTATTACAATACAAAAGGATTGTAGAAGTATAAGTACATACTGGACAAGTTCACACACATCTTAAAGAAATAAAATATATGAGGGAGTGATCTTAGGATCATTGGGTGACATTTTATTACAATAAATCATGGTAAAATCATAGATTTCATCGCACCACCCCGTTATTTTAGCTTTGTCCTCAAAGCTACTAAAAACGTAGTTATCTTTTAAGTGAAAAGATGTTCTAAGTAAATGTTTCAACTCGGACACTCTCAAAAATGAATGGTGACATTAATGCTAAGTGATCTACATTTAGGTCGCACCATACGTCCTCTTGAGCAGTAATGGAGGCTGCTGCTACTACGGGTGGACAGAAAATGATGCAAAGAGATCTTTATCCGGGTCGCACTACACATCTGATTGAACAGTAATGGATGCGGCTACTACTATGGATAGGTAGAAAGTAATGCAAAGAGATCTTTATCCGGGTCGCACTATACATCCGATTGAGTAGTAATGGATGCTGCTAGTACTATGGATGGATAGAAAGCAATGCAAAGAGATCATTATCCGGGTCACACTATACATCTGACTGAGCAGTAATGGATGCTACTACTACTATGGATGGATAGAAAGCAATGCAAAGAGATCTTTATTTGGGTCGTGCTATACATCTGATTGAGCAGTAAAGGATGCTGCTACTACTATGGATGGATAGAAAGCAATGCAAAGAGATCTTTATCCGGGTCGTTCTATACATCCGATTGAGCAGTAATGGATGCTGCTACTACTATGGATGGATAGAAAGAAATGCAAAGAGATCTTTATCGGGTCGCAATATACATCCGATTGAGCAGTAATGGTGCTGCTACTACTATGGATGGATAGAAAGCAATGCAAATAGATCTTTATTCGGGTCGCACTATACATCCGATTGAGCAGTAATGGATGCTGCTACTACTATGGATTGATAGAAAGCAATGAAAATAGATCTTTATCTGGGGCGTACTATACATCCGATTGAGCAGTAATGGATGCTGCTACTACTATGGATGGATAGAAAGCAATGTAAAGAGATCTTTATCCGGGTCGCACTATACATTCGATTGAGCAGTAATGGATGTTGCTGCTACCACTGATGAACATACGAGGGCTTATCAACGGGGGTTGTGGTTACATCCTTCCAAGATCTGGGAGAGGACCCATGGCGTTTTAGATTTGGTTAGGAGGGCAAATCTACTGAAAACGGTGTCTGGTATGAGGAGGATACGCCAACATGCTTTATATGCTGGGAAAGCTGGGGATGCACTACTTCAACATCCTTTTCACTACTAAGATATGTGTTATATCTCCACACCCGATGGTGAAAATTGCGGGTTGAAGGTAAAATAAAATAATAATTTTTTTAACTAGAACCCCTCCTGTGTCGACAACTATACGCGGAAGACTTGTTGCTACACCTCAAGCTTGTGGGATACAGACATTAGTTGATAGCACTAAAACTTCTACCCAGCAGAGTGGTTAAGATTATTGTTGATGGCGATTGGGTAGGAAGTTGCAAAGAATTTGATTCATTCGCAGCGGGGCTGGGCCAAAGGGGCACAGAAAAGAAGTACCTCAAATGGTGGAAATAAAAGAAGATACCAAGAATAAAGAAGCGCGCATCTCGCGGGGTGCTACAAAAAGGGTCATGCATCCACTATTAATGGTTCAAAATTTGCACAAATTTTGACTTCTAGAGAGAGGAAGTTATACTTCTCTGGGTTTGGTGGATGATGGTATTGTCGAACTAATTGGACCCAAAGAGGGAAAAAGGTATGTCCAAAAGCATGGGGCATTCAACATCTTTTTACGAGGGATGTCGAACACAACCCTACAAAATACATCCATTGTGAGTTGGATATTTCCTTTGGGTTTAAGGTTGCCTAAAATGGCAAACGTAACCCCACAAAATATACCCATTGTGAGTTGGACATGTCTTCTAGGTTTAGAGTTGCCTACCTCGTCACGTAGGGAGAAACAGGTTAGGAAGATGGGGCATCCTTTGACCAAGTATATCTGGAGTTTGGTGCAAGAAATGACACTAAGTCTAGTGTTGATTATATCAGGGTTACCATCCACTCGTATAATCAAGGTTTCATCTCCCCAAGGTATACGAACAAGTTTTTGATCACATATGATAATGGCACGATATTTTGCTAGCCAATCCATGCCAATAATGACATCAAAGCTACCAAGACTTACCGGAATCGGGTGATTAGAAAGGTTTAAGGTACAACCTCGAATGATGGTGTCAACCGTCACAACTTTTCTGTCGGCTAGTTCTACAGTATAGTAGGGGTCTAAAACTGATGTAGTGATTTCCAGTATTTTACTAAATTCAGTAGATATAAAGCTTCGTTCTGCCCCGGTGTCAAACAAGACAGATGCATATCATTGGTTTAGTAAAAACGTACCAATGACGATGTTGGAATCTGGATTCGCTTGGGCATTGCCAACCATGTACACTTGTGATGAAGTTCCCTTGTTGTCCTTCTTTTGGTTGACAACTTGGGACAGTCAGTTCTCACGTGTCCAGGGGTTCCACATTCATAACATACCACAACTCTCTTTGGTCCACTGTTGCTTCTACATTTGGGGTTTCGGTTTCCCTGTTACCCACTTCCGCTCCCACGAGCATTGGACTTGCCTTTGTTGCTGTTTTCGGGGTTGTTATTGGGTCGAACCGAGGTAACAACACTTGCTTGAAATTCACGAGCAAAATGGCCTTGTTGGCCACACTTGTAGCATCCCTGGCATTTTCCTCCAGCAACATGGTGATAATTTCACTTTAGACACTTAGGCTTGGATCCTGAGTAGTTCTTGGTGCGTGTTGTGGGAGTAGTGTCATAGGTTTGCCCAACGTCTTGCCTTTTGGAAGGCTGCTGGAACTGGCTAAGAGAACTTTCATCCGACTTTCTCTTGTTATCCGATTGTTTTTCAGACAAATTGCGGGCTCGCTTTTCGATTAGCTTAGTCGCGAATTTCATAGCACCTTCAATGGTAGTGGGTCGTGATGCTAACAGACTATCATGAATGTTGTCAGGGAGTCCGATGACATACTTCTTAATCTTGACGCTCCTTTGAGGGAACATTTTGGTTCACATCAACCTTAACTCTTGAAATCTTTTGTTGTACCAAAGGATGTTATTGTTCTTGCATTTTAGATCCCACAGTTCAATTTCTAACTTCTTCATTTCTCCTTTAGGACAGTACTTCTCAATCATCCTCTCTTTCAGGTTGGCCCATGTGAGAGTATAAGAAGTGTCATGTCCAAGGGTAGCGACCATAGAGTTCCACCAGGTAAGGGCGCTCTCGAGTAGTGTTCATGTGGCAAACTTAACTCTGTTCTCGTCAGCACAACCGCTGATGCGGAAAACTGTCTCTAGTCTTTCAAACCATTGCATCAATTCAACAACTGCTTCTTTTCCTCGGTAGTATGAGGGTTTGCACTTCAAGAAGTCGGGGTAAGAACAACCCCTATTAGTGTTGTTTCTGAGCATATTGAGGTTTGGATCATTGTTCACATTTGGATCAGCTTCTCTGGCTGCCATAGCTGCTGTAATGCCTTAACTTATCATTTTCCTGAGTTGTGCAGCGGTGACATTTTGAGTAGCTTCTGGAAATTCGGTATTAGCGGCGTTTAAAGTGGTTGCACTATTTGGATTTGATCGCGTAATCACCATTTGTCTATAATCATACACAATTAGTTCACATGTTAGTACAATTTTATATTATTTGCACGAGGAAAATTCATGCATTGATTTCATAACAAATTGGATAAGCTGTCAAGATTTCATAATATAATACATTGCACAGTAGATATAAAATAAGAAAATGATTGCATGCAAATTTCCGTAAGGAATTAAACATTCATCGAGCATAGCAAATCCGAGACAAAGGCTTAGCTAGCCTTGTCCTGGGTAGTGGTACACATTGTCTTAAGTACCTCATATCCAAAAACACATGTCCGAAAAGAAAATGTACATTATAGGATTACATCATAAAAGCTGAAAAGAAATAAAAGTACAAAAGTCCTATACCATGATAGCTAGGGTACAACCCATAAGTTGATCATGATATACAAGAAATCTAGTACATCTACTCTACTCCTGCCTAGGTGGTCTGCTAGATGAGGCTGGTGCTGGTGGGGCTGGCGAAGCTGCAGATGCTCTCCTAGTACTCCATAATGACCGAACTGTCGCTCGGGCCTCCTTAAGCATACGGAATGCTGTCAGCAGCTGGGTCCTAAGTCTGTCGACGACCCCTCGAAGATATGCCATGTCAGCAGTAACTCCACCGTGTTGGACGGTGGCAAGGTCAAAGAAAATAGACAGGGACTGCTCCTGAGCTGATAGAGCAGCATGCTTCTGATGTTGGTGACTCTCCATGGTCTGGATACGCTGGTGGAGACGATAGTTCTCCTCCCATAACCACTGTAATGCCTCGTCAGTCTTAGCCTAAACACCTCTGGCTGTCTGTGCCTCTCCCCTTATAGTGTGAGTGAGAGAGTCGATACGCTCATGGATGTCAGTGTAGCCCAGTTGACCAGCTGTCAACAGGCTGCGAAGGTCTGATATCTCCGCTCCTGGCGTGCGGCTAGTGTGGCGATCTGGGCCTGGACATAATCGGCATGTCCCGTCCTAGAGCCCTCCCCGATCTCGAAAGTGGAGTCGGGTATAGACTCAGGAAAATAGCCCTGTGGTAAAGAGGAAGGTACATAAGATGGTAGGTCAGGAGATACCCGGTCCTCCTCCATAGAGATAGGGACCAGTATGGCTGATGCTGGAGCAGAAAAAGGGTCATCGGGAAGTACAACTTCGATAGTCTAATCATCCTCTGAATCTAAGGCTGATAACCATCCACACTGTACTGATCATGGAGATGAACGAATACCAGGAGCAGGGGCTTCCACTGGTAGGAGAGTCGAAGGTGTAGTAGGTGAAGTCATGATGCTCTGAAAATAATAGTATTTTAACTTTGAAGTAAGTATAAGCTTAGAAACAAAGGAAACATATTATTTTTGGTTACAAGTTTAATGAAGTATACCCCTTTTAAACAATAACGCATTGTTTTAAGGTTATATATATATTAATACTTATATATATATATATATATATATATATATATATATATATATATATATATATATATATATATATATATATATATATATATATATATATATATATATATATATATATATATATATATATATATATATATATATATATATATATATATATATATATATATATATATATATATATATATATATATATATATATATATATATATATATATATATATATATATATATATATACATATATATATATACATATATATATATATATATATATATATATATATATATATACATATATATATATACATATATATATATATATATATATATATATATATATATATATATATATATATATATATATATATATATATATATATATATATATATATATATATATATATATATATATATATATATATATATATATATATATATATATATATATATATTTAACCAGTTTATTTATCAATCAATACACACTTAGTTCACATAGCACAAAATGCCCTACGATCTATATACTTAATTAATACGGTCTCAAAAAAAATCCCAAAAGATTTTATAAAGTTATAGTCCAGTTTTAGATAAAAGAAAAATTAATTTATTTTTATTTTATTTAAAAATTTATCTGGTTCTCTATAACTAATGCTCTGATACCATTCTCTTTGACACTCCAGGTAGGGTCAAAAAATGCGGAATTATCAACGGAGATGTCACAAGGGTGGATCGATAGCACATAGTTCATAGAGCATAAGATAAGAGATTATTAAAAACAGATTACATGATTGATATAAAAATTTATAAAAGACACCCAAACAGATGAGAACGTAGTCCTCAACAGTCCTCAACAGATGAGAACGTAGTGTCTTACAAAAAGACACCCATGTTGGGAATAAAATATAGCCAGTCTACTTGAGCGCTGACAAGAGTAAATTAAGCGTTGATAGGTAGAAAACAAACGCTAACAGATCAAGCGTTGACAAGAAGAAGTCAAGCGTTGATACATTGAAGATAAGCACTGATGGAAAGATTTAGTCTACGCGTTTATTGTTTCTAGTTTTTTTCTAGTAAGGATAAGTTCAACATTGTATTTTCTATAATTATCTTTACCTAGAATAGTTGATACGTAGACTCTTGTACAAGGCTTCTTATGTCTATAAAAGAAGACCTTTAGGTTATTGTTCAATATAAGTTTTCATACGTTAAACACTTTCATTGTAAGCAAGTTTGTTATCATTAATCAAGTGAAAGTTTATTTACATCTTTGTGTGTTCTTGTTTTAGTGTTAATTCCGCATAATCTTAGATTACTTTATACATATACAAAGGTTTCTCTACGTGTATAACTTGATCTAATCTCGCATACATAAAGCTAAATCGATCTAAGTTTGGGATCAACAACCCAAACCCAGTTCCAACATGCTATACATCTGTTGTCCCGGCCAAGGCACAGTGAGCATGACTCACCCAGATGGGGATGGTCAATCCCTAATATATCTATTTATAACATTCGGGCAATATACAACAATTTAACAGTTTCTATAATAGTCAATCGTAGTCAAGTATATACAATTTCGTTATGTCCAATAAAATAGTTGCATGTTTTCTCCCCCGTAGAGGAAAAGTTTATCAATAGTTTATATGGGGCTGTAAACTCACCTGGGAGTTGGCAATAGCTGCATAATACGAATATCCAAATAATGCCCACGCCAAAAGCTATGCCTAATCAAATAGTACAGTCTTAATAGATAGTACAAAGATCATATGTGTATGCTTATACAGATTTTTAGTCAGTTCATTAATGCTACAGTATTTATCTAAATAACCGTAGTACAAGGATTAACAATATCAATTTAAACTTGTATTTAAGTTTCATTTTTAAGTAAACATAAAATGTCTTACTTATAATATTAGTTTACGTTCGTAGTACATGTATCAATAATAACCATTTAAACTTACAATTAAGTTTCATATTTAAGTAGACATAAAATGTTTTACTTATAATATTTGTTTACGTATTAGCATTCAATTTATTTAACGTTCATATAATTTTATTTCCTAATGTATATGAGTACATGTATTAATAATACATAACCATATTGTTTATACAATTCATTTCATAAAGCAAAATATAAATATTCTATTTTTGAAAAGTAAAAATATAAATATTTTATTTAACTTTAAAGTTTCCATAAATTATTTAACATTTATAAAATAATTTATAAATTACAAGTTTAAGAATTTATACTTTAAATCCTTATGGATTTAGGGTTTATTTAAGTTTTACTAATTTAAAAATAGAATAAGGGTTAGGGTTTGTTAAAGTTTCAGAATATGGCAAAACTAGTCCCTCCATATTTTAAACAAAGTAAAACTTTCGGATTTTACACATTTAGTACCTAAGGCTTGTTAAACTTTCGGGTTATGGCAGTTTTAGTCCTCCTAGTTATATTTAGGTTTTATAACTTTCATAAAATGACAAAAACAGTCCCTAGGCCTTCTTTAAGTTTCAGATTATTACAAAAATGCTCCTTAGGGTTATGAAATGACAAAACAGCTTTTAGAAACTTTCCAAAATGGTCCCTAGGGTTTAATATGCCACGGATGGTATTGAATAAACCCTAGTTTTTAAGGACATGGTTTAAATTATGTAACTTATTACAATAGAAAAGGATTGTAGAAGTATAAGTACATAATGGAAAAGTTCACACACATCTTAAAGAAATAAAACATATGAGGGAGTGTTATTAGGATCATTGGGTGGCATTTTATTACATTAAATCATGGTAAAATCATGGATTTTACAGTTTACAATAAAAAGGAAAAGCGCATCCTTGAAAAGGTGCATGTTAAGTTTTTAGAAAGTAAGCCCAGTGATTATGAGAATGGACCAGATTGGTTATTTGATTTAGAATCATTATCTAGGACCTTGAATTATATGCATGTCACCAATCCAGACTTTGTGAAGAGGGATTCAAACGTTGTGGAAGAATCTATTGTTGAAATTTCAGGTAAACAGGTTGTTAAGGAAGAAGGATCACATGTAGTTGAGCCAACCCCCATACTTGAGTATGTTACCATTCCTATATGGACTAATAGGTTTATGCAAGCCTTTGCTGCTGCTGAAAAGGAGGAAGAAGGGCCACAAGAAAAGCCAGTTCATGAAACAATGCATGCATCGTCAAGCGCTGACAAAGCCAATTCAGACGCTGACAGGTTAAATTCAGACGCTGACACGTTGAGTTCAGACGCTGACAATGTAAAACACGCATTATTTTACCATGAATAGTACCATTAAGATCGTACGTACTAGATTAAAACTTTCCTTTTATAGTATGATTACGTTCACGTGTTAGAATTTTACGTATTACGTACGTGTTAGAACACGATAAGTAATTATTACGTACGAACACACAATAATTATTTAAACAATAATTAATCACGAACATGCGATCATGAAATCATGAACGTAATTTAATCACGAGCTAATATTAATTACGTATATATATTTATTACGAACACGAATAAATATATTAAGTCACGGTTAGTAATTAACGAGAATACATAAAACACGAACATGACTGAACACTAACGAACATTTAAATAATTAGACACGGAAAACGGTACGGGTACCCCATGTGGGGCCCCCTACCCGCGGCTACATCAAGAAGGATGGGCCAAGCCCAACAAATTTTACTAAGAAGGGGTTAAGGGTAAAATCCTTAGTCATTTTCACTTTACAGTAAAACAAATCAAAAACCTAAAAAGTTTTCTCCTTTTCCTTCTTGCTCTCCTCTTGGCTGCCGCATATACAAGACACAAAGGAGGGTGTTTGTTTGATTTTGATCTTGATTTTAGTGCAAGTGTTCGTGTGTGTTCATCCTCGTTTGATCCACGCATTCGGTATACCGTTTTAATCGTTTTTCTTTTGTTTTGATTTAATAAATTAAATAAGAACAAGATGTTTATAAAAACATAATTAAAAACATAAACTAAACATGTAAATGGTTATGGGGTAAATCAAAACGGAGGTTTTAGGGGTGTTTGTGTGTGGCCGACGCCTAAACCGAACCCCAAGGGGGTCTCGGCTTGGCACATAGACCACCACCGAGACCACAAGGTCTCGGTTTGGTGGTGTGGGTCCCACGGCAGCAGCAAACAAGGGGGAACCCCGATGTGGTTCGGGGTATGGTGTCGATTTCAGGTCCGGTTCATGGTTTCTAGTCACGATCTGGTTCATGGTTTATGTTAAGTTTATGTTTTAATAAATCATATGTTATAAATTAAATTAATAGGTATGACATGATTAATTTAATAAAACATGACTTAGGTTATAATTTAATTATTAGATCATGGAATTTTTAACCTAAGTATTTATATTTTCTAGACATAATAATTAATTAATTATTAAAAACCATAATTATAATTAATTAATTAACATGACTTAGGTTATATTATTAATAATTAATAATACATGTTTTAACCTAACAACTTTATTTAATTAAAAACATGACATATTTAATTAAATACTTTTGACCTATAGTTTATTTAATTTACATGTAATAATTAATAAACTATACCTTATATCATTATGACTTGGAAAAATAATCAGAAAACACTTAAGCTTATATACTTAGCTTATTTAACCAGCTTATATCTAATTATGGAAACTTTCTATTTTTAGAAACTTATTTAATTAAGGCAGCTAATCTATTTATGGAAACTTTCTATTTTTAGAAACTTATCTATCTTAAGCAGTAATTCTATTTTTGGAAACTTTCTATTTTTGGAAACTTTCTATTTTTTGAAACTTTCTATTTTTGGAAACTTTCTATTTTTGGTAACTTTCTATTTTTGGAAACTTTCTATTTTAGGAAACCTACTATTTTTGGAAAGTTACTTATTATTACACAGTATGTATAATAATACATGAAATACAAGTAATACTTAATCAGAATAGACAGGATATAAGAGAAACACAGTTTAAAGCTTAAAACAGTAAAACATGACATGAACGTATAAAATAAGTTAAGACATGACATAAAACCAGTTACGTATTTAGTAATCAGATACTTATATAAGTATGTATTTATGTAGCATTAGTGATACCAAAGTAGGACTCTCCTCAGTTCGTCTTCTTCGTTCACTAGACATAAGGTACGGATTCCCGTCCTTTCAGTATGGACATTCTTTCCTTATTAGGATTTCCCCGTATACAACCAACTATTTTACCGTAGTATAAGTTTTATATGTTTGATTTGCTTATGTTTAATTTAGAATACCTGAAGCCATATACATGCATGACCAGTTTCACCTAGTTATGGAGGTACCATAACCATAACATTAGAGGCACTGGTGTTATGACTTCCCCACGGCGGAGTGATTGCTCGTGACGTCCCTTCATCTTTTGGCCATATTATTATATTTATCATGTGGGGCGTATGGGTGCATCCTAGTTACATTTTTTTCAGCAGATTACTCAGTGTGAATGTGGTGTGTGCCTTGCATCCTTCACAAGGAGCTGATCCCTCCTACCCAAACCAGTATATTAAAGTAGGGGCAGCCCCTCTAATTTGCATGATGAGGTCACCCCTCCAAGTATTCATGCACGGTGGATTTTCATGACCTATATTGGCTAATGGTAGAATATGTTAAACAGTTTTTATAAGATAAACATAAGGCTTTTCAAACTATAAAACCTGTTTTACCAAGACTTAACTAGGTTATTCGAGACTTAGTTTCTTCCGATGTTATATGTTATATGCTTATCCTATTCATGCTTTATTGTACATCCGTTCACTGAGCGTATTGCTCAGCCGTTTTCCTTTTCTATGTTCCCAAAACGGCAGGTACTAAGGGACGCTCGTAGACCTTAAGCGTACGTGCATATGGACTGGAAGCTTTCTAGCATTTCTTTACTTTATGCATTATCTTTACTTTGATACTCTTGCTATGGACATTGTTTAGTCCTTTCCTTTACAGTACTTATGTTTGTGTGTGATGAGCTTTACTTTTGGACTACCGATGTTTGATTCCGGTATTTTCTTTTTATGGTCATGTAATGTTTAGACATTTTTCCTTGAATGCTTTGATGACACTCCATAATTACGCGTGACATTCCATTATCAAAATGGGGTGTTACAATTATGGTATCAGAGCCAAGGTTTCGACCTGTAGGCTCTCAAAATATGACCTATGATTAGTGGGTAGTCACTATGGTCTTCCTAGAACTGACAGTCGTTTTCATGCATTCATCATTTTTATACATACATATATATGTCATTGTCGCAGGTTTATGACTAAGTAATGGTTGGTACAGGACTGTCCCTATTTAGTCGCATGTGTTTTATCGAAACTTTTAAATTTGGGACCGACCCATAGGTGTCCCCTCGCCATGTCTTTTATTTTGGGTAAACTGACTATAGGCGTTCACTCTCGAGCATACAAAAGTTTTCATAAAACTGCATCATGCATTCATACACAAATTTTCTTGCATAAAATTTTTCTCTGGATTTATTGGTATAATTTTTTTTTCATGTATATATATTTTATGTTTATGTTTTGATCTGTTAATCATATGTTTTATGTTATATTGTCAATGGCAAACACAAACAATCTCTGGGAGATGTTTGCAGCTGTTGATGCAGAAATGCAAGACATCCTTCATCGGAACGACGGCTATCCTCCCCCGCCTAACATTTTCCCCATGGAAGGAAGAAATCAGCTCGTGAGGGAATACTATACCATTAGACAGCGACCTAACGAAGACAACAATGACTTCATGCAACGTTTTCTTCGTTACGCCAGTGTCTTGAGAGCATATGCGGGCACCACTGAAGAGTAGGCACTACATTTTCGTTGGGCTCTTAATCCAAGGATCGCCAATAACTTAGGAGGTGCTCCATTGGATACGGTAGCACAAGTGGCCGATGCAGCACGTAGGCTGGAGATGCTGCAGGAGAGAGATGAGTTCGGGGAAGCCGAGAGACCCGAAAAGAGGTAAACATTTGTATTCAAGCGGTGATCAATCCGTATTCTTTCCATATATGTCAATTATTCATCTCTTTAAACTGTATCTTCCAGGCAGAAAACTGGGGACCGGTCTCAGCCGGCTATTCAGCAGCAGCCTCATCAGCCCAAGGGAAGCGGTCAGACTAACGACCGTTCTGCTACGGATAGGCGTGGCGGTAATGATATTTACCGGAACAATGCTGGACACTCCAACGGCAGTAGGTCCTAATACTTACGCAATTTTCTTATGATTTCGTGCTATAACTCATATTCTGACACTTTAGGAAATCTTCTACCAGGAACCATAGAAACGGTAGGGACCAGAACCAGAGAGGTTCACAGCCTAGCCGTCCAGCTATCACTGGTATTCAATCTTACGATTATCCGCATTGTCCTTTGTACCCTATTATCATGTCTTATGTAAAATGTTTTATCAGGTCCTCAGCCAGCCAGAGCACCTGCTGGAGGATATATTCATCCTCTTTGCTCCACTTGCCACCGTAGGCACCCAGGGCCATGTCGTCGTAACACTGACTCATGCTTCAAGTGTGGTCTTCCTGGCCATATCATGAAGGATTGCCGTAAGGGCGAGATGGAGGGCACATCGGGACATGCTGATACCAATCTGCCTCCTACGACTGGGCGTGTCTACACGACATCTCGAGACCAGGCCAACAAGTCTACAGGTACCATCACTGGAATCTTGTATATGTATGGTCAAGCTGTGTGTGTTCTTTTCGATACGGGTACTACTCACTCGGTCATTTCTACTGTTTATGCTAAGAACATTAGGATGCTCCCTATGCCACTAGAGAAGAGACTTACTATTTCCACGCCTTTGAGGGACTCTGTATTAATCACCTATGTATACAAGAGTCTTCCCCTATAATTTGACGATAAGGTTCAACCTGTTGACGCACTTCCGCTGGACATGAATGACTTCGACATGATTTTGGGCATGGATTGGCTATCCAAGCATCATGCTACCATAAGAATGCCATTCATATCGAGTTATCTTCGGTGATGTTAATGCACCAGATTACCTTCATAACGGGTTCGTACCCGGATGGTCTGTACAAATCATATCTACCCTGCAAGCGCGTGCACTACTGTCACATAGCTGTGAGGGTTATCTAGCTACGGTTCACGACATGGATGTTGAATCTCCATCAATTCAGGATCAACCAATAGTGTCGGAATTCCAAGATGTATTTCCAACAGAACTTCCGGGCATACCACCTGCACGAGAAGTGGAATTCAATATCGAGCTTATTCCAGGAGCTGAACCGATCTCCAAGGCTCCTTATCGCATGGCTCCCAAAGAGCTGAAGGAGCTGAAGGATCAACTGCAAGAACTTCTAGAACGAGGTTTCATTCGACCGAGCGCATCTCCATGGGGCGCACCGGTCTTATTTGTTAAGAAGAAGGACGACAGTATGCATCTTTGCATAGACTATCGCGAGCTCAACAAGATTACTATCCGGAATAGGTATCTACTTCCGCGTATAGACGATCTGTTTGACCAACTCCAAGGGGCCAAACACTTCTCCAAGATTGATCTTAGGTCAGGCTATCATCAGCTACGGGTCAAGGAGCTGAATATCGCTAAGACTGCTTTTCGTACCCGCTATGGCCACTACGAATTTGTAGTTATGCCATTCGGCCTGACAAATGCTCCAGCAGTGTTCATGGACTTGATGAACATAATATTCCATGACTTTCTGGACAAGTTTGTCATTGTCTTCATCGATGACATCCTGATTTTCTTAAAGTCCAAGGAGGAACACGAAGACCATCTTCGTACAGTACTACAGATTCTTCGCCAGAAGCAGTTGTATGCTAAATTCTCCAAATGTGAGTTCTAGTTAGACAAGGTGGCATTCTTAGGTCACATTGTATCAGCAGAAGGAATTACTATGGATCTAGCAAAGGTTGAGGCCATTACTAAGTGGCCGAGGCCGACATCAACGACAGAAGTCCGCAGTTTCTTAGGCTTAGCTGGCTATTACCGTAGGTTCATGGAGAACTTTTCCCGCTTAGCACTACCATTGACCAAATTGATGCGGAAAGGGGAGAAATTCGTCTGGACTGAAGAACGAGAGAAGAGCTTTGATGACCTTAAGCAGAAGCTAGTATCTGCACCTATTCTTACTCTCCCATCTGGTACGGGTGGATTTCAAATCTACAGTGATGCATCGGGGAAGGGACTTGGCTGTGTTCTCATGCAACATGGGAAAATGATCGCGTATGCTTCACGGCAGCTTAAGCCTTATGAAGATAATTACCCTACGCATGACTTGGAACTTGCTACAGTCGTGTTTGCATTGAAGATATGGAGGCACTACTTATATGGAGAATCATGTGACATTTTCACGGACCACAAGAGCTTGAAGTATATCTTCACTCAACGTGAATTGAACATGAGGCAGAGAAGATGGTTAGAGCTGTTGAAGGATTATGACATTAATCTACAGTATCATCCCGGAAAGGAAAATGTAGTAGCAGATGCTCTTAGCAGGATGTCCGGAATGATCAACGACATTAAAATTGAGGAGGAAATCATAAGAGACTTGGAGCGACTAGACATCGAGATCATGGTACGTGGACAGCACGGTTACTGGGCTAATCTTAGAGGAGAACCCGAGTTACTATCTAAAATCAAGGAAGCTCAGAAAGATGATGGAGAAATCTGGGTGATAGTACAAAATTTGGAGAAACAGACGGAATTCATAGTAGATGCAGATGGTAACGTATGGCAGCGCACGAGACTTTGTGTTCCTGATGACCAAGAACTCCGGGAAGCCTTGTTAGCAAAAGCTCATAGCTCCCCATTCTCTATACATCCTGGTTCGACTAAGATGTACCATGACATCAAGCAGTATTTTTGGTGGAGTGGTATGAAACACGATGTGGCCACTTACGTCTCCAAATGTCTTACCTGCCAACAGGTTAAGATCGAGCATCAACGATCTGGCGGTCTCCTTCAACCATTAGATATTCCAGAGTGGAAGTGGGAAAAAATCACCATGGATTTTGTTACTAGTCTTCTGCCTACCAAGAGGAAGCACGATGAAATTTGGGTTATCGTAGATTGACTTACCAAATCAGCTCATTTCTTACCGATCCGCAAGGAAGATCAGGTAGGTAAACTCGCCGATACATATAGAAGAGAGATCATGAGACTCCACGGTGCTCCATCCAGCATCATCTCAGACAGAGATCCTCGTTTCACTTCGCGATTTTGGAAGAGTCTGCAGAAAGCTTGGGGTACACAACTTAAGCTTAGCACGGCTTTTCATCCTCAAACAGACGGACAGTCGGAGCGAACGATTCAAACATTGGAAGACATGTTGAGGTCATGTGTGTTGGAATGGATGGGTGATTGGGACGATTACATCTGTTTGGTGGAGTTTTCATTCAACAACAGTTGGCACGCAAGTATCAAGTGTGCTCCTTTCGAGATGTTGTATGGCAGAAAGTGTCGCGCCCCAATCTGCTAGGATCAGGTTGGCGAGCGAACACTTGAAGGACCAGAATTCATAGAAATGACCAATGAAAGGATCGTAGTAGCTAAGCAGAAACTTCAGGAAGCACGTTTACGTCAGAAGAGTTACGCCGATAAGCATCGTAGGGACATACAATTTAACGTAGGAGATCACGTCTTCCTTAGGGTTTCGCCGGTACGTGGTCTTAGACGCTTCGGGAATAAAGGGAAGCTCAGTCCTCGTTTCATCGGACCGTTTGATATCATTGAACGAGTCGGTGAAGTATCTTACCGGTTAGCCTTACCTCCGCAGATTTTGCATGTACACAATGTGTTTCATGTGTCCTTACTCAGAGGGTACCAGTATCATCCCCTTCAGATGGTTCAGTATCCACTGGAACAGATACGTGAAGATCTCACCTTCATAGAAGAACCCGAACGAGTTCTTGACAGACAAGAACGAGTCATGGGAAATAAGACGATTCTATTCGTCAAAATCGTTTGGAGGGATCATACCGAGCGGGAAGCCACTTGGGAAACAGAGGAGCCTATCCGGTCTTCTTACCCTCATTTTATATTTTGAATTCGGGTATGTTCTTCTTTTCCAGTTTACTTTATCTATAATTCGGGGACGAATTATTCTTTTTAGGGGGGAAGAGTTGTAAAACCCGCATGCTTTTACCATGAATAGTACCCTTAAGATCGTACGTACTAGATTAAAACTTTCCTTTTATAGTATGATTACGTTCAAGTGTTAGAATTTTACGTATTACGTACGTGTTAGAACACGATAAGTATTTATTACGTACGAACACACAATAATTATTTAAACAATAATTAATCACGAACATGCGATCATGAAATCATGAACGTAATTTAATCACGAGCTAATGTTAATTACGAATATATATTTATTACGAACACGAATAAATATATTAAGTCACGGTTAGTAATTAACGAGAACACATAAAACACGAACACGACTAAACACGAACGAACAATTAAATAACTAGACACGGAAAATGGTACGGATACCCCATGTGGGGCCCCCTACCTGCGGCTACATCAAGAAGGATGGGCCAAGCCCATCAAATTTCACTAAGAAGGGGTTAAGGGTTAAATCCTTAGTCATTTTCACTTTACAGTAAAACAAATCAAAAACCTAAAAAGTTTTCTCTTTTTCCTTCTTGCTCTCCTCTTGGCCGCCGCATATACAAGACACAAAGGAGGGTGTTTGTTTGATTTTGATCTTGATTTTAGTGCAAGTGTTCGTGTGTGTTCATCCTCGTTTGATCCACGCATTCGGTATACCTTTTTAATCCTTTTTCTTTTGTTTTGATTTAATAAATTAAATAAGAACAAGATGTTTTTAAAAACCTAATTAAAAACATAAACTAAACATATAAATGGTTATGGGGTAAATCAAAACGGAGGTTTTAGGGGTGTTTGTGTGTGGTCGGCGCCTAAACCGAACCCCAAGGGGGTCTCGGCTTGGCACATAGACCACCGCCGAGACCACAAGGTCTCGGTTAGGTGGTGTGGGTCCCATGGTGTCGATTTCAGGTCCGGTTCATGGTTTCTAGTCACGATCCGGTTCATGGTTTATGTTAAGTTTATGTTTTAACAAATCATATGTTATAAATTAAATTAATATGTATGACATGATTAATTTAATAAAACATGACTTAGGTTATAATTAATTAATTAACATGACTTAGGTTATATTATTAATAATTAATAATACATGTTTTAACCTAAGTATTTAACTTTATTTAAATAAAAACATGACATATTTAATTAAATAATTTTGACCTATAGTTTATTTAATTTACAAGTTACAATTAATAAACTATACCTTATATCATTATGACTTAGAAAAATAATAAGAAAACACTTAAGCTTATATACTTAGCTTATTTAACCAGCTTATATTTAATTATGGAAACTTTCTATTTTTAGAAACTTATTTAATTAAGGCAGCTAATCTATTTATGGAAACTTTCTATTTTTAGAAACTTATTTAATTAAGGTAGCTAATCTATTTATGGAAACTTTCTATTTTTAGAAACTTATCTATTTTAAGCAGTAATTCTATTTTTGGAAACTTTCTATTTTTGGAAACTTTCTAATTTTGGAAACATTCTATTTTTGGAAACTTTCTATTTTTGGTAACTTTCTATTTTTGGAAACTTTCGATTTTAGGAAGCCTGCTATTTTTGGAAAGTTACTTATTATTACACAGTAAGTATAATAATACATGAAATACAAGTAATACTTAATCAGAATATACATAATATAAGAGAACCACAGTTTAAAGCTTAAAACAGTAAAACATGACATGAACGTATAAAATAAGTTAAGACATGACATAAAACCAGTTACGTATTTAGTAATCAGATACTTATATACGTATGTATTTATGTAGAATTAGTGATACCGAAGTAGGACTCTCCTCAGTTCGTCTTCTTCGTTCACTGGACATAAGGTACGGATTCCCATCCTTTCAGTATGGACATTCTTTCCTTATTAGGATTTCCCCGTATGCAGCCAACTGTTTTCCCGTAGTATAAGTTTATATGTTTGATCTGCTTATGTTTAATTTAGAATACCTGAAGTCATATACATGCATGACCAGTTTCACCTAGTTATGGAGGTACCATAACCATAACATTAGAGGCACTGGTGTTATGACTTCCCCACGGCGGAGTGATTGCTCGTGGCGTCCCTTCAGCTTTTGGCCATATTATTATATTTATCATGTGGGGCATATGGGTGCATCCTAGTTACATGTTTTTCAGCAGATTACTCGTGTGAATGTGGTGTGTGCCTTGCATCCTTCACAAGGAGTTGATCCCTCCTACCCAAACCAGTATATTAAATTAGTGGCAGCCCCTCTAACTTGCATGATGAGGTCACGCCTCCAAGTATTCATGTACGATGGATTTTCATGACCTATATTGGCTAATGGTAGAATATGTTAAACAGTTTTTATAAGATAAACATAAGGCTTTTCAAACTATAAAACCAGTTTTACCAAGACTTAACCAGGTTATTCGGGACTTAGTTTCTTCCGCTGTTATATGTTATATGCTTATCCAATTCATGCTTTATTGTACATCCGTTCACTGAGCGTATTGCTCAGCCGTTTTCCTTTTCTATGTTCCCAAAAGGCAGGTACTTAGGGACGCTCGTAGACTTTAAGCGTACGTGCATATGGACTGGAAGCTTTCTAGCCTTTCTTTACTTTATGCATTATCTTTACTTTGATACTCTTGCTATGGACATTGTTTAGTCCTTTCCTTTACAGTACTTATATTTGTGTGTGATGATCTTTACTTTTGGACTACCGATGTTTGATTCCGGTATTTTCCTTTTATGGTCATGTAATGTTTAGACATTTTTCCTTGTATGCTTTGATGACATGCAATAATTACGCGTGACATTCAATTATCAAAATGGGGTGTTACAGACAACCTGTTCGGAAATTTATTCTCTTCTTCCAATAGACACACTGTTGAACATGATGAACCTCCTATACTCAATCAAGTGGTCCATTCAAGTGAGTATGGGAATGGATATGAGATGATATTGGCAACATGGAATCTGTTATAGAAGACAATCTACTATTTGCGGGACGAATACTTACAAAGGTGGCCAAAGATCATCCTCCTTCGCAAATAATTGTTGATGTTCAAACTCCTGTTCAAACAAGGAGATCTCATCAGACTCAAGGTGGTTGCATTGCAAATATACCCCTCTTGTGCAAGCATGTTTGTTTGCCTGTTTTCTTTCACAAAAGGAACCCAAGAAGATCTTTGATGCGCTTCAAGAATCAAGATGGGTGGAAGCAATGCAGGATGAGCTTCACCAGTTTGCCATTCAAGATATGTGGGAGCTAGTGGATTGTCCAAGGTATGTTAGACCTATTGGGACACGTTCGGTTCTAAGAAACAAGAAGGATGAAAGAGGGATTGTGGTCAGAAACAAGGCACGTTTAGTTGCTCAAGGATATACACAAGAAGAAGGAATAGACTATGAAGAGGTTTTTGAACCTGTTGCAAGGATAGAAGCAATAAGGATTTTCCTAGCCTATGCTTCTTGCATGGGTTTCACAGTTTATCAGATGGATGTAAAAAGTGCTTTCTTATATGGAACAAATGAGGAGGAGGTATATGTAATGCAACCTCCTGGTTTTGAGGATTCAGAGCATCCAGACAAGGTGTATAGAGTCAAGAAAGCAATGTATGGACTTCATCAAGCCCCAAGAGCATGGTATGGTACATTATCCACCTACCTTGTGGAAAATGGGTTTAAGAGGGGCACCATAGACCCAACATTATTTACCAAGAAGATTGGTAAGGATTTTATTCTTGTTAGGTTTATGTGGATGATATTATCTTTGGTTCATCAAATCCAAAGATGAGTGAAGACTTTTCCAAGATCATGACGGACAAATTCAAGATGAGTGTAATGGGAGAGATGAACTTCTTTCTAGGTTTACAAGTACAACATAAAGAAGATGGTATCTTTATCTCTCAAGACAAATATGTAGCTGAGATCTTGAAGAAGTTTGGTTTTTCTCCACATGAGAACCGGGCTAGCACACCCATGGATGGGGAAAACCCTTGGGGTAAGACTAGAGATGGAAATGATGTGGATGTCAAACATTATAGATCAATTATTGGGTCATTGATGTATCTTACAGCCTCTAGACCTGACATCATGTTTGTTGTGTGTGCATATGCACGCCATCAAGTGACTCCCAAAGAGTATCATCATCATGTTGTCAAAAGGATCTTTAGATACCTTAGGTGCTATCCCACCTTGGGATTATGGTATCCTAAAGGTTTTCCTTTGGAGCTTATTGGCTATTCAGACAGTGACTATGGAGGTGATAAGTTTGATAGAAAATCCACAACTGGTGGATGCCAATTTCTTGGGAGCAGATTGATATCTTGGCAATGCAAGAAAGAAACAGTGGTGGAAAACTCTACAACTAAAGCAAAATATGTTTCTGCAGTTGTGGACAAGTTCTATGGATACAACACCAACTGTTAGATTATGGGTATAATTTTATGCATACCAAGATATTTGTAGATAATAACAGTACATTATGCATTATTAAGAATCATGTACATCATTCTAAAATAAAACACATAGAAATTAGGCATCATTTTATAAGAGATTGTTCTGAAAAAGGTTTAATACATCCAGATAGGATAGACACAGAAGAAAATGTGGCTGATCTTTTAACTAAACCTTTTGATGTTATGAGGTTCTAATATTTGGTAACAAGTATTGGAATGATCAATCTCACCTAAATGTGTTTTTGAAATCATTGTATAGTTTGTCCAGGATGTGTACTGTTATTAGTCTTTGTACAAGATTAGGTTTTCCACTTTATTTTTCTAACGCTGACAAAGGTTATTTGAACGTTGACAAGTGTTAAAATGACTGATGACAACAATATGTTAGTTTTGTGGTTTTTGATCTAATCATGCAGGCATTATGAGCATTGTACATTTGGATACAGAGTTGCTTATGGATCTTTGGAGCTTATAAGGAATGTGTTAAAGTTTATGTATGATGGTTGGAATGTTTACATTCCTATCTTGACATAAATTTTTGTCACATACTTTTTATTTTGCAACTTTTTATATCATAGTTTAAGGGGAGGTTTAGGAAACCTTTAGGCTTTTGGGTATTCTTAGAATGCTCTTATCACAATTATAGATTGTGTCCAGTGGTGAGTATGATTTAGAATTTCTAATTGGTGAGGCACCGTAGCATGTAAAGTTGATATACTATGCATTCTGCCAAGACATTTTGGCTAGAATTTGGTTTGGTTGGTTGGGAGACTTGGTGATGTTTTCATTGGGATTACTTGCGAAGTTACAAAGGGTTTATATGAGCTAACTTCATTTTTAATAACTTTAGTTATCAAGGGACACTTGAGGACAATTATTTCTATCTTGCTTAAGCAAGTGTGCAGTGCTTGCCGCCCTATAGTCATTTTTAGTCTAAGAGTTATCTTCACTAAGGTAAACTTCTTTGTTAAGGTCTTTTTATTTTTAATTATTTTTATTTTTGGCCATTGACATGTTTTGTTTCCAAACGCTAATAAGACCAATTTAAACGCTGACATGGCAAAATTTCAACGCTAACAAGAATATAGTCGTTGAAAAACATTGGGTCCTACCCAGTTGTTATTTTTGACGAAAATATGGGCCGTAATTTTAGCGAGTTGGTAACTTTTAATTAATGTATGAGATAAGTTATATATTTTTCATGATTGTCATGATTACTTTTTGAATATAACTGCCTCATTTTTCAACCAATCGTATGTTTTTACCTATCCGATAAATTTGGCTCTTTTCTTTCAAACAGGGTAACTACTATTTCTTGTCTGTAAAAATCTCTCAAATCTTAATATCTCCATTATTTTCATATCACAATTTTCTTAAAATCAATCTTCATGTCACACCCAACCCAAACGCTGCCACCAATATTCGTCACACCTAAACACTCCCCCACACCCAAATAGACCCTCATTCTACTTCCTCTTCGGAACAACCAGTTTTTAGGTTTGAAAATGCCAAAGGACTGATGAAGTGTTCTCCTCTAGTGGTCCTAGCAATGTAGCAGAGAGAACCACCACCACATGTGTGGTTGGTGAAATGGGTGGGGCTGGGACTATTGACTCTTTCTTAGATGTAGGTCAAGGCAGTCCCAACATCATTAAGACCCCATCCATGATTGGAACCTTTATCCCTTTTGGAATTGACGGTAGTCTGCATTAGCTTGCAAAAGAAAAATGCAGACCTTGTATAAGTTGTCACATGTCAAGTCCTTGAACTCAAATCATTGAGGAAGGGGATTGTTGTTTTGGAAGCTTCCAATGCTAGGCGAAGGAAGGCTAGAGTCCTTTCATCAGGGGAGGATTCTTACAAAGGGGAGGAGGATGCACCTACTGAGCCATTAAATTTGAGTGACAAGGGCTCACAAGAAGAAGGTGACTCTATTGGAAGTAAACAGGTGGAGATAGATGAAGCATTGACCAGTTTGAAGGAGAAACCAGTTCTTGATGTTTCTTCAATTACTCCTAAGAAGCTATCGTTTGTAGAGATGATGATGCAGGTTTCTGAATCAGCCACTGACATTCAGAGTTTGAGCACTGACAAGAGCAAAGCAAGCGCTGACAAACCTACAGGTATGATTTTTGTATCCCAACCACCAGTTATCATTAGGGATATTACCACACAGGTGCCAACCATGACTTTACCAGCTATTGGTGCTAAGGATAAGGGTAAAGGAATTTTGGAAGAGGTTCAGGTACCAAAGAATGCAGCCCAGGTACATTTTGATTCAGGTTTGGCTACACAATTGCAAGAACAGGATAGGATGGAGACTGCAATAGAAAAGGTTAAAGATGGTAGTGATGGTGATGGGAGCTCTGGTTTCAATGTTATGATAATAGAAGAGCCAGAGAGTTTGGAGTATGGGGAGGATAACTTAGCCAAGGAAAGACTGAGAGAGTTGAAGATGAAAGTAGTTTTTGACATGCCTGAAGTGATGGAAATGTATTTTACATGGGAATCTACTATTGAGAAGAATCCAGATATGTCAATCACTGGAAAAATTTGGGGTTTGGAGATTTTTCTAAGAGTTTAGGAAGATTGCAATGTGATTTTGAAGCACAAGGCTAGTAAGGTGCTTTCTGAGCTCAAGAGGGATAGAAGAGAGCTATACTTTATGCTGCTTAGGTGTCATCAATGTGGATGGACCTATGAAATATTAAGGAAGGTATCCTTTGAAGAATAGGAATTTCATGCTTATCCAATTTGGGAAAGAGTTTGTGAAGAAAACACTATGAGGCTTCTCTCAGATGAAAGGAGAGAAAAAATTGATGATAATATGCAGATTAAGAGGGATTCTATTATACCAAGGCCATTGAAGAAGGGAATTCCCATTGAATTCCCAGTCCTTGATAAATTGAATCCTAATGAAGCAGTGATCAGAAAGAGTATAAAGCTTCCACCTTTGGAGGCTTCGGATTGCAGAAGTATTGCCCTTTGATTTCAGAAACCCAATAATCAATTATGAAGAAGATGCAAGTAGGTTCTGCATGATCACAAGATATGGTAAAAAGGTACATACTTTTACTTCCTTGATCTAATTATTTGCAAGCATGGATAGAGAAGACTTGGTAGATCTATGGAATTTGATGAAGAACAAGTATGAGGCTGAAGAACCTACTTCAGCAAATGGAATAAATATCTGGACATCATACAAGAGGATGATTGCACCAGATGAAGCTGATCCAATATGGTTGGATCTGGATGATATAAGTGGTTTAAAGTGACGTGTACATTCAGCTGCTGGTGTTTACCATCTAAGCACTATAAAGTTTTTAGAGTATCTTCTGGTTGATGCTCAGTATCCTATGTCTAAGGATGTTTTGAAGAAGATGGTGTCTACATAGCTAGAAGTTGATTATATTATTGATGTTAGCAAGGATTTAATTAGATTTGTTTATTTTCTAATTAACAAGTAGTTTGTATTTGTAAGAATCCTCCTTGAACTTAGTTTTTATTTAGCAACTTGATTGCTAGAGTAGATATCAAGTTTAGGAGAGGATTGTTGGGAATAAAATAAGATAAGTCATTGAGACGCTGACAAGCGTAATTTGGACGCTGACAAGAGGAAATGAAGTGCTGACAGGTCATGCACTAACAAGATGTATCCAAGCACTGACAAGAAGAAGTCCAACCACTGATAGGAATACTTAGTCAACACGTTTAATATTTGAAGTAAAGATATGCTCAATATTGTATTTTCTATATTTATCTTTACCTAGAGTAGTTGATGGGTAATCCTTTGTACACGACTCCTTATGTTATAAAAGGAGGTCGTAGGGTTTGTAGTTGATATACATTATTCAGTTTTCACAACTTCATTGTAAGCAAGTTCGTTTATCAATCTAAAGTGAAATTCTGGTTTACTTGTTTGTTTGTTCTTTATTCTAATTGTTAATTCCGTATAACACTTGGATTGTTCATCAAAACAAAGTTTCTCTAAGTATTAATCTTGATTCAATCTCGATTAATACAAAGCTAATCGATCTATGTTTGGGATCAACAATGGCATTAGCTTATGGCTTAATGGGCCAAATAACCCATTAAGAATAAGTCGAGTGTTATTAAGCTATGATAAGCTCACTTTCAGCTTTTGGGCCTTTAGAGTTTTTTGTTTAAAATAAAATTTGAAGCTAGACTGGAATTTTTGGGCTTATTTGGTTTACTTTTTGCTTATTGGTCCAAAAGCCTAATTTAACTAGGACTTCTTCATTTTTGGCCCATTTGGAGGCCCATTAGGGGTATTTAGGTCATTTCACTTTCATTTCTGGTTTTATTAAGGTAAAATAAGTTAGTTTGCAAGTTTTTAAAATTTTTTATAAATTTTGAATTTTTAATATTATTTTAATATTTATTTTTAGTTTTTAATCATTTTAAATAGTTTTAATTAGTTTTAAATTTTGCAAAAATACTTTTTAGTTAACCATGTTATTTTGAAGGTTTACAAATTGAAAAATCTTTATTTGGACTTTTTACTAATTTAATTGATTTTTAGGGCTTTAATTAGCATTAAAAAAATAATTATTAATAAAATAAAAGGTTTGAAAAAGTTTTGATCATTTGTAAACTCTAATTGGATTTTTAGGAATTTATTGTGATTTTCTAGGAATTTTTAGAGTAATTTTTAAATTTCGTCACGTTTTCACGTCTTATCATTCGTCGTAGTTTAATTCTAATCGTAATCGTCATCATTTTCCTTTCCTCTTTTCTTTCTTAATTTTAATCTCAAATACCATCAATTTTAACACACACATTAAGCCTCCTCGAGAACGAACTCGCAAAAGAGTCATAAACATTTAGTTTTCCTAAATCATTTGTTTAATACTTACCGCTTTTACCTTGTTTTCCTAAACAAGTGTAAAATACTACATATCATTTTGGCGCCACTGCTGGGGAGGCATGTTGTGTTAAGTTTGAACAATTTTGTTTTTTATATTATCCATATATAGTATTTGTGTGATTAGCACTCTAATCATACGTATTACCGGTTTTCGATGTTTTTGTGAAATATTATTACTATAGTGTATACGTATCACAATAAATCCACAATACTCCAAAAGCGTGAAAACACAAACTTAATTGGGACTTCATCACTCAATTATTGTATTCGAATCTAAAGCAAAATAAAAAGGCAAAATAGATAATTACTTTCAAGAAGCTTGATTTTAATTAACACAAACTATAGGGTGGGTATAAGGCGGTTGTATTTCACGACCTAAGGGAAAAAGGCTCTTAAGTGATTTGCGCCGCCCGTTTCCCCCGCTTGCTTGTGCATGATAAGAGAAAAAGGGCTAATCGAGGGTTTGTCGACCAAAGTATTATCTACGTATCATATATATTTGCTTGGTTTCAAAGATTAAATCCTCTTGAACGTTTTGGTGTTCCACCAACGCTCTAAAGTTATCGAAGGCGTTCACTCAACGTGATCGTTTTCATTCTTGAGGCTCCTTTAATCGGGAAATCGATTCGAGGGGAGATTTGTATATTTGTGTCTACGTAATTCACGAGAAAAATCCAAAAGAAGTTAAAAACAATCAAAAGCACAAAAAATTAGAAAAAGTAAAAACACCAAAAAAGAATCTTCTTTGCTCAACCCCACGTTTTACGTGACGTTTATGCAAACTCGTAACCAATCAAAACGTGCACGTAAACGTCGAAATCGAAAGGAAGGAACACCAACCCCTTTTAGTGAAGAATCTCCCATTGACGAACCCATTGTAGCACAAGAAGTTACCATGGCTAATCGTACTATGATAGAGTTGCTTCAAGCACCCACTAAGGGTTATGGAGAAGCGATTGTGATTCCCGCTATCCTTGCGGAGAATTTTGAGGTTAAAGATGGGTTTATTGTCCATGATCCAAAACAACAAGTTTCGTGGTGACGAAAAGGACAACCCTCATAACCACATTCGCCATTTCAATCGTCTTACGTCGACTTGCAAGTATAAGGACGCCTCGAATGACGTGATTAAGATGATGCTTTTTCTGTATTCCTTAGTGGGGCCCACTAAAATTTGGTTAGATAAAGAGCCACCTAGTTCTATATTGACGTGGAAGGATCTCGTTTCAAAGTTCGTGAACCAATTTTTCCCGCCCTCTAAGACTACGCATTTGAAAAACGAGATTTCAATGTTTTCACAACAATACAATGAGAGTTTTTTAACGGCTTGGAATAGTTTTAAGGAAATGTTGCATGAATGTCCTCATCACCGTTTTTCCGACTTACATCAAATCGAAGCATTTTACAATGGATTGAACGATCATGAACGAGATTATCTTAATGCCGCCGCGGGTGGTAATTTTTTTGTGTAAAACGGTAGAGGAAGCATTGTTGATCATTGAAAATAGGTCCAAGGTTTATAGCCCTCGTAGCACACCGAGTGTTAACAAGGCTTCGTCTTCGCCTTCATTGTCACACACCATTGATGCTTGCCAAATATAGGCTAATTTGGAAAACAAGATATTTGATAAGCTTAAGGTATTATTGATAGAGTTTAAAGTTGGTGAACAACCCACTCCCGCTACGGCTAAAGCGGTTGATGTTTCTTGTGTTTATTGTGGTGGAGCTCATGATTTCTCCAAGTGCATTACCGCCGGTGGTAACACTTCGACTGCCTACGCGGCCATGGGAACTTATAACCAAAATGGTCAAGTTACCCGCACTAATCAATCGACTCCACCAGGTTTTCAACCAAATCAAGATGCTAACAATTATCACAACAATCAAGGTGGTTACCAAGGAAATCAAAGGAAAAACTATAAGGGTAACAATTACAACAATGGGAATCAAGGGACTAGTAGTCAATTGCAAAGTCAAAACCAAATTCGTAATTTCCAAAATGTCAATCAAGGGCTTTCAAATTCATTTTCGAAAGATATTCAAAATGAGATTTTGAACTACTTTAAGGCTAATGATGATAGGTACACAAACATGGCAAAGGATGTGATAAACCTAAGGAGCAAGTTCAAAACTCATAGTAACAAAATGGAAGGAAATGTGGTTAGGCTCCAACAAAACCAACAAAAAATGGAACAAGGTAAACATAAGATTGAACAAACTTTGCTTAGGTGGGAGCAAAATCAAAAGGCCGAAAAAGAGCAAGAAATGCAAGAACGTCAAAAATCGTAAAATAAACTTTTACATGCTATCATGATAAGTAGAGCCTTTACTTCGGGTGGTCTTCCTAGTAAGACGGTGTCAAACCCGAATGGAGAGATGAAAATGATTACCACACGTAGTGGTAAGACCTTTAAGGAGCCGACTCCTCAACCAATTACTCCTACGGTGGAGGAAATTGAGGAAGAAACCGAGGTGGTGGTAAAAAAGGAGCACATTACAATCCCATGAAGTACCGCTCAAACCACACCTACGGTCAACCCTTTACCAACATTGGAACCCGAGATTCCAAAGGCTATGCCTATGCCCTACCCAACACAACCCTTACCTTACCCATCGAGACGTCACAAGGAAAAAAGGCAATAACGTAACAACTATCAATTTGAGCTTTTCAATAAGATGTTTCGTGATTTTCATTTTAACATGAGTTTTGCCGAAGCTTTAATCATGATGCCTCGATTTGCCGCCAACTTTAAGAGTATGTTCAACGACAAGGAGAAATTGCAAAAATTGTCTATTTTTTCATCAGTTTATCTTAACCGCATACCTCAAAAAGGCGGTGACCCCGGTAAATTTTTAATTCCGTGTGGTATACAAGATATGGAAGAATGCTACGCCTTGGCCTATCTTGGTGCTAGTATCAATTTGATGCCTCTTGAAATATTTAAGTCGCTCAATCTTCCTAATCTTACTCCTACAAAGATGTCTATCGAGATGGCTGATCATTCTACAATTCCTGCATGTGGAACGGACGAAGACGTTTTTGTGAAAGTGGGAAAGTTTTATTGACCGGTAGACTTAATCGTAGCCGATATTTCCACGGATCCTTAAGTTCCTCTCATTTTAGGTCATTCGTTTTTATATACGTTGAAAGAGGTTATTGATGTGCATGCTAGAAAAATCACCTTACGGTTCAACGACGAGGAACTTGTTATAAACGCAACTCAAAACTCAAAACTTTCTCATCTTTATTCTATCGCGACTATGAACCATGTTGATTTAATCGATGTCGTTTGCAAATAATTTTCACAAGAAATTTTAGGTTTTACCGATGAAGCAAATAGTGGCAATCCCACTATGCTCGATCCAATTCTTGATAATTCGACACCATCTTTCACTCCATTTGAAGGAGGTAGTTTTACTTTGGAAGAGTTTGATGTACCTCGAACTTCTAACGAAGACGTCGATGACGATGAGGATTTTTCAATTATCAAGGATTTTCTTTACGATTTCCCATTTCCTCCGCCAGTGGAGGTTATGAGAATTGAGCCTAAATCTTCAATCGAGGAACCACCAATCCTCGAGTTGAAAGATCTTCCTCCTCACCTCGAATACGTATTCTTGGAAGGAGACGATAAGTTGCCAGTTATTATTGCGAAGGATCTTTCGGATGATGAAAAACCGCACTTATCGATGTCTTGAAGGCTCACAAAGGGGCAAATGCGTGGAAATTATCCGACATTAAGGGTATCGACCCAAAATTTTGTACCCACAAGATTTTAATGGGGGAGGACTACAAACCCGTAATTCAATGTCAAAGAAGGGTAAACCCTAAAATTCAAGATGTCATAAAAAAGGAAGTCCTTAAACTCCTTGACGCGGGAATGATTTACCCTATTTCCGATAGCCCTTGGGTGAGCCCCATTCATTGTGTCCCTAAACAGGGAGGAATGACCGTTGTGCTAAACGATGAAAACGAGTTAATTCCAACTCGACTCATGACTGGTTCGAGGGTGTGCATTGACTATCATAAGTTAAATGACGCTACTCGTAAAGAACATTTTCCCTTGCCCTTCATGGATAAAATGTTGGAGCGACTTGCGGGAAACGATTTCTCTTACTTTTTAGATGGTTTTTCCGGTTACTTCCAAATCCCCATCGATCCTCGAGATCAAGAAAAAACTACGTTTACGTATCCATATGGAACGTTTGCCTATCGTAGAATGCTATTCGGACTTTTTAATGCACCGGGGACCTTTCAAAGGTGCATGATGGCTATTTTTCATAACATGATAGAGAAGACGATGGAAGTCTTCATGGATGACTTTTCTGTGTTTGGTAGTTCGTTCACTTCGTGTTTAGGAAATTTGAAACAAATGTTAAAACGTTGTGAGGAAACCAACCTTGTGCTAAATTGGGAAAAATGTCATTTAATATGTAAAGAAGGAATCGTATTAGGGCACAAGGTCTCGAAAGCAGGGATTGAGGTAGACAAAGCTAAGATAGACTTCATCGCCAAATTAACTCATCCCAAAACCGTCAAGGGAGTTAGGAGTTTCCTAACCCACGCGGGCTTTTATCATCGATTCATTAAAGACTTTTCAAAGATATCTCGACCCATCACACACCTCCTCAAAAAAGATGCTCCTTTCGTCTTTAACGGAGATTGTGTTCGAGCCTTTGAAATTCCTAAAAGGAAACTTACCGAAGCTCCCATTCTTGTTGCTCCAAATTGGAACCTCCCCTTAGAACTAATGTGTGATGCAAGTGATTACGCTACTGGGGCCGTTTTGGGGCAACGTCATGATAAGAATTTCTTGCCTATTCACTATGCTAGTAAGACGATGACCGAGGCTCAACTTAAATATACCACAGCGGAAAAATAACTACTTGTCGTGGTGTATGCATTTGAGAAATTCCACCCTTATCCCGTCTTGACCAAAAGCATAGTGTATATGGACCATTCGTCTATCAAGTACCTATTTTATAAGACTGATGCAAAGCCAAGATTGCTTCGTTGGATTCTCCTCCTACAAGAATTTGATGTCACCATAAAAGACAAAAAAGGAGCCGAGAATCTTGCGGCCGATCACCTCTCTCGTTTGGAAGATCCTCACCAAAGTGTGTACGAGAAAAAGGCAATCACCGAAAAATTTCCTCTCGAGACACTTGGTGTAGTGATTTCCAAGGAAGATTCTACCACCCCATGGTTTGCGGACATCGCAAATTACCATGTGGGCAACTTCATCATTAAGGGTATGACGACTCAATAAAAACGAAAATTTTTTCATGACGTCAAGTTCTACTTTTGGGACGACCCTTATCTACTTCGGACTTGTGCGGATCAAATTATTCGACGTTGTATGTTTGGCACCGAAGCTACTAATAACCTTAGAGCTTGTCACGAGGGACCTACGGGTGGCCACCATGGTGTTAATCTCACGGTGAAGAAGGTCTTTGATGCCGGTTTCTTTTGGCCTACTATTAACCGAGATGCGCACGCACTTATCAAGTCGTGTGACTCGTGCCAACATCAAGGAAAATCCTCTCAAAACAATGAAATGCCACAAAATATCATCTAAGTGTGTGAGATCTTTGACGTGTGGGGCATTGACTTTATGTGGTCGTTCCCATCATCTCGTGGTAATAAGTATATTCTTGTCGCCGTTGACTACCTATCCAAGTGGGTGGAAGCTAAGGCTTTTCCCACGAACGATGCTCGTGTGGTAGTCAAGTTCTTGAAACAATTGTTCTCTCGGTTTAGAACCCCTCGTGCAATCATAAGCGATCGTGAAACCCATTTTTGTAACGACCAATTCGAAAAGTTTCTAAAGAAATATGGGGTTACACATTAATACTCGATTTTTCAACCAAGTATAAAATATTGTTGTCCCAAGTCTTTTCGAATTGACTATTGGTCTAAAGTGTGACTCGATTGTCTTTTGGTTAACAAAATGATTTGGTTTGGTTTGGTTATCTAATTTAAAAGCAAGTATGAAAATGTCGATGAGTAAAGTAGAAGCTTTGACAAAATTAAACTAAAAGTTAATTAGGAAAATACTTAAAACTTAAAACTTTGTAAAACATTAAAACTTAAAAACTTAGTCAATCGCAATATAACAATTCATTTCTGTCGGAATGCACCAAATACACAACCATCGGAATATCACTAGAAGGAGCCATCGGAATAATCTATACAAAGGTCCATCGGAATGTTAAACTTACTACCAATCGGAATACAACTACAACAACTCTATCGCAATGTTGATCGTCGGAATGTCCTCTTATCGCAAGGATTCAGATCGGAATAATGTCTATCGCAATGTTGCTATCGAAAAATGGGCAGCACATCGTCTTAACCAAGACCTTAGTCCCGTCGGAATGTGCGATCGCAATGGGCGATCGCAATCCAGATCGTAATAAGGGGGAAATGACAACCTGATCGCAAAGTAAAACCCTAATGGGTTATTGCGATCAAAACACTGAAGCCCGTCGGAATGTGGAGAAACTCGTCGGAATGAGTGAAGCCCCAAGATTACGATGGGATGCACTCATAATCCGAAATTCGTGGCAAGTGTAAAACTCAATAAGCACAATCAATAATCTATTTTATCCAAAACTTAAACAACTCGAAAAGCTTGAATTTGACAACTTGTAAAACATAAAAGATTATCAACTTAATGAAATGAACTTTAGGATGCCTAAAACCTTTATGAAATCCGAAAATCAATAAGCTAAAACTTGTAATAAGCCAATAAGCATTACGAGCTTATATCTTATACGTAGGAACAAAGAAGATTAATCCTTCAATCACGAAATCATTAAATCATACGCATGAAGTATGCAAATCGGATCAAAGGTAAAGTAAATCAAGAAGTGTAGAATGAGATTTAGGATTAAAAGCTTAAAATGAACTTGATTAATGAAAAATAAGCAATAACAATGTTTAATCTTGAAAGATTAAGAGAAAAGATGAAACTTAGTGAGAGAAAGTTTAAGACTTTCTCTCTCTAAAACTAGAAAAGTGCAAAAAAATGAAAAACTAAAAATTAAAGACTAACTCCCTCCTAATGACTATTAGGAGGGTATTTACAGGGAAGGTGGAAGGAGTGCATGTGTTGCATCTTCTTTCTTTCTTCACGTCTTCTCGACTCGACTTTAATTCTTTGTCTTTTGTCGATGTCGTCTCGGGATTCGAACTTGTCTTTTAATTTTTCTTCTTCTATTAGACTTAAGTTCTTCGTCTTCATTAAACTTCCGTCTTTAGACTTTTTCTTCGATAAATCTTCAGAATAGGTCTTGGACTTCCGTTCTTTTTGCACTCTTGTTCTTTTGACTTCGTCTTTTCCCGTTTTTTCGATAAAAGCCCGTGAAAACCCTTGTTTTCTTCCTTTCTCATATTTTGGTCCTAAAACACAATAAAAACACAAACCACGCATAATTCCGACTTTTACGACATAAATCACACGTTTTGGTCTTGTTATTATTGGAAATAAGTGGTAAAAGGATAAGTGTTTTCACACTTATTAAATCCCCTACACTTGACCATTGCAATGCCCTCATGCAATGCATTAATTTTAAAACATGGTTTACATTTTCCATCATAAATAACCCACCTTGGCCTTTATTAAATACTCAACATAAAAAATAGAAACAAGTAAAGAAATCAAACACTTATATTGGTTTTGGCAGCCATGAACGTTTATCATCATCAAGTTTCACGTACCCCATACCAAGCTTACAAACGAGATCATTGTTATTATAAGTTAGCAAAATAACACGAACTCATGTGGGCCAATTATTCACTTAGACTCCCTTATTCCTAGGTGTATCTCTTATATTTTATTTTTGTCTTGAATGATCACGAGGATGCATTGTTTGACTTATTTCGATAGTTATTTAGGCCGAAAATAAAGTGAACGATTTAATCAATAGTTAGCTAAAGGACCAAATCTTTTAAAACTGCTTCTCGGGACCTCATAAAGTTCATATCTTGGCATAACTTGCTTCACGATTTGAGACCTTTCTCGGACCGATTTTTGGCAGCGACTTCATACTTCGAATCTTTGAGAGACGTTCTTGAAATTATGGTCTTCTCTTCATACTAGGAATTTCTTCACTTGAAGTTTTGAGAGATTCTTCATCTTTGGACCACGACTTCTTCATTTTTCTCCAATCTTTATTTTGGAATTCGATATACAACGATCCGCCTCCTTTTTGGACTTGGATCTATTTATCCTCATACCTTGTTAGGGTATTTTTGGATAGACTTCTCCATGATCTTTAGGGGAGTATTTGCTTTTCGTCGTGTGTCTCGATCCTTCATATTGATTTTTGATAAATGATTCTTCACATCACTTTTGGATCTTTTAGCAACAAATTGTAGCCCCCATGCCTTGTTAGGGCCTTTTCGGACTCGCCAATCTTCGCATCCCGCTTCAATAAGTTATGCCTTGGCTATGAACTCTAATCCGTACCGAGCAACTTTTAAACGATCTGGGGCTAGAAGCTAAGTAACCTTTTAAATCGTACAACCTTATTTATTGCAGATAAACTTATTAACAAGCGAAGGGAGAATAGGTTTATAATTAACTCACATAAATTCACGAAAGAATACCGAACTTATAATTGACTCTATCATCTCTCGTTCTCCACAGTTTAAAATCTCAAGGAATGAGACTCGTGGATGCTTAGCCTATTAAATCAAAGTTTTGGGTTTTCGAGTCGCCTATAGAATCTTGCAAATTCTTGGACTTTTTCAAGTTTAGAAATCGCATTTTAAAGTTCCCTTGATAAACGACTCTCTAGGATCAATTATAGGAACTTGCGAAAAGTTATTGTTCTTAACCCGTGAGAGTTAAGACTTTCGCGTTTTATAGCTTCCTATATAAAAGCCTAGCAAAACTTTACTTAAACACGTTAAGGATACTAGCTAGAGTAAACTTAGATAAGTAAACTCGGGTTGAGTCAAAATGTTCATGACTAAGAAAAATTTAAAACCACTTTATTGAAAATTTATTCTAGCAAGGAAAGAAAATAAACATAACAAAGGAAAATACAACTATGCAACTAGGCCAAAATAGATTAAAAATTTTGAAAAATGTCGAAAAATCAAATTTTCCGGTTAAAATGAGGGAAAATTCATGGAAAAGACCACTTACTTGGATAGAGGTCCCCCCTACACTTGATATAAACATTGTACTCAATGTTTAAGCATGTGGGAGTAAACTCCCCTACACTTAGGACATTGTGCACTTTGGTAAAATCTTGCTAAGGAAAGGACAACTAAAGTGAATTCAATGTGAACATATAAAATATGAAATATTGAATCACAAGATTTTAGGATAGAACCGGGAAGATGGGAACACGGTATCACGGTTCGTCAAAAGTCATCAAGGTGGATCATTGAAGCTTTAATCCCTGCACAGCACAAGAAACAAGACAACAACCACATACGGGGCTCCCCCTACACTTATTATGAAAGCAGTAAAGGATAGATCACGGGTTGCCTCCCGAGAAGCGCTTGTTTTTGTTCACCGAGTCACGAGCCTGACTCGACCCAACTTAGTTCATGGGGAACGTGATGAGGAATGGAATCATCTCATAGGAGATGTCCTCACCAAAGTACAGCTTTAAACGCTGGCCATTCACCTTGAAATTGGGCCCATTTGGCTGAGAAAGCTCAATGGTCCCATATGGAAAGACTTTGGCGACGGTGAATGGACCAGACCAGCGGCTCTTCAACTTGCCAGAGAAGATCTTCAACCGAGAGTTAAAAAGTAAGACTTGATCACCAACGTGGAACTCTCGGTTCTTGATTTTTGCATCGTGGATGATCTTGGTCTTCTCCTTGTAGATCAGCGAGTTCTCATAAGCTTCATTCCTCAGTTCATTTAGCTCGTTGAGTTGAATCTTGCGATGATCACCCGCTTTGTTGATGTCGAAGTTAGCCCACTTCAAGGCCCAGTGCGCCTTATGTTCCAGCTCGATGGGGAGGTGGCATGCTTTCCCGTACACAAGACGATAAGGTGTACAACCGATCAGGGTCTTATAAGCAGTACGGAAAGCCCACAGAGCATCATCTAACTTATCGGCCCACGCGGCACGATGCTCTCCCACAGTACGCTCCAAAATTCGCTTCAATCCACGATTGGATATCTCAGCTTGCCCATTGGTTTGGGGATGATAGGCGGTGGAAAGACAGTGATTAACACCATACTTAACCATGAATCTTGCAAATTGATCATTGCAAAAATGAGTCCCGTGGTCACTGATGATAGCACGAGGAACGCCAAATCGAGAGAAAAGCTGCTTCAAAAAGTTCACAACCACCCTCGCATCGTTCGTTGGGAGATCCTTAGCTTCAACCCATTTGGAAACGTAGTCGACGGCGACGAGGATGTACTTGTTACCTTTGGATGATGGAAATGGCCCCATAAAGTCGATGCCCCATACGTCAAAGATTTCACATTCCTGTATGAAATTTTGAGGCATCTCATCTTTATGTGTGATCTTGCCTTGGCGTTGGCAAGAATCACAATGCTTAACCATTTCGTGAGCATCACGATAAATGGTGGGCCAATAGAATCCAGCGTCAAACACTTTCTTAGCGGTGTAGTTGGGACCAAAGTGACCACCGGTGGGTCCTTTGTGGCAAGCCTGGAGAATGTCAAAGGCTACCGGTCCGTCAAAACAATGACGAATGATCAGATCAGCACATTGTTTGAATAGATAAGGGTCATCCCAAAAGTAAGTCTTAACATCATTCAAGAACTTTTTCTTTTGTTGGGATGTTAGCCCATTTGATGATAATTCCACCCGCTAAGTAGTTTGCAATGTCCGCAAACCACGGGGTGTCATCAAGATTGAGATTTATGGACATTAAGGTCTCAAGGGGGAAAGAGTCATTGATCTATTTGTTCAGATGATCCCCTTTATATGGATCCTCAAGTCGACTCAGATGATACGCGGCCAGGTTTTCGGCTCCCTTCTTGTCGCGAATTTCAATGTTGAATTCTTGAAGGAGTAAAACCCAGCGAAGAAGTCTTGGCTTAGAGTCATGCTTAGTCATCAAGTACTTCAACGCGGAATGGTCCGTGTATACGATGGTGGGGGATAAAACAAGATAGGGGCGAAATTTCTCAAAAGCATAGACAACAGCTAAAAGCTCTTTTTCGGTTGTCGTATAATGCAATTGAGCCCCCGTCATTGTTTTGCTAGCATAGTGGACTGGTTGGAAGTGTTTATTCACTCGTTGGCCCAAAACCGCACCAATAGCAAAGTCGTTAGCATCGCACATCAATTCAAAGGGTAGCTCCCAATTAGGGGTAACCAAGACCGGTGCCTTAGTTAGCTTATCCTTAAGAAGATTTTAAGGCTTCGATACACTCTTTAGAAAAGATAAAAGGAGTATCTTTTTCCAAGAGGTGGGTCATCGGGCGAGCGATTTTAGAGAAATCCTGAATGAATCGACGATAGAAGCCTGCATGACCCAGAAAACTTCTCACACCCTTCACGGTTGACAGTGGAGGTAATTTGGTTATGACATATACTTTAGCACGGTTGACTTCAAGACCGGCTTTAGAGATTTTGTGTCCTAGCACAATGCCTTCTTTTACCATAAAATGGCATTTTTCCCAATTCAGAACAAGGCGAGTGTCTTCGCACCGCTTAAGCATACGTTCCAAATTGGCAAGGCAAGAAGAGAAGGAATCCCCAAAGACCGAGAAATCAGCCATGAAGACTTCCATAGTTTGCTCAACCATGTCATGGAAGATAGCCAACATGCACCTTTGGAAAGTCCCGGGGGCATTGCATAAGCCAAAAGGCATTCGTTTGTAAGCAAATGTGCCATAGGGACAAGTGAATGTTGTCTTCTCTTGATCTTGGGGATCGATGGGTATTTGGAAATAACCCGAGAAACCATCAAGAAAGCAGTAATATTCATTACCCGCTAAACGTTCAAGCATTTGGTCCATAAAAGGTAGAGGGAAATGATCCTTTCTCGTGGCATCATTGAGTTTGCGGTAGTCTATACAAACTCTCCACCCAGTAACGAGACGGGTAGGAATCAACTCGTTGTTTACATTGGGAACAACGGTGATGCCGCCTTTCTTAGGTACACAATGGACTGGACTAACCCATGGTGAATCCGAAATAGGGTAAATCATACCCGCATCAAGAAGTTTGATAACCTCTTTTTTGATGACTTCATGGATTTTAGGATTCACCCTTCGTTGGCTTTGAATTGTGGGCTTAATGTCGTCCTCCATGAGAATTTTATGTGTGCAGAAGTGAGGATCAATTCCACGAAGGTCGGAGATTTTCCAAGCGATAGCTCTTTTATGCTTCTTCAACACGGCGATAAGTCGGGCTTTTTCTTCTTCTTTCAGGTCCTTCGCGATGATGACCGGTAACTTCTCGTTGTCTTCAAGGAAAACGTACTCAAGATGAGGAGGTAGGTCCTTAAGCTCAACAGTGGGAGGATCCTCAATAGATGGTGAAACTAACGATGGATAATCATTAGTCACCTCTTTAGGAGAAGGAGGAGAAAATGGGTCTTCATTAAGAAGTCTCTCAATAGTACGAATATATTCATCCCAATCGGTGGACGAATTATCATACTTAATATCGAGAGGACCCAAGCTAGCTTAAAAATCATCCAAGTTACTTTCTCAAAAAGGATTCAATGCTAGAGCAATTGAGGCAACGGTCTCAACATTGGGTAGAGAAGAGAGAGTACTTTTGCAAGCATCATGAAAATGTTCTTCACAAGCCTCATCGAGAACATCAATAGCATTAACACTCTCATATGAATAAGGTTGCTTAGAAATCTTACCCATGTTGAAGACAATTTTATCGTCACCAACTCTCATGATTAATTCGTCCGCGGCTACATCAATGAGAGTGCGACCGGTCCTCAGGAATGGACGTCCAACGATTAATGGAACACAGGGGTCCATCTCGTAGTCAACGACAACAAAATCCGCCGGGAAGGTGAATTTGTCAACGCCAACGAAGACATCTTCGGCTATCCCCACTGGATAAGCAACCGTACAGTTAGCTAATTCCAAAGTCATTTTAGTGGGGACTAGCTCGGGGAGAGATAATTGCTTCCAAACACATAAAGGCATTAAGTTTATACTGGCACCTAGATCGGCTAGGGCCATGCAATTCTCTACTCCCGGGAAGTTGCAAGGAATCAAGAAGCGACCCGGATCACCAAGTTTGGTGGGCAATTTCCTTAAGAGCACTGCAGAGCAGTTCTCATTAAGTTGGGTCTGAGTAATGTCAAGAAGCTTCTCCTTGTCACTTAGAAGATCTTTAAACATCTTAGCGTATTTAGGCATGTGAGCAAGAGCCTCGGCAACGGAGATGTTAAAATTCAATTGTTTAAACATTTTGAGAAAGTTTGAAACCTGAATATCATCCTTGCTCTTTTGCTTCTCTTTCCTCAACCTTGAAGGATAAGGTATATTGGATGAAGAAGAAGGCTTTAGGAGAATAGGATCACTCACAACCACGGGTGGTGGGGAAATGGGGGTAGAAGGCAAAGGAGGTGGGGTAAGTTGCTCTTTTTCCTTGTTCACAATCACGGGTGGAGGTGTAGGAAGCTCGGGTTCCGTATAACCTTTTCCACTACGAGTAGTAATTGCTTTCATCTCCCCTCTTGGGTTCGAAACGGTGTTTCTCGGAAGAGTGTCCGAAGAAGAGGGTTGATTACCTTGGATGAGCGAACCAATCATATCACGAATGTTAAGCGCTTGAGTGCTGAAAGAATCTCTGATGTCGGCACGAATTTCATTGCTTTGTTTTGCCATGTCATTCCTTAGCTCGGCTCGAATATCGCTCCCTTGTTTCGCCATTTCGCCCTTCAATTTGATGACTTGACTCTGAAGATTCGTCACCAGCTCCCGATTAGTCTTCATGAACGTCTCGACGTCTAGACTTACTGCCATTGGTTGATTGAGAGGTGGAGCTTGGTAAGCTTGAAAATTTCCTTGAGTTGGGTATGGGTTTCTTTGGGATTGATATTGATTGTTAGCACGAGGTTGGGATTGTTTGATTCGGTTATAGCTTCGTTGTTGGTTTTGGTTGGTAGGAGGGAAACCAGGTGGAGCAAGATAATTGTTGGAACGATAACTTAGCAAACTACGGTCTCCGTGAGGACGAGCTTGATAGCCCCTCGTGGGATAAGTACCGTATGCCGCGTTAACGTTTTCTGAGAAATTGCCTTGGGCAGAAGGACAATCATTGTAAGAATGAGGACCACCACATGTGTCACAAGAAATAGCAACGGCTTTAGCTTGTTGAAAGTGGTTTGTGGCCATGGTCATTAAATTCTTGTTCATCTCAGCGAGTTGTCGAGAAATTTCAGTCATCTCAGGATTGGAAGTAGTAGAAGAAACATTGACTCTCGAGTTAGATCTTGAGGATGCGGATGAATCCCAATTCTTGTGGTGAGTAGTCATGTTTTCAATCAACTCTCTACACTCCTCCGGTCTCCTTTTCATAAAAGTACCACCGGCGACAGCATTGATCATGTCACGATCACGAAAAGTGAGACCATTGTAGAAGGTGTCAATGAGAGTGACGGGGAGCATATTGTGATTTGGACAACGGTCAATCAAATCATTGTATCATTCCCAAGCATCGAAGAGCGATTCATCATTGTCTTACATGAATCCACTGATTTGGTTACGAAGGCTAATGACCATGGATGGGGGGAAGTAGCGCGACAAAAAGCGTTGAGTCATGTCATTCCACATATGAATAGAATTCTTAGGAAGACGGTCAAACCATTTTTCGGCATGGTGAGAAAGCGAGTGGGGAAAAAGTTGAAGGCGAAGGTCATCCATAGAAACACCGGGGCACTTCATGCTTTGGGTAATGGTAATGAATTTGTCGAGGTGTTTGTTGGCATCATCATCCGGAATTCCGCGAAATGGGTTAGTTTGCACTTGTTGGATCATGTGATGCTTCAAAGAAAACTCCTGAGCCGTGACGTGCATCGGCGCAATCGGGCCTCCGCGTCCGTTCATGGTGGGTTGACACAATTCCTCCATTGTTCGTATATCAGGTAGGTGGACATTGTTGTTGTTGTTGTTGTTCAAATTGGGTTGAGGTGGGTTGTTATTGTTGTTATTACCACCAGCCATATCTAAATCTTCACGAGTCTCGGGCTCAGAATAGTTCGAAGATCTAGTACGCATGCACCTGCAGAAGAAAAATATACACAGAGAGAATATCTATATAATATTTTTGGTGCAAAACCTTTGGAAAAGAATTGCTTTTAATTATTTTTTTTGAATTTTTGAAGAGTTTTATATATTTTTTAGGATTTTTTTGAAAATTTTTAAAGCAACGAAAATAACGTTCAAAGAACGGATCCCAAAATTCAATGCGTCTCTCACTAAAAACCGTTAATCTTAACGAAAAGAGCCGACAGCGGCGCCATTTAATACCTGATTTTGAAACCAAGTATAAAATATTGTTGTCCCAAGTCTTTTCGAATTAACTATTGGTCTAAAGTGTGACTCGATTGTCTTTTGGTGAACAAAATGATTTGGTTTGGTTTGGTTATCTAATTTAAAAGCAAGTATGAAAATGTCGATGAGTAAATTAGAAGCTTTGACAAAATTAAACTAAAAGTTAATTAGGAAAATACTTAAAACTTTGTAAAACTTTAAAACTTAAAAACTTAGTCAATCGCAATATAACAATTCATTTCTGTCGGAATGCACCAAATACACAACCATCGGAATATCACTAGAAGGAGCCATCGGAATAATCAATACAAAGGTCCATCGGAATGTTAAACTTACTACCAATCGGAATACAACTACAACAACTCTATCGCAATGTTGATCGTCGGAATGTCCTCTTATCGCAATGATTCAGATCGGAATAATGTCTATCGCAATGTTGCTATCGAAAAATGGGCAGCACTTCGTCTTAACCAAGACCTTAGTCCCGTCGGAATGTGTGATCGCAATGGGCGATCGCAATCCAGATCGGAATATGGGGGAAATGACAACCTGATCGCAAAGTAAAACCCTAATGGGTTATTGCGATCAAAAAACTGAAGCCCGTCGGAATGTGGAGAAACCCGTCGGAATGAGTGAAGCCCCAAGATTACGATGGGATGCACTCATAATCCGAAATTCGTGGCAAGTGTAAAACTCAATAAGCACAATCAATAATCTATTTTATCCAAAACTTAAACAACTCGAAAAGCTTGAATTTGACAACTTGTAAAACATAAAAGATTATCAACTTAATGAAATGAACTTTAAGATGCCTAAAACCTTTATGAAATCTGAAAATCAATAAGCTAAAACTTGTAATAAGCCAATAAGCATTACGAGCTTATAGCTTATACGTAGGAGCTTATGTAGGAACAAAGAAGATTAATCCTTCAATCACGAAATCTTTAAATCATACGCATGAAGTATGCAAATCGGATCAAAGGTAAAGTAAATCAAGAAGTGTAGAATGAGATTTAGGATTAAAAGCTTAAAAAGAACTTGATTAATGAAAAATAAGCAATACAAATGTTTAATCTTGAAAGATTAAGAGAAAAGATGAAACTTAGTGAGAGAAAGTTTAAGACTTTCTCTCTCTAAAACTAGAAAAGTGCAAAAAAATGAAAAACTAAAAATTAAAGACTAACTCCCTCCTAATGACTATTAGGAGGGTATTTATAGGGAAGGTGGAAGGAGTGCATGTGTTGCATCTTCTTTCTTTCTTTCTTCACGTTTTCTCGAATCGACTTTAATTCTTTGTCTTTTGTCGATGTCGTCTCGGGATTCGAACTTGTCTTTTAATTTTTCTTGTTCTATTAGACTTAAGTTCTTTGTCTTCATTAAACTTCTGTCTTTAGACTTTTTCTTCGATAAATCTTCAGAATAGGTCTTGGACTTCCGTTCTTTTTGCACTCTTGATCTTTTGACTTCGTCTTTTCCCGTTTTCTTCGATAAAAGCCCGTGAAAACCCGTGTTTTCTTCCTTTTTCATATTTTGGTCCTAAAACAAAATAAAAACACAAACCACGCATAATTCCGACTTTTACGACATAAATCACACGTTTTGGTCTTCTTATTATTGGAAATAAGTGGTAAAAGGATAAGTGTTTTCACACTTATTACACATCGGTTTTCTACGGCTTACCACCCGCAAACGAGTGGGCAAGTCGAGGTTTCAAACCGAGCTTTGAAGAGAATTTCGGAGAGGTCAATAGGAGAAAACTGATAATCTTGGTCGGATAAGTTAGACGATGTTTTATGGGCCTTTCGTACCACTCATAAGACGCCCATTAGGTGCACTCCTTATAAGCTCGTATATGGGAAGAATTGTCACTTGCCAATTGAACTCAAACACAAAGCTTATTGGGACCTAAAGCATTGTAATGATGACATGCTGACCGCGGTAAAACACCAGAAAATGAAATCGAATGAATTAGATGAATTGAGAGACATTTCTTATGAAAATTCATTAATTTATAAAAGAGAAAACTAAAATGTTTCATGATTTTAAAATTAAAACCCGGGTTTTTAACATTGGAGATCAAGTGTTACTTTTTAACTCAAGATTGAAAATATTTCCTGACAAGTTGAAATCCCATTGGTCCGGACCGTTCACCATCACCCAAGTGTTTCCTTATGGGACCATCGAGCTAGCTCAAGATGATGGTCCTAACTTTAAGGTGAATGGTCATAGGTTGAAGCACTACTTTGGTGGGAAATTCCCTTCTTTAGACGACCTCGACCAAGTCACCTTCCCCAATGATAATTAGTATTGAGGGGATCGAGTCGAGCTCATGACTCGGTAATAAAAAATGAGTGCCTCATGGGGGAGATCTGATGCTTATCCATGTACATATTATCTATTTCTAATGTAGATTATGTGAGGGGATTTGTTCCCTTCCAACCTTTGTTCCATGGTTGTTTGTGAATTGTGGTTTTTAGATGATCATCTTCATGATTGGAGCCTCTCGTGTTCGTTTTACGCGAGCACTCGATCGTTTGCTTTGAAGAATTTCTCAATATCCAATTGATATATCCTTTTATGTTCTAACCTTAGGTCTTTTATCACACTTCATAAACGGATATAGATTTAATGGTTCCACCCTTTCCATGCTAGATTAGGCATTTGACTATGTCTCTAGTATGGGGGTATCCTACCCTTAGACTCCAAACATTGAGGACAATGTTTAACTTTAGTATCGGGGGATGAATAGATACTCCACCTTGCTAAACCTTCACGCTTTCCAAAGTTTATCTTTTTGTTTATCGTTTTGTTGCAAATAAGGCTAAAAATGACCAAATTTTAAAATTTTTCTCATGTTTTCATAAGTGTTCAAGACACGAATGTTGATTTTCCGATGGCGAGAATAAGAGTAATTTTTGACTCGACCGTGCGTGTTGAGCACTTAGCTTCGATTCCTTAACTTTTTAGGCTAAGTCACTTAAATGATGACGATAAATGATAGAGTTAATTATAAGTTACTATGCTAAACGTAGAGTACCCGTATTCTTTCAAAAACTCATGTGTTTTAATTCTTTGCTTATTCTCCTTTCGCTTGTATAAATATTTTGCTAATAAGTATTGACTTAGCGGTTTAGTCTTGATTGTTGGTTTCTTGTCTTTTCTAGTAGCTTCCATGTAATTAAATTGGGAAAACATTAAGGTATCGCCAGCATCATGGTTTTAAAGTATTGGCACAGCGAATAATCGAAAGCTTCACCCAATAATAATTTTAAATGCTCACTCACCTAAATCAAGCAAAATTTCGAAGCTCACAAGGCCGAAAAATCTATGCCAAATTAAAAGTGAAAGCCTCAAACTTTGAAGCTTTAAAGATCCAAAATTCGCTTTAGCGTGAGGATATACGTCTTTGGCCATAATAAACCCCTCATGGCGAGGTTAAATAAAAGGCAAGGCAAGAACGAAGTCATAATAAAAGCTCCATGGAGGAGTTGAATAAAAGATAGAGGTTAACCTATGATAATAAGTCCCATCCGTTAGGGGGAGTATAAAAGTCTTGGTAATAAGTCTCATGTTCAAAACCGTTATAAAACTGTGTTTATCGATCCTTCTTGTTGACTTAATTTTTTGACATCGTTGTCTATTAGTGGAGGTTATTAATTCGATGGTCTTGGTTACACCGTTATGACTCTATTTTTGGACCTTAATCTTTATCATCGCATAAGTAAAAAATGTATCCTCGTGATCATTCAAAACAAGAATAAAATATAAGAGATACCACTTAGGATTAAGGGAGTCTAAGTACGTGATTAGGGGATATGAGTACGGTTAGCATTACTAACTTATAATGACAATGATCTCGTTACACGCTTGGCATGGAATTGGGTGAAAATCGAGGACGACGAAATTATTTCTAACGAAGCATTCAAGTGTTCTTGTTCTATGAACCTAAAAGTCCCATTTTGCGATGAAAATCATACATTATGTCTAAAACGCAAGTAGTAGCCAGTAGTAGTAGTGTAGTAAGTTTACGTTTCAATAAAAGTCGTTAAAAATGAATTTTAGATATGATAAGATACTTTATTCTAGCATTGCGCGAGGGCACGACAATGGTTTAGTATATGGAGTGATGAGACTGCTTTTATACATAGTCTTATCGTCCAAAACGGGCTTAAAATGGTGAAAAAATCATAAAAAGTGCCAAATATATGCTTGTGTTTGCTCAATGTGTATTTTAGGTACGGATATCGAGAAAATGACAAAATAGCACAAGAATAAATCAAAAATGAACAAAGGAAAAGAAGCCGCACAATGAACCGGACCCAAGTGTTGAATTTCTAAGAAAAAGTCCTTGAAGAATTGAAAATGTACAAGAAAGGTCCTTCATCATTGAAGAAATGACAATTTATACCCTTGTATATTCATAATTATAAGTTTGGTCCATAAAGTTTGTCAGAATTACAAAAGGACCCTCAACTTTGAAGAATTGGCAAGATTGGTCCCTACAAAATGAAGACTTGTCAATTTTAGTCCTCCAAAAAGTCAAAGATACAAGAGAAGACCTTAAAGTATGAAGACATGCCAAGAATAGCCCTTCAAAAATCAAGGAATGACAAAATATACCCTTGATTATATTTTGCAAAAGTTTTGTGGCCAATGTGTGAATTTCAAAACCTTATTAACAAAGGGTTTTTGAGTTAAATCTGCCAAGACTATGTTTGAACACAAGTTGGAAGGGGAGGGACTAAACATGGTAGACAAACAATCTTACCTTAACCAACCACAACACGACACCTCACCCCACTATCTATCTCAACCAATCACAACTCACATTTCTTCCACCTCACACCCCGCTACCGGATTTAACTAATTAATTAGTTAAGTTTAAAGTTGGTGCCATAACACCCCACTAAACCCCAAATAAGATCAAACTAATCACTATTCACAACTCAAGAACACATAAACCCTAATCACTAAACTCGTTTAAATCAAAGGGAAAATTGGTAATAAGCTCTAGATTACTAATTAACCTAAAACCAAAACGAAACCCACCCACTACTTTGCTGCCACCTTACCTATATTGTCACATGAGCCCTCCCCTGCCCCACCTTATACTACCAAACAAATTTATGCCAGAGAATCAACGTTCCATAGCTTGTCTTCATTCCTACGCCCAAGATGAACATAAGAGATCACTACACAACAAACTTGGTCACATGTTTCATCTCCAAGACAAATTCAAACAAACCATATCCGAATCTTCAAAGGGCAAACAGAGAACTTCACAGCATTAGGTTTCTTATTTTATCAGCTTTCTAGCAATCACTTCTATCCTATATAAAGGAATTAGGTTTTTACCTTTTCTCTTGTTCTTGTTTTCCTGGTTCAAAGCCTTGTAAATTCTATTTTTCTATGAATGAAAAATTTGGTTAAGTGTTGTTGAAGAAAACAAGTCCATATTTACTTTACATGTTTGTTAGTTAATGCTTTAAGTTTGTGCTGGTTGAAAGTGGTTTTTGATTCGTCTCAAAAAGTTTCTTGTTTTAAGTTTCTGAAAAAAGTGGAATATTTGTTTTAAAATTTGCTTGAGGTTCATTGGTTGAGAGAGTGTGTTTCATAGTGATTGTTTGGGCATAAAGGTGACCATAACACCATGATTAAGCCCGTGGTGTTGTGGATGTTTATGTTTGGGCAAGGCCTTGTGAGAACTCACCAAAATTACCAAGAATCTGATTTCCTTTTCTTATTTTTTTATATATCTGTTGTTACCTCTTAGCAGGGTTGTTTAGTGGAAGCTTGTTCTTGTTTAAGCTAGAACATAAGCTCCAAATTCGGGGGTGTAGATAGTACATCCCTGAGGTTTGCATTCCTTTTTCCTTTTTCAAATTTGTCAAAAATTGGTGCTAAGCGTGATTGTTGCCTACTGATATATGATGATGTTTCATGCATAGAATCTGCTTCTTAGTTCATGATAGTGTTGTTGTGATACTTGTTTAAGTCTGTCTAGATTTTAAAAACGTTTTTGCTTTGTTAAAAATCTGATTTCGAGTTTAAAAGGGTGTTTGGTATTGCATGATTTATAAAACTTTCGTGAAATTGAGTAGGTTTTTAAGAGTCTCTTGTGTTTGTTTCAACTGATATAGTGTGTTTAAGCTGAAATCTGTATATCTTGTGAACTAAAATACTCAATCTGAATCTTTGCTAAAATCAAGTGTGTTTTAAGTTTCTGTGAAGTTAAAATTGGCCATCTTTGTACTATGGGTTAGGACTAGGGTTTTGAAGTGCATAACTTGAATTTGTGCAACTTGTTAACCTGTTTTGATATTTGGAAACTTAACTTTTGGTCAAGTGCATCAGCAAAGGATTTTTGTGTTCATAATTTACATTAGAAAGTAACATAGGACTTTTACCAGTTCTAATTTATAAACCATTGCATGAAACCAGTTTATTTGGCGTTAAATAAGTTAGATATTGATGTTGTATGGATTTGGTGAAGTTTGGTTGGCTTATTCTTGCTTAAAACTTGCTTATTCCATCAGACCTAGTCTTTTCCATGTGTGGGCCTTATTTGAATTAACTGTATTAATTGTCTGTGTGGATTTGTGTTTATTTGCTTGTTCTTGACTCCCTACAACTCACTGGTTGCAGGGGTGCCCTTATTGTCCAAAAACACCAACTATAACAAGCTCTATTCAACATTTTCATTTCAAGCAGTGAGAACTCTTTTCCCACTTCTGCTTGCCACTGATAGTTATAAAATTGGGTCAGCTTATCAATAAGCATTTCTAGCTTATTTCTTTGTGCAACAAGTTTCTTTTTGTGATCTTACTTATTTCATCTCATTAGCTTATTTGGTAGTTTGTAGCATTTGGTTTTAAGGTTTTACTAGAAAACAAACTCTTTTGTCTTTTTTCCAAAAGTGCTTATTCATCATTTCAGCTTATTGATTGTGCTTATTGAATATCTTTTTGAATATTTAGCTTAATTAAGTCATTTCAAACATTTTGCAACTTGAATCAGCTCCTGAATCGGCCTAGAACTCGAAAACGACTATTTTGTCGTTTTGTGTAGAGAGGTTTGGCTTATTTCAGGCTTATTTATTGAGCTTATTCAAAATTTCTTTTTACAAACAACTTTATAAGCATAAGAGAAGGATGTGTGTGAAATTTCAGCTTATGGCCTTAGCTTATGGCTTAATGGGCCAAAAAGCACATTAAGAATAAGTTGAGTACTTATTAAGCTGTGATAACCTCACTTTCACCTTTTGGGCCTTTAGAGTTTTTTATTTAATATCAAATTTTAAGCTAGATTGGAACTTTTAAGCTTATTTGGTTGAGTTTTTGCTTATTGGGCCAAAAAGCCTATTTAACTTGGTCTGTTTACATTTTTGGCACATTTGTAGGCCCATTAGTGGTATTTAGGTCATTTCACTTTCATTTCTAGTTTTATTAAGTTAAAATAAGTTAGTTTGTAAGTTTTTAGAATTTTTTATAATTTTTGAATTTTAAATATTATTTGAATATTTATTTTTTGTTTTCAATCATTTTAAATAGTTTTAATTAGTTTTAAATTTTGCAAAAATACTTTTTAGTTTATTAATTTATTTTGAAGGTTTACAAATTTAAAAATATCTATTTGGACTTTTTATTAATTTAATTGATTTTTAGGACTTTAATTAGCATTATAAATTAATTATTAATTAAATAAAAGGTTTGAAAAAGTTTTGATGATTTGTAAACTCTAATTGGATTTTTAGGAATTTATTATGATTTTCTAGGAATTTTTAGCGTAATTTTAAAATTTCATCACGTTTTCACGTCTTATCATTCGTTGTAGTTTAATTATAATCGTAATCGTCATTATTTTTCCTTTCCTCTTTTCTTTCTTAATTTTAATCTCAAATACCATCAAGTTTAACACACAGATTAAGCCTCCTCGAGAACGAACTCACAAAAGGGTCATATGCATTTGGTTTTCCTAAATCATTTGTTTAATACTTACAGCTTTTACCTTGTTTTCCTAAAGAAATGTAAAAATAATACATATCAGGGGGATATATGCAAAACTGGAATACAAGTATTTTTATATGCTGCCTATATGATTATTGACTCTATGTTTACTTGTTGCCATCAAAAGTCCCTTTTTAATCGTGATCCGCTAATCATTTAATGAGCGCTGATATCTTGAATAGTACTATTAGAGACTGACATCTCCTATCTGGGCAAGTTGCACATGCTAGCATATAATGGTCCATTCCTAGACTAAACAGATATACTTTATTTTGCTAAAATTCAGGATAGTCTGGCAATCTTCCTGCTTAAGGGAAATTTGTTGGATATTTCTGATAATGTCTAGTCGCGGGTCATGAGCTAGTGCAATAAGAATTGATTAATTTGAAAACTGGGTGTATAACACTGTAGCCCGAGAGTCATACTTGTATTCAAATGATGTTTAAAACCTATAAATTCACTCAACATTCGTGTTGACTTTAAGCATATATCTTAGGTGAATGAAGATTGACGTGCTGCGAAGGATGGTGTCTTGAATAAGTTATCATTCTTTTAATAAAACTAGATCTTTGGGAAACCTGTCTTTGTACAGTGTATGTACAGTTGTTTATTAACTCTAATTTAAATAAATGAATGATAACATTTGTTTTATAAAAATGTCTTTTTGGCATTTTCTATTATTGTGACTATGGTACTATGAAGTAATACCCCAGATTAGCTTCCATTGCTATATGGTAAAATCGGGGTGTTATAGATTGGCATCAGAGCTTGTAGTTATAGAGAATAAGGTTTTTCCTATACCATAATTGAGATTTTAAAAATTCAAGACTATCAGCCATCAGCAGCGCCAGCGTAAGATTTTTATCCCTTTAGTAGCATATCTTATGTTATTATGTTATAAAAACTACGAGGATGTCTACTTCCACCTATATTCTCATTTCTGACGATGATGAAAGAGATCTTGATGTTCATTCCATCTCAAGCAGATGTGCGTGTTCTGAATTTGTCTTTTTACGATACTCCTGAAGTACAAGAATTTTTCTCACATCAAACTGAAGTGATGAATAGTACACCTTCACCTACGTCTCGTTTTCTGTTACCTGATGATCTTTATTCGTCTCCTAATCGAAGTCGCGAAGAGCCTTATGAAACTAAAGAGGTCTCTAGAGCACGGGGTGTAGAAAAGCAAGTCCGGCAATTATCTGCAATTGCAAGTCATCTCGATGAAATATCCTTAGAAGCTTTCAGAAGAGTAGAAACTAATATCAGAAATTTCATAAGAGGAAAAAAGAAATTGAAGAGCATTTTACACAGTTGGAATATAAAATGGACGTTACCCGACGCCATAATATTAAACTGAGTAGAAGAATGCATCATTATGAAATAACAATGGCAAGGCTTGATAATGAGAAATTTGAACTGAAAGAAGGACTTATGAGAACTGGGCTTAATTTAGAAATACTCCGAAGATCTCAAAACTACTCAACAATCTGACTTCGGATATATTTTGGACAGAATTGAGGAGATCAAAATGAGAAATTAAGCTTAGAAATCTAGTCTTAGTTTATAAAATATGTACAGTTTCCTTTATGTAACAGCGATGCTTATCGTGTAAATATGAAGGATAAGTTGTTAATAAATAAAGAGTTGTGCTTTTGTTCTTAAAAACTCTTGTCATTTTGTCTTAGTTTTATCATAATTCGTATTATGAATCCTCATATGAATTTGTTAAGAAATTCATCATTCATATTATGAATCCTCATATATGAAATTGTCAAAAAAATGAGAAATCAACAATGATATATTAAATTTATTCCATACTCCACGTATGAAAATTTAAATAATATCAAGTGTTATTATGTGGTAGGATGTCTCCTACAAGAGCATCAACATCTGTGATAGTAAATATGACACCTGAAGAAATAAGACAATTATTTGCTGAGAGTGTGACTGTAGCTTTGCAAGAACAAGCCACCAATGTAGCCAGTGCAAGTAATTGAAATGTTTCTAGAATATAAGTTCTTGTGGAAAGAAGATGTACTTAAAAAGATTTCATGAACTATCAGCCTTTTAACTATAAAGGATCTGAAGGAGCTGTTGGACTTATCCCCTGGTTTGAGAGAACTGAATCAGTATTTGTTTGCAGTGACTATTCTAAAGATTGTAAAGTGAAGTTTTCTACGGGTACGTTAGTAGAAGAAGCTTTGTCTTGGTGGATTGCTTATGCACAAACCATTGGGATAAAACAAGCTTATCGTACTCCATGAAATGAATTCAAAAATCCTCCCTCGCAATGAGATTAGGAAAATGGAGGAGGAATTCTATAATTTAGCAGTGAATGAGAATAATCTTAACGCTTATATCTGAAGATTTCAGGAATTAGCATCATTATGTCCTAATATGGTTCCTAATACTGAAAAGTTGATGGAAGCTTTTATTGGAGGATTTCCTAGAAGCATTGAAGGGAATGTTACCGCCTCTAAACCTCAAACTTTAGAGGAAGTTATCACTGTTACTCAAAGGTTAATGGATCAAGTGATAAGGTATAATCCTGCACCAATGGCAGTCAATAAAAAGAGGAAGTTTGATGATAGGAGGAATTTTCCTATTAATCGTAATTTCTAGAAGAATAGTTTTCGTAACTATAATCACGACAATAATAGTCCGCATCAGAACAAAAGAAATGATGTTTCTAAAGTTTATGCTGTAACTACGAACAATGGTTATAATGGAAAACAACCCTTTTCTCAGAAATGTTCTCTCAATCACACAAGATTTTGCACTATCAAGTGTCATAACTGTGGAAAAACAAGACATCAGTAAAGATTCTGCAGAGGTAAAGGACCAGCTACTTGTAGTAATCAAATTCTGGTAACTAAGGTTTACCATAACTGTGGATAAAAAGGGCATATTGTAACATCCCGCCTACTCAGACCACAATATTGTCCGCTTTGCCCATAGGATCACGGCTTTGCTTTGTGGCCCTCATGTAAGTACTTCCCGGCTGGTCACCCAGGCTAGTACTACTCTGACATGAGCACGCTTAACTGCCAGTTCCTAAGAACCCCACGTGCAGTAGACCACAAAACGCGTTGTGTCATGAGAAGGCAAAATGTTTTCTTATGAGCCAAGATCTCTCCTGGACACAGCCGATGTGGGATTTGCCTGGGGTGTCACAATCACCCCCCCTTCGGGACTCATCGTCCTCGATGAGGTTTGCCCCACCATCCTGAACGGCTCAGGAGTGGCTCTGATACCACTATGTAACATCCCGCCTACTCAGACCACAATATTGTCCGCTTTGCCCATAGGCTCACGGCTTTGCTTTGTGGCCCCCATGTAAGTACTTCCCGGCTGGTCACCCATGCTAGTACTACTCTGACATGAGCACGCTTAACTGCCAGTTCCTAAGAACCCCACGTGCAGTAGACCACAAAACGCGTTGTGTCATGAGAAGGCAAATGTTTTCTTATGAGCCAAGATCTCTCCTGGCCACAGCCGATGTGGGATTTGCCTGGGGTGTCACACATATGGTAAATGAGTGCCATACAAAAAGCAATAACAGATGGAAAGCTTATTTGTTGAACGATACTCATCAAGATCAAAATACGGTTACGGGTATGTTTCATCTAAATCAACATCTGGTTAAATTAATATTTGACTCAAGAGCTGATAGAAGTTTTATATTTGTTAAAATTGCTGCTAACTTAGATATACCAACTATTTCCATGAATACTATGTATTATGTAGAAATGGCCGATGGAAAAATAGTTAGCACTAATACCGTTATTCAAGGATGTATCATTACTTTATTACGTCAATCCTTTGAAATTGACCTTATGCCACATAAGCTCGGTAGCATTGACGTAGTCATAGGGATGGATTAGTTTTCTAAATACCATGCTAAAATCTTATGTGACGAGAAAGCCGTTCATATTCCTATTTACGGTGAAGTTTTGGTTGTCCATGGTGAGCGAAGTAAGACTCGACTAAATCTCATATCATGCTTAAAGATAAATAAGTATGTATCCCAAGGAAGTCAAGTGACAGAGAAACACCAAGAAGCAAAGCGACTAGAAGATATTCCGATAGTTAGAGATTTTCCCGAAGTATTTCCCGAAGAATTACCAGGTTTGCCACCTGAACGTAAAGTTGAATTTCAAATCGATTTGATACCAGGAGCAACACCAGTTGCTAAAGCGCCTTATCGATTAGCACCTTCGGAAATGCAAGAATTGTTAAGTCATATCCAAGAACTAACTGATCGAGGATTTATTATACCAAGCATGTCGTAGTGAGGAGCTCCAGTCTTATTTGTGAAAAAGAAAGATGGATCTTTTAGAATGTGTATCGATTACCGTGAGTAAAAAAAACTTACTATAAAGAATCGTTAACCATTACCAAGAATCGATGATTTATTTGATCAACTTCAAGGATCAAGCGTATATTCGAAAGTTGATTTACGGTCGGGTTATCACCAATTAAGAGTTAAGGAAGACGATATTCCTAAAACTGCTTTTAGGACACGATACGGACATTATGATTTTCAAGTTATGCCTTTTGGTTTAGCTAATGCACCAACTGTTTTCATGGACCCCATGAACAGAGTGTGTAAGCCTTACTTGGACAAATTTTTAATTGTGTTTATCGGTGATATTCTTATTTACTCTCGTATCAGAGAAGAACATGCCAAGCATCTAGGTATAATTCTCGAGTTACCTAAGAAGGAGGAGTTGTATGCAAAGTTCTGGAAATGCGAATTTTTGATCATGTTTGTCAATTACTAGGACATGTCATTGATAGCCAAGGTATTCGTGTGGGTCCTACAAAGATTGAATCAAGCCTAGTACGCCTACGGAAATTAGACAATTTTTAGGACTTGTTGGGTATTTCCGAAGATTTATCGAAGGTTTTTCAAATATTGCTAAAGCTTTGATAGAATTAACTCTGAAGAACAAACCGTTTGTCTAGGGAGATAGTCAAGAGATGGATTTTCATTTATTGAAGCAGAGGTTGTGTGAAGCACCTATCCTAGCATTACCAGAAGGTAACGATGACTTTATCGTTTACTATGATGAATCTATTTAAGGAATGGGAGTAGTACTTATGAAAAGTAATAAAGTTATCGCTTATGCATCAAGGCTGCTTAAACCGAATGAGAAGAATTATACTTCTCATGATCTACAATTAGGAGCACTAATATTTGCACTTAAGATTCGTTTACATTACCTCTATGGAATGAAGTGTGTAGTATTTACCGATCACAAGAGTCTTCAATATATTCTTCATCAGAAAGAACTGAATATGAGACATCGATGTTGGTTAGAATTACTTGCTGATTACGATTGTGAAATTCGTTATCACCCAGGTAAAGCCAATGTAGTAGGTGATGCTTTAAGTCGTAAAGAACGTGTTAAGCCATTACGAGTTAAATCATTAATGATAATTCTTTTACCGAAGTGATAAGTGTGAAAACACTCATCAATTATGATCCAAATACCACTCAAAACACAGTCGAATACCTTATATTTAACTGAAAATTGTCAGAATTACGTGGGTATTGGTGTTTTTGTGTTTTCAGGTAAAGTAGATGCATTTTGAAACAAAGACGCGTTTTCAAGGGATTTATATCACAAAAGACGAAGAAAAAGACGAAAATATGATTCAAGGACTTTATTTGCCAAGCTTCCAAAGATCGAGGACTTAAGTTGCACTTTTAACAATTCAAAGGATGAAAGGGAATTTACTTAAAAGGGTTTTATAACCATTTGGCAAGAGATGAAAAGATGAGGGGCCAAATGGCAAAATAAAAGGAAAAGTTTATTAACTTTATACTTGGTCTATTTGACCAAGACCGGTCAAACACCTCCATACGCGTCTTCATCACCAAAATAGAGAGAGAGAGAGAAAAGAATAGACGATTTTTCATCACTTTCATCCACGAACCTGCAATCGATATTTAAGAACGATCCATGAAGATTGAGCCAAAGTTTCTAACTACAAAGATGTTTCTTTCCTTCTCCTCTACAAGGAGGTACAAGTTAATTAGATCAAGACTCAAAGATGAAGAAATCCCCAAATTCTAGAATGAAGATGGATGAATCAAGATCATCGTATTTTCCACGTGGCACGATTTAATTGGCTAGAACACGTCGAAGCTACATCAACACCTCTTCCCTCGACGCCTATATAAAGGAGATGAAGACCTCATTTGCAACCGGTTAGACTAGGTGTAGTTTTTCACACAGATAGTTAGAGTTAGGAGTAGATTAGATAAGTTTTCTTCACAGTTTAAATCATTTCAGTTTTCTGTTAAGTTTGTTAAACTTTCAGTTTCTATAGTTGTAACTGATTACTGTTTTCGCCATTAATGAAACTTACTTAAGATTCTTAAAGATTTCTTGATTCTCTTTTAAGCTTTCTTTTATTGTTACTGTTAATCGAGATTGATTTTAGTTGACGAGTTTATTGATTCTTGTTCATATAGCTTGTGATAATAAGCTCACGTGTCATTTCAGCTTAAAAGTTTGTGATACTGATTTTTTAAGCTCATAGTTGTGATAATAAGCACTTAATAGCTTGTGATAGATTCTTTCACTTCAAATGATTTGAACTCGTTAGATTTCGGTGTTTCGTCAATCAGTTGAAGTTTTTAAACAATTTCGGTGATTTTTAGTTTTATTAAGCAAATAGGTTCATAAGCTCAATATGAGCTTATGAGTGGAGTTCCTTTCGTTTCAATATTGAGTTTTATACAGTTTTAATCAGATATAAGCTTTACTGAAATTTTCTTTGAGTTTTTAAAAAGTTTTCATATATAAAAAACAGTCAGTTTGATTTCAGATTTGATAGGTTAGTCAGTTTGATTGCTTATAAAGTTCATGAGTTTTCGTGAAGCTGAAGAAGATTTTCTGTTTAAGCCTTTGATTCAGTTTCTGTGAGATATTTCGGTTAAGCAGATTAGTTCGAGATTACGCAGGTTTCAGTATCGAAAAGTCTTGTTTTGTTTCTCTTTGCTTCGTTTCGTTTTTCTGCAGGTATAACTGTTCGGGTTGAGATGTTGGTTTAGTTGGTGGTTTGATATAGATAAAAATTTGAAAGATTTAATTCAAAGATCCTGTATTGTTTATCTTCGTTTTTCTTGGATAATCGATTTTGCAGGTTTATTTTGAAGCTCATGCAGGATTACTGTATGAAGGTAGCTGTCAAGCGTAATAGTAGCAGTCAAGCGTAGCCGTACTTGCAGTTTTTGATAAGGTAGTAGATTAGGTGTGTTTGGTTTTAAGCCGGCTCAGCGCCGCGCTTCTCGACATCAGCGGGCTGATTTCGGATGCAGGTTAATTCCATTTTTTATTTTCTGCATGTTTTAGTATAATTTGATAAATTGTTCTTTGAATTTCATGATTTCTTGTTGTTAATTGCTACTTGATATCTGTTTTAGCTTTGCGTTCTGATTCATAACAACTAGCTTAGTAAGTTTTACGTTCCAGCAGATATAGAGTTTTAGTTTACTAGAAGGCTGGCAGTAATATTTCTTTTAGAAATCAGTAAGTCCCAAAGTGAGTAGTTTGTCAAGTTTAAGTTCAAAGATAGGTTACTTTAAGTATTCTTTCACAGACTGTGATGTAGATTTAATGAAATGCAAGTTTAGTGTTTTACAAGTATGATCCTTCATAGTGATACTTTCTATTTCAGGAACAGTCCTAGCTCAGTTACTAGTTAGATTCGTTAGTCTTTTTGTTGTTAGAATAATTGCATAATTCGTCCTCTTGTTTACTTTTAGTTAGTAAGTATAGTTGGGCTATGGGAATTTAATTGGGCCTTTAGAATTCGTTGATCTAGTTAGAGTTTAGAGTAAAATCATTTTGTTTGAATAGGTTTTATAGTTTTACTTTTACTTTTACTTTTATAAGATTTGAATTTTTAGCTTTTAATAAAATTGCATTTTTTTAGTTTTATAAAATTGTATTAGTTTTATATTTTTTTTTTTTTTTTTTTTTTTGTAATTTTCATTTGTAGTATAAATTTGTTTTATGATATGGACCCGAGAGTTCCTCTTATTGTTGGTAGACCCTTTTTGAGGACGGGTCGTACTCTTATTGATGTGGCGGAGGGGGAACTTATTATGAGGGTGGAAGATCAAAAGATTGTGTTTAACATGGGAAAATTGTCTAAGAAATCCAATGAGCCCGAGACGGTTAAGCATGTTGATATTCTTGATAAAGAGGTGGATCACGTTGATATTCTTGATGAAGTGTGTAATGAATACTTTCATGAAGCTTGTAAGAGTGGTGAATATGATCTTCCTTATGTTGAGACAATAGCCTCCATAACTTCCTCATTGGATATTCATGAACCCCAACAATTTCATTTTGGAGATTTGAATCATATTTTCAACACAAATGAGGAAGCAAATGAGGATTCTAGTTATGATGAACCACCTCTTCTTGATACACCAATTTATGATGAGTATAGTGATGATGAGTTCTCCATTTTTGAGCCTTTATTCTTTGATGATCACACTACCTTGAGTTTTGAGGAGATACCTTTTGAAACACCAATCCTTGACCTACCAATCTATGATGACTATCATGATGAGGAGGGTTCAATCATTGATGAGAGTGATAAGGTTTTTGAGATTGAAAGATTGCTTAGTGAGGATGAATTGATAGATAAACAAATTGAAGATTATCTTAAGAGAGATGATATTGAGATTGATCACTCTAGTTCAAATTGGGAAGAGGATGTTCTAGAGATTGAAAGATTGCTTAGTGAGGCTGAATTGATAGATAAACAAATTGAAGATTGTCTTAAGAGAGATGATATTGAGATTGATAACTCTATTCCAAATTTGGAAGAGGATGTTTTAACGATTGAAAGAATGCTTAGTGAAGATGAGTTGATTAATGAGGAGATTGAAGCTTATCTTAAGAGGGATGATATTGTGGTTGATACATTTTCTTCTAATTGGGATGAGGATATTCGTGAAATAGAAAGATTGCTTTATGGAGATTCCATTCCCACTCAACCTTCTCATGAACCTTCACTTATTACTCCTTCTTACACAACTTGTGAAACACCTCAAAACCAAAATGCTTCATTTATTTCACCACCTTTCTTACAAACCAATTCACACAATCTCTTTGAGCCTTCACTTGATGAACCAATATTTGAGAAGTTTCAAGATGATAGTGACTTGTATCATTTGGATGTTGAATTGGAGAGATTCTTTATGTCACCATATGAGGATGTTTTTGATGAGGAGTTTTCTAAGAACAAGAAAGAAATGGTGGTTTCCTCTACAAGTGTGATGACCCTTATTACTCCATACCCTTTCTCTCATGATGTGAAGTATCAAGGAGAATCTTCAAAGGCTCCCACCACTTGTTATTTTCCCATGAAGCAAAAGATTTTTGATCCTGGTATAGAGAATGTTGAGCCAACTCAGTATCCGCTTGATGCATTAAAAGGGAAACTTGTGGGAAACTTTAAAGTATCACCTTATCATCTTATGGGACACTTAAGAGAAAGAATCATAAACAAAGAAACCTCACCCACCTCACCATTGATTAAGAAGTCCACTTTTGGGATGTGCTATTCTTGGGAGGGCAATTATGTATTTGATCCTGGTGGATATTTATGGGGTTTTGTGTACTTAAGAACTTGTTTTACCTTATCATGGAGAGTTTTTCCTAAGAGGGTAAATCTTTTACTCTCCATGATGGTTTCCCCAAGGACAACCTAATTCGGGGCCGAGTCGAGCTAGCGACTTAGGGTTAAAAAAACTCAAGCATTGAATAACTAGGTTAGAAAACGTAGAGTAGATTTTCAATAGGTTAGGTTTAATTAAAAGGATGTTATAGTAGAGTTGAAGTGGAGGGGTGCCTTTCTTCGTCTTTTGGTGTTTGTTTCAAGGGTTTCTCTCTCACATTTCATGCTTGAAGCTTATAGAGGAGGCCCGTGTATCTGGTTCACTTCGATTAGTTTTTGCTATCGTAATATTAAACACTTGTGCTTAAAATGAATATCCTTTAGTTGTCTCTTCCTTAACTTGGGTTAAGCAAAGGTATCAATGTCATAAGTGTAGGGGAGTTCACTCCAATACTCTTAAACATTGAGGAAAATGTTTATCTTAAGTGTAGGGGAGACTTCTATCGAAGTGACCTTACCTAGACCATTGCCTTAACTTCATGATAATTGGGAAATTTGATTTTTCAACATTTTTCAAATTTTTGATCTACTTTGGCCACAAAAATATGCATTCATAATTTTTGCATCTATCATTTTTTCATTTGCATAATACATTTGCATTGTATATATTTCTTCTTTATTTTTTTCATCAAAATATATAAAAAGAAAAAAATATAATAAAACATGGTTTTAACAAGTTTAGATTTCTTTGACATATTAGGCCCGCCATGGATATTTTGACTCAACCCGAGTTTGCTTATCTTAGCACTCTCTAGCTAGTATCCTTAACCATGTAGTCCTTCATTGGTCTATTAGGCTAAGCATCCACCAATTTCATTATTTGAGATTTTAAATTTGTGGAGAATGGGAAATGATAGAGTTGAAGCAAGTGTAAAAGGGCTAGATAGACTTCATGGCAATTACTTGTGGCTAAACCCTTCTCTTCTTGACCTCCAATTTCTTCGCATGTATATAATTGTTAATAAATAATCAAGTACGGTTTTAATTGGTTTGTAATCTCTTATGCATTTTTGGCTAATCATTTATGGTTGATATGAGTACGTCTTAAGATTCTATGTTAGCACGTTTTATGTGTACTAGACTTATGTCATGCTCCATATTTAGCGGGTGTTTTTCCTTTTCTTCTTTTCAAATTTCTTTGTGAGGAATAAAGAAAAATAAGAGCGGCTTATGAAAAAAAATGAGTGGCTAGAAAAAAAAAAAAAAAAAAAAAAAAAAAAAAAATTATGCAAGACTCCCAAGAGGGGCAGTGTGGTGTTAATTATAGTGACTATTGAGTTCCAATATTACCTTGACGGGTTGTGGGGATTCAATAGATTGCTCCAATCCAATATTACCTTGACGGGTTGCGGGGTTGAAGATCCAAAATCTCAAAAAGATGGCGGATGTAAATTATTGCGTGAGTTTTATTTTTCTTTCCTTAGCGAGTGTGTAGCTACTTATGAAAGCATGACATGAGGATTTTACACATAAGGCGAATGACTTATTATTCTTGAAACGGACTTGTATTAATTGTGAGCGGTTTTTCAAGTAATGGATGAGAGGATTACTTAGGATTAAAACCGTGCTTCCTTATTTTTGGATTTTACATTTCTTATACTTCACACTTGAATAATGACAAATTTGCCCACAAGCAATTTGCTCAAATAATAACCGGTTCCACATTTAATTGTCATGGATAAGTTGATGCACTTTTTACTTGTGAATGCAATGATTCCATTTTTAAGCTTGGTATGGGGAAAGTGAAACTTGAGGGTGATAAATGTCCATGGTACCCAAGCCCTAATCTAAGTCATTGATTTCTTTATGAGTTATTTCCATCAAAACCATTTATGAAAAATCCAAAAATATATTAATAGAATTGTTTTCTTTGCATTGCATTGTAAATATTCAAAATCATGCATCATATTGTGTAGAGTAGTGTAGATGCATTCCATAATGGCCAAGGTGGGTTAATTATGAGAAAAGTGTAACTTTAGAGCTTTAAAATGTTGCATTCCATGAGGACATGGAAATGGTCAAGTGGAGGGGAGTTGATAAGTGTGAAAACACTCATCAATTATGATCCAAATACCACTCAAAACACAGTCGAATACCTTATATTTAACTGAAAATTGTCAGAATTACGTGGGTATTGGTGTTTTTGTGTTTTCAGGTAAAGTAGATGCATTTTGAAACAAAGACGCGTTTTCAAGGGATTTATATCACAAAAGACGAAGAAAAAGACGAAAATATGATTCAAGGACTTTATTTGCCAAGCTTCCAAAGATCGAGGACTTAAGTTGCACTTTTAACAATTCAAAGGATGAAAGGGAATTTACTTAAAAGGGTTTTATAACCATTTGGCAAGAGATGAAAAGATGAGGGGCCAAATGGCAAAATAAAAGGAAAAGTTTATTAACTTTATACTTGGTCTATTTGACCAAGACCGGTCAAACACCTCCATACGCGTCTTCATCACCAAAATAGAGAGAGAGAGAGAAAAGAATAGACGATTTTTCATCACTTTCATCCACGAACCTGCAATCGATATTTAAGAACGATCCATGAAGATTGAGCCAAAGTTTCTAACTACAAAGATGTTTCTTTCCTTCTCCTCTACAAGGAGGTACAAGTTAATTAGATCAAGACTCAAAGACGAAGAAATCCCCAAATTCTAGAATGAAGATGGATGAATCAAGATCATCGTATTTTCCACGTGGCACGATTTAATTGGCTAGAACACGTCGAAGCTACATCAACACCTCTTCCCTCGACGCCTATATAAAGGAGATGAAGACCTCATTTGCAACCGGTTAGACTAGGTGTAGTTTTTCACACAGATAGTTAGAGTTAGGAGTAGATTAGATAAGTTTTCTTCACAGTTTAAATCATTTCAGTTTTCTGTTAAGTTTGTTAAACTTTCAGTTTCTACAGTTGTAACTGATTACTGTTTTCGCCATTAATGAAACTTACTTAAGATTCTTAAAGATTTCTTGATTCTCTTTTAAGCTTTCTTTTATTGTTACTGTTAATCGAGATTGATTTTAGTTGACGAGTTTATTGATTCTTGTTCATATAGCTTGTGATAATAAGCTCACGTGTCATTTCAGCTTAAAAGTTTGTGATACTGATTTTTTAAGCTCATAGTTGTGATAATAAGCACTTAATAGCTTGTGATAGATTCTTTCACTTCAAATGATTTGAACTCGTTAGATTTCGGTGTTTCGTCAATCAGTTGAAGTTTTTAAACAATTTCGGTGATTTTTAGTTTTATTAAGCAAATAGGTTCATAAGCTCAATATGAGCTTATGAGTGGAGTTCCTTTCGTTTCAATACTGAGTTTTATACAGTTTTAATCAGATATAAGCTTTACTGAAATTTTCTTTGAGTTTTTAAAAAGTTTTCATATATAAAAAACAGTCAGTTTGATTTCAGATTTGATAGGTTAGTCAGTTTGATTGCTTATAAAGTTCATGAGTTTTCGTGAAGCTGAAGAAGATTTTCTGTTTAAGCCTTTGATTCAGTTTCTGTGAGATATTTCGGTTAAGCAGATTAGTTCGAGATTACGCAGGTTTCAGTATCGAAAAGTCTTGTTTTGTTTCTCTTTGCTACGTTCCGTTTTTGTGCAGGTATAACTGTTCGGGTTGAGATGTTGGTTTAGTTGGTGGTTTGATATAGATAAAAATTTGAAAGATTTAATTCAAAGATCCTGTATTGTTTGTCTTCGTTTTTCTTGGATAATCGATTTTGCAGGTTTATTTTGAAGCTCATGTAGGATTACTGTATGAAGGTAGCTGTCAAGCGTAATAGTAGCAGTCAAGCGTAGCCGTACTTGCAGTTTTTGATAAGGTAGTAGATTAGGTGTGTTTGGTTTTAAGCTGGCTCAGCGCCGCGCTTCTCGACATCAGCGGGCTGATTTCGGATGCAGGTTAATTCCATTTTTTATTTTCTGCATGTTTTAGTATAATTTGATAAATTGTTCTTTGAATTTCATGATTTCTTGTTGTTAATTGCTACTTGATATCTGTTTTAGCTTTGCGTTCTGATTCATAACAACTAGCTTAGTAAGTTTTACGTTCCAGCAGATATAGAGTTTTAGTTTACTAGAAGGCTGGCAGTAATATTTCTTTTAGAAATCAGTAAGTCCCAAAGTGAGTAGTTTGTCAAGTTTAAGTTCAAAGATAGGTTACTTTAAGTATTCTTTCACAGACTGTGATGTAGATTTAATGAAATGCAAGTTTAGTGTTTTACAAGTATGATCCTTCATAGTGATACTTTCTATTTCAGGAACAGTCCTAGCTCAGTTACTAGTTAGATTCGTTAGTCTTTTTGTTGTTAGAATAATTGCATAATTCGTCCTCTTGTTTACTTTTAGTTAGTAAGTATAGTTGGGCTATGGGAATTTAATTGGGCCTTTAGAATTCGTTGATCTAGTTAGAGTTTAGAGTAAAATCATTTTGTTTGAATAGGTTTTATAGTTTTACTTTTACTTTTACTTTTACTTTTATAAGATTTGAATTTTTAGCTTTTAATAAAATTGCGTTTTTTTAGTTTTATAAAATTGTATTAGTTTTATATTTTTTTTTTTTTTTTTTTTTGTAATTTTCATTTGTAGTATAAATTTGTTTTACATTTTTCATTCTGTGCATTTAAATGTTGTAATTGCAATATGTTTTAGCTTAGTACGTATATGTAGCATAATATAGATATTTTTACATTTTTACTTGTTTTGTGCCAATTAGACATAGAATCCAAGCAAATTTCTTTTAACCAAAAACAATCAAGTCAAGCTTAAAAACGTTATATCAATTCGAATCGAGCTGAGAAGACAACTACACTAAAAACGAAATATTACGAAGTTACCTACCCAAATTCTCAAAGCGCAAGAAGAAGCATGTAGATTTGCTAAATGTGATCCGATGGTCTAACATGGTGGAATATGGTGGTGGAAGCCATTGTTGGTTTAGAGAGAGAGAAGAGAGGTTGAATGTGTGAAAGATAAATGTATTCAAATGATAAAAATGACAAGCAACACCCCTCCTTAGAATCTAAGGAGGGGTATATATATAGTCACACACACAACATAAACTATACAACGAACCTAGTCTAGTCTAAACGTGTGTGACTATGATAACTAATGGGAATTCTTAAATGTCGTCACATAAAGTGAGTTTCCAACAATCTTCCCCCATGGGACGACGTGTAGAATTCCTTACAATATTTTTCCTAACAAGTACATAATGATAAGAACAAGAGCTTTCATGAAGCGTCCAATACTGATGATGTCTTCTGAGGCCGTTGACTTCAAAACGACTCATCTTTAACTTGTAGTAGAAATACTGTAACGGCACGAGCTAAGTAACCCATACACTTCTGGTTAAGGAGAAGCTTCTGAATTAGCTTCCCCCTAATTCATGCCACATAACCTTGATGTAGAAGCTTTTAAATAGCTTCCCCCTAAATCGACAATCCTCGTAAGCAACTTCAAAGCTTTCAATAAAGCTTAGAACGATTAAGCGCACAGCGGAATCTAACAAGCAAATCCCAACATATAACATGATAACGTTGCTAAGAGGGATTGAAAGTTTGGGGCACAACAAGTAGATCAACAACTTCTCTTCTCACGCTTGAATAATTCTTCTGAATTTTTCTTCCCCCTGAGAGTTCAAGTTATGCATACCAGAAAGTATCAAGACATTTCTTCCCCCACATAGTTGAAGAAAGTAAATCAATCCCAAGTATGAAGCTCAAATACTGAAGTGGACACTTTATCCCATTCATGAAGTTGACATAGTAACACCAGAGTCAATTATGTCCCGGAAATGCACATATCTTCTTCCGGAGATGCACAAGAGTCAATTAAGTACCGAGAATGCATATAGGATAATGATGATGTTTAATTGCAACAATCAAACAATTAAACCTCGAATCAGTAGTGTACCGTTTAGAGATTGAAAACGCCACGAGTTAAAACACTGATTTTCTCTGCGGCTATGACAAATGTCATCCCGGAATGTCTTCAAATCAAAAGAAGGTATGAAGTTCATCACGTGTACTCGTTGTGTGTTCAATGTGTCTTCTTCTTCCCCCTTGATGGTTTCGAAACTCGGAACCATCAATAAATTGTACGTACATGAACCTGAAATCACGTGAGAATAATAAATAAGTTGAATTATATATTTTGTGAGAATCAGCTGTTGATCGAAAATCTCTTCTCATAAACTCTCCATGGCCACCTTTACCAATCCACGTGAAAGCAATTTGAAGTGACCACTGAAAGAATGAACCGGATACATCAAACGTGAAACTGAATAAGAATCCTTCGATCTTGTGACTTAAGCTTGCACTATTGTTGAATGAAGAACGGTGGAGAAATCTCTAAGTACTCAATGCATCACTGAAGAAGTCTATAAGCACAACACCTCTTGAAATTATCCACGTCGACTAAGCGCGTGACACTGAGTACAACAATGTAACCCCTTTAAGTGATAGTTATCCGAGTCATCAACCAACCACCCCGAACCCAGAAACCAGATAACCAAGTCTTCATTCTAAGATTAAGCATGAGCAAGTTATCTATGAAAGATAAAATAAATACACGCCTTCCAAAAATCCGTCTTCAACGTCACGTAATTAATACCCGATCAAACGAAATTTGTAGACCCTAAAAATTGCCCATTTTTTCTTGGTCTCGTCTCAAATAAATTCTCGTCACATTTGTCTCGTCACGTTACTTTGTCACATCACTTTTTGTCTCGACCCGGTGACGACCGAAGTATAACTTAATACACACAAAATTTATTTAAAATTTTTGTTAAAAAAATTGTGTGTATATAGTAAAGTTACACGGTCCATTATGTGCAGCCCAAATCAAATTGATTTAAAAAATGGAGTCCAAGGCCCGTATCAAAAATATATTAAGTTGTAACGATGATATATTTAAGGCCCGTGAGTCATGGCCCATATAAAAAATGATACACCCGGTCTAATAAATTGGTTATAACACACTCCAACCTAAAATCATTCACAGTTTACTTAAGCCTTATCTCACATAGATACTTCCGCCCTCACACTCTCACTCCTACCAAACTCACATAGTAACCATCGCCTCTTTTCTCTCCACCCATATCTGTTTAATCTCCTTCATAGTAAAATCCGCCTCTCACCTAACTGCATCTCCTCACCCACCATTTCTTTCTAACAAACAGCTAAAACTCCATCCCCCAAAATCCTCTCACTACTCCCCTCTTCTACATACGAATCCCAATCTCATAAACCAACATATCATTTCATCTTAATGAGACCAATCCTCTAATAGCCTCCTATAATCAATCAAACCAAACATACCCATTTGATATCATTCTCGGCTGAAGGCTTCAAGAACGTTTTTCAAGATCTTTGTGTCTAGGTCTCGGGTAAGGTCAATTGATTGCATGTCGCATTTGATTAATTAAAACGAATCAAAGATCGAATCTAACAATCTTGTTATAATTCGTTCTTAATATTCGTAAATTAATAAAGGTGCGAGCCTTGATAGTTGTGATTCGGATTGCATGTTGATTTTTTGTTTAAAGAATCGAAACAAGAAAAAAGATTTAACATAATTGTTACAATCTCTTTCTTTTACTTCAAATATAAAACAAAATAATCTGAGATGATAATTATTTTCGTGAACATGATCTTAACTGATCATGGCTTCATGTTCGAACACGAAAAAAATAATTTTAATCTGAGATTTGGTTGATTTTTTTTTCTGCTATGCTTGAGTCTAGATGTGATAGGGATTTGGAGATGATGGTCTAAGTTAGATTTGTGGATTTGTTGAGGAGTGAAAAGGTGGGTTTGTTAGTTTAAACTCAGTGAGTTAAATTGGTTCAGCGTTGAGTCGACTCAGGGAGTTAACTAAGTCAACTCGGTAATTACCGAGTTGACTCGGTTGTGTTGATTTTGGTTTTGGTCATAATTTTGGTCCACTGGTTTTAAAAAAACAGGCCATCGGAATTTCATAAAAAAATCCCATCGGAATGTTTTTCAAAAGAGTCTATCGGAATGAATGTGAAATATGGTCTCATCGGAATGATGTTAATTCTTCATCGGAATCAAAGAAACATCCCATCAGAATGGCTATCCGAATGATCATCGGAATGACCATCCGAATGATCATCGGAATAAACATAAGTGGAGTCCCCATCGGAATCCAAATCGGAATCCCCATCGGAAAAGGGTTTTGACCCTTTTCCATGGTATTCCGATAAGAGTGAATATGTTATCTTATCTTTACTACTTCCGTTTTTTCTGGATCATATGAATCTGACTACATTTCTGGGTAAATACATCATCAAAAAGAAGAATAGAAACCCAGAAAAAGAATGATATCATATAAGACAAATCCAGAAACAGTAAACATTTTACCCAATGAAAATATCAGATATGGACTGTGATATGGACTGTGAGACAAATAAAAAGTGACTGTAAAACTGTGACAGAAGAAACAATATGATAAGAGGATATCATACGTGACAAAAAAATGACAAGTTGGACAAAAAATGATATAACGAGATAAAAAAATGCTTAGACCACCAAATAGAAACAAAAACATGATCCAAGGAATGAACCAAGGCTCTGATACCAAATGTAGATTTGCTAAATGTGATCCGGTGGTCTAACATGGTGGAATATGGTTGTGGAAGCTATTGTTGGTTTAGAGAGAGAGAAGAGAGGTTGAATGTGTGAAAGATAAATGTATTCACCTGATAAAAATGACAAGCAACACCCCTCCTTGGAAGCTAAGGAGGGTATATATATAGTCACACACACAACATAAACTATACAACGAACCTAGTCCAGTCTAAACGTGTGTGACTATGATAACTAATGGGAATTCTTAAATGTCGTCACATAAAGTGAGTTTCCAACAAAGCACTTAAAGTAGAGAATGTTGGAGCTGAGAAATTAAGAGGAATGGATAGAGAATTTGAAATTTGTCAAGATGGAATTCGTTGTATTAAAAATCTTAGTTGGTTACCTGCCTATGGTAATTTACGAGATTTGATTATGCACGAGTCTCATAAATCAAAGTATTCTATACATCCTGGTTCCGAAAAGATGTATCAAGATCTGAAGAAACTCTATTGGTGGCTTAACATGAAGGCAATCATAGCGCAATACGTTGGCAAGTGTTTATCGTGTGCAAGAGTTAAAGCAGATTATCAGAAACCATCCGGTCTATTGATACAACTAGAGATTCCAATATGGAAGTGGGAAAGAATTACGATGGATTTTGTGACTAAATTACCTAAGACATCAAATGAACATGACACTATCTGGGTTATTGTCGATCGTCTTACAAAATCTGCACGATTTCTTCCTATTAAAGAGACAGATAGTATGGAAAATCTTTCGAGATTGTACATTTAGGAAATAATCTCACAACACGGAGTGCCTGTATGTATTATCTCAGATCGTGATAGTCGTTTAATAAGTGTGAAAACAGTTATGCTTTTACTTAAAACAAATAAAAATGAGACCAAACGTGTGTTTAATGTCGTTAAAGTCGGAATTACACGTCGTTTGTGTTTTTGTTTTATTTTAGGACCAAAAGTTGAAAAAGGAAGAAAACAAGGGAATTCACGGGCTTTTATCGAAGATAAAGACAAAAGACAAGTCAAAAGATCAAAAGTGCAAAAGAACGAAAGTCAAATGCCTATTCTGAAGAATTATTGAATAAAAAGACCAAAGACTGAAGTTTAACAAGTCGAAAAACCAAATGTAATAAAAGAAGAAATTAGAAGACGGGTTCAATTTTATTTATCGACGAATTCCAAGACAAAGTCGAGACTGACGAATTTATTGTCAAGACGAGAAGACAAAAGAAAAGAAGGAAGCAACAACACCAACATACTCCTCCACCTATAAATAGAATCAAAGTCCATCATTTGTATTCATTAGAGTAGTTATTAGTTTTTAATTAGGAGTAGGGGTAATTTTAAATTCTCTCATTTTCTTTAAGCTTTTCATCTTTAAACTCTTAATCTTTCTTAAATTTTCCATTGTTAAAACTTTAAATCTTAATCTTTTCATTAAGCTTTTCATTAATCTCATTCTTCCTTACTTGTTTAAATTTATGTTTGAGTTGATTAATCTTGATAGCTTATTTGTGTTTATTGCTTATTTGATTAAGTTACTTATTTCTTGTTTTAATTACTTTTTATTGTTTGGTTTATTAAGTTGAGTGGATTTTATTAGCTTAATGCTTTTAGATTAGATTTAATTAATTTGCTTATTTGGTTCTTTTTAGAGTTTTTAATTCGAGTTGTGTTTGACTTATTTCTTATATTAGTTTAATTTTTGCTTATTTGTTTTTATTAGTTTAGCTTATTTTAGCTTATTTGATTCTCGATCTATTTTATTATGGCGTCTTCTTTAGGATCGAACTCTCGGAAAAGGGTTTAGGTTTTATCCGAAAGTGAGATTTATGCATTTTATTGCAAAAGTATTATTTTTATTTTATCTAAAATTAGTTTTAAGCATTTATCTGAAAGTAGAATTAAGATTTTTTCCGAAAGTTTGTAATAGTCAAAAATACCGAAATTTTGTAAGGCAAAAAAATAAAATAGCGAAATGCAAAAATAAAGAAACTCCGAAAGTATTATTTACATTATATCCGAAAGTGTTGTATGCATAAATGATCCGAAAGTTACATTTTTTTTCCGAAAAGTGACAAGCACTTTTTTCCGAAAGTTGTTTTAGGATTTTATTCCTTAATTTTTTTTTATTTGCAAGTTTTTCTGAAAGTCTTATATAGAATTATTGCGAAAGATTCCTTATATATATTTTTATTCCGAAAGTATTATATTCTGAAAGTTATTGATTTTTATACCCCGAAAGTTTAGTTTTTAGCAATATATCTGAAAGTCTGTATTATCATTTTAACGAAAGTATATTTCCCTTTCTAGGCATTTTATCCGAAAGTCTTTATTAGCATTTATTTATCCGAAATTTTAATTTCTATTTGTCCAAAATTATTATTTTCTTTTTATCCGAAAGTTTGTTATTAATTTATCCGAAAGTTTTTATTGTCAATTTTCTCGAAAGTTTATTTTCATTATTTCAAAATTTTCTCAATAATTTTAGTTCGTCTATTTTTATTACAGTATTATAACCATTTTTATTTTTTATTAAGTGCCTATTTTTAATATTTATCTCGTTTCTTTTTTTAGTAGCTATAGAATCCAATTACTTTTTTATTAACCAAAAACGATTAAGTCCTCCTTAAACTGAAAATCAATTCGATAAGACATAGAAAGAACAATTTTTTACATTAAAATTCAGTTATTAAAATGACGACGCTACCGGTTCTTTTCGTAAAGATTAACGGTTTTTTGTGAGACGAGTTGGATTTTGGGATCCATTCACTTGTGAACGTTATTTTTCTTGCAAATTTTAAATTTTCAAAAATCCAAAAAAATTCAAAATTTCAAAAACCCAAAAACATTTAAAAAATCATAAAAAGCAATTATTTCTTAAGTTTTGCACCAAAAATATTTTCTTTTTACATTAACTTTGTTTCTTCTTCTATTTCATGTGCATCTTTTTCTTTTGTAGGTGTACGCGTACTCGTGCGCGCAAGAGGAAAGCCTCTCAAGCCGATATTGAGACTCGTGCTATTGACACCATGGATAACCGACCAATGATCGAGCTCTTGCAATCTCACGTTGAAGGCCATGATGATGCTATTGTGGTTCCACATATCAGAGCTAATAACTTTGAGCTTAAAAACGGTTTTATTCAGATGGTCTCTGCAACACCTTTCTTTGGCCGCACTCATGATGATCCTCACGATCACATAAAAAGGTTTTTACATTTAACTAATACTGTGAAATACAATGAGGTCTCACAAGAGGTAATTTTTTTGCTCCTATTTCCTTCTCTCTCGAGGGACAAGCCCGTATTTGGCTTGATAAGGAACACCCCAAAGTATTACCACATAGGCGGACATAGAAACCAAATTCATAAATTACTTCTTTCCACCCTCACGTACTACTGCTTTGCGGAATGATATCATCAATTTTGAACAAAAGTACGGTGAGACGTTTACTGAATCTTGGGATTGTTTTAAGGAACTTTTGAGAAAGTGTCCACAACACGGTTTTACTAAAGTGCATCAAATTAATACTTTTTACAATGGATTAAGTTTGAATGACCAAGATTCACTAAATAGTGCTTCCGGGGGGGGGGGGGGTAACATTCTGGTTAAAAAAACACAAGTCTATTGGGATGTAATTGAAAACAAGGCCAAAGTTCAAACTAAAAGTATAAGGGATACTATGGCTAGTACTAGTGATAGTGAGACTAGCAATCAAATTCAAGCGCTTACTTCAATTGTGACAAAACTTGCCTTACATGTTCAAAACACTCCCATTCCACATGAATGCCCTTAATGCGACTTGTGAAACATGTGGTGGGCCACATTCGTATGTTAATTGTAATAAGGCTTCTCAAGGGGAAGTGTATGCTTATAACAACACTGAGAGGGTTCATTTCAAGCCGAATGTCGATGCTAATCATTTGTCCTATAATTCGACTAACTATTTGGCTCCACCCGGTTTTCAACAAAGACCACCCCCACCCACCCAAAACAACCAAGGTCCACCAAGAGCTTATTTTCAACCAAATGCAAATGTGATGGGCTATAATGCTAATCAAGGAACTTATCAAGTGCAAAATCAAGGGTATCCAAACCAAGGTTTTAATCCTCAAGGTTTTTCACCATACAACCAATACCTAAACCAAGGTTTTCCACAAAAAGGGTTCAATTTACCTAATCCACAAATGGACTTATTTCTTCTACAGATTTCGGAACAAGATAAGAAATTAAAGGCAATGCAAGAGTCCACGGATAGGAAATTCGTTCAAATGTTCAAGCCCTTCGTTCCCAAGGTTTTCTTCCTTCAACAACCGAAACTAATCCTAGAGCTAATGTGAGTGCTATTACTACACGCAGTGGAGCAACTTTAGTAGGACCTATTATCCCTCCCCAAGTTACTCCAGTTTCATCTCCTCCACCCCCATTTATCCCTCCTACTACCACGCCTAGTATAAGTTCTCCATTACCGTCTTCACCTCTTCCTGAAGTTGTACACAAGAAAAACCCTTCACCCTCTCCACCTTCACCTTCTCAACCTTCGCCTTCTCAATATTTCTTATCCTTCTCGGTTAGACAAGTGCAAAGTTTTGACTAAGGATGATACACAAGTTTCTTCCTTTTTGAAGATGATCTCACAAATAAACTTTAACATTAGCCTTCTTGAAGCTATTGTCCAAATGCCAAAATTTGTTAAAATGTTCAAGGAGTTGCTTAGTAAGAAAGAGAAGATGGTTGAGCTTGTTAAATCCCGGTCGTTGTGACAATCGTGGTTTTTAGGTTTGTCACTTAGTCGTATTTTTAGGGTGTTATGTGAGACTATGTGTTTTATGTGTTCACGTGGAAATGAGAGGAGTTCAATTAGAAAAAGTATCCTCATGTGATTTGTTGATTGTGTGTTTGATCCTAAGGAGTAAATCTCGGGACGAGATTTACATTAAGAGGGAGTGATGTGACAACCGTGGTTTTGAGGTTCGTCACTTAGTCGTATTTTTAGGGTGTTATGTGTGACTATGTTTTTTATGTGTTTACGTGTTTATTTGGTATGACTGATGATAGTTTGGACATCGTTTATGAGTACGAATTGCTCTTAAGTAAATCGATGAATGGTTATTTCATTAATCATAAGCTCACATTATAGTGACTATGAATTGAAATGAAATGAAATGAAGTGAAATGAAATGAGGTCACGCGAAAATTCTGTGAAAGTTGAATTAACGTTTTCGTAGGATTTTGTGTATGTATCATATGTGATATATGTACATTAGATATATATTACTTACATTCAATGTATTATATGAGTTTTCTGTTTTAGGAAAGTTTTGAAAATAAAGTTAAGATCGAAAATTACGCATAAAGACGAAAAATTAGCGAAAGGGTGTCCGGTTTCGACCCGAAAGTGTATAGAAGTATAGGTAAATATAAAATAGAAGGGGTAGAGTTTAAATAACCCAAATTTAAGGGGGTGGGTCATGGATGAACTGTTATGGCCGACTAAAGGAAGGAAACGGGTAGAAAAGGCCCAAGTAGAGTCCCTTTTGTGCTCAAACTTGTTAAGGAGATTACCAATGCCTATATAAACACCCCTAGACCCCTAAAAACGACCCATAACCCTACAATATACCTAATATCAGTTGAAACATCCATGGGGGGAGATCAAAACTGAAATCTTGCATAAGGGTTAAAGGTACGTAATTAAACTAGTTAGATTAACGTTAAATTTACGTATGTAACCTAGTATGATGGACTAGGGTTTATGATTTTTGATCTTTGATTAAGGTTTCATACTAGGATTGATGATTTATGTAATTAATAATATTAGAATATTCATTTAATTAGGTTATTATGGGGCTTGAAGATGATTAATGGGTTTAATCATGTTTAAATTCTTTGTTAAAAACTGGGTAGAAAGGTAACTGAATTAGCTTCCAAACGCAAGAAACGAGAACTAAATAGGAGTTCTGGAAGTGGGTCAAAAACGGGTTACATCAGTCGGGTATCAAAATAGTTTTTGGATCAGTTTGTTTTCATTTTCTGTTTGGAATTGTTTGGGGTACTTAGGGTTATAATTTGAGCTTAAAATGAACATGAGACATAGATTTTATATTAAATAGAAGATCTGGAGAAGGGCTAAGAAAATGGGATAGGGTAAGACCCTCATATCATAACAAACATTTCATATGTTCAAAATCGATAAAATCTGGATAGGCGAAAGTATAAGTTGTATATCGGGGACTTAAAGTTAGCTTTGATGTTGGGGAAAGGGCTGAGATTTTAGATAACACTTATAATTTTATGAGGTTTTCATTGCAAGGAATGTGGTTTAGGTATGGTGGGCGTTTGGCTCATAATACGGAGTGTGAAGAAGGGATTGTTATAGGTTAAATGTTAACGGGATGAGTTATGAACTAAACTAAGTTAAGGGCTTCATAGAGGGGTGTAATGAGATGCTTATGGCATATAAATGGAGTTAAGTTGTAGGAGAATGTTAGATATCCATCATATATTGATGAGTCATTTTGGTATGTGGTTCATGTCTTGATTGTATATGTTTGTGTGTTTTGATTTTGCTAGAGTGCGGATACTTGGAGAAGCTTATTCAGGTGAGTTTCATAGTTTTTGACTTCCATATGGGATGGAAGAGACACTGTATGGTTTTGTAAAAAATGTTGTGAATTTTTTTATGGTTTGTGATGGACTTGTGTGTACACTTATGTGATTAACTGCTATGTGGTTCTTGATTGTGTTTATGATTTGGATCGGGGGACACGTACCGTCTCAGTTATTGTGGTTTGACTTGGTACCAATGGGAAGTTGACAAGGCGAGGCCTTGGGATTGGTTCATAGGTGTATGGGCGCCTATGGGAACATGGTTATTGGTAAGGATAGAAGACTTGGAATTATGGTGAATGGTTAATATTGAATGTTAATTGTTAATGCATAATTGTAGCACATTGTGCATATGTCATTTTATTGATGGTTGTTATTCATAGCTTATAACTGATTTGGCGTTGGACTCTAAACCTATGACTCTCACCAACTTTATCGTTGACGTATTTTAGTGTCTCTTTCAGGTGAGAATGTGGTTAATCGTGAGAATAGGAGTGGCTAGCTTTGGAGGCTTAGGATTGCATTTGGAGGAACCCCTTTTCCTCTTAGCCTTTATTTTATGTTTGATTAAGTGTTACGTTGTGAACACTTATATGTTGATGTGTGTATTTGTATGTCTTTGGTAAGGGGTAGACCTGTTACCTACATACCTAGACGTCTACATTGTTTAAGATATTTACATGACATTGTGTCACCTATTTATGATATTTCCATTTCATTTAGTTATCTCTATAGACACGCTATTGTTGTGATGATATCCATACGTCGCGCCCTATATTCCGCCATGGTGGGGTGTGACAGAATGGTATCAGAGCCAATGGTTATTGAGAACTAGGTTGCTTAGTTTAGTAGCCTAGTCTATAACCTAAAGTTCCCTGCATATAGGCATCATATGGATTATGTGTGCATTTTATATTAATCGAAGTTTTCTGGATGTTATTTTTTTGTGATGTTTTGTTGAATTTTGTCTAGTATGGACTAAACCATAGTCGTCCATACTTAGTCACTTGTTTTCCTTGAAATTTTGGTTAGTATGGATTGAACCATAGTCTTGCATACTTAACTATGTGTTATTTTTTCTCGGGTTTTGACTAGTGCGGGTTGAACCATAGTCGTCCACGCTAGTCATTGTTGTATTTTGCTTATATTGTACATTATAGTACATAATTTGGCAAATGGTAGTTTCCGTCTTTTGAGTTATTTCACAATAATTGTTGGTGTATTTTCGTGTATCTAATGTATAGTATTTTTCTTTTGATGTTTCAGTCATGTTCCCTAAGAACATGTGGTGATTCAAGTTACTAGGAGTAGGTGGATAGGAAGGATTTTAAGCTATTTCAACTCTTATGGGCGACATGACTTATAAATGATTATGATGTTGTTTTGGAGTTTGTTTATGTTGTTTTAGCTAGATTATGGATTTATGTATTCCAAGAGTTTTACTATGTTATTTTAATAGATGGAGTTTTGGACCTTATTGGTTATGTGGTTATGAGCGATGTCAGTAGATCGATTTATGTTTAAATGTTGTATTGATTCTTATAAGTGTCATCATAAGAGGGAGTGCATCGGGGAAAGGGTAATTGTATAAGTATGGTGGCCAACATAGTTATACAAGTACCACAACTTCAGTGTGTTCCTAAGTATGATTGCATGAAAGAGGGTTAGTACATGCTTGTATATGATGAGATGTGGATTTTGGGTATATGTATAATATGTGGTTTTATGTAACGATTGCCTACATATGGCTATTTTTTAGTGTGTTATATGTTTTGGGTTATAGTCATGTTGTGTGATTATGGGGTCACACGATATGGACTGGTTTTAGTAATGGGTTTATGCTTTGTTCTAAGATGGTGATTACTAGTATGGAAAAACGAGTGTATGACGCGATTGATTGATCTGACATATATGGTAACGAGTATGTTTTGGGTGATTTTATAGTTATATATATGCGGATTTATATATACTAGTATGTGTTTAGTTATGATATATGGTCGTTTAGTAGTTATTATAACTTGAACGTACCTTGTGTTTGCTCTTGTTTTATGCTGTTGGAGTTTGATGGAGTTCCAACAATGTTTTGAGTCTTTTGATGTGTGTCTACATTCGGGTATGTATTTTAATTAATGAGAACTACTAAATTTTCTTACAAATAAGTCTGGCTATCTAACACCCCCACAAATGCTATGCGCAGCGGAACTACAACATTTGGGTGCTAGGAAGTTATCATCACAAACAAGATATATCAAACGACTCAAAGAGACGTAAAAGTTTTAACATAATTTAAGCATTGTTAAAAACATACATGTCTACGGTTTTCCAAAACCCAAGATGATACAACACAGAGTTAGCGTTTTGGTCCCCATGAATCTCAACCCCAAAAGATACAATTTCGTTAACATGACAGAAAATTTAAAAGTGTTCAAGTTAAATATGGGTGGAAAAACAAGTAGACGCCAAGCCATACACAACTCCCATCCATTGCATGCTCCATGCTATACTTCATCGATTACCTGAAACACATGCTAAATTGGGTCAACAAATAATGTTGAGTGGAATTCATAGGTTTTATAATCTCATTTTGAACATATGTGTTATAAAAATCATTCACGATCATTCATAGAATTATCGATCAAACAATCTATTTTCAAGGTTATGACAATTGTGTTTAAGCTCATGACACTAATCCGTTAACTCAATCACCCGCGTAATAATTACTGGCGTGATTAAGATGAAACCATTTCCCCTTCTAAAGGCATCAGTTGCAATTATACCTTATCTCTTATCACAAGTTACCCGTCCGCAGGGGGTACTCAACGTACTAGCCCTCGTCTCGGATAGGGTCGTCAACCCCATAGTACTATCAATTGTATAAGCGGCTATTTTCAATCTACACAAGGATTAAACAATAGTTAATAGTTCATGAATATAGGGTCTTTTGCAACTAGGTACTCAACACAATTTAAGGCAACATTCGGGTCCAACAATCATTCATGACATATGTTCATTTTAGAAAACTAGCATACATCTCCCTCGCGGGTAAAAACAATTTAAAAACAATAGTAAGCGAGGATATAAATTCACACCTTATGTATATAGAGTAGTCGACGATTTCGAATGACGATCACTGACGATGATGAGGATGCCCGGGGAATTTAACACCTAACAAACAATAACGCGTAATGAGTAATCTCATTTATAAACTTCAAGTACTGTATAATATGTACATATTAGTCAATTGTAATAATTACAAACTCACGCCAAAACCAAACGGATAATTGTTACTAGTTTTATACCATTCATCTACGTTATTAACGTTATTACCCTTTTTACATTTTCGTCGATACTTACCAAAAGTATGGGCTATTTTCCTAGACTTAAACCCTTTAATAAAATTTGGGAAAATTTTAAAAAATACCTTAAGACCTGTATAAAACCCATTTTTAATCCCATTAAAAGTTTTCACTTTTATGACCCGTTACTCAACACATTACTAAACATACGTTTTTCGGACTGATTTTGCACATTGACCATGTTGGACTTGTTTGACCCATTTAAAATATACCATTGACCCTTTCAACACCTAAGCCTAATAATAGACTCACAAATGCAGGTTTGATACCAAAAATCAACCTTTAATCAATTACCAAACTATATCTATGGTCCCCGGGATTTGACCCAAAACCAAACATAATTTCGGATTATGTAGGTTCTCATCTCCCGGTACACGTAATTTCAAAACATCATAATTTTTTACTCGTTAGGAGTCATAAGCTCTTTCTTATACCAAATCGAAGCTAAGACGATGCTCTAAAACTATATCCAAGTCTCATGACCTGTTTACAAAATCAAACTTATGAAAACAAGCCTAAACAATCTGCCTAAATTTACCCTTCTCAAAATTAATCCAACACTCGTTTCCAAACCATTTTATCGACACTTAGCCTCAACTTAATCACTCCTAACCATGACTAATCATCCTAATCAGTCCTTAACACTAAAAATACCAAATCCATCCTAAAACCCATTCCCTAAATCAAACATGCAATGAACTTTACCCACTCAAAAACATCTAAACCATGAATTAAACATAAACCCATAAGTAAAACATCAATCACCAAGATCCACCAAACACCCCCATTTAGCCGTGGGGTGTGGGTGATCAAAACACCCCAACCAAATTGATTTTGGTTGGTTTGTTGGGTGATTATCCATCTCCTATTCTCCAATTAAACATGCATAAACTCTATTAACATCAAAACAAATTTTTGAAAAACTCATTTGATTCTTGAAATTTTTTTATGAATGCATGTTGGATTAAAGCATATCAAAACACTTGAAATGATTAATCTAAATGTGTTCTAACCTTGGTTTTAATCAAAACAAAGTAGAAAAAAAAATTATGGTGGTGGTGTGGTGGTGGTGTGGTGGTTTGGTCGTCGGCCTAAAGAGAGAAAAAGAGAGAGAGTGGAAAATTTTTAGTGTGTGTTTGTGTTGTTCATCCTTTTTGTAAAATTAGGAGGTCCTTGTATGAAATATTGGCATTCTTTTGGCCTTGAATGAAAACGACCTCAAATGTTTGCAGGAATGACTCACTAGTCGACTTGGAAAATTTTGCGGGAGTCGTGGGTCATCCCGAACACTCCAAAATACTTTTAGGACAATTTAAATGCACCCGGAAAGCAATAAAACGCACCCGACTCGACTTAACACGAACCGAAAGTAAAATCCTCGAAAAATTATAATATCGATAAAACGACAATAAACATAGAAATTTGGGCATCCATCGGGATCGTCGTCGTCATCGTTCTTCTTAAATCGTCAATCATCAAGATTACGACCTCAAACATTTGGTTCAACCAAAACGATAAAATATATAGTAAATAAAATTTCTTAAAAATTTCAAAATTAGCGTAATTTAGAGTAAGATAAGTGACCTCGGTTTCTGGGTATCACAGGCTAATTATAGGAAAACGATTTTGAAAATAATTTGTAAGTGTATGGTATGATATTGTGACTTGCATATCTTTTGTTTAAGTTTGCGGTAGTAAGTTATAAAAAAGTTGTCTTGAATATAATTGGATTAGTTTTCTAGGTAACATGTGATAATACATTTTAAAGGGTGAAGAAATTTTACAATAATATTCTTAAGTGGAGTTAAAATTTTAGAAGTATTTAACTAGACGGAAAGAGCAAAAAGGGAGATTTTATTATAGTAATGATAATAGTAACACCACACCTTGTAAACGTGTAATAGTATAGTTATCACCAGCCTAAATGGATTATATAAAATAATAATAATAATAATAATATAGAATAAAATGAAATAAAAAAAACACTGTATTTAATAAACATGTATTGGTTTCATAATAACAAGCGAAATAAGTTTAATATGAGTAAACAAGATAATGGTTAGAATAAGATTGTAGTATACTAACTATTTGATATCTTTGATAAAATAATGAAGATAAAAGATGAGTTTATGGCTAAAAATGAGTATGATTGATTTTAGTAGTATTGAAGTTTGGTTCTTATGAGAAGTAACTAATTGGGATGAAAGTTTAAAATTTTCTAAGGTATCAAAATTTGGTAATACTGATCGTGACGAGTCTAATTTTTCGTTGTTGGCACACTCCATTGATCTTTCGGATTACATTGTTTTGGATAAGGTTCGTTTTACCCTATATTTTTGTTAGAAATACGTTTTTACGTATATTAAAAGTATCGGTCACTCCACAATAATATTCATGTTGTAATAGCTCGTAGTTAGATATTAGGTATCATTTGCTTATTAACTTAAGTAAGAACCGGTCCATGGGCTTGTCATGGACCGGCCCAAGTCCACTTATGACTTGGAGTATAAATACCCCTTTCCACTAAGGAAAGGGGTTGGTTGTTGTCATTCTAAACTTTCATATTAATAAAATCTTCCATATATTTCTCTCACTTTCTCTCTCTAGTTTCTCTCACTAGAAAAACATCAACCCACTTCATAGATTCATAGGTTATCAATTTCTACATTTGGTATCAAGAGCTATGGGGTGATTTAAGGTAAGGATTGTGTTATTTTTTAGTTTTTGAATCTATTAGTGATCTTTAGGAAAAATCTATCTTGAATCTTGTTATTTTTGGTGTTTTTGTTATTGGGATTGATTGATAAGGATTGGGTTTAGCTTATTTTGGTAAAAATCATAAAACTTTTTGTGGTTTTGGATCAAAAATCGGGGTAAAAAGCTTCTTTTTTAGTCTCGGAAACAATTTCTTCCAGTTTTTTCCGAATAGGATTCCGAATAGGAGGACTTTCAGCATAGACAAATTATTCCGAATAGGATTCCGAATAGGAGGAGTTTCCGAATAGAAGAAATTTTCCGAATAGAGAATTTTTTCCGAATAGAAGAAATTTTTCCGAGTAGAGAATTTTTTTCCGAATAGAAGAAATTTTCCGAATAGAAGAAAATTTTCCGAATAGAGAAGTTTGTTCCGAATAGAAGATCTTTCCGAATAGAAGACTTTTTCCGAATAGCCAATCTTTCCGAATAGACACCAATTTTCCGAATAGCCAACTTTTCCGAATAGACACCAATTCTTCCGAATAGCCAAGTTTTCCGAATAGTCAAAATTTTCCGAATAGGAGGTCTTTTTCCGAATAAGCCAAATTGCCAAGATATTCCGAATAGAAGAAAATATTCCGCATAGGGGTTTTTCCGCATAAGGGTTATTCCGCATAGAGGTTATTCCGAATAGAGTATTTCCAGCATAGGATTATTCCGAATAGGCATTATTCCGAATAAGGGTTTATTCTGAGTTTTGGGTTATTCCGTATAAGCAAGTTCAAGGGGTATTTGAGGTTTTTCGACGATCTTTAGTGGATTTAATCTTGAGTTAACCAACACAACACAAATTCTCAACCTTTCTTCACTGCTCGATCAAACGATAATCTTTGAGTCTGTTAAGTAATCACAATGAATCCAAGTTCATTATTGCCTCAGATGACATCTCTTACGGATATCTCGATCATAACGGGGACTGATAGTCGTCCACCGATGCTTATTAAAGAGGTGTTTGAGGCATGGCAAGGTCGAATGATGCAATATCTAAAGGGGAAACCGACCTACGGAAGGCTTATGGTCAAATCGATTTTGAATGGTCCACTCGACTATGGTACCATTACGGTTGACAACGTGACTAGACCACGAGAATTTGAAGAACTCACTCCAGCTCAACAACTTGTTGCAGATGCAGATGAAAAAGCTCTTCAAACAATTCTCCAAGCTCTTCCCCATGATATTTATAGGATGGTAAGCAAGTATACGGTGGCAAAAGACTTATGGGAACGTCTTAAGGTGTTGCTACAAGGCACGTCTCTCACCAAACAAGAAAGGGAGTGTCAGCTGTATGATTTGTTTGATAGATTCACCTACAACCCAGGGGAAACACTTCACGATTATTACTTCAGATTCACCACACTCATGAATGATCTGAATGTATACAATCTTGAGATTGCTCCATTCCAGGTTAACACCAAATTCTTGAATACTCTACCTCAAGCTGAATGGGGTGAGTATATTACCGATGTCAAGTTAACCAGGGATCTGCACAAGTGTAATTTGGATCAAATATATGCCTTTCTTCAGCAGCATGAGAAGCATGTTATTATGCACCGTTCTTCTCGAGGTATGTATCCAGATTCCTTAGCTTTGATGGCGAATCAACCAAGCTTGTCTCACAACAACACACCTTATATCTTGGGACATCAAGCCTATCACCAATCGCCTTACATGACACCAACTTTTCCCCAATACTCGATCTTACCACAACCTCCCACCTCACATCAGCAACAGTATCGGTTCAATGCACCTTCACCACAGTATGGTTCACAACTTCATCCAACAAATGTTGCACCTTATGCTCAACCTTCATATTCGTCTTATCAAGAGAATGCAGCATATCAAACAAGCTACCCTGATCAAATGAGTATTCCTTCTACTGATTATGCAGCTCATCCAGATCAAGCATTGTATTGTGATGATGAAGAAGTCCCTGTTCCTGTTTTCCAACAAGGAGCTGACCCAGTTGAAGTGCTAACTACTATGTCTGCATATCTCACAAGAACTTTAAGCAAACGAGGATACAGAGGATCAGCTCCTACCAACAATCAGTTGAGGAATTCATCCAATTCTCGCCAACAAGCTACAATTGAGAATGGCAGGGTCATGGTTCAGCCAATTCAACCATATCAGGGGAGATCTTCAACCAATGCTCGCACAATTACTCCTGCTCCTGCTCCAATGGTCAACAATCCTCCACGGGCTAATACAGGCAAATTGAGAATGATTACCTGCTACAACTGCAAAGAAGAGGGTCATATGTCCAGGGATTGTAAGAAACCCAAGAGGAAAAGGGATGGACAGTGGTTTGCAGAAAAGATCTATCTGGTAAATGCTCAGGCGCAAGGAAGGGAACTTGATGAAGAGGAGCTTGCATTTCTTGCTGACCCAGGGATTGCTGAACAAGACGTTGTCAATACGCAGAATGCCGCTTACCAAGCCGATGATCTTGATGCGTATGATTCCGACTGTGATGACTTTCAAACTGCAAAGGCTGCTTTCATGGCAACTTTCTCCAGCTTAGGGCCAGATAAGAAATCTGAGGTACTTATTAATAACACCGATAATGCCACTGATGCTAGTATTCAACCACATCAAGTTGGGCAAGAGAGTGCTGATTCGAATGAATCTTCGGTGGTGAGTCTTTCAAACGAGGAGACAAGCAATGATAGCAATATCAATGTGAGTCCCCAGACTTTGAGTGAATCACAACCGGGACCCAGTTCGCATACGCCTACTCCTGCTCAACAAGATTTGGTCATGGTTCCTGCTACATTACTTAGCCAAATGAATGCTGCACTCTTAGAAACCTTAGCTAAGAATAAGAATTTGTCTGATGAGCTTGCTTTAAGCAATGAGAAAGTACAAACTTTGGAATTAGTGCCTTCGTCTAGTGTTCTCACTAATCTCGAATATGATCACTTTAGAAACAAACAAATGGGTCACTTGCAAGAAATAGAAAACTTAAGAGCAAATCTGTCTAATGAACTTAAAGAAAAGGAGTTAGTGGTCACTAATTTTCAAAAACTTCAAACTGATTTTGAATTACTCGAATCTAAGAAGACTGAAATGGAGATTAATGCCACTAATAAGATTAGAAGTCTAGATTACTTGCTGTTAAGACAATACGCTGCTTCACAACTAGTTCACTTATTTGATGCTTCATTTAGAGAATTTAACTTATCACGTCTAAAAGGCCTTCCCCCTAATCCACGATATGCAAAACAAGCTTTAAGACATAGTCCTAGACTTTATAATGCAACTCAATTAGGATTGGCTTTAGACCCGATTGTTTTTCCCAATGATCGAACAAGTAAGATTCTAGTTGATGAGGATCGGTCATACAATTCAGAAAAATATCCCGAGTGTGATTATTTTAAAATGAATAAGGAGCTGGCTAAAACTGATTTTAGAGTTCGCTTCCATATGGATAAAGATCTCATTACAGCACCAACCTACATGTTAGAAGAAGAACGCCCTAGTACATTTCCTACACTTGTCAACATGGAAGGTCCTAAGGAAATTCCAAAGAATCTTCCACCTGTTAGCACTGTATGGTTAAACTTGAAAGAGATTAACCGATACTTTACTAACTTTGACAAGGTCATTTTGGAATGTACGACTTCAAATGGCTTAAACGCCGGAGAATGGGCTTTCGAACACATGAACGAGGTGTTTAAAACTAAGATCAATCCGTTTGTCGAAAGTCTAAAAGGAAGTTTTGCATCTCTTAAGGAAAATCTTCAATTTGAAATTGGTGAAGTTCAAAAAGTATTTTATGAAATGGACACCGCTTACGAACTGCAACTAATTGAAAAAGAAAAGATTTCAACCGAATATGACCGATTCTTGTCTGAAGTAATCTCGTGTGATGTGCTTACCACTGTAAATGTTAATTATTCGAATGAGCTTACATCCACTATGATTAATTGTGATGCTGTGAATATTTGTGATGATGTTTGTGATATTTCTGTAAATGTTGCTGAAACTGTAAATGAGGTAGATAGTCATTCTTGTCACGAATCTAACGCTGAGTTTTTAAAGCTACAAGATTCTTATAATTTACTTTCTCAACGCTTTAATCAACTAGAACAACATTGTATATCTTTAGAATTAAAACAACAAGCTCAAAATGAAAATCTTTTGATATCAAATGTTTGTGAAAACGGTGTTGAGACAAGTGACAAGATGATTGCAATTGTTAAGACATTAGAGGAAGAAATCATGAGATTGAAGAGAGAGATATCATCAAAGGAAACATTAAGAATGGAACTAGAGGCCGTAGAGTCTAAAAACCAAGTCTTAGAAATTAGACTATCAACTGTTCTAGGGGAGATGGATCGGACAAGGCAGGGACTATCCGCTCTTTATGGTTCACTAGAAGATCGATTCGCTTTTAATGCGACACAGCAACAATATTATATTGAACAACTGAACCAAAAGTGCGAAGAAATCTCTGACTTGAACATCCTGCTCATAGACAAAAATATGGTTTTGGCTGAGTTAAAGGAGACACTTCTTCTCACCCGACAAGAAGTTGTTGATAACTTAGCTACCGACTCTGCACCGTCCACTAGTGCTCCAACAACCAAGAAAGTAGTGCTTTATAAGAATCCGCTTCATAAGAGAAACCCGGCTGTATACGATGATTATATGAGGAATGCCATTAAGCATGTCGATCTTCTTAGGGATATTTTAGACGATCTTTATGCCTTAGATCCCTCAAGTAGCGACTATTATTCGGCTAATGAATATGTTAAGCGAGTCCAATATTGCTTGGCTTATTTGCAATACATAGGTACACCAGGTTCTGCACTACTTAATAATAGGCCCATTGCTGTCACTCCATTTAATAAGACTCCAGGAGCGAAACCGTCATTGGCACAATCAAGCAAGACATCTTTAAAATCTGCTGCTAATGTTCCCAATTTGCCTTCTACAGGATTAAAAGCAACTACTAAGGCTAAAGGATCGCCACTCAAGAAAGATAAGATCAAGCCCGCCACTAGTAGTGCCACAAAGAAGAAAGTAGAAGTCCACACTAGGAATGCTAGTTCAGTTTTAAATAAGACGAATCATGTTAAGACTAAAAGCTCTGCGCCTGTGCAGCAGCCTAAACCATTCGTGAATTCTGATTTAAATTGCTGGAATTGTAATGAATGTATGTTTTCACAGCGTCATGATTTGTGTCTGATTGATCACGTTAATGAAATGAATGCTATTAAGAATGGTCTTGAATGGAAGCCAACGGGTAGAACTCGTGCCCAAGTTGGCTGGCAATGGCGTCCCACTGGTAGGACCTTTACTCTCGATGGTAAAATGTGCCCTTTAACTAGGAATGCATCCATTGAGGATAGGTCTGAGCGTCCTTTAGATAGGAACACTCGCACTCAAGTAAGGAAACAGCGCCCTTTAATTAGGTCTGCCCCCACTATAGTGCCTATCAGTGTAGAAATACCTCAGGATTTGAGCCAATTAGAATCTACACCACCAATTAAGAAGAAGAAGGCTAGGAAATCTAAGAAACCTAGAGTTAGCAAATCTAAGATTAATAAATCTGTACCTGCTAATAACAAGGAACACTCAGATTCCGATACCTCTACATTGTCTTTGTGTGGTGATATTTTCAGGTGGTCCAAATCATCCTGTGGTATTTGGACTCCGGTTGTTCAAAACATATGACCGGAAATCGCTCGATGCTCCGAAATTTCGTCAGCAAGTTTCTTGGTACGGTTAAATTTGGGAATGATCATATAGCAAAGATTATGGGGTATGGTGAATATCAGATTGGAAACGTGACGATTTCTAGGGTATACTATGTTGAAGGTCTTGGTCATAACTTATTCTCAGTAGGACAGTTTTGTGATTCCAACCTTGAGGTTGCTTTTCGACAACATACTTGTTTCATCCGCAACTTGGAAGGAAAAGATTTGTTGAAGGGATCTCGTGGTGCAAATCTTTACACTTTGTCCTTACAAGACATGATGGCCGCTTCTCCAGTATGTCTTCTCTCTAAAGCTTCTAAGACCAAGTCATGGTTATGGCATCGCAGATTATCTCATCTTAATTTTGATGCTATTAATCATCTGGCTAAAAACGAGTTAGTTCGTGGTCTTCCCAAGCTTAAATTTCACAAGGATCACTTATGTTCCGCGTGCTCAAGAGGGAAAAGCACCAAGAAATCTTACAAACCCAAAGCTGAAGACACTAATCAAGAAAAACTTCATCTTTTGCATATGGATCTTTGTGGACCGATGAGAACTGAAAGTGTGAGCGGTAAGAAATTCATTCTCGTCATTGTGGATGATTTCTCAAGGTTTACATGGGTTAGATTTCTACGTACAAAGGATGAAGCTCCGAAAGCTATCATCACTTTTCTGAAGTTCATTCAGGTACGTTTGAATACCACTGTCCGCCGTATTCGTACAGACAATGGTACAGAGTTCGTCAACCAGACTCTTCGTGATTATTATGAAGGAGTTGGTATATCACATGAAACATCCGCTGCACGCACTCCACAACAAAACGGTGTCGTTGAAAGACGAAATCGCACACTTATGGAAGCTGCTAGGACCATGCTTATTTATGCGAACGCTCCATTGTTCTTGTGGGCAGAGGCTATTTCTACTGCATGTTTCACCCAAAACCGTTCAATCATTCGGAAACGCCATGGAAAAACACCTTATGAGCTTCTACATGACCGCAAACCCGATGTTTCATTTTTCCATGTGTTTGGTGCTCTGTGTTATCCAAACATCAATAGTGAGAACTTGGGTAAGCTTCAACCAAAAGCCGACATAGGTATTTTCATTGGGTACTCACCGTCCAAAAGAGCATACCGAATCTATAACCGTCGTCTTGGCAAGATTGTAGAAACTATGGACGCTGATTTCGACGAGCTGACAGCGATGGCTTCTGAGCAACACAGCTCTGAACCCGCGCTTCATGAGATGGGACCCGGTGCTATAAGTTCCGGATTAGTTCCCAACAATCCTACTTCTACATCATTTTTACCACCAACTAGGCCTGAGTGGGATAAATTGTTTCAACCGTTGTTTGATGAATTCTTCGATCCCCCGACTGATGAAGTTCCAATACCTGTAGTAATTGCTCCAATACCTGAAGTGGTTGCTCAAGTTAATGAACCTTTATCTAATGCATCTACAATTCACAATGAACCGGATGCACCTTCACCAAGTGATTCTCAAACTTCACCTGAATCATCACCCCTACTTGTGCCTAATGATGTGGAAGAGGATTCTACTGATCACGACCTGGAATATGCTCACCTGCCAGAGCTTCCTTTCTTTGGTGTAGCGATACCTGAAAACCCTTCAGCCGCATCTACCTCAGAAGAAGCTCCATCTATTGTTCACTCCAGACCACCAAGGATTGAAAAACATAGTACTAAATGGACAAAAGATCACCCAATTAGGAATGTTATTGGAGATCTAGATCGACCAGTCTCTACTCGCCATCAATTACAAGAGAGTGCACTTTATTGCTACTTTGATGCATTTCTCTCTGAAGTTGAACCCAAAAATTGGCAGCAGGCTATGACCCAATCATCTTGGATCGAAGCTATGCAGGAGGAACTCAATGAATTCAAAAGACTAGAAGTATGGGAATTGGTTCCTCGCCCTGACAAAGTTAACATCCTTACTTTGTTATGGGTTTATAAGGTTAAACTTGATGAGATGGGTTCGGTATTGAAGAATAAGGCAAGATTGGTCGCTAGAGGATATAAACAGGCCTTGGGTATCGACTTTGAGGAATCTTTTGCTCCTGTGGCTAGATTGGAGGCGATTAGACTATTCCTTGCGTTTGCTGCTCATATGAACATGATCGTCTATCAAATGGATGTGAAGACGGCATTTTTGAACGGTGAACTAAGGGAAGAGGTTTATGTTAGTCAACCGGATGGGTTCGTGAGTACAGAGTCTCCTAACCATGTGTACAAGCTTAAGAAGGCTCTCTATGGGTTGAAACAAGCTCCACGCGCGTGGTATGATCTCCTGTCAACATATCTCATTTCGGAAGGCTTCTCCAAAGGCAAAGTGGACCCCACTCTATTCACTCTCAAGGACGGCAACGACATGCTTCTGGTACAAATTTATGTTGATGATATAATTTTTGCTGCCACTAACATAGAATTGTCTAAACAATTTGAGAAGATAATGTCCACACGCTTTCAGATGTCGATGATGGGAAAAATATCATTTTTCTTAGGATTACAGATTTCTCAGAATCCCAGAGGCATCTTTATAAATCAATCCAAATATGCTCTAGAATCACTTAAGAAATATAACTTTGAGAATTGTGACCCCGTAGACACTCCAATGGTTGAGAAAACCAAGTTAGATGAAGATAGGGATGGGATTATTGTCGATCCGAAACTTTACCGTGGAATGATTGGCACCCTTCTCTATCTGACTGCTAGCAGGCCTGATTTGCAATTTGCTGTATGCATGTGTGCCCGGTATCAGGCTCGGCCTACCGAAAAGCACTTACATGTTGTGAAAAGGATCTTTCGGTATCTAAAAGGAACACTTCATCGTGGTCTATGGTATCCGAAAGATTCCTCGATTGCTTTAATATCATACGCAGATGCCGATCATGCTGGATGTCAAGATACGAGGCGTAGCACTTCTGGATCTGTGCAACTCTTAGGAGATAGATTGATCAGTTGGTCTTCAAAAAGGCAGAAAAGCGCTGCAATTTCTAGCACGGAGGCTGAATACATCGCCATGTCCGGTTGTTGTGCTCAAGTCCTTTGGATGAGATCACAATTAACTGACTACGGTCTTGGATTTAACAAAATTCCGATGTATTGTGACAACAAGAGCGCCATTGCCCTTTGCTGCAACTATGTTCAACACTCCCGGGCCAAGCACATAGACATTCGCTACCATTTCATCAAAGAGCAGGTGGAGAACGGAGTGATCGAGCTGTATTTTGTCACTACTGAGTACCAGCTGGCGGATATGTTCACCAAAGCCTTAGATCGAGGACGAATCGAGTTTTTGATCGACAAGCTTGGCATGAAATCATTCACTCCAGCGACTCTCAAAGAGTTGGCAGAAGAATCAGCTGAATAGTCGTGGTAAACTATTCAGAGTATCCTTTGGTTGTGATCATGTATATTATCGTAAATATATAAACCACAAAAAGAAAATACAAAAAATATAAAACCAACAAAAACCATAAAAAATATAAAATCTAGAAAAACCATAAAAAATATAAAACCAAGAAAAACCAAAAATATTTTTCGTTTTAAAACGGGCATGTCTTTTAGTACGGTAATATTTATGGCCTTAGAAATGTCGATCAATATTGACACGGTGCCATAAATAGAGTCCGTATAAAAGTTGTACATTTTTTTGAAAACATGCCCATTATGGTTTGTAGTTATTTCAGACTGCAACCCGGTTTTCATATTAAAGTCACGTATTTCCTTGGAAAACGTTGGCTCAGAACGGGAATTAATTTTCTCGGGCGTGATTTACAAGCCAAATCATGCAAAGGGATCAAGTTTACTTTATAACTTGGTCTGACACGAATTTGTGTACGTCTCAGTGCATTAATTTGTTAAAATAAGAGAAATCTTATTAACACCACGAATCAAACTTTTTCAAGAAATCAATTGGGAAATGTTTTTCATCATCATATGCCTCGTTAAACAATGACTACAGCTCTTTAAATAGAAAACGGGTCATCGTTTAAGGGGGAGAAAATGTTTCGTCATCTTTCACATCAAAAAGATCTTCAAAAAGTTTTCAAGGAAATTCATAAAGCTTAAAATGTTAATGGTTGGATTGCTTTGACATTTGTAGTGTTGTTGCTTATAAGCTTGTCGTGGAGAGTTTTGTGCTTGTGTTAAGTTAAGCTAATCACTAAGATTCGAATAGTTAACATAAGATAGGGTAAAAATGGCAAGTGTTAAAACTTAGTAACCAAAAGAATGAGTGAATGAAGCAAAAAGAAAATTCAGGGGGCAAAGTTGACATTAGGTCTAACTTGTGGAAATCTTGACCTAGTCAAAACCTTCCCCCCCGTTTCTATTATTGCCTCACTGTTTACATAACTCTTTGCCGCCATTAACAAAGCTTACAAACACTCACACAAATCAAACTCGAATCAAATCATTCACCTTCTAAGATCAAGATCTTCACAAAAACAAAGGTATTAATCGGATTAATCTCTCATATACATCTAGTTAATTAACTGCTTAAATGAAAAACAAACGAATTCAATTACTGCTTAATTAGGGTTAACTAAATTGGGGGTTTTGCTTGGGTTGTATTCGGAACACATATAATTGCACTAATCTGGCCTGAGAACACTTAAATCAAACAGATTGCATGCTCAATTAGAAAATATAAGTGTTGGAAAATGTTCCGAATAGGAGTTTTTGTTCGAATAGAAAAATGTTCCGAATAGAGCATTGTTCCGAATAGGGAAAAAAGTTCCGAATAAGGCAATTGTTCCGAATAGGAAAAAAGTTCCGCATAAGGCAAAAATTCCGAATAGGTCAAAAGTTCCGAGTAGGGCAAATATTCCGAGTAGGACAAATATTCCGAATAGGGCAATATTCCGAGTAGAACAATTATTCCGAATAGGAATGTTCCGAATAAGGCAAAAATTCCGAATAGGTCAAATGTTCCGAGTAGGGCCAATATTCCGAGTAGGACAAATATTCCGAATGGGGCAAATGTTCCGAATAGGGATAAAAGTTCCGAATAGGGATAAAAGTTCCGAATAGGGATAAAGTTCCGAATAGGGATAAAGTTCCGAATAGGGATAAAGTTCCGAATAGGGATATGTTCCGAATAGGAAAATGTTCCGAATAGGAAAATGTTCCGAATAGGATAATGTTCCGAATAGGATAATGTTCCGAATAAGGATTTTTTTCCGCATGACCCAAATGTTCCGAATGGAGGAATTTATTCCGCATAGCCCAAATGTTCCGCATAGGGAATTTATTCAGCATAGGTTAAAAGTTCCGAATAGCATTTTTATTCAGAATAGGGAAGTTTTTCCGCATAGGCCTATTATTCCGAATGGTGTGATTATTCCGAATAGAAGATGTTTGATTGATTTCAAAGCTTAAGGGACTATGTCATATGTACAATGCTTAGGTTTAAAGTCATAATGATATTCATACTTGTTTGTATCAACCCTTGTGTTTTATCTTAAGCAGAGACGATGACTAACCCTACCGTACAACAACTACAAGACGACAGAGCTGCCGCCATTGCTGAAGCCAAGACTCTTAAGTTTGTTCCAAACAACTACCGTCTGAAGGAGGTATCTCACTCGACCCATAATGGCTTTAAGGTAGCTACAGCCATGCTTGATAAATCTCACTTCAAGTATGCGCTAAGGAGAAGTGCTTCGGTGCCATATGACTACCTTTACGAGTTCTGGGCTACCAAAGAGAGGACGTCGAACAAGATCACTTTTTCCTTGGACAACAAGCAGCAGACGCTTACAGTGTCAGACTTCAGGAAGATCTTTGGCTTTCGACCGTTACTCAAAGGACTACCATCATACTCACCCAACCCAACCAAGGACCAGATGATGGAGATGTTCACTGCTATTGGATGTCTTGACATTCGAACCCCGTCTGAGTTTACTACTGCCAAAATTGGTCAACCATGGAAAGCTATCTTTGGGATCCTTAGCCGATGCTTGACACCCAAGACAACTGGGTATGATGCTGTTCGTCCACCGATCATCAAAATGTTTTATGGTATGTTCAAAGGTATGGGTATTGATTATGCATCACTGCTGTGGGAGGAGTTTACTTTTCAACTCTTCACTAACACTAAGGGTAAAATCAAAACTTACCAGTACCCTAGGTTTATTAAGTTGATCATACATTACTTTATGGAAAACGATGCATCCATTAACAAGCTTGCAGGTAGTCGTCACCACATGATAGATGATGATGATTTGGTAGACTTAAGGCAGGAGACTCATTCGAATACGGTTATTCCTGGTCCCATTCCCAGTCATCTTCTGACCGATGAGATTATTGCATCCGATGCCTACACGAACTTGCTCACGGAAATTGAGAAACAACGAGCAAGCCTTCTAGCAGGTGAAGACTCATCTACCACGGTTAAAAGCAAAGGTAAAAGGAAGCAAGCAGATTTACCTGAGCCCAAAACCAAGAAGAAGAAGACAGAGGGTAAGAAGGGAAAGGGTAAGGACTTGATGCGTCTGCGTGACGAAGAAAATATTGCTGATCCTGATATTGAGAAAACTGAGAAACAAATGATGAAGATAGCCATTCAAAGGAGCAGGAAAGATACTGGTGGTAGTGGTTCAGGTGTCAGAATAGACGTTGAGGATGAGTATATTGAACCTCATGATGTTGATGAGTTTGGGTCTCCTGAAAATTATTCCACTTCGAAGGAGCAATCAATCCATGTTTCTACACCACCTCCTCCACCTACTCAACCTTTAACAACTCAACCTCCACCAACTCAACCCTTACCAACCAAACAGGTTTCTACACCACTTCCTCCACCACCACCAAAGCCCATCCTTAGCACCGCAGTCACAACCGAGCCTATTCCATCAACCTCTACAACATCTGCAACATCTGCAATGGCAGCAATAGTGTTGGGCGAGATGTTGGATAAACATGTGGATGCTCACAAGAGAGAAATGAATGAACTTCGCCAAGAGTTAAATAAAAGAGCTCAAAGTGAAGAAGCATCAAGGAAAGCTCAAGAAGAGTTGATTGCCAAGTTCGCTGCAGACATGGAAGCTACACGTAAAGCTCATGCAGAGGAACTTGCTCAGGTAAAAAGGGATGAAGCTAATAGGCATAAAGCACGAATTGCAAGACTTAAAGCTATTAAGGATGACCTTAAAGAGCAAAATGACGCTCTTGAAGCTACTATTGAGCAGAAAGTAAAAGACTCAGTTGAATCCTTAATGCCTAAACTGCGTGATGACTTGAAGACGCTTGCTGCTGATAACTTGATGATCAAGTCATCCAATCCTTCAGAAGCCGCCTACAAGATCGCATATGACTTGACGGATTTTGAACTGAAGAAGATCCTTAAGGCTCGAATGAAGGAACTTGGTTCGTTTGATAAATCAAGGAAACAACGAGCTCTCTTCAAATCCCTGAATGACGCTATCATGGAGGATGATAGGTTGTTCAAGACGTTTGGAAGTGTGGTACCCTACCACATTCTCCCTGAAGAAGAACGGGAAGAGAGTGAGGAAGACGAGGGTACTGGTGGAGAGGAGGAAGAAGAAGAAGAAGAAGATAAGAATGAGGAGGAGGATGAGGATGAGAATGATAAGGATGATGAGGACGATAGTGATAATGATGATGAAGATGAGGATGATAATGAGGATGGTGATGATGAGGATGATGATGATGAGGATGGAGATGATGATAATGATGGTAATGATGGTGGTGATGGTCACCAGGAGAGTGTTAAGGGGAGCAATGCGGATAAAGGTGAACAGAGTGAGAAAGGGGATAAAGGCGCCAGCTCAAAGAAAGTGGTTAAGTCTGGCACCAAGTCAAAGAAGGATGCAGCACCAAAGGAGAAATCTACATCCACGGAATCCAGACGATCGAAGTGGCGCCATGACGTGAATGCCACTACATGGTCATCTATTCCTGGTACATTTATCCATAAATCAATACCTGTTACCACTAACCCCGTTAGTTCTTGTGTTGTTACTCCTGTGATTGCAGAATCGGTTACCGAACCAGAAGCTGCTCAACACTCACCCATCCATGACACTGCTGAAATGCCTGAATCTGAAGCAGATGTTCACATCTCCACTCCTCTGCAACAAAACCCACAATCTACTATTGCTGAACCAAGCACAAGGAACTGGGAGGACACGTTGGAAATCGACGAGACTGCTCCACCACAGGCTTGGATCATGGCAGCGGCGCAGTATGATCCGATCACCGACGCCGACAAAGAAGTCTTGTACCTTCGTATCCGAAGTCCGATTGACTTATGTGCATTTCTTGCTCATGAGTATCAGACTTCGGTTACTCCATCATTGGTGAAGAAAATACTGAAGGATAAAAGACTTCGCGCCAAAACCCGGTTGCCCCAAATGGAGTTCGAATACTATGCCGAGGAGATCCTGAAGGCTCTGAATACCGTTCAACGGCCAGGTCTTCATGAATCAGAAAGAGCTCCACCTCCAATGGATCAAGATAATCAGATTGCTCTTGACTTCTTTGTCACCAATGATCTGGTGTATCTACTCAAGGGGTCATCAAAATACGCAACATCCCTGACATTGCTGAAAGCTGCCAACTGGGGGACAATACCCTTCATCGAGGAAAAGGTAAACCGACTCTGGGTCCCTAAGATAAATCGTAATTATGATATGTATGCTGTCATAGGTGCATCTCATTGGGACGAACGAGTCAGAAGGGCGTACAGGTGTTGCTGCTTAGTCAATTCTGGAAGCTCAGTCAGATCCGATATCCGCATCTCCAGCATTTTAGGGATGAAAACAGAAGCCAAGAATGGCTACTATCATGTGACGGAGATTCGTTTGAAAAGGGAGGATGACAGGGAATACAAAATCCAGCAGGGAGATTTTTCCATCATTCGCCTTGAGGATATCGAAGATATGCTGCTTCTGATGACCAGAGATCAACTGACACATATTCCTCGTGAAGACCTGATTGCGTTGAATACAGCACTTCGTATGTTCACACGAAGCGTTGTCATTAAGTCAAGAGTTGAAGACCTTCAGTTGGGAGTCGAAAGCTATCAGAGGAAGCTCAATTTAACCCGTCCTGTGAACAAAGTGTTACCTCAACATGTAGCAAGATGTCCTTATACCGGCATTTCGGTCCCGAATTACGGCATTTTCTACTTAAACAGTCGAGGTTTGATGAAGTTTATGAGGATGGGGGAGCTCCACAAGTATAGTGATGGAACTCTTATACAAGTCAGAGGAAAGTTGGAGCATCTGAACTCGGGTAAGACTTTGCCAGAAATGACGGAGGATTGGCATCCAGGTTACCGGCAGATGGCGAAGTATGTCATCAAGAAGATCGATCAGAAGCTCCGTGAACGTAGATTGATGAGGAGCTTGGAAAGATTTGTGGGTGGTAGACCATATGGAGTGCACTACAGGACACTGCAACGATCCATCTGAAGGGTCGTACATTTCAGGTCACTCTATATCGGTATTATTTGTGAATATGTATATTTGTGAATAATGTGCGTTAATGGCTTGTTGTAGTGTTAAAGTATGATAATTTTTCAAGAATTTCTCACGAGATTCTAAATCTTTCAAAATATATCATATTAAAGCACTACAACTACCCCTTATTAACTTAAGGGGGAGCAATCAGTTGTTCTATGGCCAAACAACAATTTCATTTTTACCCAAAGACCGGTCAATCCATTCAATATCCCAAATATTAATGGTTAACATTTTGGATAAGGGGAGAAAATGGGATTAAGGAGACGTATGTGATACTTGGCTAAAAGATGAAAAAGACTTAAAGATTATCCAACTTAATATGTGTTAAGCACGTGTTAAGGGGGAGCGTTTTTGATGAACAAAACACCTAAGGTACAAAACTTTTGATTTCAATATCACAAGTACTTTAGGTGATTTTCAATGATTTTTCATGGTGGCAATTCCTTCCCAAAACACGCTTAATTCACGACGGATGTGGTGACAAAAGGGTGGTAGGATTAGGTTTAGTCCAATGATTCATCAGAGCCGATGGAATCTTCCCAAGGACAATTCCCTAGTTAGAATTAGAAGTCCTAGGAAAGATGGAGAAAGAATGTGAACGTAGCTGAATGCCGACCAAGTACTTAAGCTAGCACTGGAACAATCACAACAAGGTGCTAGTGATGACGTATTGGTAAGCATTGAAGGGGTTGAAGAATGAAAAAGAAATGTAAAGATAAAGGGTGTAAAGAAAGAAGCCCTCCTTACAACTTTAGGCAGAAACCGGGTCAATACATATGCTATTGAGGTCATTTTTGCTAATGATTCTCGGTATTGAAGAAAGACATCATGGACCCAGTGATGCAATGCACAACCCTTCCCCAGCTAACTCAAATATCTCTCAAAAGGTATTTGTTTTAATCACACGGAGATCAACACGTAATCTACTGGTTTATTCACTCCGAATAGACTGGTATTGAAAAGGTGGCACTCCTCTCCAGCCATCGCTCACTAAATCAAAACGCACAATCGAGTCTAGAGCCAAGAGATCATCAAAAGTCTCATTAGGACACTTTCCATTTATTCCTTGCTTTCTCACACACTGTGAAAAGTAAGAGATTTTCATGAGTCCTACGCAGTATTCTTGTAATATTGCCAGAACATCCGAGTGATACGCAAGTATTACAATGAAGATGGAAATCCTGCTTGAGCCAACATCAAACAAGCTCATGGTAGGTTACACGTGCGGTTCTTTTAGAACCAATCTTGTGAAAAACTGGAAGGTAACAGTGGTTTAATTCTTAATTGAACTTAAACTCGTTCCAGGCCTCTTCGCATTATCATATGATCTTGCCAGAACACTCAGAGTGACTCTTTATTGACCACAGTGACGAGTGGAAATCCTTCTAGTGTCAACATCAAACAGCACTTGGTAGGTAACGCGCAAGATTCTTTATGAATTGAGCTCGTGACAACTGGAAAGCAACGATGGTGAAAATCTTAATTGAAATTCACTTGTTCCAGGTTTCATGAATTGACGGCTTTTAATCACAAGGATAATTGATCCAAGTGATTCACTCTTTATGTTCGCAGTCAGCTTTGGACGGTCGAATAAAGAGAACGGGTTTACCCGCGAAATCCTGTCAGGAAGTTACTTAATTGAAACTATCCGTCACGGGTACGATATCTAATATCGTCCAACGGTCTTCACCGACCGGAGGTAAAATGCTACCGAATTAGAATAAAATGTTCAAAGCCATTTTATTCGTGTCGTTGCTGTGTACCTGCTAAAGACGGTGGCGTTGCTGTGTACCTGTTGAAGACGGTGGCGTTGCTGAGTACCAGTAAAGACGGTGGTGTTGCGGTGTACCGGTAAAAGTCGTTCCCACATGCTTATGTCTTTTGCAACAAAGTTTAGCAAAAATTCAAGAAAGTAAAAGATGAAGTCTTCCGCTGTACCAAACTCTGAAGCTTTCAAGAATTCAACAAAAAGACGTAAGTGTGTGGAACATGAAGTCACGAGGAGGCAAAATTCACAAGAAAGGCAAAGATCGCACGTGAAAGGCCAAAGAACAATGCTCTCAAGTCAAAGCCAAAAAGATCAAATCAACATATTCACAACAAAAGAAAGAAAAGAAGAAAAGACTACGAGCTAAAGAACGAAGACTTAGTATAGTATGCTAGGTTTAGAACTTTGTAACGTGGAGTGACCTCCCTTAGGGGGAGATTGTTAGAAATACGTTTTTACGTATATTAAAAGTATCGGTCACTCCACAATAATATTCATGTTGTAATAGCTCGTAGTTAGATATTAGGTATCATTTGCTTATTAACTTAAGTAAGAACCGGTCCATGGGCTTGTCATGGACCGGCCCAAGTCCACTTATGACTTGGAGTATAAATACCCCTTTCCACTAAGGAAAGGGGTTGGTTGTTGTCATTCTAAACTTTCATATTAATAAAATCTTCCATATATTTCTCTCACTTTCTCTCTCTAGTTTCTCTCACTAGAAAAACATCAACCCACTTCATAGATTCATAGGTTATCAATTTCTACATTTTTATTTTGGGACACGATTGTTTGGAATTCTTTTGGTACACGTCATGGTTGATTTAGTTATGCGGTTGTGGAAACGTTAGGATGAGAGGATAGAGTTGGGTAGTATTACTTATGGTTAGATATTAGAATAGAGAGATGTATTTTGGTTTAAAGGTTGTGTTGAAGGAATGATCAATATTTGTGGAGTTTTGAAACTTAGATTGGTTACGGGAATAATTGAGTAACTAAAGTTGGTTGACTGGTCATGGGAACGAGATGTCATGCTATGAGAAGTTGGTTGAAGTACCATTAGGAGATTGATGAAAGTACTAGCGGATGTGAGGGTAGAGTAGAAAGTTTCTACTAATGGAAAGATTGGGCAAATAACACACAATGGAATTGGTATAGTTATGGAGGGAAGGTAGTAGTAGACACGTAAAGGAAAACATGGATGTGACAGAATGATTGGTAGGAAGCTGATTAATGGTGAAGTACAACAAGTAAGGAAGAGTGAGCCACTGAGGGGTTGAAGTACCTTTAGAAATATTGTGGTAGATGCGTTGAAGTTAGAGGCTATTGCGTAGTGTGAAGTTCCTAGGTAACATCATGGAGGTGATAAGGAGTGCGTGAAGAGCTACATCGTGAAGCAACGAGCTGAAAGGACTACGTGCCGGTTGCAAGAGATTTCGAAGGATTCAAAGAAGTTGCAAGGACCAGAAAGGTGACAAGCACTATGATGGGAATATCCATATGGTTCGTGAAGAAGAAGGACAGATCGAGTACCGGAGTGGAGTTACAATGAGCTGAACCAATGGAGTGACTACATAACATGGGAGATTAAGAAGTCGTGGAAGTAACAAGGGGAGTCGAGTGACTAAACAAGGTAGAATTTCGTGGCAATAAATATCGAGGGATGAGCGGTGAAGCTGAGCTGGATAAGTTCGTGGAGAAGTGATTAGAGGGTCAGTCTGGTGAAGGTATTTATGAAAGGATCTTTGGGATAATGAAATCTTTTGTGTTGAGTCTTACATTCCTTTTAGTCGGTATATATTGAAAAGACTTGGAAATATACTATATAGTTGGATAGTTGGTTGTATTTGGTAAAATAAGGATAAGGTGTTGGAGTCGTGTTTGAAACAAGATGTATCATAAGAATTTAAATCAACACTTATTTATTTCAAAATTCTAAAAGACTCTCTATAAAATAAAGCGAAATAAAATTTCTTTCTACTTAAATAGTATATATAATTGAGTTTAATCGATTTACGTCACTTATAATTATTTATACAAGGTTAAATTGAGTTCATGAAAATTTCACATACAATTATATTTTTAATTTTTTTATTTAAAAGGGTTACATTAATCACTAAGATGATTCTTTAGTTTTTAAAACAACTAGTATAAAAGTGTTTTGGTCGTAACTTATTCTTTTTTAAAGCTTTTTGTGTGATTCAAAAGACTAAAATTATGTACTCGGAACGTACTTTTCAAATATGTGGGATGTATAGTTATGGGAGGTCAGTAGCTTGGTCGAAATGTTTGTACAAGTGTCGGGTTCATTGTTGAGTTTTGAATAGTAGTTTTAAACTTATGTTTTGGGATGTTTAGGGTACATAGTCTTTGAGTTGAGTCTTGAGATCATCTAGAGGGTTGTTTTTAGATTGCTTAAGTCACATAGATGTGTTGAGGTAAATAAAAATATTCTATTGGGAAAAGTCGATTTTGCGCACGATTTAAATAATATGTCTTGGGGAGTAAGTTGTTTTGGTTGCCATTAAGTGTTTCTTGGATCATTTTTCGTTGTCATGAGTCATTTGGATTGGTACATGTTTCGGGTTGAGTTTCCCTTTTGAGTTTCCGCGGTTTTGGTCAGTTTTAACTGGTGCACGTGAAATGTCGTTAGTTATACGTACTTTTGATTCGTTGGTCGTGTCTGGTGGGTTCCAGATGTAGTTTTGGTTTTGTATTGATTGGGAGCATTGATATAGTTATATGAGAGAATAACTGGAATGCCCTTTATGATGGGGAAAGAGTTAGAAGTTCGTAGAAAGACAAACTAATGTGGTCTTGAGGTCTCTTAGGAGTGCCAAGGGAGATGAATAGAGATTTGTATAAAGTATGGATTTTGGCAAAAGTAACGCATCATAGAGAATGTTGGAAGGGAATGTGAAATTTTAAAGGTACTTGTGATATTCGTTAGGTATGTAAAATTTTCCGAAAATTTCTTAAGATTAGTAGGTTTACCTATTATCTTGAAGTAGAACCATGAACAGAGCCAGTAGAAGGAGCAAAATGAGTTGTAGTTAGTGCCTTTCCAAGGCATTTGTTGATGGAATGATTTTAAAGACAGGAGTTGTTAGAAATTGCAAGGAATGCAAGATAAAGGTTGAGTTGCCTGGTAGTAAATGTGATGTGAAAGCGGTTGGATGGGTTGATAAGAAGGAGTATAGATCTTTTAGAATGTGTGTAGAATTTCGCGAGTAGAAAGAGGTAGAAATTTGCTTGTGTTGCTACCAAGAGAGGACACAGGGATGATGTTAAGAATGTTGAATGAACACTTTGGGTTTACAGTTATGGATTTTGCCTCACCAAATCACTAGTGGTTTTCATGGAGTCAATAAACCGATTGTTCATGACTGTATATAAACGTGTTGTCATCGGGAGTATCGACGACATCTTGATCTACTCAAAGTCTAAGAAAGAGAGTGAGGCGAATTATGTGTTGGTTTTAGAGTGGTTTAGAAAAAGGATTTATAAGTGCGATTTTCAAGTGTGAGTGTTAGTATTAAGTTTACCATAATGAGTAGTTAGAGATGATGGCATATCATGGAACCAGTAAGGGGCGAAGTGAAGAAGGACGAGGAAGCGTTTTGGAGGCTAAAGAGGTGGATTGGATAATGAGTAGATCTTGGCATTATCGAAAGGACTAGATGAATTCGCGAAGCATGACGATACGTGGAGAAAGGATTTGGATGCGTACGAGGACGACAAAGAAAGGAGATTGCTTATACGTTGGAGGAACTGAAGATTTAGAAGAACTAGATAAGACTTAGTTAGTAGAGATGGATTGTTAGATGTGCGTAGAATGCTAGAGGTATTTGGTGTACGATATGTAGAGAATGATCTATATGAATCATGAACGGCTCCAACACATATTCAATCCTCTTGATTGAACATTGGCAAACGTGATGGGTAGAGTTAAGTGATGAAATAAAATTGCAAGGCCAAGTACCATCTGGGAAAGGCAATCATGGCTGATGAAACATGGAATAAAAATAAGGAAGTGAAGCTGAGACGAACTTGAACTATATGGATGACCTATTAGGGTGGTTTGGGTGAAGGATGTAGGTTAAACGAGTTGAGTTGTCTAAAGTAGAGAACACGTCAACATTTTTGTTGCGTGGCTTGGATAATCGTATGGAGAAAAGGGACGTAGACTATACTTCCTACATAGATAGGAGTAGCTTAGAAAGGGGCGATGTAAGGATGAAGTTGGTGGAAGGGATACATAATGGGGTGAGGAATAAGTACAATGAGAGTTGGGTGATAGTCGATAGACTGTCTAATTCATCCTATATTTCAAGAGGAATGAGAAGTCACGTAGTTGAAAAGTTGGAAGGATTGGATACAAATGCGATGGAATAGGCGGTTTTGTGTATAAGTTAACCTAATAGGTATGGAATGCCTTATGAAGAATTGTGGCAAGGGAAGAAAAGATAGGAAGCAAGCGTAGTATACCGTTGATAGACTTATGGTTGGTAAGAGCATACTATAGGGGTAATTGAGAAAGACGCCTAGAGCTTTTACGTGCGGTTTGGAGATAGTTGGAGAATGCATTTTATTTAGGAAGAATTCTTCTACAAAGAGAGTCACTCGTGAGAGGGGTGTATTCCTTACAAATGAGAATGTAGGGAATAAAAGAGGATCGCCTAAATTATCGGCTGAAGATGACATAGAAGATGGTATGGAAATTAAGATTATGGAGAGACAAGCGAGAAGTAGTATGGAGGAAGCATGGCTTGAGGGAGTAATGGGTTTTCAAGATAGTGTAGTGATATAGAACGGAAAACCGTTAGGTCTGGTGATAGGAAATGTAGTAGAAACTGATGGAGATAATCCATAGAAAATGAGGTGGATCACCGTTACTTTGGGGTGAAGTTAGAAGCAGTTAACAAATTGGACCGAAGTTAGAACGGAAAACTACAAGAGGTGGTGGCTGTGCTTAAGTAGAGGTTGAAAATGGCAAAGGACCGACAAGAGAGCTGTGTGGACAAGAGGCATAAGCCGTTGGGATTTGAGATTGGGGATAAGGTTATGCTATAGGTTTCACCATGGAAAGAAGTGACGTGGTTTGGGATGAAAGGTAAGTTAACACCTAGAATCGTGGGTCCATTCGAAATCTTCGAAAGGATTGGACCAGTGGCTTATAGGTTGGAATTACTGGGAGATTTGAGTGGTATGCGTGATGTATTTCATGTATTAAAATTGAGGAAATGCTTAGCAAGAACCTACTTTCAAGTACCATTAGATGATATTAGTATGGATACGAGTCTTTGTTTCATCGAATAGCCGGTAGAGATTTTGGATCGTGAAGATAAGACGTTGGAAAAGGTAATATAGTGTAGTTATGGGTATATGGAATTTGAAACGTGGACTAGAGTTCACGTAGGAACGAGAGGAGTTTATGAGGAACAAGTATCCTTATATATTTTCTAATGATGATCCTAAGGAGTAAATCTCGGGACGAGATTTCTATTAGGAGGGAGTGATGTGACAACCCTGGATTTTGAGGTTCGTCACTTAGTCTTATTTTTTTCCTATTTTGTGTGACTATGTGTTTTATGTGATTTATGTGTTTATATGTGTGATTTTGGGGATAAGAATGGACGAAATGAGGTACATGATTTGTAAATCCTGGTACGGGTTGGAAATGAAATGAAATGAAATGAAATGAAATGAGTTCAGAAACGAACTACGGGAAAGTTTGGATATCGTCTTTACAAGGCTTCGTGTACGTATCGTATGTTGTATGTATGTATTAAGTATAGATTATATGTTTAGGATAAGTTTTAGAGATACTTTCCATAATTAGAAACTTTTTGAAATGACGGTTAGTTCGAAAATCACGTAGAAAGTCGAAAAAACCAACGTAAGGCTTTCGGGTTATGGTCTGGAAGTAACCCGTATGTGAGATTTAGTTTAAGAATAATATAAGTTATAAAATAAGGTTAAAAACCAGATCTTAGGTGCTTTGGGCTTGGTTTGGGCAGCCAAAAGAAAAAAAAGAAAGAAAATAACCAAAAAGCCCAAAAACAGGCCCAATGGACTAGTAATAGGATTGGGGGGGACTTTAGGACCTAACCAAACCAATCCCATAATCAAAATAATCATATTTTTCACCCCCATAACATCTCATAGTCGAATTTTAACAATGGTGGAATTAGGTTCCATCAAAGACAATTTCTTCCTTTGATTTCTAAGGTAAAATATTTAAAACTCTTCTTTAATGTATGATTTTAATTAATCTTATCATGTAATTAATCAATAGATGATAGATATAGGGTTAGGTTAAACATAACTTCTGTATTTTAATTATATAAACATTTTTAGATTAATTAGGGTTAATAATTATACATGATGTGGATAATTAATTAGACTAGTTGTGTTAAATTCGTTTTTAAAAACTGGGCAGAATTTTTGGTCCATTGTTTTGATCATATCTAGAGTTCTACAAACTTTTAAGTTTCGAATCTTCTTTCCCTGAAAAGGTAATTGAATTTTCTTTGAAATGCAAGAAACTAGAATTAAATTGGAGGTGGGAAGTGGGTCAAAAACAAGTTACATCAGTCGGGTGTCAAAGCAGTTTTTGGATCAGCCTGTTTATATTTTATGTTTTGAGTTGGTTAGGGTGCTTAGGGTTATAGATAGACCTTCAAACGAATATGAGAGTTAGTTTATATATTATAGAAAGGATCTGGAGTGGGGCTAAGTAAATAGAATAGGTTAAGACCATCTGGTCATAACAAATGTTTCATATGTTCAAAATCAGTAAATTCTGGATAGGTAAAAGTATATATATATATATATATATATATATATATATATATATGGAGGCCTTAACAGTAGCTTTAGGGTTGTGGCCAAATAGGAGAGTTAGCTAACACATGTAAGGGCATAGGGTTGCTTTTACAGGGTATGTTATTTTGGTTAAGGGGGTGTTCGACCCATAGTTTGAAGTATGGAAAACGGGACTGTTTTGGGTAAAATGTTAACGGGACGAGTTATGAACTAAACTAAGTTAAGGGCTTTATAGAGGGGTGTAATGAGATGCATATGACATATAAATAGGGTTAAGTTGTAGGAGAATGTAACACCCCCAAATTTTTACAATTCAATACAGCGGAAGACTCGTTGGTGTTATGGGATATCACATTACTCACATCATAGACAACGCTTAAAAATCGCGTCGTTTAATAATAAAGCATTTCCATTCATAAATATCAAGTTTACATAGGTCCCAAGTCATATTATTTCATACAAATTTTACAAAGCATTTGAATGGAAATTGTTATTTAAGTACGGGCCATGAATTCTTGTTGACTTCCCGAGAATTACCTTCAAGTACTCGAGATAAAACATGTTAAAAGAAAAGGTCAGCGAAAACGCCGAGTTAATTCATAGAGTTTTAATTAAATCCATCAATATAACATCGGTATAAAATTATTACCGAAATTCATTTTTGTAAAAATCTTTGAAATAGGCCATAAAATAGCCAAAGTCATTTTATACAAATCCTCGTCAAAATCATAATATAGGCTTTCGCCTTCAAAATCATTATACGAACCATTGTCGTTAAAAACATCATACAATACGTTTTATAACGTTGTATATAGTTAAATAAAGACCGTTATATGAATATGGTTATGAAAACCAAAACACCAACATAATATCAATAGTAAGACCCCGTATTGCTAGTCAGGCAATATATCGTAATTCGGTGCGTATAACAGTATTTTGTTACTCGGATTATTATAAGCCGCATGACATTGTTACCTTACTACAACAAACAACGGGTAGCTAACCCGACAATCATTTGCCCATCTAAATTAGCGTGTCGTCACAATAATCACGCTTGTGTAAATCTTCTCATACATAAATTCGCTTACCAATCAATGTGGCACGACGGGGATCAACCGTCAAGGCGCGAACTGGGGTGATCGTCCCCAAATAGTACTATTATATGCATAAGCGTCTACCAAATCCCGGTAGTTCACAATTCATGCTAATGGGACTTTTAGTGACATAACCTAACTTTCCATTTCATTTCATATATCGGTCATATAATCATTCATCACGTCATACAATCATTCGGGTCCAAATCAATAAACAGACAATCTGGACCAATTGTGATCTATTTTAGTAAAACTAACATGTTATCTCCCTCGCGGGTTTATAAAATATTTCATAAAAACATTAAAAATAGTGCGAGGCTATGAACTCACGTTGATGTGGGAAAGCGGGTTATCGGCAATTCGGATGTACGGTACGTGCTTCAATCACGGAAACCTAGACAAATAATACTCGTCTTAGACTCGTGTCCAATGACTTTATAAAAATAACAATTATGTGTATATATGATGGATTTATACATATGATGATGATCAAGTGGGTTTATATATTCTCATTCACTCATTTTTGTGTTTATGTATTGTTAACCTTTTACTAGTTTACTAGTTTTACCTATTTACATGTTTTAGGTTCAATAAGCCTATTATAAGTTCATTAACTTGTATTAATCCATTTTATACTTGTATTATCAGTATTTATACTTTATATGTTGGGCCCAAATGAGTTAAGCCCAATAAGTAATTTTTATAAGTGTTTAACTTATTTAGTTAAATCATTAGTCCAAATATGCTAACTTAGCTCGTTAATGTCCGTATGTCATATAGTTCGGGTTTTATTGGTTTTTACTTGTATTGGGTACTTATACATCAGTATATGACTTTTAAAAAGTTTACATTAGACGGGTCCGACCATCTAAGTTTTAACTGACGAAAAACGTTAATTTTACGGTATTAGCCGAAAAGACGTAAAAATCATGTTTATAGTTTTATAACTTATAAAACTTATCAAGCTACCATTTTTATATAATGTCTTATTTTATATCATAATATATGAAATTCTTATTTATAATTACTATTAATTGTTAGCGGGTTTTCATGTGTATATATTTTATAAATATATAAGTGAGTGCTTATTTTATATAAGTTTTTATTATACAAATCTGATTTTAAACTTCATGTTCACCAAAACAGTCATATCTAGAGTTCTATATGGAGATAGAAGTCCAAATGTTTATGACATATTCTACATAATATGTGCTTCATTTTATTCCACTATAGCTACTGATGAATCAACCTCTAAGTATTTTATAAAATTCTTCCAAATCTATGTACTCAGATTTTCACTCTAAACTTGTTTTTATCATATCTCACTCATTTTTATGATTCCATTGTATGGCTAACTCTCACATGTGTATAACATCTTATACTGTAAATTGATTCCACTTTACCATTTTATCAGTTTAACATTTGGTTACTTACTGTTTTTATACAGCCATCACATTTAAGCAAGATTTTAACCATTTTACCTATGGTTTTCCATCTTTTTAACCATGTTTATCAAATCTATCAACACCAAATCCCAACATAATATTTTTAATCATCTTTCATCATCATATACATATACATAAATAAAGAAAATACAAGATTACATAATCAAAATAACAAGAGGATAGGAAGAACAATCTCTATACCACCAAGGTTATGTAGTGTATGATCAAGGCTTGGATTTTGATGGAAGAACTTGTGATAGATCAACACCAACTTTAAAGACCACCAATCTTTGTAAACTTCTTGTATAAATAAGCCCTTGGAAATCACCAAATCTTCTCCTTGGATGTTAAAATCACCTCCAATCTTCAAGGCTTCAAAGGAGCATCATCATGTGTATGAGTAACACATGATGTTATGGCTAAAATAGATCAAATGAGGGTTGTTGTTGATGATTGTTGGACGAAGTAGAGAGAGATGAGAGAGTTTGGTGAGTGGTTTGCATGATTTGCTAAGTGTAAATGGTATGAATGAAGTGGTTTTGGTGGTTTTGTGCTAAGTTAGCTTACATGTTAAGATTATGCTAACATGTGTTAGCTTTCTAGCTAAAAGGGTGCCACATCTTATGATGTGGTGTCCTCTTTTGGCCATCTCTTTTGAGTGGGGTGGGATAAACTTGTTTTGTCCCATCCCACTAATTTACGGGTATTCTTCGATTCTAGTTTCCTCGATTTGCGTGCCCTCGGGTCGTTTTACGAAAAATGTTTTTATAAATTATGAATCAACGGCATAAAGCGAATCTAATAAAAATTGTCTCATAAAAAACGGAGTTCAAATACGTAAATACGTAATCCTAAGGTTTCCGGTTCAGTCGTAGATGACGTTAAATTATTCACGTAAGTCCTAGTCTCTTCTCGTAAATTTGTGACTTTATGAACCAACACAAATTTAAAACTCCAAAATAATATTCACGGATAAATTTATTTTCTGAAGTGTCGGACTGTCACCAAAACGGTGTATGTAAACGTAAACACGTAACGTAGAATCCTCCGGTTTAGACGTAGTAGATACTACTTCAAGACGTAAATCCAAGTTTCTTCCCATAAATGAGTGAGTTCATAATATAAAATTAAAATAATATTTTTAAATAATATCTGAGAATAAAATATCAACCATAAATTGACGGATTGTCACAGCATTTACCCTTAAACAGGATCTTTATCCTCAAAGATCATTTTATATTACTACTCGCTTCTTATAGAGTTAAATCCATGTGGGTATTTCCTCCACATTCGGTCTTTTCTCATAAGTGTAATCCATTACAATACGCGAGTTTCATCAAACATAACTACGGGAATAAGATCATGCTAAATGTTGACTTACTTTCTCTATCCATGATGTTCACGGGTTTCTGATGAATGCAACTTTTCGCTGATCTAAACTTTATCAAGAAGAATTCAGATTTTCACTTGATAGACATTTATCAAGTTCAATATACGAAACATAATTCACGCAGCACTTGAAGTCCTAGGGTAGATCCAGCTTATATGCCTTTCAAACCAACCTTTTACGTCATCTCAATGGTCCCATACAACGGGGACTTATATCCCATGATCTTTCAGATCATCAATTCATTTTTCCATGGTTAAAATTTTTGGCATAACTTCGCTACCCATTTGGCACTTCAAGATCTACATTTCATATTCACATAACCTCCTGCCCACTACTGGCAGTCAATAATCAGATCCTAATTTCAACAATCATTTTAGGTCTCGCGGGTCGAGTATTTTGTAAGGTTAGGTTCGCCATTATAGGAAACCTTAAACCTAAAAAGACATGTTCAACTCACAATGGGTGTATGTCAGATATCTTCATCCCAACACCTGCTTACAGATGCTCTAATATTTAGATCCTCACAACATTCGATCTCGATCCTTAATACGATAATTATCAATGATAATCTCTCCAAAGGAAAGCGATTATACGGTTTATTTACAAAGGTCAATCATTCAAGCATAAAACAACACTTCTAGTATTTTGTATCGTTACTTTACCTCGTCCCTTCGTTTGGGGAGGTAAACAGTATTCTCATCAAGGTTCGTTCTCAATGACTTCTGAGCAAATCTCTAGAAATTCGATGCGAAGCGAGGATCTTCATAGAAATGATTGATACGACACACTATGTTTACACAACTCTTTTAAACACGAAGAGTCAATTTCTTCATCGAGAATCTATCATTAACAAGAATGATATTAGAAGATTTGGTCAGTCTGTCGACGATGACCCAAATCGAATCAAATTCAGATGATGACCTTTGCAATAGTTAGACGTTTACTAATGTATGAGGCGATGTCTGCCTTCATAATTTGCCATTAGTACAACTTCTTCAGATAAAAATACACTAAATCAGAAATGACATGAATAGAATACTTATACTTACGAGATTTCAATATGACTAAATCTCAATCTATATTCAGGCAACCACAAGCAGCCTTTAAAACATTTAACGCCATTGGCTTCTCAATTCTAATGGTTCACATTAGCCGCGAACCCCTTTTATTATCTATATTACCCTTTTTACAAGTATCAGCTATTTTTAAATTGTTCGGCAATTTATTTTGCACAATCATTATTAAGAAACACATCCTAATTGATTCTTTATCCTTTCTATATAATGTGCAAGTATCTACATTCACCTTTCCTGATGAACTAATTATCATGACCACAATTTACTCAGAAATTATTTCTTCATATTTTCTAAGTTTTAGTTTCGTCTCAGTTATTATTTTTATCAGTTTCCCTCTATCCAGCGTCTAAACCGTCGATAATTATTACAAGTAATTAAATAAAAAATATTTGATTTTTATGAAACGTAAACGTAAAAAATTTAAATTCTTAGTTCGACCCTTATATAAAAATGTTCAAAATAAATTTTATTTTTAATTAACACGATTTTTGTTGATTTACCGAAAATAAATAGTAAGATTCGTAAATGTTTGAAAAATCTTTGGTTATACTTTGGTCAAAATTTTCTTATTTGAAAAGCAAAAAGTGTCGTTTCAAATTTCAAGTCATGGTTTAAATGGTTTCCTCAATCCCTCTTAGATTGTCTTGAGATATGCACAAACATTTACCCCTAAACAAGAGTTTAGTTAAATGATTTGTGTATAAGGGAATAATCCCTTAAAAATCCTTTGTTAAAAAATTTGTCAAAACATATTTGCACCTCCTTTTCGGTATAACCCAAAGTCTTAAATGACTTCTAATTTTCGAAGAGTGAATATACATATATCTTACCATCATTAATCAAACGGTCATTTTATATAAAGGATTAAGCATTAAGTCTCATGTTTAAATATTCAAGGTACAGGTTTTCATTGTTCGGCCAATTCAGGGCAATCTATAAATAATTATTAGCTCCTTCTTATTCTTATAAACAAACAAATGGTCCTTAATGATCACAAGCATGAATTTATCAAATTACAGCCTACACACGTGATTCACCAAATTTATGGATGCTACATGTGTATTAGTCAATCCAAACGACATAACATGAAACTCTTAATGGTCATTACAAGTTCCGGATGTACTGATTTGAATAGATAATCTTCTTTATGGACGCGAAGTTGATAATAACCATGTCGTGGATCAATCTCTGAATATAAGCTAGAACCTTGTAAATGATCGAACACATATATCATCTTGGGTAGTGGATATAGATTTTGATCATCAGTTTATCTAGTTCACGGTAATCAATAAACATAAGGAATGATAACACCATAGCTCTTCATGATGACTAGCTTGGTAGAATAAAAGATTTCTCCGACAACTCTCTCAGTTGTACGGTAATTCTTTTAATTCAGGTGGTGCTGTCGTAGGGTGCACACGCCATAGGTACAGCACCGGGAATATAATCAATACCAAATTCAACTTGCCTTAATGGCGAAAGTCTAGGTAATTCACCAACAAATACCTCCTAAAGTTTCAGATAACAGAAACATCTTTTAATATATTTATTTTAAGTTCTTTCTAGTTTACAAGATCTATGATCAGTTTACAACCATTCATGGTATAATTTCAAGTCTAAATGCAGGATATGGTCATCCATCAAGAATTATTTAGATCACTTTTCATAATCAACATCTTATCATTTAGGGTAATTCTACTCGAGTTCCCATTAATTAAGACAATGTCGTCATGTCATAATCAATCAATCCATTCTACTGGCACTATTAACTTTCCAGTTTCATTGTCGTCGATATGATGTGAACTTCTCAAAAGACTAATAATAAATCATAATCCTTCCCAAATTCAAGGATATATGGAGACACAACTACCATTAAAAGAGTAAGGTCAGCGCATAATCTACGCGAGAGAATTTCAATTCATATAAAGACGAAAACATTTAACGAATGTGAATATATCCCATGTTTTCATAATTTGAGTACGCATTCGAAAGCTCCTCGGATCGTTACCCAAGTCATTCAAATGAAATCTAATCAAAAGAAATGATAGGAACGTCGATACATCCAATCTGGTATCAACACTCGCTAATCAGATACTTTTCCAAAGAATCTCGCCACGGGAGAATTGGACAAGAAGGGAATATCAATTGTCAAATAAGACAAATTCCACGGATGAGTAAATTCGACTCAAAAGAATAGATGCTACAGGCACATATGTAGGTGTCCCTAACACTATGTCCCTATTTTTCACTTCTTGCAGATCTCATAAAATTTAATCTTTCAGAATCTTTAAAGAAAATGTAGTGTTTATTAATCAGTTTTATGGTGACTACTAATCAGCCTTGCATGGTCCATTCCAAATTATATGTAGGCGCGCAACTATATACAATTTCAAGATTAACGATGCAATACTCAGTTCGTCAAAATTTTATCATCATGTTTATAATAAAAACATTTTCATGCTTAATTCTTAAATAAGAATCAAAAATAAATTTACAAAGATTTTCTTTGTTATGAAAACAATTAAGTTTTCCAAGGTATTTCATAATCAATTTTATTTCAATAATGATCACTTATAATCTTACTTTGAATAATCCTTGTAGTGATGAAAATTCAATTTTTCTCAAGGGATACTGTTTTATCTTATAAAAACAATGAGTGATCTGCAAAAAGAGTGATGAAAAGTTGTTTACCAAGAACTAACCACAATATAATAGGAAATGAGCTTAGCCAAATAAATCATGAGGTGCATGACCTTGATGGCACTCAAAAAGAATAATCCGCAACGTACCTCAAACCGAGATGAGTACTTGTTCAATGGTTGCATCACCAATGCGAGAATTAGGATGAAGCAATAAAAGATAGATAACATCAATACATGTAGGATTTAGCAATCAAAGGTAGTCTTTTCATTAATCACAAACAAGTCAAAATTGTACCGTAACACATTAAGTGTCACTATTTCATACAATTCCAAGAACTCATCCTACCAACTGATGTCTCAGTTAAGTTAGGGATTATTTTTAAAAGATACCACAATGAATACTAATCTACAAGAGTCATTAGGTGTTCCACATGTCCCGAAAGATCCATCGGTTCCTATTCAGAAGAAGAGTTCTTCAATTTATTTGTTGGACACTGGGCATCCTCGTCATTGGACAATGGCCTAGGAACAACCCTTAACACAAACTAACAATCACTTAAAACCTTATAATTCAATCACAGGACTTAATGACTTCCTCTTAATATTCTCATATTCCATACGGGTTAAATTTTACTTTATTCATGTTTCAATCAACTTATACTCAATGCAACATCCTACCTCATTTTCCAATACTCTCAACCTTATTCTTAGACCTTAAAAGGGCAATAAAAGCTCGATACGAACAACACTTAATTTCCAATCCTATAGCTCTTACAACAAAAATTATCAAATGAGTCACTGGTATGAAATGACTCACTGATTGAGTCGTTTTCATACACCCGAAGGTTATCGTAGTTCCTGGCGAAGTGTGAATGGAAATCCGTGTTTATGTCTAAAGTTTGATGCTTGAATAAAAGAATTTTGATTTTTAAATTTAAATCTACTAATTTAAAAAGAACTAAAAATATAAAACGATAAGAGCGACAATTATACTACGAAAATAAAGCTAAAAGTACCTAAAATAATACTAAGGACAATAACGATGATAAACTAAACGAGCATAATCAAAACTACTATAAACTCGACATTAAAGTTAAACAATAATAAGGCAAAAGCTAACTAAATAACGACAAGGGAATAGATAGAGAAACGAACTCGAGCGAATAACCGGAGGCGCCGAACTAACATAAAACATAAATCGTTAACGACAATTAAGATGGACGACATTTTAACCTAATTAATAGAAACTATTCTTATTGAAAACTAAATTTTCGTGCTAAATAAAATACCTTTAAGTTACTATTAACACTCATTAAAACTTTTAATTAAAACATTTTTTTAACATAAATTTTTAAACAATTTTTACTAATCAGACGTTTACTAAAAAACTAGATGCAATTTTGTATATTGATTCCAAGGAGGAAAATGATGACAAGATACAAGTTATAGCCTAGTGGTAAAAACAAATCTTTAACAATTTTCCTTTCTAGATTAAAACACACGAAATTCATAACTGATGTTTGCATATTTTAACACCAAATTGAGTTTATCCAAAACCTACACTATCATCCATTAAGCAATAAGCCGAAACTAATTTAAGCTCGAGAAGAAATAAGCTAACCTTTTAAGCTACAAAATCTGAAAACATTAATGAAAATAAACCGAACCAAATCAGCTATATAAGAAACGTATCCATAACATACATCACACAAAGAATAATCATAAATTGAAACTGTCATTTGTGAATAAGAATCGAAACCGGACCATAATAAAAAAAAAACTGAATTATGTGTAAATCGAAATTGTTTCTCACAAAATATGAGATAAAAGCTGAGAATTAAATTTATAAATCTACTATTACTGGTAAAATTAAACAAGCTTAAATGAATCTAGATCCAGTCCTAAACCTATCTACGAAAAGAAAAAAAAACAGATAAAAGAAAAGATGTGAGATGCGAATGTTACCTAAAAGAAACGGAGGAGGCAGAAAAAAATAAGAATGCATAAAAATTAGATTTGTTCATCTTTTCTATTCTAACGAAAGATAAATAAAATATGTGTTTGGGGCTGCCTCCTTTTCACGCAGCAGGTCCACCATCAAAAAAAATTGATATATATTCCCTCTTCTGTTGACCCCCCCTTGCTTATCTTCTACGCATCTCTTTTGTCAAAACAGGAAAAAAGTCCAAAAAATGAAAACTGCTCTAAAACGCAGCATATCTCCCCCTTTGGGCCTGGGCTGAGTCCTTTCTAGTTACTGGGCCTGCTGACTGCTTCATTTCTTTATTGGGCCTGCGCCAATTTGGGCCAGCAGCTTAAGTAACATGTTAATGGGTCGGCCTGACCTATTTAAGTGGTGTTGGGTCGGCCCATTAAAAGATAGAGGCACCATCGGACTTGATTTTCCGTCTTCATTCCATTTCTCGTGCTAATTTTTGGCTCTTTGGCTTCGTTTTTTCTCCTTTTCTTCATATCCGTACCTACAATAATAAATAACACATTTAAACGATATATACACTAAAAGTACACGTTTTGCTATTTATTATGTCATAAATGAAGAGATATTACTACTAAAAACACGAATAATTACGTGTCTAACACACCCCTACACCTAATACGTTGCTTGCCCCCAAGCAACTATTATCACAAACGTTAAATCCAAAAACAATTTAAAACTACTTTATTTGAAATTGCTCTTAAAAATAAAGACTCATAGGGACCCACCATGCTCGACTTTTTATTCAATGTATAAGGATCATAGAACGGGGAACACGCAAACTGGGTGTCTCCAGGGAATAAATATCTTCATCCTCTTTTTATTACTCCAAACTAAGCTAAGACTCCTTGTGCAAACGTTTTGTTAAAATGCTAACACTACTTATACTAATAACCTATGTGAATATAACTTTTCACTCCTATAATTATAAAAGACTAGGCAAGTGTGTTCTTTTTCAAAATTTTGATCGTTCAAATCGACATTTGTTATGGTTGCTAATCATCTAAGTTGAATATTAAACTCACCGAAAATGACGAGATTTAAGATTCAAAAATGGCCTTTCCCATGTAGCGGCTTTCTTCTCGGGACGTCCCAACCTCATCGGTTAAGCGCCCGGGCTTTTGACACCCCACGGAGAATAGTACCGGGATCGGCAGGATTTTGAAATCAAAGATCTTGAAATCACCGTTAAGCTAATAAAACACACTTAGATGAAAAACAACGACGGTAATTAGAGAATGAAGATTCAAAGGAGAGATCACTCCATGTAGCGACTTTCTTCTCAGCTTGTCCTTTAGCAAAGCTTAGGAGGCTAGGTTTTAACACCCTTGAGAATAGTATCGGAGCTCACGGGACCTTTGACTTCTACATTCTCAATTACCGTCTAAACTCTTATACAAAATTGACGAATTCTAGTTCAACTTCGGATTTAAATTTAAGAAAAAGCAAGTTTCTCACAATTATAATTGAAGCAACAAAAACATAAAACTCTTATTCATATTTTTTTTTATTCTTTTTTTTTTTTCAAATATATATTTTTTTTTCTTTTTTTTTTCAACATATTTCTTCACGCAACATTATTTCAAATTTTAGAAAGTATGCTTTCACTCAAATTTAAATAAAAAGTTGAACTAGGACTCTATATCAAAATTGCATAAGAATTTATTTTTTTACATAACAACGCAATTTTTAACGTTCAAAGGCTTGAAAAAAAAAACACACTTATTAAGTCTAGTTACAATCTAGGAGGAAAAGCCACAGGTTATTCATATAAGCTCTAAAGAGAACCAACTACTCCACGTTTAGCAGTTTTATTTGCACAATTCCTAAAAGCTTAGTCTAAAAGTTAAGGGAGCAGCCAGATCAACACTCAGGCAGAGTCAGGATCCCCTTTGTTCTAGCCTACGGGACAAGTCAATCACGCACGGTCAAAAACGTTTTATTATTATTATTTTTTTAATAATATAAAATAAAACAAACACACATTTGCTCAAAATAGGATGCTAGAGGGCAAACAAGTAGGCATGAATATGATCCATATGATATAAACCCCCCTACACTTAGAACCGAACATTGGCCTCAATGTTCAAAAGTGAAAAGGTGCTACCCCTACACTTAAGAACACAAAAGGCTAATGCTAGAATTCCAAGTGTAAAAAGGAGAACACAATCAGATATGTATGGATAAAGATGAGAACTGAGTACTCCCCTGATATAGACATGAAGATCGATCGAAGACTAAATGAAGAAGATGATGGAAAACAGCAACATCAACCCTCTGAAAGTCTTCTCGATCCAAGGGAACCTGCACACAAAAACAAAAACCAACAAGCACACATGGAGAGAAGCACACGCCCCTACACTTATGTTAGAAAATAAATAAAAAGGATAGATCATCGGGTTGCCTCCCGAGAAGCGCTTGTTTTTGTTAACCGAGTCACGAGCCTGACTCGACCCCGAATTAAATGGTCCATGGGGGAGCAAGAGAATCACCACTGGCTCAAAACAGATATCCCAGGGTCAAAGATCTTATCCTCATTACCGGATGAGAATAAAGAAGAAGAATCCACAGTATAAGTGAAGAAAAGCAGAAGGATTCTTATAACATACGAGAAATAGGTATAAAGGCGATCCTTAAGAATACTCGTCTTCGCCAAGGGCGGGAGGGTGGGAGAAAAAGATATCAAAGTGTCACCCGAGGACACTTTATAGAAACTCAAAGCAAGAATTGATGGGATAACCGGTAAAACATCAAAAGAAATAGCAACATCAACGTCTCCTCCGGGATCAAAACACTCATCCTCATTTCCCGGTATCAAATGAGGAGAGTAAAAGCGATACATCACCTGCTTGGGTGTGCACGAGGTAGGACGGGGTGGCGACATAATATGAGAAATAGCAGAAGAAATATCGACCACCCGCGTCACCTCTCCAGACCGAATCAAACGAAAGGTAGGGTCAAATCTCTCCACCTCCTCTACGATGGGAGGTGGCATGGCTAACAACGAATGCTCATCAATAGCAGGAGAGTCGGAGCTATCAATGTCCTCAATCCCCTCTTCAAAGAGAGGATTCACCTCACTAGAGATGTAGGCGTCATCAAAATCAAATAAAGGGTTCGAATAAATCTTGAAATTTTCCTTCTGAACGTCTTCATCGGATAGTGACTCGTCATCACTAGAAGTAAAATCATCATCGAGATCAAAAATGGGATTAGAGAAAGCCAAAGAATCGTTTCCCAAGATGTCGGTGGGAGGTAATGAATCATCACTAGAAAGAGATTCACACTCATCGTCACTATCGGAAGCAACCGTAGGCTCACTTTGGATTGGAATAAGAATCTCATCACAAGGAATAGTGATAAGACCCTCATCCCCCATGATGAGAGAGGCATCGGTCTCCGTAGTGGAAGAATCGAGAATAGGAGTGGTAGAATCCTTAGGCTCGAGAGCCGACAAGTCGAGAGAAGGAATTACAATTACACTAGGACATTGAGCACAAAGATCATTCCAAGAAATACTATTCTCGTCGTCATCATCATCATAATAGTAAGAACTCACAAGAGGAGGAGTATAATCACTAAGATTAGGTACTTGCTCTTGTCGTTGTCGTTGTCGCTTTTCCTCCTCATTTGCTTCTTTTAGAAGAACAACGGCTTCTTGAAGTTGCAAAACAATGGCGTGTGTTTCGTCTTTCAAAGCATTGAGTTGTTGAATTCTCTGAGAGGATTGATGATTGATGGTAGGATGTGGGGGCTCAAAGTTATGAAAACCAGAATTATAGCACGGATGTGGCTCATAGGAAGTCATCGGATGAGAAGAATTAGAACACGGATTTGGTTCATAATAATCCATCGGTGAAGAAAAATGAGGACACGGATTTGGCTCATAATAATTCATTGGCTGACAATACGAAGTATCGTGAGGGCCCCCACAATGATTGCAACACGGGTATGGAGAAAAACCCGGTGCATTTTGCGGATACGGATCGGCATATATGGTAGAGGGTGGGATAGTGTCATTAGAGGTGAAGTATGAATTGGTCCAATTGCAAAATGAACAATGTCCAAATTCGTGATTAGGGATAGCCATACCGCACCGCTCACATGAACACCAATAACATGATTGACTATCAGACGACCCTCACCCTATACAATATGAATCCGTGAAGAATTAAAAATAAGAGGGGTTGAGAAAAAGAATTAAACACAATAGAGGATAAAGAAGAACATTTTTTAAAACTTTTTTTTTTTTTTTTAAATTTTATTATATATATATACAAATACGAAAATAAACTTTCAAAAAGAAAGGATCTTCAAGTCACCAACTAAAAGCACAACGCAAACATCGCTACATACAGAGCCGGCATCGGCGCCATTTGTTGAGTCGTTTTCATACACCCGAAGGTTATCGTAGTTCCTGGCGAAGTGTGAATGGAAATCCGCTTTTATGTCTAAAGTTTGATGCTTGAATAAAAGAATTTTGATTTTTAAATTTAAATCTACTAATTTAAAAAGAAATAAAAATATAAAACGATAAGAGCGACAATTATACTACGAAAATAAAGCTAAAAGTACCTAAAATAATACTAAGGACAATAACGATGATAAACTAAACGAGCATAATCAAAACTACTATAAACTCGACATTAAAGTTAAACAATAATAAGGCAAAAGCTAACTAAATAACGACAAGGGAATAGATAGAGAAACGAACTCGAGCGAATAACCGGAGGCGCCGAGCTAACATAAAATATAAATCGTTAACGACAATTAAGATGAACGACATTTTAACCTAATTAATAGAAACTATTCTTATTTAAAACTAAATTTTCGTGCTAAATAAAATACCTTTAAGTTACTATTAACACTCATTAAAACTTTTAATTAAAACATTTTTTTTAACATAAATTTTTAAACAATTTTTACTAATAAGACGTTTACTAAAAAACTAGATGCAATTTTGTATATTAATTCCAAGGAGGAAATGATGACAAGATACAAGTTATAGCCTAGTGGTAAAAACAAATCTTTAACAATTTTCCTTTCTAGTTTAAAACACACGAAATTCATAACTGATGTTTGCATATTTTAACACCAAATTGAGTTTATCCAAAACCTACACTATCATCTATTAAGCAATAAGCCGAAACTAATTTATGCTCGAGAAGAAATAAGCTAACCTTTTAAGCTACAAAATCTGAAAACATTAATGAAAATAAACCGAACCAAATCAGCTATATAAGAAACGTATCCATAACATACATCACACAAAGAATAATCATAAATTGAAACTGTCATTTGTGAATAAGAATCGAAACCGGACCATAATAAAAAAAAACTGAATTATGTGTAAATCGAAATTGTTTCTCACAAAATATGAGATAAAAGCTGAGAATTAAATTTATAAATCTACTATTACTGGTAAAATTAAACAAGATTAAACTAAATCTAGATCCAGTCCTAAACCTATCTACGAAAAGAAAAAAAAACAGATAAAAGAAAAGATGTGAGATGCGAATGTTACCTAAAAGAAACGGAGGATGCAGAAAAAAATAAGAATGCATAAAAATGAGATTTGTTCATCTTTTCTATTCTAACGAAAGATAAATAAAATATGTGTTTGGAGCTGCCTCCTTTTCACGCAGCAGGTCCACCATCAAAAAAAATTGATATATATTCCCTCTTCTGTTGACCCCCCCTTGCTTATCTTCTACGCATCTCTTTTGTCAAAACAGGAAAAAAGTCTAAAAAATGAAAACTGCTCCAAAACGCAGCATATCTCCCCCTTTGGGCCTGGGCTGAGTCCTTTCTAGTTACTGGGCCTGCTGATTGCTTCATTTCTTTATTGGGCCTGCGCCAATTTGGGCCAGCAGCTTAAGTAACATGTTAATGGGTCGGCCCGACCCATTTAAGTGGTGTTGGGTCGGCCCATTAAAAGATAGAGGCACCATCGGACTTGATTTTCCGTCTTCATTCCATTTCTCGTGCTAATTTTTGGCTCTTTGGCTTCGTTTTTGCTCCTTTTCTTCATATTCGTACCTACAATAATAAATAACACATTTAAACGATATATGCACTAAAAGTACACGTTTTGCTATTTATTATGTCATAAATGAAGAGATATTACTACTAAAAACACGAATAATTACTCACACATTCAATTAGACTTCTCGGAAAGGTACTAGTGGCATGAGGCTTTTGGGTAATGGTTCCAATTACAGCCTCAAGTGCCACATTCACCCTTTCGATTTCAAATTTAAGAATTAGGTGACAACGAATCAGATGACACCTTTCCAGGTGGTAACGTTTTGTCAAACTCCACTCTATAAGGAAAGATCGTCATGACATCGATATCAAATATAATCTCGCCAATTTTTCTTTAATATCACAATCAACTAATATCAATATTTCTACAAGTATCAACCATTTTGTTGGGATCATAAATATCCACAACTTGGTTTAGATCTGGAATAGCTAGAATTCCTACAGAAATAGCTTAGATTAATTTACTAGGGGATTTAGGGTTCCTTGTGACAATCTACGTCGTATAAATACCTTGTATTATTATATAATCATCAAATAATCATGTAATCAACTTACAACATATATATAATCCAAGTTACATATATATTAAAATAACACTTCTCAGTCTGGCCTTGTCAGTAACTCGGGAATTCTTCGGCACCGTTATAGTCAAAAGATTTTTACACATTTTTAGAAAAATGTTTATAGTTAAAAGATTTTGAAATGTTTTATTCAAAACCTTGGTTTTAAAAATCTTTCGTTCTCTATAACGAGAGCTCTGCTACCAAACTGTAACACCCACAAATTTTTACAATTCAATACAGCGGAAGACTCGTTGGTGTTACGGGATAGCACATTACTCACATCATAGACAACGCTTAAAAATCGTGTCGTTTAATAATAAAGCATTTCCATTCATAAATATCAAGTTTACATAGGTCCCAAGTCATATTATTTCATACAAAGTTTACAAAGCATTTGAATGGAAATTGTTATTTAAGTGCGGGCCATGAATTCTTGTTGACTTCCCGAGAATTACCTTCAAGTACTCGAGATAAAACATGTTAAAAGAAAAGGTCAGCGAAAACGGCGAGTGAATTCACAGAGTTTTAATTAAATCCATCAATATAACATCGGTATAAAATTATTACCGAAATTCATTTTTGTAAAAATCTTTGAAATAGGCCATAAAATAGCCAAAGTCATTTTATACAAATCCTCGTCAAAATCATAATATAGGCTTTCGCCTTCAAAATCATTATACGAACCATTGTCTTTAAAAACATCATACAATACGTTTTATAACGTTGTATATAGTTAAATAAAAACCGTTATATGAATATGGTTATGAAAACCAAAACACGAACATAATATCAATAGTAAGACCCCGTATTGCTAGTCAGGCAATATATCGTAATTCGGTGCGTATAGCAGTATTTCGTTACTCGGATTATTATAAGCCGCATGACATTGTTACCTTACTACAACAAACAACGGGTAGCTAACCCGACAATCATTTGACCATCTAAATTAGCGTGTCTTCACAATAATCACGCTTGTGTAAATCTTCTCATACATAAATTCGCTTACCAATCAATGTGGCACGACGGGGATCAACCGTCAAGGCGCGAACTGGGGTGATCGTCCCCAAATAGTACTATTATATGCATAAGCGTCTACCAAATCCCGGTAGTTCACAATTCATGCTAATGGGACTTTTAGTGACATAACCTAACTTTCCATTTCATTTCATCTATCGGGTCATATAATCATTCATCGGGTCATACAATCATTCGGGTCCAAATCAATAAACAGACAATCGGGACAAATGGTGTCCTATTTTAGTAAAACTAACATGTTATCTCCCTCGCGGGTTTATAAAATATTTCATAAAAACATTAAAAATAGTGCGAGGCTATGAACTCACGTTGATGTGGGAAAGTGGGTTATCGGCAATTTGGATGTACGGTACGTGCTTCAATCACGGAAACATAGACAAATAATACTCGTCTTACACTCTTGTCCAATGACTTTATAAAAATAACAATTATGTGTATATATGATTGCTTTATACATATGATGATGATCAAGTGGGTTTATATATTCTCATTCACTCATTTTTGTGTTTATGTATTGGTAACCTTTTACTAGTTTACTAGTTTTACCTATTTACATGTTTTAGGTTCAATAAGCCTATTATAAGTTCATTAACTTGTTTAATCCATTTTATACTTTTATTATCAGTATTTATACTTTATATGTTGGTCCCAAATGGGTTAAGCCCAATAAGTAATTTTTATAAGTGTTTAACTTATTTAGTTAAATCATTAGTCCAAATATGCTAACTTAGCTCGTTAATGTCCGTATGTCATATAGTTCGGGTTTTATTGGTTTTTACTTGTATTGGGTACTTATACATCAGTATATGACTTTTAAAAAGTTTACATTAGACGGGTCCGACCATCTAAGTTTTAATTGACGAAAAACGTTAATTTTACGGTATTAGCCGAAAAGACGTAAAAATCATGTTTATAGTTTTATAACTTATAAAACTTATCAAACTACCATTTTTATATAATGTCTTATTTTATATCATAATATATGAAATTGTTATTTATAATTACTATTAATTGTTAGTGGGTTTTCATGTGTATATATTTTATAAATATATAAGTGAGTGCTTATTTTATATAAGTTTTTATTATACAAATCTGATCATGTTCACCAAAACAGCCATATCTAGAGTTCTATATGGAGATAGAATTCCAAATTTTTATGACATATTCTACATGATATGTGCTTCATTTTATTCCATTATAGCTACTGATGAATCAATCTCTAAGTATTTTATAAAATTCTTCCAAATCTGTGTACTCAGATTTGCACTCTAAACTTGTTTTGATCATATCTCACTCATTTTTATGATTCCATTGTATGGCTAACTCTCACATGTGTATAACATCTTATACTTACTGTAAATTGATTCCACTTTACCATTTTATCAGTTTAACATTTGGTTACTTACTGTTTTTATACAGCCATCACATTTAAGCAAGATTTTAACCATTTTACCTATGGTTTTCCATCTTTTTAACCATGTTTATCAAATCTATCAACACCAAATCCCCTCATAATATTTTTAATCATCATTCATCATCATATACATATACATAAATAAAGAAAATACAAGATTACATAATCAAAATAACAAGAGGATAGGAAGAACAATCTCTATACCACCAAGGTTGTGTAGTGTATGATCAAGGCTTGGATTTTGATGGAAGAACTTGTGATAGATCAACACCAACTTTAAAGACCACCAATCTTTGTAAACTTCTTGTATAAATCAGCCCTTGGTCATCACCAAATCTTCTCCTTGGATGTTAAAATCACCTCCAATCTTCAAGGCTTCAAAGGAGCATCATCATGTGTATGAGTAACACATGATGTTATGGCTAAAATAGATCAAATGAGGGTTGTTGTTGATGATTGTTGGACGAAGTAGAGAGAGATGAGAGAGTTTGGTGAGTGGTTTGCATGATTTGCTAAGTGTAAATGGTATGAATGAAGTGGTTTTGGTGGTTTTGTGCTAAGTTAGCTTACATGTTAAGCTTATGCTAACATGTGTTAGCTTTCTAGCTAAAAGGGTGCCACATCTTATGATGTGGTGTCCTCTTTTGGCCATCTCTTTTGAGTGGGGTGGGATAAACTTGTTTTGTCTCATCCCACTAATTTACGGGTATTCTTCGATTCTAGTTTCCTCGATTTGCGTGCCCTCGGGTCGTTTTACGAAAAATGTTTTTATAAATTATGAATCAACGGCATAAAACGAATCTAATAAAAATTGTCTCATAAAAAACGGAGTTTAAATACGTAAATACGTAATCCTAAGGTTTTCGGTTCAGTCGTAGATGACGTTAAACTATTCACGTAAGTCCTAGTCTCTTCTCGTAAATTTGTGAGTTTATGAACCAACACAAATTTGAAACTCCAAAATAATATTCACGGATAAATGTATTTTCTAAAGTGTCGGACTGTCACCAAAACGGTGTATGTAAACGTAAACACGTAACGTAGAATCCTCCGGTTTAGACGTAGTAGATACTACTTCAAGACGTAAATCCAAATTTCTTCCCATAAATGAGTGAGTTCATAATATAAAATTAAAATAATATTTTTAAATAATATCTGAGAATAAAATATCAACCATAAATTGACGGATTGTCACAGAGAAGGTTAGATATCCATCATAGATTGATGAGCCATTTTGGTATGTGGTTCATGTCTTGTTCAGGTGAGTTTCATAGTCCCATGTCTTTGTAATGATTTTGACTTCCAGATGGGATGGAAGAGACACCGTATGGTTTTGTAACTAATATTGTGAATGTTTTTATGGTTTGTGATGGACTTGTGTGTACACTTATGTGATTAACTGCTATGTGATTCTTGATTGTTATTGTGGTTTGACTTGGTACCAAGGGATGTTGACAAGGCGGGGCCTTGGGATTGGTTCATAGGTGTATGGGCGCCTATGGGAACATAGTTATTGGTAAGGCTTGGAGCCTTGGAATTGTGGTTATTGGTAAGGCTTGGAGCCTTGGATTTGTGGTGATTTGTTAATCTTGAATGCTAGTTGTTAATACATAATTGTAGCACATTGTCCATATGTTCTTTTGCTAATGGTTGTTATTCACAGCTTATAATTGATTTGGAGTTGGAGTCTAAACCTATGACTCTCACCAACTTTATGTTGACGTGTTTTAGTGTCTCTTTCAGGTGAGAATGTGGTTAAGCGTGAGAATAGGAGTGGCTAGCTGGGAGGCTTAGGATTGCATTGGACGAACCCCCTTTCCTCTTAGTCTTTATTTGATGTTTGTATAAGTGATACTTTGTTGACACCTATATGTTTGCTTTGTTTATGTTAATTGTTTGTCTCGGGTAAGCGGTAGGACTGTTACCTACTTACCTAGACTCCTGCATTGTTGAGATATTGTCATGACATTTGTAATTGTGTCACCATTTTATGACATTTCTTATTTCAGTGATGATATCCATACGTCGCGCCCCATATTCCGCCATGGTGGGGTGTGACCAATAGTTATCATACTAGAAGTCGATAAATGCGATTTGAGGCACTATAAGTAAGGATAGGGTGAGTTGTCCCTATTGTGGACCAGAATTGATGAAAGAGGCTACTGATATAATAATGGTGTTTGTGGAAAGGATGAGAGAGACAAGAGATGTATGTTGAAAAGGAGGAAACCACTAGAGTTTAGTGACAAAGTTATGTAGGAAGTTTCACCCATAGTAACGGGCGGCATGTTTTGGTAAAAGAGAAAAGTTGATGTCGAGTTTTGTATGTCCATTTATGATCTTTGTAAATATTGGACCAATAGCTTATGGGTATAGAATTACCTGGGGAATTGAGTGGTGTACATGATATATTTCATGTATTAAGATTTCAAAGATGTGGTTTGAGAATACATATTTGCATGTACGGTTATTCGGGATTAGTGCTAATAAGAGTCTTCGAGTTGTCAAAGAGTCATTTGTGAGATTTATGGGCTGTGAAGTCAAGAGTTTGGGAATGAATTTAAATATTGTTGGTTAATATATCTAGTAAATTGAGTCGTGAACTAAATTTCACGTGGAAATAAGAGGAGTTCAATTCGAAAAAGTATCCTCATGTGATTTGTTGATTATGTGTTTGATCCTAAGGAGTAAATCTCAGGACGAAATTTCTATTAGGAGGGAGTGATGTGACAACCGTGGTTTTGAGGTTTGTCACTTAGTCATATTTTTAGGGTGTTATGTGTGACTATGTGTTTTATGTGTTTACGTGTTTATTTGGTATGAATGATGATAGTTTGGACATCGTTTATGAGTACGAAGTGCTATTAAGTAAATTTATGAATGGTTATTTCATGAATCGTAAGCTCACATTATAGTGACTATGAATTGAAATGAAATGAAATGAAGTGAAATGAAATGAGATCACGTGAAAATTCTGTGAAAGTTAAATTATCGTTTTTGTAGGATTTTGTGTATGTATCATACGTGATATATGTACATTAGATATATATTACGTATATTCTATGTATTATATGAGTTTTCTATTTTAGGGAAGTTTTGAAAATAAAGTTAAGATCGAAAATTACGCATAAAGTCGAAAAATTAGCGAAAGGGTGTCCGGTTTCGACCCGAAAGTGTATAGAAGTATATGTAAACATAAAATAAAAGGGGGAGCGTTTAAATAACCCAAATTTAAGGGGGTGGGTCGTGGATGGGCTGTTATGGCTGACTAAAGGAAGGAAACGGGTAGGAATGGCCCAAGTACAGTCCCTTTTGGGCTCAAACTTGTTAAGGAGGTTACCAAAGACTATATAAACACCCCTAGACCCCCAAAAACGACCAATAACCCTAAAATATACCTAATATCAGTTGAAACATCCATGGTGGAAGATCAAAGCCTAAATCTTGAATAAGGGTTAAAGGTACGTAATTAAACTAGCTCGATTAATGTTATATTTACATATGTAACCTAGTATGATGGATTAGGGTTTAGGATTTTTGATTTTTGATTATGGTTTCATACTAGGAATGATGATTTATGTAATTAATAGGGTCTTAATATTCAATTTTTTAGGTTATTATGGGGCTTAATGATGATTAAAGGGTTTAATCATGTTTAATTTCGTTGTTAAAAAACTGAGCCGAATTTTTGGTCTATTGTTTTGATCATATATAGAGTTCTACAAACTCTTAATTTTCAAATCTTATGTACCTAGAAATATAATTGAATTAGATTTCAAAATCAAGATACAATAACTAAATTGGAGGGCGGGAAGTGGGTCAAAAACGGGTTACATCAGTCGGGTGTCAAAACAGTTTTTGGATCAGCCTGTTTTCATTTTATGTTTGGAATTGTTTGGGGTACTTAAATTCGAGCTTAAAATGAACATGAGACTTAGATTATATATTATATAAAATATCTGGAGAAGGGCTAAGCAAATTGGATAGGGTAAGACCCTCTTATCATAACAAACATTTCATATGTTCAAAATTGGTAAAATCTGGATAGACGAAAGTATAAGTTCTATATCGGGGACTTAAGGTTAGCTTTGATGTTGGGGAAAGGTCTGATATTTTTATATAACACATATAAGTTTATTAGGTTTTCATTTCAAGGAATGTGGTTTAGGTGTGGTAGGCGTTTGGCTCATAATACAGAGTGTGAAAAAGGGGCTGTTATGGGTTAAATGTTAACAGGACGAGTTATGAACTAAACTAAGTTAAGGGCTTTATAGGGGAGTCTAATGAGATGATTATGACATATAAATGGGGTTAAGTTGTAGGAGAAGGTTAGATATCCATCATTGATTGATGAGCCATTTTTATATGTGGTTCATGTCTTGATTGTATATGTTTGTGTGTTTAGATTTTGCTAGATCACGGATACTTGGAGAAGCTTATTCAGGTGAGTTTCATAGTCTCATGTCTTCTAATGTTTTTCACTACTAGATGGGATGGAAGAGACACTGTATGGTTTTGTAAATAATGTTGTGAATGTTTTTATTGTTTGTGATGGACTTGTGTGTATACTTATGTGATTAACTGTTATGTGGTTCTTGATTGTGTTTATGATTTTGATAAGGGGACACGTACCATCTCAGTTATTGTGGTTTGACTTGGTACCAAGGGTATGTTGACAAGGCGAGGCCTTGGGATTGGTTCATATGTGTATGGGCGCCTATAGGACCATGGTGATTGGTAAGGCTGGAGCCTTAGAGTTGTGGTGAATGGTTAATCTTGAATGTTAATTGTTAATGCGTAATTGTAGCACATTGTCCATATGTTCTTTTATTGATGGTTGTTATTCATATCTTATAACTGATTTGGCGTTGGAGTCTAAACCTATGACTCTCACCAACTTTATTGTTGACGTATTTTAGTGTCTCTTTTAGGTGAGAATGTGGTTAATCGTGAAAATAGGAGTGGCTAGCTTTGGAGGCTTAGGATTGCATTTGGAGGAACCCCTTTTCCTCTTAGCCTTAATGTTATGTTTAATTAAGTGTTACGTTGTGGACACCTATATGTTGATGTGTGTATTTGTATCTCTTTGGTAAGGGGTAGACTTGTTACCTACTTACCTAGACGCCTACATTTTTTCAGATATTGTCATGACATTGTGTCACCCATTATGATATTTCCATTTCATTTAGTTATCTTTATAGACACGTTATTGTTGTGATGATATCCATACGTCGCGTCCTATATTCCGCCATGGTGGGGTGTGACAGTCGTTTTGTGCTACCTTGTTCATTTCCCAAATCGAAGATTGTACTGCCTTAGCGGATCTCGGGGCTAGTATCAATTTAATGCCATTAAGTGTTTGGAAGAAGTTATCATTACCCGATCTTATAACAACCCTTAACATAAACTAACAATCACTTAAAACCTTATAATTCAATCATAGGACTTAATGACTTCCTCTTAATATTCTCATATTCCATACGGGTTAAATTTTACTTTATTCAAGTTTCAATCAACTTATACTCAATGCAACATCCTACCTCATTTTCCAATACTCTCAACCTTATTCTTAGACCTTAAAAGGGAAATAAAGGCTCGATACGAACAACACTTAATTTCCAATCCTATAGCTCTTACAACAATAATTATCAAATGAGTCACTGGTATGAAATGACTCACACATTCAATTAGACTTATCGGAAAGGTACTAGTGGCATGAGGCTTTTCGGTAATGGTTCCAATTACAACCTCAAGTGCCACATTCACCCTTTCGATTTCAAATTTAAGAATTAGGTGACAACGAATCAGATGACACCTTTCCAGGTGGTAACGTTTTGTCAAACTCCACTCTATAAGGAAAGATCGTCATGACATCGATATCAAATATAATCTCGCCAATTTTTCTTTAATATCACAATCAACTAATATCAATATTTCTACAAGTATCAACCATTTTGTTGGGATCATAAATATCCACAACTTGGTTTAGATCTGGAATAGCTAGAATTCCTACATAAATAGCTTAGATTAATTTACTAGGGGATTTAGGGTTCCTTGTGACAATCTACGTCGTATAAGTACCTTGTATTATTATATAATCATCAAATAATCATGTAATCAACTTACAACATATATATAATCCAAGTTACATATATATATTAAAATAACACTTCTCAGTCTGGCCTTGTCAGTAACTCGGGAATTCTTCGGCACCGTTATAGTCAAAAGATTTTTGGACATTTTTAGAAAAATGTTTATAGTTAAAAGATTTTGAAATGTTTTATTCAAAACCTTGGTTTTAAAAATCTTTCGTTCTCTATAACGAGAGCTCTGGTACCAAACTGTAACACCCACAAATTTTTACAATTCAATACAGCGGAAGACTCGTTGGTGTTACGGGATAGCACATTACTCACATCATAGACAACGCTTAAAAATCGCGTCGTTTAATAATAAAGCATTTCCATTCATAAATATCAAGTTTACATAGGTCCCAAGTCATATTATTTCATACAAATTTTACAAAGCATTTGAATGGAAATTGTTATTTAAGTGCGGGCCATGAATTCTTGTTGACTTCCCGAGAATTACCTTCAAGTACTCGAGATAAAACATGTTAAAAGAAAAGGTCAGCGAAAACGCCGAGTGAATTCACAGAGTTTTAATTAAATCCATCAATATAACATCGGTATAAAATTATTACCGAAATTCATTTTTTTAAAAATCTTTGAAATAGGCCATAAAATAGCCAAAGTCATTTTATACAAATCCTCGTCAAAATCATAATATAGGCTTTCGCCTTCAAAATCATTATACGAACCATTGTCGTTAAAAACATCATACAATACGTTTTATAACGTTGTATATAGTTAATAAAAACCGTTATATGAATATGGTTATGAAAACCAAAACACGAACATAATATCAATAGTAAGACCCCGTATTGCTAGTCAGGCAATATATCGTAATTCGGTGCGTATAGCAGTATTTCGTTACTCGGATTATTATAAGCCGCATGACATTGTTACCTTACTACAACAAACAACGGGTAGCTAACCCGACAATCATTTGCCCATCTAAATTAGCGTGTCTTCACAATAATCACGCTTGTGTAAATCTTCTCATACATAAATTCACTTACCAATCAATGTGGCACGACGGGGATCAACCGTCAAGGCGCGAACTGGGGTGATCGTCCCCAAATAGTACTATTATATGCATAAGCGTCTACCAAATCCCGGTAGTTCACAATTCATGCTAATGGACTTTTAGTGACATAACCTAACTTTCCATTTCATTTCATCTATCGGGTCATATAATCATTCATCGGGTCATACAATCATTCGGGTCCAAATCAATAAATAGACAATCGGGACAAATGGTGTCCTATTTTAGTAAAACTAACATGTTATCTCCCTCGCGGGTTTATAAAATATTTCATAAAAACATTAAAAATAGTGCGATGCTATGAACTCACGTTGATGTGGGAAAGCGGGTTATCGGCAATTCGAATGTACGGTACGTGCTTCAATCACGAAAACCTAGACAAATAATACTCGTCTTAGACTCTTGTCCAATGACTTTATAAAAATAACAATTATGTGTATATATGATGGCTTTATACATATGATGATGATCAAGTGGGTTTATATATTCTCATTCACTCATTTTTGTGTTTATGTATTGGTAACCTTTTACTAGTTTACTAGTTTTACCTATTTACATGTTTTAGGTTCAATAAGCCTATTATAAGTTCATTAACTTGTTTAATCCATTTTATACTTTTATTATCAGTATTTATACTTTATATGTTGGGCCCAAATCGGTTAAGCCCAATAAGTAATTTTTATAAGTGTTTAACTTATTTAGTTAAATCATTAGTCCAAATATGCTAACTTAGCTCGTTAATGTCCGTATGTCATATAGTTCGGGTTTTATTGGTTTTTACTTGTATTGGGTACTTATACATCAGTATATGACTTTTAAAAAGTTTACATTAGACGGGTCCGACCATCTAAGTTTTAATTGACGAAAAACGTTAATTTTACGGTATTAGCCGAAAAGACGTAAAAATCATCTTTATAGTTTTATAACTTATAAAACTTATCAAACTACCATTTTTATATAATGTCTTATTTTATATCATAATATATGAAATTCTTATTTATAATTACTATTAATTGTTAGTGGGTTTCATGTGTATATATTTTATAAATATATAAGTGAGTGCTTATTTTATATAAGTTTTTATTATACAAATCTGATTTTAAACTTCATGTTCACCAAAACAGCCATATCTAGAGTTCTATATGGAGATAGAAGCCCAAATTTTTATGACATATTCTACATGATATGTGATTCATTTATTTCCCGTATAGATACTGATGAATCAACCTCTAAGTATTTTATAAAATTCTTCGAAATCTGTGTACTCAGATTTACACTCTAAACTTGTTTTGATCATATCTCACTCATTTTTATGATTCCATTGTATGGCTAACTCTCACATGTGTATAACATCTTATACTTACTGTAAATTGATTCCACTTTACCATTTTATCAGTTTAACATTTGGTTACTTACTGTTTTTATACAGCCATCACATTTAAGCAAGATTTTAACCATTTTACCTATGGTTTTCCATCTTTTTAACCATGTTTATCAAATCTATCAACACCAAATCCCCACATAATATTTTTAATAATCATTCATCATCATATACATATACATAAATAAAGAAAATACAAGATTACATAATCAAAATAACAAGAGGATAGGAAGAACAATCTCTATACCACCAAGGTTGTGTAGTTTATGATCAAGGCTTGGATTTTGATGGAAGAACTTGTGATAGATCAACACCAACTTTAAAGACCACCAATCTTTGTAAACTTCTTGTATAAATCAGCCCTTGGTCATCACCAAATCTTCTCCTTGGATGTTAAAATCACCTCCAATCTTCAAGGCTTCAAAGGAGCATCATCATGTGTATGAGTAACACATGATGTTATGGCTAAAATAGATCAAATGAGGGTTGTTGTTGATGATTGTTGGACGAAGTAGAGAGAGATGAGAGAGTTTGGTGAGTGGTTTGCATGATTTGCTAAGTGTAAATGGTATGAATGAAGTGGTTTTGGTGGTTTTGTGCTAAGTTAGCTTACATGTTAAGCTTATGCTAACATGTGTTAGCTTTCTAGCTAAAAGGGTGCCACATCTTATGATGTGGTGTCCTCTTTTGGCCATCTCATTTGAGTGGGGTGGGATAAACTTGTTTTGTCCCATCCCACTAATTTACGGGTATTCTGCGATTCTAGTTTCCTTGATTTGCATGCCCTCGGGTCGTTTTACGAAAAATGTTTTTATAAATTAGGAATCAACGGCATAAAACGAATCTAATAAAAATTGTCTCATAAAAAACGAAGTTCAAATACGTAAATACGTAATCCTAAGGTTTCCGGTTCAGTCGTAGATGACGTTAAATTATTCACGTAAGTCCTAGTCTCTTCTCGTAAATTTGTGAGTTTATGAACCAACACAAATTTAAAACTACAAAATAATATTCACGGATAAATGTATTTTCTGAAGTGTCGGACTGTCACCAAAACGGTGTATGTAAACGTAAAGACGTAACGTAGAATCCTCCGGTTTAGACGTAGTAGATACTACTTCAAGACGTAAATCCAAATTTCTTCCCATAAATGAGTGAGTTCATAATATAAAATTAAAATAATATTTTTAAATAATATATGAGAATAAAATATCAACCATAAATTGACGGATTGTCACAGAGAAGGTTAGATATCCATCATAGATTGATGAGCCATTTTGGTATGTGGTTCATGTCTTGTTCAGGTGAGTTTCATAGTCCCATGTCTTTGTAATGATTTTAACTTCCAGATGGGATGGAAGAGACACCGTATGGTTTTGTAACTAATGTTGTGAATGTTTTTATGGTTTGTGATGGACTTGTGTGTACACTTATGTGATTAAATGCTATGTGATTCTTGATTGTTATTGTGGTTTGACTTGGTACCAAGGGATGTTGACAAGGCGGGGCCTTGGGATTGATTCATAGGTGTATGGGCGCCTATGGGAACATGGTTATTGGTAAGGCTTGGAGCCTTGGAATTGTGGTTATTGGTAAGGCTTGGAGCCTTGGATTTGTGGTGATTTGTTAATCTTGAATGCTAGTTGTTAATACATAATTGTAGCACATTGTCCATATGTTCTTTTGCTAATGGTTGTTATTTACAGCTTATAAATTATTTGGAGTTGGAGTCTAAACCTATGACTCTCACCAACTTTATGTTGACGTGTTTTAGTGTCTCTTTCAGGTGAGAATGTGGTTAAGCGTGAGAATAGGAGTGGCTACCTGGGAGGCTTAGGATTGCATTGGATGAACCCCCTTTCCTCTTAGTCTTTATTTGATGTTTGTATAAGTGATACTTTGTTGACACCTATATGTTTGCTTTGTTTATGTTAATTGTTTGTCTCGGGTAAGCGGTAGGACTGTTACCTACTTACCTAGACTCCTGCATTGTTGAGATATTGTCATGACATTTGTAATTGTGTCACCATTTTATGACATTTCTTATTTCAGTGATGATATCCATACGTCGCGCCCCATATTCCGCCATGGTGGGTTGTGACCGATAGTTATCATACTAGAAGTCGATAAATGCGATTTGAGGCACTATAAGTAAGGATAGGGTGAGTTGTCCCTATTGTGGACCAGGATTGATGAAAGAGGCTACTGATATAATAATGGTGTTTGTGGAAAGGATGAGAGAGACAAGAGATGTATGTTGAAAAGGAGGAAACCACTGGAGTTTAGTGACAAAGTTATGTAGGAAGTTTCACCCATATTAACGGGCGGCATGTTTTGGTAAAATTGAAAAGTTGATGTCGAGTTTTGTATGTCCATTTATGATCTTTGTAAATATTAGACCAATAGCTTATGGGTATAGAATTACCTGGGGAATTGAGTGGTGTACATGATATATTTCATGTATTAAGATTTCAAAGATGTGGTTTGAGAATACATATTTGCATGTACGGTTATTCGGGATTAGTGCTAATAAGAGTCTTCGAGTTGTCAAAGAGTCATTTGTGAGATTTATGGGCTGTGAAGTCAAGAGTTTGGGAATGAATTTAAATATTGTTGGTTAATATATCTAGTAAATTGAGTCATGAACTAAATTTCACGTGGAAATAAGAGGAGTTCAATTCAAAAAAGTATCCTCATGTGATTTGTTGATTATGTGTTTGATCCTAAGGAGTAAATCTCAGGACGAAATTTCTATTAGGAGGGAGTGATGTGACAACTGTGGTTTTGAGGTTTGTCACTTAGTCGTATTTTTAGGGTGTTATGTGTGACTATGTGTTTTATGTGTTTACGTGTTTATTTGGTATGAATGATGATAGTTTGGACATCGTTTATGAGTACGAAGTGCTATTAAGTAAATTTATGAATGGTTATTTCATGAATCGTAAGCTCACATTATAGTGACTATGAATTGAAATGAAATGAAATGAAGTGAAACGAAATGAGATCACGTGAAAATTCTGTGAAAGTTAAATTATCGTTTTGTAGGATTTTGTGTATGTATCATACGTGATATATGTACATTAGATATATATTACTTATATTCTATGTATTATATGAGTTTTCTATTTTAGGGAAGTTTTGAAAATAAAGTTAAGATCGAAAATTACGCATAATGTCGAAAAATTAGCGAAAGGGTGTCCGGTTTCGACCCGAAAGCGTATAGAAGTATATGTAAACATAAAATAAAAGGGGGAGCGTTTAAATAACCCAAATTTAAGGGGGTGGGTCGTGGATGGGCTGTTATGGCCAACTAAAGGAAGGAAACGGGTAGGAAAGGCCCAAGTACAGTCCCTTTTGGGCTCAAACTTGTTAAGGAGGTTACCAAAGACTATATAAACACCCCTAGACCCCTAAAAACGACCAATAACCCTAAAATATACCTAATATCAGTTGAAACATCCATGGGGGAAGATCAAAGCCTAAATCTTGAATAAGGGTTAAAGGTACGTAATTAAACTTGCTCGATTAACGTTATATTTACGTATGTAACCTAGTATGATGGATTAGGGTTTAGGATTTTTGATTTTTGATTATGGTTTCATACTAGGAATGATGATTTATTTAATTAATAGGGTTCTTAATATTCAATTATTTAGGTTATTATGGGGCTTAATGATGATTAAAGGGTTTAATCATGTTTAATTTCGTTGTTAAAAAACTGAGCCGAATTTTTGGTCTATTGTTTTGATCATATATAGAGTTCTACAAACTCTTAATTTTCAAATATTATGTACCTAGAAATATAATTGAATTAGATTTCAAAATCAAGATACAATAACTAAATTGGAGGACGGGAAGTGGGTCAAAAACGGGTTACATCAGTCGGGTGTCAAAACAGTTTTTGGATCAGCCTGTTTTCATTTTATGTTTGGAATTGTTTGGGGTAATTATGGTTAGAATTGGAGCTTAAAATGAACATGAGACTTAGATTATATATTATATAAAATATCTGGAGAAGGGCTAAGCAAATTGGATAGGGTAAGACCCTCTTATCATAACAAACATTTCATATGTTCAAAATTGGTAAAATCTGGATAGACGAAAGTATAAGTTGTATATCGGGGACTTAAGGTTAGCTTTGATGTTGGGGAAAGCTCTGATATTTTTATATAACACATATAAGTTTATTAGGTTTTCATTTCAAGGAATGTGGTTTAGGTGTGGTAGGCGTTTGGCTCATAATACAGAGTGTGAAAAAGGGGCTGTTATGGGTTAAATGTTAACAGGACGAATTATGAACTAAACTAAGTTAAGGGCTTTATAGGGGAGTCTAATGAGATGCTTATGACATACAAATGGGTTTAAGTTGTAGGAGAAGGTTAGATATCCATCACTGATTGATGAGCCATTTTTATATGTGGTTCATGTCTTGATTGTATATGTTTGTGTGTTTAGATTTTGCTAGAGCGCGGATACTTGGAGAAGCTTATTTAGGTGAGTTTCATAGTCTCATGTCTTCTAATGTTTTTCACTACTAGATGGGATGGAAGAGACACTGTATGGTTTTGTAAATAATGTTGTGAATGTTTTTATTGTTTGTGATGGACTTGTGTGTATACTTATGTGATTAACTGCTATGTGGTTCTTGATTGTGTTTATGATTTGGATCAGGGGACACGTACCATCTCAGTTATTGTGGTATGACTTGGTACCAAGGGTATGTTGACAGGGCGAGGCCTTGGGATTGGTTCATATGTGTATGGGCGCCTATGGGACCATGGTGATTGGTAAGGCTGGAGCCTTAGAATTGTGGTGAATGGTTAATCTTGAATGTTAATTGTTAATGCATAATTGTAGCACATTGTCCATATGTTCTTTTATTGATGGTTGTTATTCATATCTTATAACTGATTTGGCGTTGGAGTCTAAACCTATGACTCTCACCAACTTTATTGTTGACGTATTTTAGTGTCTCTTTTAGGTGAGAATGTGGTTAATCGTGAGAATAGGAGTGGCTAGCTTTGGAGGCTTAGGATTGCATTTGGATGAACCCCTTTTCCTCTTAGCCTTAATGTTATGTTTAATTTAGTGTTACGTTGTGGACACCTATATGTTGATGTGTGTATTTGTATCTCTTTGGTAAGGGGTAGACTTGTTACCTACTTACCTAGACGCCTACATTTTTTCAGATATTGTCATGACATTGTGTCACCCATTTATGATATTTCCATTTCATTTAGTTATCTCTATAGACACGTTATTGTTGTGATGATATCTATACGTCGCGTCCTATATTCCGCCATGGTGGGGTGTGACAGTCGTTTTGTGCTACCTTGTTCATTTTCCCAAATCGAAGATTGTACTGCCTTAGCGGATCTCGGGGCTAGTATCAATTTAATGCCATTAAGTGTTTGGAAGAAGTTATCATTACCCGATCTTATTCCAACCCGTATGACTCTTGAGCTAGCAAATAGAACTCTCGCTTACCCGTTGGTATTGCTGAAGATGTTTTTGTTAAAAATTGGTACCTTCACTTTTCCGGTTGATTTTGTTGTTGTTGATTACGAGATGGATCCTCCTATTCTGTTAATACTTGGACGCCCATTCTTGCGAACCGGAAAAGCTTTAGTCGATGTTGCCGAAGGTGAGCTAATTCTTAGGTTTGGGAATGATCAACAAGTTTTTAAAATGGGAAAGATTACAAGCAATTACAATTGAAAAGAATCGTCGAAAATGATTGATGTGCTTCAAGACAAGCTTGTTACAACTCCTTTGGAAACTTCAAAGCTTGACATCAATGACTTTGTACTACAGAACAATCCTCTTTTCGAGCCTTTCTATGATAATCCACTTTTTTCAAGAACATGTGGAAGATTCTGATGATTCTCTTTCCGATTTGGATGACCCACCAATTTACGATGATTATGATGATTCTACTTCAAATTACGAAGATATGCCGCTCTATGATGATTTTAATGATGACACTCTTTCGAGTGATTCTTCAACTTTTGTGTCTTCTGATGATGTTTTTGCTCTTATCTTTGATGAGGATCCTCCACCAACAACGTTTGTAACTAATTTAGAGGATTAATCTTTTGAGGAAGATTTCGACACGTTTCTCAATACTTACTTTCCTAATGAGCATGATTATCCTACTTTGGATTTTGATTATGAACTTTACCCTCCTTCGGACTTTAAGAAACCCGTTTCAAAAGAAAAGAAACCGGACGACACCAACATTCAGAGTACTTATGTTTTGACACCTCTCTCTCCACCTTCTTCGGATGAGATTGTGAGGTATATGGGCGAATCTTCTTCAAGGTCCATTGAGTGTCTTTCTTCTTTTCCCCTGTAGGAAAAGGTGTTCGATCCTGGTATCACAATTTTTGAGCCATCTCAGTATCCATCTAATGAAATAAAAGGAAAGATTTTTAGAACATTCGGAGTTGCACTTTCACTTTACCACACCTTCTACTATCACTGTGCTCACCATTTGCTTAAAGGGACATCTCCTACACTACTTTGGCTTTCGCTTTTCACCGTATGGTTATGCTACTTTTTGGATGAGAAGCATGTATTTGACCCCGGCAGATTGTCTTCAAGTTTTACTATGAACCTTTCATCATAAGTATTCGGGGTCGAGTCAGGCTCGTGACTCGGTTAACAAAAACAAGCGCTTCTCGGGAGTCAACCCGATGATCTATCCTTCTTTATCTATTTTCTACCATAAGTGTAGGGGGATCCAAGTAGGTGTTTGTTGTTTTCTTGTTTCTTATGATGTGTAGGGATTGGAGCTTTCAAAGACCCACTTTTGGGGACTTTTGGGGACTTTTGACGACCCGCGATCCCATGTACCCATCTTACCGGTTCTATCCTAAACTCTTGTGATTCAATATTTTATAAATGTTGAAATGGGAATCACTTTAGTTGTCTCCTCCTTAGCAAGATTTAAACAACGTGCACAATGTCCTAAGTGTAGGTTGTTTACTTCCACATGCTTAAACATTGAGGAAAATGTTTAAGTTATGTGGAGGGAAGACTTCTATCGAAGTTATGTGGGCTTTTCGATGAATATGTCCTCATTTTAACCAGAAAATTGATTTTTTTCGACATTTTTTCAAAATTTTTGATCTATTTTGGCCTAGTAGTATTTTCCTTTCTTATTGTTATTTTCTTTCTTCGTATGTATGTATTCCATTTCTAGAATAAAGTCAAAAATTAAATTAATAAATAAAATGGTTTTAACAAGTTTAGACGTCTATCATATATTAGGCCCGTCGTGAATATTTTCACTCAACCCGATTTTTCTTATTTGAGTTTACTCTAGCTAGTATCCTTGACCATATGGAACTTAATTGGTTTATTAGGCTGAGCATCCACGAGTCTTATTCTTTGACATTTTAAATTTTAGAGAACGAGAAATGATAGAGTTAATTATAAGTTTTGTATTCTTTCATGAATTTATATGAGTTAATTATAAGTTTTTTCTCACACTTGTCAATAAATAAATGAAATAAATAAGGTCGTACGATTTGAAAAGTTACTTAGCTTCTATCCCAAGATCAATTAAAAGTTTCTCGGGATTAATTAGAGTTCATATCCAAGGCATAACTTATTGAAACGGGACGCGACGATTGGCAACTCCAAAAAGGCCCTAACAAGGCATGAGGGCTCCATTTTGTTGCTAAAGATCCAAGAAGATGTGAATAATCATTATTCCAAAATCAATATGAAGGACCAAGACACACGATGAAAAGCAATTTACTCCCATAAAGATCATGGATAAATCTATCCAAAAAGACCATAACAAGTTATGAGAATAAATATATTCAAGTCAGAAAAGGAGGCGGATGGTTGTATATCAAAATCCCAAATAAAGATTGAAGATAAATGAAGAAGACATGGTCCAATTTTGAAGAATCTCTCAAAAACTTCAAGTGAAGAAATTACGCATATAAAGAGAAGACCATTATTTCAAGAACGTCTCTCAAGATTCGAAGTATAAAGTAAATACCAAATATCGGTCCGAGAAAGGTCTCAAATCGTGAAACGAGTTATACCAAGATATGAACTTTATGAGATTCCGAGAAGCCGTTTTAAAAGATTAGCTAACTATGGATTAAATCGTCCTACTTTATTTTTGGCCTTAATAAATTATCGAAATAAGTTAAAAATGCATCCTCGTGATCATTCAAGACAAAAATAAAATACAAGAGATACACCGTAGGAATAAAATGGTCTAAGTGAGTACTTAAATCACATGATACTGCAATTATACATAGTCTCATCGTCCAAATCGGGCTTAAAACGGTTAAAAATGTCATAAAATACCCCAAAATATGTGTTTGTTCATTGTGTATTTTAAGTACAGATATCGTGAAATCAACAAAAGATTATAAGAATCAAGCAATAACGAACACGGGAAACGAAGCCGCACAAAGAACCGAACCCGAATCATGTTTTTCCTTTGATGTCCATGAAGTTTTGAAGATTGTCAAGATTAGTCCCTCATCTTTTGAAGACTTGACATTTTATACCCTTGCAAAACTCTAATATTGCATTTGGGTCCCTAAAATTATCAAGATATTACATTATGAGCCCTTGAAGTATGGACAAATTACACATATAGTCCTTGGAATAACTTTTCAAAAGTTATTGTGGCCAAATTGAGAAAACAAAAACTTATATAACAAAGGATTGGGAGTGTTGGCTGTTTAAAGTTGATATGAAGATATATTGGAAGACAAGGGGCCAAAAGGAGCAGACAAAGAAACTTCATCCGACCAATCACTCACTGCCACATCACCCCACTACTTCCCACCATCCAATCCCAGCCTTCCACTTCACCCTCCACCCCACGTCACGTTTCCACTAACATTTTTTATATAACAGATTTTGAAAAAATCTGTTTATAATAATTTTTGAGGTAAACACTTCTTAAACCCCTAAACTTAATCAAATCACCACTCCTCATCATCCCTCACCTACATAAACCCTAACAACCCAATTAACCAAAAACAAAGGGTTTTTGTTTAATTACCTCTAGATACTTGCTTACCCATCATACAAACACAACCCCACTCTCATTTCATTCACCCCGTAACCGAAGTGGCCCCCACAACCCTTCCCTGCTTAACCAAAAGAGGTAAAAAGAGTATCTTTGTAGAAAATCAACGAATGACACCAGAACTTGGTCCCAAAGGATTATTTGAATGGATAGGATGCATTCTATAGCTGGACAACTTCAAAGGACATCACATGTGATCCATATTAGACCAAGAATAGAAATTCAAACAAGGGGCTCTATTAGAAATTCATACAGATTAGGGTTTTATAGTTAATGTATTCTAGATTCTTCTTTATCTTGTATAAATATAGGACGTATGTCTCCCATATCACTTGTTCCAATTTTATTAATTGTAAACTTTTTATAAATTTAATAGTTAAAGTAATTAATAAAAACCTTGCATTTGATATACTGAGTTCCATTTTCTTTTTTTAGTTAATTTAAATTTTTACAAAGTTTAGTGTAGGTTTATAAAACCAGAGATTGGATTCAAGGACACTTGGTCCAATTACTTGGTTTTCTAAGCATTAGCTTATATGATCTTAAGTGTTTTGTTTTGCTGACAACAAAACAAATACTTCAAGTTTGTATAAGCTGGTTGTTCAAAGTTGTTTTTTAAAAGATTGGTTTCATCAAAAGTTTTTTCAAAAATCATATTATTGTTTATTTAACCCTTAATGTTTGAACAAGTTCATACCAAAAGAATTGACAAGCTTTTGGTTTCAGTTTGTTCAGGCTGTGTTTCCCTGTTGGTTTTTATTGTGCAGGTACAAAAGGTTTTTGTTTTGTCTGTTGTAGACTGCAAAACTCCCTCCTTTTTCATTAAAGATATTGTTGCTTCTTGGGTTTTACTGTAGAACCACAGCCAAGAAGTTCTCTACACATCCTCACAAGCTTCAAAAAGGGATAGGAGAAGGCATCAGCCGTGGTATGTGGCTTGAACCCCCTTCACTTTTTGTTGTTTAGGTGTCTTGTGTCAATCTTGGTATAACTGTTTGATATGATTTTTTTTCTGTTTATTTGGTGTTGTTGCATGATTACTGAATGATTTAGATAGTTTTAAGATAGCTTGGTGTTTATTTACAAGTTCTTATTTGAAAAAATTAGTCATCAGATTATATAGAGGTGTTTGGTTTTATGTTTTACATGACTTGGGTGACCCAAGTTTCAAGTAAAAACTGATCTAACATGCTTTATTAATCTGATGTTAGTTAGATGTTCACTTAGCTTTAAGTTTGGTGGCATAAAACAAGAGTTTGCATGTTTAAAAGTTGAGTAGAAATAGCCATATTTCATCAGTAGGTCTTTATAGAGTGGATTTTGTGATTTGTGAGTCCAAATCTGGTAATCTATTTGTATAAGTCATATTTTAGGTTTGTCAGTAGTTAAATGGTGTTTTGGTATGCTAGTTTGTTAGATTGGTTAGCTTGAAATTTATCTAGAAACCAAATAAATCAGCAACTAATTGCCCAGACCCCTAGTTCTTCACAGCAACTATAATATGCTTATTTGGTGCTTTTCTTGTTTTGGACTTGTGTGACACCCCGGGTAGGGTCAAAATATGCGGAAATATCCACGGAGATGTCACTAGGGTGGATCGATAGCACATAGTCCATAGAGCATAAGATAAAGAGTTATTTAAATCAAATTACATGTTTGTTTAAACAAATAAATAAAAATTGTCTTAAACATGAGGAAAGGTGATTGTTTGTGTTTCCCAAATAGAACCCGTGACGAGTCCTAGGATGGAGATTTCTTAGATGTTGGAGACCATGCACACAACACGTACTAACTTCATATTCCTGTGCATAACATACTAAAGGGGTCAACATAAAGTTAGTGAATTTACAGGTTTTAACAATTAATTAATTTGGACATACATTAATCATAGAAGTAACAATGCATAAAGCATTCTTACTAAAATATAGATTACATTTGTTTATTATTAGAAACTGAAGCTTAACCTTCCATAGTCCTCAACAGATGAGGACGTAGTGTCTTATAGAAAGACACCCATTCCAGATCCAACATGGTATATGTCTGTTGTCCCGGCCAAGGCACAGTGTGCATGACTCACCCAGACGGGGATGGTCAATCCCTAATAGATCTATTTATAACATTCGGGCGATTTACAACAATTTAACAGTTCCAACAATAATCATTCATAGTCAAGTTTATACAATTTGGTTGTATCCATTATGTGTTTGCATATTTTCTTTCGCAAAAGGGAAAGTTTTATCAAAAGTGTATATGGGGCTGTAAACTCACCTGGGAGTAGGCAATAGCTGTTTAATACGAATATCCAATTAAAGCTCACGCCAAAGTTATGCCTAATCAGACAGTACAGTCTTAATCGATAGTACAAAGAACATATATGTATGCTTATACAGATTTTAGTCAGTTCATTTATGCTACGATATTTATCTAAATAACCGTAGTTCAAGTATCATCAATATTCATTTAACTTATCTATATAAGTTTCATTTCTAAGTAAACATAAAATGCTTAACTATTAATATCAGTTAGCATACATGTATTTATAATAATCATTCAACTTACAATTAAGTTTCTTATTTAAGTGCACATATAATGTCTTACTTAAAACACTAATTTACGCTCTCTGTTCAAGTATTATAATCACTCATTTACTATTAGGTTTCATTATTAAGTAAACATAAAAATTCTACTTATAATTAGTTCACGTTATAGTTCATGTATTATAATCATTCATTTAGACTTCAATATTAAGTTTCATATTTTAAGTAGACGTAACATGTTCTACTTAAATATTAACATTCAATTTATCCAACGTTCATATAAATTTTATTTTTTAAAAGTATATGAGTTTATGTATGAGTAATACATATTCATAGTTGTTTGTACAATTATTTCCTAAAGTAAATATAAATATTTTATTTAAAATAATATATATATATATATAATATTTTATCTAACTTTAAAGTTTCCATAAACTATTTTAATATTTATAAAATAATTTACACTTAACAATTTATACCTTAATTCTTATGGTCTAAGTATTTTAATTATGTTTTATTATAAATGAAATAGATTTTAGGGTTAGGGTTTTTAATGTTTCGCAAAATGGCAAAACTAGTCCCTCTATATTTTTAAACAAGTATAATTTTCGGATTTTACATATTTAGTACCTAGGGCTTGTTTTAGTTTCAGCTTATGGCAGATTTAGTCCCCCTAGTTATATCTAGGTTTTATAACTTTACTAAAATTACAAAACAGCCCCTAGGGCTTCTTTAAGTTTCGGCAATTTACAAGAATGGTCCTTAGGGTTATAAAATGACAAAATAACTTTTAGAAACTTCCCAAAATTGTCTCTAGGGTTTAATTTACCGCGGATAGTATTTATTAAACCCTAGACTTTTGGATATTTACATTTTCAGTTTGTGTTTACTAGTTTATCAAAACAAGTTTCAAAGTTACGGTTTTAGTCCTTAAGTTTCATAAATTGTCATTTTAATCCAAGAAGTTTTTATAAGTTATATTTTATATAAAAACTTTTATTTAACATTCAAAATAGTATATGGACTCATTGAATGGGCTAAACATTCTAATGGGCTATCTAGTGGGCTTAAATATATTTCAAGTCCACTAATTTATTTAAATGGGCTTTTAAATCAATTATTGGATTTTAATACATTTTTAAAGTCCTTCAATTAGTTAAATGAGCCTAAGTGTAATCTTAAGTCCATTAAGTCTTAGATTAACATTTCATGGGCTTAAATAGTCCATTAACACTACTTCACATTATTATGTAAGTTTTAACTTAGGATAATCTTATAAGCTTATTATTAGATTTTTCATATTTAGTTTTAAATCTAAAATAGAAGAATAAAACTTATAGTTTGTTTTATGTGATGTTCCAAATTAGATCCAGGTATGTTACGAGGTTGCATGCAATTATAAGTGTTTACAAGCATAGATCTAGCTATGTTCAAATTAAGAAAACAAGTCATAGTCCATGTACACCAATATATATATATATATATATATATATATATATATATATATATATATATATATATATATATATATATATATATATATATATATATATATATATATATATATATATATATATATATATATATATATATATATATATATATATATATATATATATATATATATATATATATATATAGCCTATGGCTAGATCTTTAATCTTGGTATTTCCAAGATGAGGTTTTTATTTAATCTAATGATTTATATACATTCATAGATTCCAATACAAGCATGTAATCTTATTGCATGTTTCCAAGATCTTTCATAAACCCATCTAGACAACATATAGCCCACGACTAGGTTGTCTTTTCCCAAAAATTTCCATTAGATCTTTATGCTAGTTTCATGTTTACCATTTAACCATAGATCTAAGTTCTACATTATCATGCATGTATAACAAAATACCATCTAAGTACATATAACATTTTAGTGATTTTTAATTGTAAATTTAACATGTAATGATACATATCCCATCATTTAAACCTAGCACATAACTCATATATACATTATTCATGTATATCGTGACCTTCAAGGTTATGGTTTTCCATGTCTTTTGAGTTACACAATCTTATTTTGTCAGATCCATGAATATTAGTTAACCAAGATTCCAAAAAGTGAGATTTGTAACATATGCTCCATTTAAATCTATAAAATGGTTCATATGATTTTTAGTCATGTTAAAACATAGAGTACAATCCTTAGGGTTCCTTTATTAAAAAGTTTTTTTAACCATGGCTATGGTGGTCTACAATATTTCGTGACCTAGAATGGCCATGGCTTCACCAAATCTTGATTTTTAACTAGCTATATATACATGTGTTTATAGATGGATGAGGATGCATGCAAGTAAAAATGAAGAAACATAAGGAGTATACCTTTCTTGCCTAAATGTTATCAAGGAAGATCTATATGAACAAGGAGGCTAGAGATCTATTCTAGATGGTGAAGAAAACCTTAAAGATAACTAAGCCATGGCCATTATACATTCGGCTAGGGCTTGTCAAAATACTTCCAAAGATGATGATGATGCTACCAAACGTTTTGTGATTGCTATAGGACAAGGATCTAGTAGGTTAGATGAACAAACTTGGATTTTTGTGGCTTATAGCCGAATCATTTGAGAGAGAGAAGGATGAAGAAGGAGTGAGATCTAGTTGAGAGGGAAAGTGAAGTGTGAGAGAGTGTTTTCGGCTAAAAGGGGGAGAGAGAATGCAAGGAAAGAGTGTGATTACCTTGATAAGAACATTTGTGTCAAGTGTTGACACTTGTGTTTCCAATGCATCCCTTCACCTTCCACATAAGGAGGTGCGTTTCATTCTTAGCCAAAAAGAGAAATGGGCTCATGTTGTGGGCTTGTGTTGGGCTAGCACCAAAAGGTAAAGGATTTTGGGCTAGTCCAAGGTGTGCATGAATGCCTAAGATGTACACATATACATAGATGGCAAAAATACTTATCACAACATATTTCCATGTTTTGCTAAATGTTGCATTCTTAGATTTGTTTCATATATATGAATGGTTCATTATTTGTTCTCTTACTCTTATATTCAAGATTCAAGTTATGTAATCTATCACAAAAACAAAATGATTGTAGATGTAAAAATACATAATGATAAGTTCACACACACACATCTTATAGGATTATAAAACATGAGTGATTGTTCTTAAGATCTTTAGATGAAAAATCATTACCTAAAATCATGGTAAAATCATGGATTTATAGCACCACCCCATTATTTTAGCTTTGTCCTCAAAGCTACTAAAAAACGTAGTTATCTTTTAATTGAAAAGATGAGGGCACTTGGCTTTGAAGATGTCTTCACGTTTCCTGGTGTACTCGGGGCCTCTCTTCGAGTCCCATTGTACTTTGATTAACGGGATGTGGCTACGTTTCAACTTCTTGGTTATTCTCTCCATGATTTCCACTGGTGTCTCCGTATATTGAAGTTGCTCATCGATATGGACCCCCTCTAAGGGCATAACCAAAGGTTCCTCGGCGTAGCACTTCTTTAGATTTGATACATGGAAGGTGGGGTGTATCCGACTTAATTGTGGCGGCAGTTCCAAACGGTAAGCCACTTCCCCGATCTTGGCTATCACTTTGAAAGGACCCACATATCATGGATTCAACTTTCCCCGCTTTCCAAATCGTATATCTCCCTTCCATGGTGATACTTTTAGAATGACGTGATCTCCTACTTTGAACTGCGCGGGTCTGCGCTCTGATCCGCGTAGCTCTTTTGTCGATCACGAGCAGCTTGCAGTCTCTGCTTTATAAGGACAATTCGGTATGTAGTCTCCTGAATCAATTCAGGATCAGTGAGTTGGAACTCACCTACCTCTGCCCAACATACAAGAGATCGACATTTCCTTCCATAAAGGAGTTCAAAAGGGGCGACCTTGATACTGGCGTGATATCTATTGTTGTAGGAGAACTCAACCAAAGGTCTATGCTCGACCCATGTGACAATCCGTCAATTTATGGTCGATATTTTATTCTCAATATTTATTTGAAAACATTATTTTAATGTTATAATATGAACTCACTTATTTTTGGGAAGAAATTTGGATTTACGTCTTGAAGTAGCATCGACTACGTCTAAACCGGAGGATTCTACGTTACGTGCTTACGTTTACATACACCGTCTTTGGTGAAAGTCCGACATTTCAGAAAATAAATTTGTCCGTGAATATTATTTTGAGATTTTAATTTTGTGTTGGTTCATAAACTCACAAATTTACGAGAAGAGACTAGGACTTACGATTTTATTTTAACGTCCTTTACTATTAAACCGGAAACCTTAGGATTACGTATTTACGTTTTTGAACTCCGTTGTTGATGAAACAATTTTTATTGGATTCGTTTTGTGACGTTGATTCATAATTTATAAAAACGTTTTTCGTAAAACGACCCGAGGGCACGCAAATCGAGGAAACTAGAATCGAGGAATACCCGTAAATTAGCGGGAATGGACAAAACAAGTTTATCCCACCCCACTAACATATGGGATGGCCAAGGATGCAACACCTCATCCCATGAGGTGTCAAGCTTAACCAACAAGTCTTAACACTTGTAACTAGCTTCACATGTAAGCTAAGCTTACAACTACTCTACCTCAAAACTACACACACAAAACCACTTCTCCAAAACTCATACATGCAAACCACTCTCTCCTTCTCTCCCTAATTTCGTCCACTCTCTCTCTAAAATGCCATTTTGATCAAATTTAGATCATTTCTAGCCATAAACTATGTGTTATCTACACATATAATGAAGAAACCTTGAAGCCCTTTTGAAACCCTATTGATTGGTGGTGATTATAACATCCAAGGAGGAGTTTCCATGGAGTCTTGGGGCTGATTTTCCACAAGGTGTTCATGAAGAATGGTGGTCTTGTAGATGGTCATCGTTATCCACAAGTTTCTCCATCAAAATCCATGCCCAAATCACAACCTAAATCAACTTGGTGGTATGAAGATGGTCATGTAATCTTGTATTTCTTTTACATATGTATATGTATATGATGATGAATGGTGATTAAAAATGTTAGGTGGGGATTTGGTGTTGATAAATATGATTAAAAAGGTGAAAAACTATAAGAAACAAGGCTTAAATCTTGCTTAAAAATGATGGTTGTATAAAACAGTAAAGAAACAAGTCATGAACTGATAAAATGGCATAGAAAAATGGATATACATTAAGTAAAATGTCTTGTACACATGTGAGAGTTGGCCATGCAATGGAATCATTGTAATGAGTGAGATATGATCAAAACAAGTTTAAGGTGCAAATCTGAGTTTACTGTTTTGGACGATTTTTAGAAAATACTTAGAGGATGATTCAAAAGTATCTATAGTAGAGTTAAATGGAGCACATATCATTTAGTTTATGTCATAAAAATTTGAGCTTCTATCTCCATATAGAACTCTAGATATGGCAGTTTTGGTGAAAGTGAAGATAAAAATCAGATTTTGGAAATTAAAGTAAAATACTATTATATAAGCACTCAAAATTTAATAGTATAAAACATAAATTAAAACCCACTAACTTATATAATAAATTTATATAAATATGTACAATGGTAGATAAGTGGACATTTTATAAAAATTGTAACTTGTTAAGTTTATTAAGTTATAAAACTATAAACATGATTTTTACGACTTTTTCGGCTAATACCGTAAAATTAACGTTTTTGTTAAATAAAACTTAGATGGTTGGACCCGTCTAATGTAAACTTTTATAAACTCATATAATGATATATAAACATATATAACAAGTAAAAACCGATAAAACCCGAACTATAGGACATACGGACATTAACGGGCTAACTAAGCATATTGGACTAATAATTGGACTAAATAAGATAAACACTTATAAAAAGAACTTAATGGGCTTAACCCATTTAGGCCCAACTTGTAAAGTGTAGATACTGATAATATAAGTATAACAAGGATTAATACAAGTTAAAGAACTTATAATAAGTTTATTGGACTTAAAAACACGTAAATAGGTAAAACTAGTAAACTAGTAAGAAGATACCAATACGTAAACACTAAAATGAGTAAACAAGAATATGTAAACCCACTTGATCATCATATATATATAATCATCATATGTATACATAATTGTTATTTTTATAAAGTCATTGGACATGAGTCTAAGACGATTATTATTTGTCTAGGTTTCCGTGATTGAAGCACGTACCGTACATCTAAATCGCCGATAATCGTCTTCCCACATCAACGTGAGTTCATAGCCTCGCACTCTTTTAAATGTTTTTATGAAATGTTTTATAAACCCGCGAGGGAGATAACATGTTAGTTTTTATAAAATAGGACACCATTTGTCCCGATTGTTTGTTTATTGATTTGGACCCGAATGATTGTATGACCCCATTGTATGACCTGATAAATGATTAAAGGACCCGATAGATGAAATAAAATGGATTATTAAAGTTAGGTTATGTCACTAAAAGTCCCATTAGCATGAATTGTGAACTACCGGGATTTGGTAGACGCTTTTGCATATAATAGTACTATTTGGGGACGATCACCCCAGTTCGCGCCTTGACGGTTGATCCCCGTCGTGCCACATTGATTGGTAAGCGAATTTATGTATGAGAAGATTTCCATAGCGTGACCTTTGTGACGACACGCTACTTTAGATGGGCAAATTGAGTATCGGGTTAGCTACCCGTTGTTGGTTTAGTAAGGTAACAATGTCATGCGGCTTATAATAATCCGATTAACGAAATACTACTAGACGCTCCGAATTACGATGTATTGCCTGACTAGCAATACAGGGTCATACTATTCATATTATGTTCGTGTTTTGGTTTTCATAACCATATTCATATAACGGTTTTTATTTAATCTATACAACGTTGCAAAACGTATTGTATGATGTTTTTAACGACAATGATTCGTATAATGGTTTTTAAGGCACATGCCTATATTATGATTTTGATAAAGATTTGTATAAAATGATTTTGGCTATTTTATGGCCTATTGCAATGATTTGTACAAAATGATTTTTGGTAATAATTTTATACCAAAAGTTATATTGATGTAATTTATTAAACTCTATGAATTCACTCGGCGTTATCACTGACCTTTTCTTTTAACATGTCTTATCTCAGGTACTTGAAGGTAATTCTCGGGAAGACATCAAGAATTCATGGCCCGCACTTAAATATTAATTTCCATTCAAATGCTTTGTAAAACCTGTATAAAATACAATGACTTGGGACCTATGTAACTTTGATATTTATGAATGGAAATGCTTTATTAATAAACGACGCGATTTTTATTCGTTGTCTATGATGTGAATAATGTGCTATCCCGTAACACCAACTAGTCTTCCGCTGTATTGAGTTGTATAAATTTGGGGGTGTTACAGTTTGGTACCAGAGCTCTCGTTATAGAGAACGAAAGATTTTTAAAACCAAAGGTTTTGAATAAAACATGTCAAAATCTTTTAACTATAAACATTTTTCTGAAAAATGTCTAAAAATCTTTTGACTATAACGGTGCCGAAGAATTCCCGAGTTACCGACAAGGCCAGACTGAGAAGTGTTATTTTAATATATATATAACTTGAACTATATATATGATGTAATTTGATTATATGATTGTTTGATGATTATTTTGATATTTATACGAGGTATTTATACGATGTAGATTGTCACAAGGAACCCTAAATCCCCTAGTAAATTAATCGAAGCTATTCTCGTAGGAATTCTAGCTATCCTAGATCTAAACCAAGTTGTGGATATTTATGATCCCAACAAATGGTTGATACTCGTAGAAATGTAGATATTAGTTGATTGTGATATTGAAGAAGAATTGGCGAGATTAAAACTGATATCGATGTCATGACGATCTTTTCTTATAGAGTGGAGTTTGACAAAGCGTTACCACCTAGAAAGATGTCATCTGAGTCGTCGTCACCCAATTCTTAAATTTGAAATCAAAAGGGTGAATGTTGCACTTGAGGCTGTCATTGGAACCGTTACCCAAAAGCCTCATGCCACTAATACCTTTCCGAGAAGTCTAGTTGAATGATCAAGTCATTTTATATTAATGACTCATTTGATAATTGTTTTTGTAAGAGATATAGGATTGGAAATTAAGTGTTGATTCATATAGAGCTTTTATTGCCCTTTTAAGGTTCATAAATAAGATTGAAAGTATTGGAAAATGAGGTAGGATATCAAATTGAGTATTAGTTAATTGAAAACTTGAATAAAGTAAAATTTAACTTGTATGGAATATGAGATTGTTAAGAGGAATTCATTAAGTCCTGTGATTGAATTATAAGGTTATAAATGATTGTTAGTTTGTGTTAAAGGTTGTTCTCAGGCCATTGTCCAATGACGAGGATGCCAAGTGTCCAACAAATAAATTGAAGAAATATTCTTCTGAATTGGGACCGATGGATCTTCCGGGACAGGCATGACACCTAATGACTCTTGTAGGTTAGTATTCATTGTGGTATCTTTTAAAAATCCCCAACTTAACTGAGATATCAGTTGGTAGGATGAGTTCTGAGAATTGTATGACATAGTGACACGTAATGTATTACGGTACAATTTTGACTTGTTTGTGATTAATGAAAAAGACTACCTTTGATTGCTAAATCCTACATGTATCGATGTTATCCATCTTTTCTTGCTTCTTTCTAATGTTCGCATTAGTGATGCAACCATTGAACAAGTACTCATATCGAATTGAGTTACGTTGTGAATTATTCTTTTCTTGAGTGCCATTGAGGTCATGAACCTCATGATTAACTGGCTAAAGCTCATTTCCTATCATATTGTAGTTAGTTATTGGTGAACAAGTTTTCATCACTCTTTTGCAGATCACTCATTATTTTTATAAGATAAAACAATATCATTTTAGGAAATTGAATTTTCATCACTATAAGGATTATTCAAAGTGAGATTTATAAGTGATTGTTATCGAAATAAAGTTATTTATAAAACACCTTGGAAAACTTAATTGTTTTCATAACAAAGAAAATCTTTGTAAAATTATTTTTGATTCTTATTTAAGAATTAAGCATGAAAATGTTTTTATTATAAACATGATGATAAAATTGTGACGAACTGAGTATTGCATCGTTAATCTTGAAATTGTATATAGTTGCGCGCCTACATACAATTTGGAATGGACCATGCAAGACTGATTAGTAGTCACCATAAAACTGATTAATAAACACTACATTTTCTTTGAAGATTGTGAAAAATTAAAATTTATGAGATCTGCAAGAAGTGAAAAATAAGGACATAGTGTTAGGGACACCTACATATGTGCCTGTAGCATCTATTCTTCTGAGTTGAATTTACTCATCTGAGGAAATTGTCTTAGTTGACAATTGACAATTCTTTCTTGTCCAATTCTCCCGTAGTGAGATTCTTAGGAAAAGTATCCGATTACCGAGTGTTGATACCCGACTGGATGTATTGACGTTCTTATCATTTCTTATGATTTGATTTCATTTGAATGACCTGGGTAACGATCCAAGGAGCTTTCGAATGCGTACTCAAATTATGAAAACATAGGATATATTCATATTCGTTAAATGTTTTCGTCTGTATCTGATTTGTAATTCTCTCGCGTAGATTATGCGTTAACCTTACTCTTTTAAGGTTAGTTGTGTCTCCATATATCCCTGAATTTGTGAAGGATTATGAATTATTATTAGACTTTTGAGAAGTTCACATCTTATCGACGGCACTGAAACTGGAAAGTTGATAGTGCCAGTAGAATGGATTGATTGATTATGACATGACGACATTGTCTTAATTAATGGGAACTCGAATTGAATTCCCCTAAATGATAAGATGTTGATTATCAAAAGTGATCTAAATAATTCTTGATGGATGACCATATCCTGCATTTAGACTTAAAATTATACCATGAATGGTTGTGAACTAGTTATAGATATTGTAATCTAGAAAGAAATTAAAGTGAATGTATTAAAAGATGTTTATGTTATCTGAAACTTTAGGAGGTATTTGTTGTTAAATTAACTAGACTTTTGCCATTAAGGCAAGTTGAAATTGGTATTGATTATATTTCCGGTGCTGCACTTGTGGCATGTGCACTGTACGCCAGCACCATCTGAATTAAAGGAATTACCATACAACTGAGAGAGTTGTCGGGGAAAGATTTTATTCTACCATGCTCGTCATCATGAAGAGCTATGGTGTTATCATTCCTTATATTTATAGATTACTGTGAACTAGGTAAATTGACAATCGAAAACGATATCCATAACTCGAAATGGAAGATTTGTTCGATCATTTACAAGGTTCTAGCGTATATTCAGGAATTTGATCCATGGCATGGTTATCATCAACTTCGCGTCCGCGAAAAATATTATCTATTCCAATCACTACATTCAGAACTCGTAATAAAGATTATGAGTTTCATGTTATGTCGTTTGGATTGACTAATACACACGTAGCATTCATAAATTTGGTGAATCACGTGTGAAGGCTGTAATTTGATAAATTCATGCTTGTGATTATTAAGGACCATTTGTTTGTTTATAAGAATAAGAATGAGTTAATAGTTATTTATAGACTGCCCTGAATTGGCCGAACAATTAAAATTTGTACCTTGAATATTTAACATAAGACTTAAGACTTAATACTTTACATGATTTAACCGTGTGATTAATAGATAATGGAATATAAATTGACTCTTCAAAATTTAGAAGTCATTTAAGACTTTGGGTTATACTAAAAAGAAAGTGCAAATATATTTTGACAAATGTTTTAACAAAGGATTTTAAAGGATTATTCCCTTATACACAAACCCTTTAACTAAACTTCTGTTTAGGGGTAAATGTTTGTGTATACTTCTAGACAACCTAAGAAGGATTGAGGAAACCCATTTGAACCATGACTTAAAAATTTGAAACAATAATTTCGCTTTTCAACTAAGAAAATTTTGACCAAAGTATAACCAAAGATTTTTCGAACATTTACGAATCTTATTAATTAATATCGATAAATCAACAAAAATCGTGTTAATTAAATTAAAAATTATTTTAAACGTTTTCATATAATTGGACGGACTAAGAAATTTAAAATCTTTACGTTTACGTTCATAAATATTTAATAATTATTATTTAATTATTGTAATAATTATCGACGCTTTAGACGTCGGATTGAGTAAAACAGATAAAGATAATAGTAAAGACAAAACTAAAACATAGAAGATATGAAGAAAGAATTTTGAATAAATACGGTTATGATATTTATTTCATCAGGAAAGTGAGCGTAATTACTGACACATAATATAGAAAGGATAAAGAATCAATTAGGATTGTGTTCCTTAGTAATGATTGTGCAAAATAAATTGCCGAACAATATAAAAATAAATAATGCTTGTAAGAAGGATAATATAGATAATAAAAAGGGGTTCGCGGCTAATGTGAACCATTAAAATTGAGAAGCCGATGGCGTTAAAATATATAAAAGACCACTTGTGATTGTCTAAATATAGAGGATTGTGAGATATAATTATGTTGGAATTTGTAAGTATAAGTATTCTATTTATGTCAGTTATGATTAAAAGTATCTTTGTCTGAAAAAGTTGTACTGATGGAAAATTATGAAGGCAGACATCGCCTCATACATTAGTAAACGTCTAGCTATCGCAAAGGTCATCATTTGAATTAGATTCGATTTGGGTCATCGTCGACAGACTGACCAAATCTGCTAATATCATTTCCGTTAATGATAAATGCAAAAGAGTTATGTAAACATAGTGTGCCTGTATCGAACATCTTTATCAAGATCCTCGCTTCGCATCGAATTTCTAGAGATTTGCTCAGAAATCAGTAAGAACGAACCTTGATGAGAGTACTATGTACCACCCCAATCGAAGGGACGAGGTAAAGTAACGATACAAAGTAATATAAGTGTTGTTTTATGTTTGAATGATTGACTTTTGGTAATAAACCGTATAATCGTTTTCCTTTGGAGAAATTATCATTGATAATCATCGTATTAGGATTGAGATCGAATCTTGTGAGGATATATATTAGAGCATCTGTAAGCAGGAGTTGAGATAAAGACACCCGACATACACCCATTGTGAGTTGGACATGTCTTTTAGGTTTAAGGTTTCCTATGATGACGAACCTAACCTTACAAAATACCCGACCCGCGAGATCTGAAATGATTGTTGAAATTTGGATCTGATTATTGACTGCCGGTAGTGAGCAAGAGGTTATGTGAATATGAAATGTAGATCTTGAAGTGCCAGATGGGTAGCGAAGTTATGCAAAAATTTTTAACCTTGGAAAAATGAATTAATGATCTGACAAATCATGGGATATAAGTCCCCGTTGTATGGGACCATTGAGATGATGTAAAAGATTGGTTTGAAAGGCATATACGCTGGATCTACCCTAGGACTTCAAGAGCTGCGTGAATTATATTTTGTATATCGAACTTGATGGAATATCTATCAAGTGAAAATCTGAATTCTTCTTAATAAAGTTTAGATCGGCGAAAAGTTGCATTCATCAAAAACCCGTGAACATCATGGATAGAGAAAGTAAGTCAACATTAAGCCTGATCTTATTCCCGGAGTTATGTTTGATGAAACTCGCGTATTGTAATGAATTGCACTTGTGAGAAAAGACCGAATGTGGAGGAAATACCCATATGGCTTTAATTCTCTAAGAAGCGAGTAGTAAGATGTTCTTTGAGGACAAAGATCATGTTTAGGGGTAAATGCTGTGACAATCCGTCAATTTATGGTCGATATTTTATTCTCAATATTTATTTGAAAACATTATTTTAATGTTATAATATGAACTCACTTATTTTTGGGAAGAAATTTGGATTTACGTCTTGAAGTAGCATCGACTACGTCTAAACCGGAGGATTCTACGTTACGTGCTTACGTTTACATACACCGTCTTTGGTGAAAGTCCGACATTTCAGAAAATAAATTTGTCCGTGAATATTATTTTGAGATTTTAATTTTGTGTTGGTTCATAAACTCACAAATTTACGAGAAGAGACTAGGACTTACGATTTTATTTTAACGTCCTTTACTATTAAACCGGAAACCTTAGGATTACGTATTTACGTTTTTGAACTCCGTTGTTGATGAAACAATTTTTATTGGATTCGTTTTGTGACGTTGATTCATAATTTATAAAAACGTTTTTCGTAAAACGACCCGAGGGCACGCAAATCGAGGAAACTAGAATCGAGGAATACCCGTAAATTAGCGGGAATGGACAAAACAAGTTTATCCCACCCCACTAACATATGGGATGGCCAAGGATGCAACACCTCATCCCATGAGGTGTCAAGCTTAACCAACAAGTCTTAACACTTGTAACTAGCTTCACATGTAAGCTAAGCTTACAACTACTCTACCTCAAAACTACACACACAAAACCACTTCTCCAAAACTCATACATGCAAACCACTCTCTCCTTCTCTCCCTAATTTCGTCCACTCTCTCTCTAAAATGCCATTTTGATCAAATTTAGATCATTTCTAGCCATAAACTATGTGTTATCTACACATATAATGAAGAAACCTTGAAGCCCTTTTGAAACCCTATTGATTGGTGGTGATTATAACATCCAAGGAGGAGTTTCCATGGAGTCTTGGGGCTGATTTTCCACAAGGTTTTCATGAAGAATGGTGGTCTTGTAGATGGTCATCGTTATCCACAAGTTTCTCCATCAAAATCCATGCCCAAATCACAACCTAAATCAACTTGGTGGTATGAAGATGGTCATGTAATCTTGTATTTCTTTTACATATGTATATGTATATGATGATGAATGGTGATTAAAAATGTTAGGTGGGGATTTGGTGTTGATAAATATGATTAAAAAGGTGAAAAACTATAAGAAACAAGGCTTAAATCTTGCATAAAAATGATGGTTGTATAAAACAGTAAAGAAACAAGTCATGAACTGATAAAATGGCATAGAAAAATGGATATACATTAAGTAAAATGTCTTGTACACATGTGAGAGTTGGCCATGCAATGGAATCATTGTAATGAGTGAGATATGATCAAAACAAGTTTAAGGTGCAAATCTGGGTTTACTGTTTTGGACGATTTTTAGAAAATACTTAGAAGATGATTCAACAGTATCTATAGAAGAATTAAATGGAACACATATCATTTAGTTTATGTCATAAAAATTTGAGCTTCTATTTCCATATAGAACTCAAGATATGGCAATTTTGGTGAAAGTGAAGATAAAAATCAGATTTTGGAAATTAAAGTATAATACTATTATATAAGCACTCAAAATTTAATAATATAAAATATAAATTAAAACCCACTAACTTATATAATACATTTATATAAATATGTACAATGGTAAATAAGTGGACATTTTATAAAAATGGTAACTTGTTAAGTTTATTAAGTTATAAAACTATAAACATGATTTTTACGACTTTTTCGGCTAATACCGTAAAATTAACGTTTTTGTTAAATAAAACTTAGATGGTTGGACCCGTCTAATGTAAACTTTTATAAACTCATATACTGATATATAAACACATATAACAAGTAAAAACCGATAAAACCCGAACTATAGGACATACGGACATTAACTGGCTAACTAAGCATATTGGACTAATAATTGGACTAAATAAGATAAACACTTATAAAAAGAACTTAATGGGCTTAACCCATTTAGGCCCAACTTGTAAAGCGTAGATACTGATAATATAAGTATAACAAGGATTAATACAAGTTAAAGAACTTATAATAAGTTTTTTGGACTTAAAACACGTAAATAGGTAAAACTAGTAAACTAGTAAGAAGATACCAATACGTAAACACTAAAATGAGTAAACAAGAATATGTAAACCCACTTGATCATCATATATATATAATCATCATATGTATACATAATTGATATTTTTATAAACTCATTGGACATGAGTCTAAGACGATTATTATTTGTCTAGGTTTCCGTGATTGAAGCACGTACCGTACATCTAAATCGCCGATAATCGTCTTCCCACATCAACGTGAGTTCATAGCCTCGCACTCTTTTAAATGTTTTTATGAAATGTTTTATAAACCCGCGAGGGAGATAACATGTTAGTTTTTATAAAATAGGACACCATTTGTCCCGATTGTTTGTTTATTGATTTGGACCCGAATGATTGTATGACCCGATTGTATGACACGATAAATGATTAAAGGACCCGATAGATGAAATAAAATGGATTATTAAAGTTAGGTTATGTCACTAAAAGTCCCATTAGCATGAATTGTGAAATACCGGGATTTGGTAGACGCTTGTGCATATAATAGTACTATTTGGGGACGATCACCCCAGTTCGCGCCTTGACGGTTGATCCCCGTCGTGCCACATTGATTGGTAAGCGAATTTATGTATGAGAAGATTTCTATAGCGTGACCTTTGTGACGACACGCTACTTTAGATGGGCAAATTGAGTATCGGGTTAGCTACCCGTTGTTGGTTTATTAAGGTAACAATGTCATGCGGCTTATAATAATCCGATTAACGAAATACTACTAGACGCTCCGAATTATGATGTATTGCCTGACTAGCAATACAGGGTCATACTATTGATATTATGTTCGTGTTTTGGTTTTCATAACCATATTCATATAACGGTTTTTATTTAATCTATACAACGTTGCAAAACGTATTGTATGATGTTTTTAACGACAATGATTCGTATAATGGTTTTTAAGGCACATGCCTATATTATGATTTTGATAAAGATTTGTATAAAATGATTTTGGCTATTTTATGGCATATTGCAATGATTTGTACAAAATGATTTTTGGTAATAATTTTATACCAAAAGTTATATTGATGTAATTTATTAAACTCTATGAATTCACTCGGCGTTATCGCTGACCTTTTCTTTTAACATGTCTTATCTCAGGTACTTGAAGGTAATTCTCGGGAAGACATCAAGAATTCATGGCCCGCACTTAAATATTAATTTCCATTCAAATGCTTTGTAAAATCTGTATAAAATACAATGACTTGGGACCTATGTAACTTTGATATTTATGAATGGAAATGCTTTATTAATAAACGACGCGATTTTTATGTGTTGTCTATGATGTGAGTAATGTGCTATCCCGTAACACCAACTAGTCTTCCGCTGTATTGAGTTGTATAAATTTGGGGTGTTACAACCCAACTATTTCCAAAATCAATTACACATGCCCTTAGCATGTCCTCTAGAGTTTGGATGGTTCGCTCACTCTGACCATCCGTTTGTGGATGATAGGCGGTGCTCATATCCAGTTTGGTACCCAGGGCTCGTTGGAGAGCCCTCTAGAAGTTGGAGGTGAATTTGATGTCCCTGTCGCAGATTATTGAGACTGGTACTTCATGTTTGGTTACAATTTCCTTAAGGTAGGCCCATGCCAACTTGGATAGGGAGTCAGATTCCTTGATGGGTATGAAATGAGCAGACTTGGTGAGTCGGTCGACTATCACCCAATGGCATCGTACCTACGTGATGATTTTGGGAGTTTGGTCACAAAATCCATGGTGATATTTTCCCACTTCCATTCAGGTATCTCAGGTTGTACCAGTAAACCGGATGGCCTTTGGTGTTCTGTTTTGACACGTGCGCATGTCAAACATTTCGGGACATAAGTAGCGATGCCAGCCTTCATGTTTGGCCACCAATATAATTTCCTCATATCTTGATACATTTTTTCCGATCCCAGATGTATTGAATATTTGGATTTATGTGACTCGTGCATGATTATGTCCCTCAAATTCCCATAACAGGGTAACCAAATCCGCCCGTGGTTCCAGTTTCTCTTTAGAAAGGTCGGTTCGAAGCATTCTTCTGATGTCTTCTTTCTAAAGGTTTTCAGGTTTCTGTGCTTGGGTTTGTGCTTCAAGGATTTGCTTGGGCAAATCCAGATTGATGGTCATGGTTATGGCTCGAACCCTCATGGGTCGGTCTTTATCTCTACGGCTCAGTGCATCAGCAACTACGTTTGCTTTACCTGGATGGTATTTGATTTCACAATCGTAATCGCTTAACAGTTCGATCTAACGACGCTGCCTCATATTAAGCTCTTTTTGATCTAATATATGTTGCAGACTCTTGTGGTCGGTGTACACTGTACATTTGGTTCCGTAAAGGTAATGCCTCCAAATTTTTAAGGCAAAGACTACCGCTCCAAGTTCTAAATCGTGGGTAGTGTGGTTCTTCTCATGCTTCTTTAATTGTCTAAAAGCGTAGGCAATTACTTTCTTTCTTTGCATCAATACTTCTCCCAATCCCTTATATGATGCGTCACAATATACCTCAAAGTCATCATTGCCCTCGGGCAAGGATAAGAGAGGCGCACTGCACAACTTTTGTTTTATCAACTGGAAAGCTGATTCCTCCTTTTCTCCCCAATTAAATTTTACTCCTTTCTGAGTAAGTTTGGTCATTGGTTTGGCTATCTTGGAGAAGTATTCGATGAATCGGCGATAGTATCCAGCAAGGCCTAGGAATTGGCGGATCTCTGTTGGTGATTTGGGAGATGCCCAACTCTTAACGGATTCAACCTTGAAGGATCTACGTAAATACCATCGCTGTCAATGACGTGTCCTAGGAAATGGACTCTGGGTATCCAGAACTCATATTTGGAAAATTTTGCATATAGCTGCTCTTCCTTGAGTACTTTCAGTACTTGGGCCAGATGTTCAGCATGGTCTTGTTTGTTCTTGGAGTAAACAAGTATGTCGTCGATGAAGACTATCACGAATTTATCCAAATAGGGTTTACACACCCGGTTCATGAGATCCATGAATATTGTCAGTGCGTTTGTCAACCCAAAAGGCATAACTCTAAATTCGAAGTGACCATAACTTGTTCTGAAAGCGATCTTAGGAATATCTTCTTCCGGGACTCTCAGTTGATGGTAACCAGACCTTAGATCAATCTTAGAATACATACTTGATCCCTGGAGTTGATCAAATAAGTCACCGATACGAGGTAATGGATAGCGATTCTTTATCGTTAGATTATTCAATTCTCGGTAATCGATGCACATTCGAAAACAACCGTCTTTCTTCTTGACAAACAGAACAGGGGCTCCCCATGGAGAAGAGCTAGGCCTAATGAATCCTTTTTCTGATAGTTCCTGGAGTTGTTTGGCTAGTTCCTTCAATTCTGATGGTGCTAGCCGGTAGGGAGCCTTAGCTACAAGTGCAACCCCAGGAATCAAATCAATTTGGAATTCTATCGGTCGTACTAGGGGCATACCCGGCAGTTCCTCAGGAAATACCTCGGGAAAATCTCGGACAATTGGTAAATCCTCGAGTCGTGTCTCCTCGGGTTTGTCTTTTTCCTCGATTTTGGAGATGTGTGTTAGGAAGATAGGGCATCCTCTGGTCAAGTATCTTTGTGCTTTAGTGCAAGAAATGACACTAAGTATAGTGTTGATTATATCAGGGTTACCATCCCCTCGTATAATCAAGGTTTCATCTCCCCAAGGTATACGGACTAGTTTTTTATCACATAAGATGACTGCATGGTACTTTGACAGCTAATCCATACCAATGATGCCATCAAAGCTACCAAGACTTACTGGATCAAATCGATGTTGAACAGGTGATTCGAGAGGTTTAAGGTACAACCTCGAATGATGGTGTCAACTGTCACAATTTTTCCGTCAGCTAGTTCTATAGTATAGTAGGAGTCTAAAACTGATGGAGTAATTTCCAATACTCTACTAAATTCCGTTGATATAAAGCTTCGATCTGCCCCGGTGTCAAATAGGACAGATGCATATCGTTGGTATAGTAGAAATGTACCTGTGACGATGTTGGAATTTGGATTGGCTTGGGCATCACCAACCATGTATGCTTGTGATGAAGTTCCCTTGTTGTCCTTCTTCCCGTTGGCCAACTTGGGACAGTCAGGTCTCACATTTCCAGGGTTTCCACACTCGTAACATACTACAGCTTTCTTTGGCCTATGGTTACTTCCACTTGCGGGGTTTCGGTTTCCCTTGCATTGTTTTCCAGCAACATGATGATAGTCACACTTTGAACACTTAGGTTTGGACCCTGAGTAGTTCCTGGTGCGGGTTGTAGGAGTAGTGTCCTCAGTTTGCTCAACATTTTGTCTTTTGGAAGACTGCTGGTGTTGGCTACGAGCATTTTTATCCGACTTTCGCTTGTTGTCCGTTTGTCTTTCGGACATGTTGTGAGCTCGCTTGTTGATCAGCTCTGTCGCATATTCCATTGTATCTTCCACGGTATTGGGTCGTGAAGCTAGCACACTATCATGAACGTTTTCAGGGAGTCCGCTGACACACTTTTCAATCTTGTCACTCCTTATAGGAAACATTCTGGTGCACATCAAGCTTAACTCTTGAAATCTTTTGTTGTACCAAAGGATATCATTGTTCTTACACTTGAGATCCCACAGCTCGACTTCCAACTTCTTCATTTCTCCTCTGGGACAATACTTCTCGGTCATTCTCTACTTGAGGTTGGCCCAAGTGAGAGTATAAGCAGTGTCATGTCCAAGGATGGCGACCACAGAGTTCCACCAGGTAAGGGCGCTCTCGAGTAGGATGCATGTAGCAAACTTAACTCTGTTCTCGTCAGCGCAACCGCTGATGCGGAATACTGTCTCTAGTCTTTCAAACCACTGCATTAATTCAACAACTCCTTCTTTCCCTCGGTAGTATGAGGGTTTGCATTTTAAGAAGTCGGGATAAGAGCAACCCCTGTTGCAGTTGTTCCTGTGCATGTTGTTGTTTGGATCATTATTCACATTAGCTTCTCTGGCTGCCATAGCTGCCGTAATACCTTCATCAATCTTCTCCCTGAGTTGAGCAGCGGTAACATTATGAGTAGCTTCAGGAACTTCGGTATTAGCTGTAACACCCCCACATTTACAACACAGAGGAATACAACATTGGGGTGTTACTTCATAATATATGCTCACGAGTCACAATAAACGTATTTTAATATAAACGTTTACCAACGATGATTTCATCGAAAGATCAGAGTTACAAGGTCCCAATAAATTAAGAAAACCTATTTTCAAATAAGTTGCAATATATAAGTTTTTTTTTATCATTTTAAAAGAAAAGATTTTTATCCAATGTACAAAGTTCACCATGTCCACTTCCTTCGATATCCGCATCCAATCCTATCCAAGCATGCCAATATAAACCTGAGATAAACATGCTTAAAGTCAACAAAAATGTTGAGTGAATCCATAGTGTTTATAAATAGTAACTTTGAACACAAGCTTAATAACCATTTTATTCATAGAAAAATCAAACGATGCTAGAGCCACGAACCGAACCTTAACCATGTGCCCAACCTGGAGTGAGACACTCCCAATACTAAATACAATATATCCTCGTATGCTTCTAGCAAGAAAACATACTCCGGATAGGTCGTTAGGCCAAAATAGATCTATTATTATTGTACTAGTGTTTACCGGTTATCGGTAATTAACGGTCCATGAAGGAAAGGCCACTACATAACACTCATAGCAACGTTCACATAAAAGCTACTTATGTTTGATTTTCTAAAACAAGCATGTATTCCCCTCGCGGGTTTGAAAAGCATTAAAGGATTTAAATTCGAGGCTATGAACTCACCTTAGCCACGAGGTAAGTGAATCACGGTACTGATAATTTGAGTAGAAACGGTAGTGGTAAGACGATTGCCGACGATATGGATGCCCGGCAAACACGAAAACCGCAACCTATCAAAATAAGGCGCGTGTTCATTAATAATGACTCGAGAAATAATCATACATAACAACATCAAAATCAAACTCATAAAGTCACAATAAACTCAAGAGAAAACAATATAAATAACTTCATTATACTTTACTACACATTTACTTTACCATTTTACACTTTTAACAAAGTCCGCCGGTACATACTACATGTACTACCTTATTTACCCCTTTTAAACTCGTCAAACGTTTATGAAACGACTCGATAAACAAACTTACTATATATAGAACGTCCTCCTACAAGTTTATCAAATGAAATTACTTTTAAAGTCCTTTACTCGACTCATTTCCGAACTACAAAATCCGGACAGATTTACGTTAATTTTTCATACAAACGTTTTAACTTATTTAAACGACTCCGTTTACAAAACCGACACTCGGATTTTAAAATAAACTCAACCTATAAAATAAACACCTCATTATCAGTAGGTTACACATTTCAAAACATCAATTTAGAGTCCCCGAGATTCGATCCAAATATCGACAACAACTATATGTAGTGCCGATACTCGTCTCCCGGTACACGATCATTCAAAACATCATAACTTCGCGCTCGTTTGGAGCTAGAAGCTCTACCTTATATCAAATCGAAGCTAATAAAATTATCTACAACCCTAGGCTATAAGTTAAGCCATTTTCAAAACATAAAAATTCGGATTTTACAGTTTACTTACTGTTATAAAATGACCGTTAAAATCTTGTACAAAATCAACTTTTTGGTCAAAACCAACCATAGAAATGTTCATTCCTATACCCTAACATCAACATATACGAACCAAAACATCTAAATCATAATAAAATTAAAACCTTTGGATCAAAATAAAGTTTTTAAGAACGTTTTTAGCAAGAACGACCATGGATCATGCCAAGAACACCATACATGATCATGGCTTCTACCTACCAACATCAAGAAAATAAAAATGCTTGCATGTGTAAAATTCTTACACCAATGTGATCCTTGACCAATTCTAAGAATGGGTCTAGTCTTGGTTTAGCTCAAATCATCCTCAAATTTGAGTTAAAATTGAAATTTGTATGTGTTTGGTGATGGTGGTGGGTTTCGGCAAAACAAGAGAGAGAGAAAGAGATGGAGAAAATTTTTAGTTGAAGATTTGTGTAGTGTGTGTTTATTTAGGCTATTTATATAGTGGGGTAGGGACCTTGGTTGCAATTTGGCAATAGTTGTGCCTAAAAATGAAAATAGTTTGCTAAAAAGCGGGAAATGGTTACCAATCAATTTTATAAAAATATAAAATTCGTTGGTTAAATCGATCATTTTAATAATTAAACGCACACAAAACGAAATAATAAAGTTCGACTCGACTTAATACGTAAAGAAATAAAAATTTCAGAAATATCAAATATCGAAATAATCGATATTAAAATATAATATTTGGGCATCCATTGGTATCGCGATCACTAGTAGTCCTCGTTACTCGTCAGACCGAAAAACTAAAACGTTCAATATTGGTTTCAACTTAAACCGTTAAACGTCATAATAATTAACGTCATCATATACTTCAAAAATATCCGAATAATAGAATTAAATTATGATCTTATTTTTACGGAGTTTACATCCTCACCACCTTAAGGGAGCACCGTCCCGGGGCTAGTTAAAAGATATCACGTCATAGAAAATCTTCTCGAGAGTACATAACTTCATCGAATGCGTTATAAAATTACTTAAAACAAGGTAATCGTTACTAATCATACGAAATCACCTAATCACATGATCGCTAGGGAAACCTTCCATCAAAGGAGATTTCTTCGAAGCAGAAATCATTCGGAGTATACATTACTCCATCGAACGCACTACGACGTAAATTAAAACATTGAATGCTATCATTAAGCACATATAATCACATTATGACATGCTTGTAAACTAACCAAGCCATGCCAAATCAATCAATTCAATTAAGTTAACTCATGCTTGCTAAATAGTCAAGCCATGATAAATATGAATATTTCACAGGATATTTGGATATGTCCAGTCAAAAGAAAGTTTGCATATTAAAGGATGTCCACGGGCCTGATAGCCATGGATGCACATCAAAAACGAATTTTGTCATAAGAGGGTGCTCACACACGGATACATACCCATGGTAATATAGGTACGTGTTACCTGCCGATCGGGCAGCATTTCACAATGCCACCTCGAGCTCGCACCTTGTACGATTACTCGACTAAATACAATACAATATTACGGGGTGTTCTCATATGGATACATACCCAACGTAATAGAGGTACGCGTTACCTTCCGATCGGGCAGCATTTCACAATGCCACCTCGAGATCGCACAACGTACGACCACTCGACTAAAGACAATACAATATTACGGGGTGTTCTCAGATGCATACATACCCAACGTAATAGAGGTATGTTACCTTCCGATCGGTCAGCATTTCACAATGCCACCTCAAGCTCGCACAACGTACGACCACTCGACTAAGTCACATATCACATAAACACATAACAAGCAAGGTTTTGCACATAATTTCAACTATGGCTATCCGCCGTTTGATCATCGACGATCAAAGGGGATCGAGTCAAGCATAAGGTTCCTCAACTAAATAATCGAAGACGGCAACCCGGATTGTCTTTCATCTACCGATGCGCGGTCGGCAAACTTCAACTATCCATCGCATACCGTTTTATTCTCTACAGATTATGATGACGAACGACACCACTGGATCTAGTAGGATCCGACCATTGTGCTTGGCTCTCGCGCCGAAGGGTCTCCTTTTTGAACCATCCTTGTGTGACCCTACGTTGGTATACGAGTCAGCACTCTACGTTGGTATTCGAGTTCACAAGGCAGAATAAAAACAAATCAAACACATCGAATTCAAAACTCGAGTCTATGTAGATTCGTCCGTGACATAAGCTGACCAAACACATACGTTTCGAGGGAAAATGTCTTCTTCAATGTCCTCGAAGTTACTCAAACTCGACTTTCCGCCGGTTGGCAGTCTGCTCATCTTGTTAAAATTTCTTCTTAGTTCCGGTACGAGGTTCCTTGGTAATTCGTCACCAACATGGTGATTTAGACGGGATTCACACGTTGTACATGACACCATAAAATTGTTTTACGAAAATATCCGGTCAAGGTGACTTTCTAAGTCAACACCAATCGAAAGAGAAAATGTCAAAGAACACAAGGAAATTTGGACATGTTCTTACGGAATCGAATCGAACATGATTACTTGCATAAGGATCCCCATTTGGAAGTGTTCTCATCCAAACATTTATTCAAAACCACGAATTTAAAGCAACGATTGATTTGACACGACGTCGCTCTTCCTGCATTATGCATAGTTAGCTAGGCTATGTATAATTAAGGACCAAGCAACGACACATCTAATATGTCACGACTCTTCCTGAATTATGCATAGTTAGATAGGCTATGCATAACTGAGGACCGAGCAACGACATATTTGACGCTACAAAAAGAAACTTTATGATTATTGCACAATCATACAAGATTATGAACATTTTTGACTTATTCTCGAAAATAAGTAAATCACGTGACATAGAAATAAGAAATTATTTTTAACCTGTTTCTAGAAATACATCAACTATTTGCATATTCCTTCTTAGGAAACATATTTTTCCTTCGCCTTCTTGTAAAAAAATATCAACACAATTTGGTATTTGGTTCGATAAAATACTTTATATATTAATATATATTTCTCGAAAAATTTTACATCATAAAATGACGCTAAGGTGGTTTGGAATCAAGGATAGACGCAAGTATAAATAGTAGGAATCAAGAATCAATGAGACTGAATGAGGTGAATGAGCAATATATTTGCCACTGAAATTGCTTGCACTTTGAGTCAAGATACACCTAAGACATGTCAAGAGTTTCTAGGTAACAACGACATCTACAGAATCATGAAATGAACATCGAGCATCATCACAATTGCCAAAAAAATTGAAGAACGGTCATATTCTCCATAATGAAGCCAAGTGTAGTACATGCGCTCCCCAATTATACATTCAGTATCTAGAAGGTTATCTCCACTGTTTCGCGTGACACGCATATACCACAAAATTTAGTTTCCAATAACAAGAGAAGGAAAGGTTGTGGGGTCCGTGAAGGGGACAAAAATACAACGTGCAACATATCCTTACTAACATGTACTAGAAAAATAACGATCTATATAAAATGGTCCTATACCAAGGACAAGATAAAAAGTGAATACATGACATGACTACTCAAGTCCAATGGTAGAATCGCGAAATCAGAGGGGATAAAGTATGATCGAACCATACGCATCCCGAATGTTAGATATATTAATTATATATCCTTAATATAAATAATACGAGTCTGCATGCGTTGAAAAATCCACTTGCGCGTTCTACTTAATATTTATCATATTGTGAAAGAGATTATTTTTACATATTTAAAATATGTTACATCATTGAACACTTTCTAACTTTGTCATGTTTTTAACTTTATAAAGTTGTTGTTTTTGAAAAGTTATCATTTCGAGAAAATTTATACTTTGAGTAGGTTCGGTTACTAGGTTATCATAATCGATAAAAATCATTAGACTTAAAGATTTCTATACTTGTGTCAAAGACTTAAATAATAATTAGACTTTTTGTTTATATAGTTACCCAACAAGACTTAAATTAGCCCATTTAACTTTAAAAATTAACGTATGACTTATTAATAAATATATATATATATATATATATATATATATATATATATATGTTTCCTCATGACTAGCCCGTTATATTACATTTTCGTGACTCTGACTTTAAAGACAATTTATTAAAACATTATTTCATAATTCTTTTTTTACAATTCTCGTAGCAACGTAAAACGAAATTTTGAAAAACAATCGTGTTTTGTCGGATGGCAAAAACTGACTTGATTGTGCTCGGTTCGCGCATTCAAAATTTTATGTCAACTTTTAATTAATAATTTCAAGTTTTTAAAATTTACACTTAAAGTGTTTATTTTGATTTTTTCTCTAGTTTATTCATTATAACAAAATACAAGCTTTAGCCTTACGTTAAAATATTCTTAATAATAAATTTTATCTTATTTTAAATTTAAGAATAAGTTTTTCCAAAATCTCAAACCTCCAAATACGTGACAAAGTATCCATTCACGAGCGTATATTATGAAACGTGCCAAAGTTTATATTTGACGCAAAAATCAATTTATATCATGTTTAAACCCATGTATACACGCGTTTCAAATCGTGAAATTTTCTCAACCATTCTTTCAACTAATCTAAGCAAGTTTTCGACGGATCTCATCACGGACATTTATCAACAACAAGTTATGCCGTAAAACAAATGATTATTTATTAATAGAGATTACTTTAAATGATTTACAAAAAAGACCAGAGAGGAAATAGTTTCGCCTCCTTCATGCGTTCCTTAGTCGCGGCTTAAAAGAGAAAAACCAAACCAGAACACAAACAAAATCTAACCATGTTACATATATATAGATGTATATATATAATATCGTAACGTATATATATTACATATGTACGAGATTTACCATATCAGATGATAATGGAAACACCATTATTTAGTATAAATAGTACAATCGAAAGTACGTCCATAGGGATGATCGTAAGGTGTAAACAGCGATCTAATAGTTCGTCAAAGAACGGTATCGTAATTATAGAATTACAATGTATACCACGCACGCATATGGTATAAAATATATAATTAAAGACCTAGCATCAAGCACATAAAGAAGTGGGAAGGATTGCACGCGCGGATATCAGACATCGGTGAACGACTCGTGAAAAATTTTAGAAAACAGTCATAGTCCAGGTTTTGAAAAAAAACGACCTAGTTCGCTATGACTCGAGCTCTGATACCAATCTATAACACCCCCACATTAACAACGCAGCAGAATACAACATTGGGGGTGCTGGTTAATAATACAAGCTCACGAGTAAAGGTAAACGTATTTTTAATATAAACGTTTACCAACGATGATTTCATCGAAAGATCAGAGTTACAAGGTCCCAATAAATTAAGAAAACTTATTTTCAAATAAGTTGCAATATACAAGTTTTTGTTTTATCTTTTTAAAAGAAAATATTTTTATCCAATGTACAAAGTTCTCCAAGTCCACTTCCTTCGATATCCGCATCCAATCCTATCCAAGCATGCCAATATAAACCTAAGATAAACATGCTTAAAGTCAACAAAAATGTTGAGTGAATCCATAGAGTTTATAAATAGTAACTTTGAACACAAGCTTAATAAACATTTTATTCATAGAACAATCAAACGATGCTAGAGCCACGAACCGAACCTTAACCATGTGCCCAACTTGGAGTGAGACACTCCCAATACTAAATACAATATATCCTCGTATGCTTCTAGCAAGAAAACATACTCCGGATAGGTCGTTAGGCCAAAATAGATCTATTGTTATTTTACTAGCGTTTACCGGTTATCGGTAATTAACGGTCCATGAAGGAAAGGCCACTACATAACACTCATAGCAATGTTTACATAACAGCTACTTGTGTTCGATTTTCTAAAACAAGCATGTATCCCCCTCGCGGGTTTGAAAAGCATTAAAGGATTTAAATGTGAGGCTATGAACTCACCTTAGCCACGAGGTAAGTGAATCACGGTACTCATAATTTGAGTGGAAACGGTAGTGGTAAGACGATTGCCGACGATATGGATGCCCAGGAAACACGAAAACCGCAACCTATCAAAAAAAGGCGCGCGTTCATTAATAATGACTCGAGAAATAATCATACATAACAACATCAAAATCAAACTCATAAAGTCACAATAAACTCAAGAGAAAAGAATATAAATAACTTCATTATACTTTACTACACATTTACTTTACCATTTTACACTTTGAACAAAGTCCACCGGTACATACTACATGTACTAGCTTATTTACCCCTTTTAAACTCGTCAAACGTTTATGAAACGACTCGATAAACTAACTTACTATATATAGAACGTCCTCCTACAAGTTTATCAAATGCAATTACTTTTAAAGTCCTTTACTCGACTCATTTCCGAACTACAAAATCCGGACAGATTTACGTTAATTTTTCATACAACCGTTTTAACTTATTTAAACGACTCCGTTTACAAAACCGACACTCAGATTTTAAAATAAACCCAACCTATAAAATAAACACCTCATTATCAGTAGGTTACACATTTCAAAACTTCAATTTATAGTCCCCGAGACTCGATCCAAATATCGACAACAACTATATGTAGTGCTCATACTCGTCTCCCGGTACACGATCATTCAAAACATCATAACTTCGCGCTCGTTTGGAGCTAGAAGATCTACCTTATATCAAATCGAAGCTAATAAAATTATCTACAACCCAAGGCTATAAGTTAAGCCATTTTCAAAACATAAAAATTCGGATTTTACAGTTTACTTACTGTTATAAAATGACCATTAAAATCTTGTACAAAATCAACTTTTTGGTCAAAACCAACCATAGAAATGTTCATTCCTATACCCTAACATCAACATATATGAACCATAACATCTAAATCATAATAAATATTAAAACCTTTAGATCAAAATGAAGTTTTTAACAAAGTTTTTAGCAAGAATCACCATGGATCATGCCAAGAACACCATGCATGATCATAACTTCTACCTACCAACATCAAGAAAATAAAAATGTTTGCATGTGTAAAATTCTTACACCAATGTGATCCTTGATCAATTCTAAGAATGGGTCTAGTCTTGATTTAGCTCAAATCATCCTCAAATTTGAGTTAAAATTGAAATTTATATGTGTTTGGTGATGGTGGTGGGTTTCGGCAAAACAAGAGAGAGAGAAAGATATGGAGAAATTTTTTAGTGGAAGATTTGTGTAGTGTGTGTTTATTTAAGCTATTTATATAGTGGAGTAGGGACCTTGGTTGCAATTTGGCAATAGTTGTGGCTAAAAATGAAAATAGTTTGCTAAAAAGCGGGAAATGGTTACCAGTCAATTTTATAAATATTTACGAGAGTCGGGTTTCGTCTTGGGTTCATAAAAATATAAATTTCGTTGGTTAAATCGATCGTTTTAATAATTGAACGCACACAAAACGAAATAATAAAGTTCGACACGACTTAATATGTAATGAAATAAAAATTTCAGAAATATCAAATATCGAAATAATCGATATTAAAATATAATATTTGGGCATCCATTGGCATCGCGATCACTAGTAGTCCTCGTTACTCGTCAGAACGAAATACTAAAACGTTCAATATTGGTTTCAACTTAAACCGTTAAACGTCATAATAATTAACGTCATCATATACTTCAAAAATATCCGAAAAATATAATTAAATATGATCTTATTTTTACGGAGTTTACATTAGCGGTGTTGGAAGCAGTTGCATTATTGGTGTTTGATCGCGTAATCACCATTTGTTTATAATCATACACAAAATGAGATTATTAGTTCAAACGTTAGTACAGTTTTTATATTATTTGCAAGAGATGACTTCATGCGTAAAATTCATAACAAAATTGGATAACCTGTAAGGATTTTATAATATAATACTTTGCACAACAGATATAACATAAGAGTGTGATTACATGAAAATTTCCATAAGGAATTAAACATTCATCAAGCATATCAAATCCGGGACAGAGACTTAGCTAGCCTTGTCCTGGGTAGTGGTACACATTGTCTTAAGTACATCAAATCCAAAATACATGCCAGAAAAAGAGAGGTACAACACAAGGATACATCACCAAAAGCTTGAAAAGAAATAAAAGAACGAAGGTCTTATATCATGATAGTCGGGATACAACCCGTAAGCTTGTCATGATGTACAAGAAGCCTGGTACATCTATATTAATCCTGCCTAGATGGTCCACTAGATAAGGCTGGTGCTGATGGTGTTGATGGAGCTGGTGGAGCTGCAGATGCTCTTCGGTAACCCTGTAATGTCCGAATCGTCGCTTGGGTCTCCTTGAGCACATGGAATGCTGTCAGCAAATGGGTCCGGATTCTATTGGTGGCTCCTTGGAGATGAGTCATCTCTGCAGTAATCCCGTCATGTCAGACGGTGGCAAGATCACAAAAGATAGACAACGACTCCTCCTGAGCAGATAGGGCAGTATGGGTCTGATGCTGAGGACCCTCCATGACCTGAATGCGTTGGTGAAGACGACGGTTCTCCTCTATGAGCCACTTCAATGCTTTATCAGTCTTGGCCCAGACACCCTTAGTGGCCTGGGCTTCTCGCCTCATGGTGCGGGCGAAAGTGTCAATACGATCATGGATGATGGTGTGGCCTTGTCGACCGACTATCACTAGGCTGCGGAGGTCCGATATCTCCTTCTCCTGGCGTGCAGCCAGTGCGGCGATCTGAGCCTGGACGGAATCGACGCGTCTCGCTCCGGAGCCTTCCCCGGTCTCATATGTGGAGACGGGTACGGACCTGGAGAAATAGCCCGATGATAAGAATGGAGGCACGGAAGATGGTATGCTAGTAAGAACCTGGTCCTCCTCCATAGAGGTCGGGGCCAGTATAGCTGATGCAGAGATAGGGAATGGGTCCTCTGGGAGTACAGCTTCGATAGTTGGGTCATCCTCTAAATCCGAGGCTGACAACCATCCATACTGCGTCGATCGTGGAGATGAACAAACAACTAGAGTAGGAGCTACTACGGGTAGAAGAGTCGAGGATGCAGTAGGCGGAGTCATGATGCTCTGAAATAGTATTATTTTAGGTTTGAAGTGAGTATAAGCTTACAAACAAAGAACAATATTACTTTAGATTACATGTTTTATGAAGTATATTCCTTTTAAACAATTATTATAATATTTTAGAATACATATTTGTAAGTGCGAGATTTGGTTTAATATTACCTATATTCTCATTTCAGTATTTTACTATGTAGTGTAAAATTTTCAAGTTTAGCACGTCTGACATTTTCCATAGCAATATCTCACAAAACAGTATTAATAATCAAGTTTAGCAATCAATATATATACACTTTAGTTCACATAGCATAAAATGCCCTAAGATCTATATGCTTAACTAATACGGTCCCAAAATAAAATCCCCAAAAGATTTTTATAAGTTATAGTACAATTTTAAATAAAAGAAAAATCATTTTATTTTTATTTTATTTAAAAATTTATCTGTTTCTCTATAACTAATGCTCTGATACCATTCTTTGTGACACCCCGGGTAGGGTCAAAATATGCGGAAATATCCACGGAGATGTCACTAGGGTGGATCGATAGCATATAGTCCATAGAGCATAAGATAAAGAGTTATTTAAATCAAATTACATGTTTTTTAAACAAATAAATAAAAATTGTCTTAAACATGAGGAAAGGTGATTGTTTGTGTTTCCCAAATAGAACCCCTGACGAGTCCTATGATGCAGATTTCTAAGATGCTGGAGACCATGCACACACCACGTACTAACTTCATATTCCTGTGCAAAACATACTAAAGGGGTCAACATAAAGTTGGTGAATTTACAGGTTTTTAACAATTAATAAATTTGGACATACATTAATCATAAAAGTAACAATGCACAAAGCATTCTTACTAAAGTGTAGATTAAATTTGTTTAATATTAGAAACTGAAGCTTAACCTTCCATAGTCCTCAACTGACGAGGACGTTGTGTCTTACAGAAAGACACCCGTTCCAGTTCTAACATGGTATTCGTCTGTCGTCCCGGCCAAGGCACAGTGAGCATGACTCACCCAGACGGGGATGGTCAATCCCTAATAGATCTATTTATAACATTCGGGCGATTTACAAAAATTTAACAGTTCCAATAATAATCAATCATAGTCAAGTTTATACAATCTAGTTATGTCCATTATGTGTTTGCATATTTCCTTTCCCAAAAGGGAAAGTTTTATCAAAAGTTTATATGGGGCTGTAAACTCACCTAGGAGTAGGCAATAGTTGTTTAATACGAATATCCAATTAAAGCTCACGCCAAAGTTATGCCTAATCAGACATTACAGTCTTAATAGATAGTACAAAGAACATATATGTATGCTTATACAGATTTTAGTCAGTTCATTTATGCTACGGTATTTATCTAAATAACCGTAGTTCAAGTATCATCAATATTCATTTAACTTATCTATATAAGTTTCATTTCTAAATAAATATAAAATGTTTAACTATTAATATCAGTTAGCATACATGTATTTATAATAATCATTCAACTTACAATTAAGTTTCTTATTTAAGTGGACATATAATGTCTTACTTAAAATACTAATTTACGTTCTCTGTTCAAGTATTATAATCACTCATTTACTATTAAGTTTCATTATTAAGTAAACATAAAAATTCTGCTTAATATTACTTCACGTTCGTAGTTCATGTATTATAATCATTCATTTAGACTTCAATATTAAGTTTCATATTTTAAGTAGACGTAAGATGTTCTACTTAAATATTAACATTCAATTTATCCAACGTTCATATAAATTTTATTTTCTAAAAGTATATGAGTTTATGTATGAGTAATACATATTCATAATTGTTTGTACAATTATTTCCTAAAGTAAATATAAATATTTTATTTAAAAAAAAATATAATATTTTATCTAACTTTAAAGTTTCCATAAATTATTTTAATATTTATAAAATAATTTACACTTAAGAATTTATACCTTAATTCTTATCGTCTAAGTATTTTAATTATGTTTTACTATAATTAAAATAGATTTTAGGGTTAGGGTTTGTTAATGTTTCTGAATATGGAAAAACTAGTCCCTCTATATTTTTAAACAAGTATAATTTTCGGATTTTACATATTTAGTACCTAGGGCTTGTTTTAGTTTCGGCTTCTGGCAGATTTAGTCCCCCTAGTTATATCTAGGTTTTGTAACTTTACTAAATTATAAAAACAGATCCTAGGGCTTCTTTAAGTTTCGACAATTTACAAGAATGGTCCTTAGGGTTATAAAATGACAAAATAACTTTTAGAAACTTCCAAAAATGGTCCCTAGGGTAAAATTTACCACGGGTAGTATTTATTAAACCCTAGACTTTTGGATATACATTTTCAGTCCTTGTGTTTACTAGATTATCAAAACAAGTTTCATAAGTTACGGTTTTAGTTCTTCAGTTTCATAAATTGTTATTTTAATCCAAGAAGTTTTTATAAGTTATATTTTATTATAAAAACTATTATTTAACATTCAAAATAGTATATGGGCTCATTGAATGGGCTAAACATTCTAGTGGGCTATCTAGTGGGCATAAATATATTTCAAGCCCACTAATTTATTTAAATGGGCTTTTAAATCAGTTATTGGATTTTAATATATTTTTAAAGTCCTTCAATTAGTTAAATGAGCCTAAGTGTAATCTTAAGTCCATTAAGTCTTGGATTAACATTTCATGGGCTTAAATAGTCCATTAACACTACTTCACATTTTTATGTAAGTTTTAACTTAGGATATTCTTATAAGCTTAATATTAGCTTTTTCATATTTAGTTTTAAATCTAAAATAAGAGAATAAAACTTATAGTTTGTTTTATGTGATGTTCCAAATTAGATCCAGGTATGTTACAAGGTTGCATGCAATTATAAGTGTTTACAAGCATAGATCTAGCTATGTACAAATTAAGCTATTTATATATATATATATATATATATATATATATAGCCTACGGCTAGATCTTTAATCTTGGTATTTCCAAGATGAGGTTTTTAGATAATCTTATGATTTATATACATTCATAGATTCCAATACAAGCATGTAATCTTATTGCATGTTTCCAAGATTTGTCATAAGCCCATCTAGACAACATATAGCCCACGGCTAGGTTGTCTTTTCCAAAAAATTACCATTAGATCTTTATGCTAGTTTCATGTTTACCATTTAACCATAGATCTTAGTTCTACATTAGCATGCATGTATACCAAAAGACCATCAAAGTACATATAACATTTTAGTGATTTTTAATAGTACATTTAACATGTAATGATACATATCCCATCATTTAAACCTAGCACATAACTCATATATACATTATTCATGTATGCCGTGACCTTCAAGGTCATGGTTTTCCATGTCTTTTGAGTTATACAAGCTTACTTTGTGAGATCCATGATTATTAGTTAACCAAGATTCCAAAAAGTGAGATTTGTAATTTATGCTACATTTAAATCTATAAAATGGTTCATATGATTTTTAGTCACGTTAAAACATAGAGTACAAGCCTTAGGGTTCCTTTATTAAAAAGTTTTTTTTAACCATGGCTATGGTGGTCTACAATATGCCGTGACCTAGAATGGCCATGGCTTCACCAAATCTTGATTTTTAACTAGCTATATATGCATGTGTTTATAGATGGATGATGATGTAATAACTAGGTTTTCACTAGTTATGAAAGATCATTGAATCCGATCTTTTCGAATTGATTACCAGTAATTAGTGTGACTCAGTCGTTCTTGGTGGACAAATAAAATGGGTTGATTATCTATTTTAAACTATAAGTAAATATGAAAATGTTGTTGAGTAAAAATAAAAGCTTTAAAATTAAACTAAAAATTACTAGAAAAACACTTGGTAAAATAGAGATTTCGGGAAGCGTGCAATTTTTGGAAATTAAAACGTAATGAATTTAAAACTTAAAACTTTATAAAAATAAACTAAGACAAAACTCGTTTAAAAATAATACTAAGTAAAAATGAGGGAAAAGTTAAATTCGAAAATTAAGATAAAAATAAAAACAAAAGTTAGATCGTAACACGATCGTAACTCAGATCGAAGATGGATCGTGGTCCGTGATCGCAGTGGTGGATCACACTCAAGAAGTGAGGGATCGCACTGCTGGATCGTGAGTTGGATCGCACCCACTGATCACAACCACGATCGCAACAAGTGGATCGTGGTCTTTGATCGTAACCACAAAGATCACAGTCAATGCGATCGTACTCAAGGGATCAAGACACGATCGCACCCACAGATCGCAACAAGTGGATCGTGGAGTGGATCGTATCCAATGAAAGAAGTATGGATCGCAGTCAATGCGATCGTATCCAGGAGATCGTACCCTAGGGATCGTGACAGGTAAAACCCTTATGAAATTGCGATGGACACAAAAGGTAACCAAGCTGAACCGAATAAGCTGTTAATCCAATAAGCATTTACTAACTTTTAGCCAAGACTAAATAAGCCCAAATTCGAAAACTTTTAAAATATGGAATAGTAAACTTTATGAATCAAACTTTTAAAAATACTAATCTTTTAAGAAAACTTAAAAGCCAATAAGTTAAATACGAAATAAGCCAAAAAGCATAACAAGCCTTTAGCTTAATCGTATAACAACTTATATAGGAATAAAAAGATGAAATTTTTAATCACATAAACATCAAAATCAAACACGAATCAAGAACATTTCGGATCAAAGATAAACAAAATCAAGAAAGGTGGAAGAAGATTAAAGATTAAAAGCTTAAACTTGAACTTTTGATTAATGAATCCCAAATACAAGGATGAAATAAAGCTTAAACTTGAAAGAAAATATGAAGAAAAGAAAAAACTTAGTGAGAGAAAGTTAAAACTTTCTCTCTCTAAAAACTAAAGAAAGGAAAAATAAACTAGCTAACTAACTAACACCCTCCTAATGTGTCATTAGGAGGGTATTTATAGGAGATTGGGAGGTACATGTGCTTCCTTCTTTCTTTCTTTCTTCTCGACTCGAATTTAATTCTTTGTCTTTCTTGACGTCGTCGCGGGATTTGTCGATTTAAATTGAACTCGTCTTCTAATTTTCTTCTATAATTAGACTTGAGTTCTTCGACATCATTAAACTTCCGTCTTTACACTTTTTCCTCGATAAATCTTCAGAATAGGCCTTGGACTTCCGTTCTTTTTCCACTCTTGATCTTTTGACTTCGTCTTTTCTCGTTTGTTAGATAAAAGCCCGTGAAAGCCCGTATTTTCTTCCTTTTTTATCTTTTGGTCCTAAAACATAATAAAAACACAAACCATGCATAATTCCGAATTTTACGACATAAAATACACGTTTTGGTCTTGTTATTATTGGAAATAAGTGGTAAATGGATAAGTGTTTTCACACTTATTAAATCCGCTACACTTGACCATTGCAATACCCTCATGCAATGCATTAATTTCAAAGCATAGTTTACATTTCTCATCATAGATAACCCACCTTGGCCTTTATTAAATACTAAACTTTAAGGAGATTAAAAAGATAGAAATATGTTCAAAATAAGTAAAGAAATCAAAGACTTACATTGGGGTTTTGGCTGTCATGAATGTTTATCATCCTCAAGTTTCACGTTCCCCAAACCAAGCGTAAAAACGAGATCATTGTTATTATAAGTTAGCAAACTAACACGAACTCATGTGGCCCAATTATTTACTTAGACTCACTTATTCCTAGGTGTATCTCTTATATTTTATGATTATATTGAATGATCACGAGGATACATTGTTTGACTTATTTCGATAATTAATTAGGCTGAAAATAAAGTAGGATGATTTAATCAATAGTTAGCTAAAGGACAAAATCTTTTAAAACTGCTTATCCGGACCTCTTAAAGTTCATATCTTGGCATAACTCGCTTCACGATTTGAGACCTTTCTCGGACCGATATTTGGCAGCGACTTCATACTTTGATTCTTGAGAGACGTTCTTGAAATTATTGTCTTCTCTTCATAATAGGAATTTCTTCACTTGATGTTTTTGAGAGATTCTTCATATTTGGACCACGACTTCTTCATTTTTCTCCAATCATTATTTTGGACTTTGATATACAACGATCCGCCTCCTTTTAGGACTTGGATCTATTTATCCTCATACCTTGTTAGGGCCTTTTTGGATAGACTTCTCCATGATTTTTAGGGGAGTATTTGCTTTTCGTCATGTGTCTCGATCCTTCATATTGATTTTTGATAAATGATTCTTCACATCACTTTTGGATCTTTAGCAACAAAACGTAGCCCTCATGCCTTGTTAGGGCCTTTTCGGACTCGCCAATCTTCGAATGTCGCTTCAATAAGTTATGCCTTGGCTATGAACTCTAATTAGTACCGAGCAACTTTTAAACGATCTTGTGCTAGAAGCTAAGTAACCTTTCAAATCGTACAACCTTATTTATTGCAGTTAAATTTATTAGCAAGCGATGGGATAAAAAGCTTATAATCAACTGACATAAATTCATGAAAGAATACCAAACTTATAATTGACTCTATCATCTCTCGTTCTCCACAATTTAAAATCTCAAGGAATGAGACTCGTGGATGCTTAGCCAATTAAATCAAAGTTTTAGGTTTTCAAGTGATCTATAGGATCTGGCAAATTCTTAGACTCTTTCAAGTTTAGAATTCGCATTTTAAAGTTCCCTTTATAAACGACTTTCTAGGATCAATTATAGGAACTTGCGAAAAGTTCTTGTTCATAACCCGTGTGAGTTGAGACTTTCGTGTTTTAAAGTTCCCTATATAAAAGCCTAGCAAAACTTGACTTAAACACGTTAAGGATACTAGCTAGAGTAAACTTGGATAAGTAAACTCAGGTTTAGTCAAAAGATTCATAACGTTTGAAAATTAAAACCACTTTATTAAAAATTTGTTCTAGCAAAGAAAGTAAATAATGATAACAAAGGAAACTACTATTATACTACTAGGCCAAAATAGATTAAAAAATTTGAAAAATGTCGAAAAATCAAATTTTCCGGTTAAAATGAGGACAAATTCATGGAAAAGCCCACTTACTTCGATAGAAGTCCCCCTACACTTGATATAAACATTGTCCTCAATGTTTAAGCATGGCGAAGTAAACTACCCTACACTTAGGACATTGCGCACGTTGGTTAAATCTTGCTAAGGAAAGGACAACTATAGTGATTTCAATGTGAACATATAAGATATGAAATATTGAATCACGACAGTTTAGGATAGAACCAGGAAGACGGGTACACGGGATCACTGTTCGTCAAATGTCATCAAAAGTGTTCTTTGAAGCTTTAATCCCTGCACATTATAAGAAACAAGACAACTAACACATACGGGGCTCCCCCTACACTTATTATGAAAGTGGTAAAGGATAGATCAACCGGTTACCTCCCGAGAAGCGCTTGTTTTTGTTAACCGAGTCACGCGCCTGACTCGACCCAGAACTAATTCAAGGGAAACATGGTGAGGGATGGAATCATCTCATGAGAGATGTCCTCACCAAAGTATAACTTCACGCGCTGGCCATTCAATTTGAAATTGGGCCCATTTGGCTGAGAAAGCTCAATGGTGCCATAGGGGAAGACTTTGGCGACAGTGAATGGACCAGACCAACGGCTCTTCAGCTTGTCTGAGAAAATCTTCATCCGAGAATTAATGAGTAAAACTTGATCACCAATGTGGAATTATCGGTTCTTAATCCTTGCATCATGAATGAACTTGGTCTTCTCCTTGTAGATCAATGAATTCTCATAAGCTTCATTCCTCAGTTCATTGAGCTCGTTGAGTTGAATCTTTCGAAGATCACCAGCTTTGTTAATATCAAAATTCTCCCACTTCAAGGTCCAGTACGCCTTATGTTCCAACTGAATAGGGAGGTGGCATGCATTCTCGTACACAAGACTATATGGAGTGCAACCAATCGACGTCTTATATGCGGTACGAAAAGCCCACAAAGTATCATCTAACTAATCGGCCTACGAGGCACGATGCTCTCCCACAGTTTGCTCAAGAATTCTCTTTAGTCCATTGTTAGATATCTCGGCTTGACCATTTGTTTGGGGATGATAAGCGGTGGAAAGACGATTATATACACCATACTTAGCCATGACTCTAGCAAATTGATCATTGCAAAAATGAGTCCCGCGGTCACTGATGATAGCACGAGGAACACCGAATCGAGCAAAAAGTTGCTTCAGAAAGTTCACAACCACCCTTGCATCATTCATAGTGAGAGCCTTTGCTTCAACCCATTTAGATACGTAGTCAACGGCTACGAGGATGTACTTGTTCCCTTTGGATGATGGAAATGGCCCCATAAAGTCGAACCCCCATACATCGAAGATTTCACATTCTTGTATGAAATTTTGAGGCATCTCATCTTTATGTGTGATCTTTCCTTAGCGTTGGTAAGCATCACAATGTTTAACCATTTCATGAGCGTCATGATAAATGGTGGGCCAATAAAATCCAGAGTTGAATACTTTCTTCGCGGTGTAATTAGGACCAAAGTGACCACCGGTGGGTCCTTCGTGGCAAGCTTCTAGGATTAGTAACGCTGTCGGCCCATCAACACATCGACGAATAACAAGATTCGCACATTGTTTGAAAAGGTAAGGGTCATCCCAAAAATAGTGTTCAATGTATTTAAAGAACTTTTTCTTTTGTTAGGATGTTAACCTTTCCTTGAGAATTCCACCCGCTAAGTAGTTTGCAATGTCCGCAAACCACGGGGTGTCATCAAGATTGGAATTGATAGACATTAAGGTCTCAAGGGGAAAGGAGTCATTAATCTCTTGATTTGGATGATCCCCTTGATAAGGATCCTCATGTCTACTGAGATGATCTGCGGCTAGGTTTTCGGCTCCCTTCTTGTCACGAATTTCAATTTTAAATTCTTGAAGGAGCAAAAACCAACGAAGAAGTCGTGGCTTAGAATCTTTCTTAGTCAACAAGTACTTCAACGCGGAATGATCGGTGTACACGATGGTGGTTGAAAGGACAAGATAGAGGCAGAACTTATCAAAAGCATACACTACAGCTAAAAGCTCTTTTTCGGTAGTGGTTTAATGCAATTGAGCCCCCGTCATTGTCTTGCTAGCATAGTGGATTGGTTGGAAGTGTTTATTCACTCTTTGGCCCAAAACCGCTCCAATAGCAAAATCGCTAGCATCACACATCAATTCAAAAGGTAGCTCCCAATTAGGGGTAACCAAGACCGGTGCCTTAGTTAGATTGTCCTTAAGAAGATTGAAGGATTCAAGACACTCTTTAGAAAAGATAAAAGGAGTATCTTTTTCCAAGAGGTGGGTCATCGGGCGAGCGATTTTAGAAAAATCTTGAATGAATCGACGATAGAAGCCCGCATGACCAAGGAAACTTCTCACACCCTTCACGGTTGAAGGTGGAGGTAATTTGGGTATGACATCAACTTTAGCACGGTCCACTTCAAGACCGGCTTTTGAGATTTTATGTCCAAGAACAATGCCTTCTTTTACCATGAAATGGCATTTTTCCCAATTTAGAACAAGGCGAGTGTCTTCACACCGCTTAAGCATGCGTTCCAAATTGGAAAGGCAAGAAGAGAAGGAGTCACCATAGACCGAGAAATCATCCATGAAGACTTCCATAGTTTCTTCAACCATGTCATGGAAGATAACCATCATGCACCTTTGGAAAGTCCCAGGAGCATTGCATAAGCCGAAAGGCATTCGTTTGTAAGAAAATGTTCCATAAGGACAAGTAAATGTTGTTTTCTCTTGGTCTTTAGGATCAATGGGAATTTGAAAATACCCGGAGAAACCGTCTAAGAAGCATTAATAATCATTACCCGCTAGACGTTCAAGCATTTGGTCCATAAAAGGAAGGGGAAAATGACCTTTCTCGTAGCATCATTGAGTTTGCGATAGTCTATACAAACTCTCCACTCTGTAACGAGACAAGTAGGAATCAACTAGTTGTTTTCATTGGGTACAATGGTGATTCCGCCTTTTTTAGGCACACAATGGACCGGACTAACCCATGGTGAATCTGAGATAGGGTAGATCATTCCCGCATCAAGAAGTTTGATAACCTCTTTTTTGATAACGTCATGGATCTTGGGATTCACCATTCTTTGGTTTTTAATAGTGGGTTTAAAATCATCCTCCATGAGAATTTTATGTGTGCAAAAGTGAGGATCAATTCCACGAATATCGGAGATTTTCCACTCAATCGCTTTCTTATGATTCCACACAATCTTCTTTCAAATCCTTTGCGATGATGACGGATGACTTCTTGTTGTCTTCAAGGAAAACGTACTCGAGATGAGACGACAGATCCTTAAGCTCTAAATCCGGAGGATTTTCGATGGAAGGCATATTCGGATCATCGATGGAGATTTCCTTAGGAGATGGTGGAGACATATGGTCCTCATTGAGAAGTTTCTCAATGATACGAATGTCTTAATCCCAATCGGATGGAGAATCATCATATTTTAAGTCCACATCTCCCAAAGTCGCTTCAAATTCTTTGAAAAGGAAATCACTTTATCCAAATGGATTTAGTGAGGGAGCAATAGAGGCAACGGTCTCAACAATGGGTAGAGAAGAAGAACCACTTTTACAAGCGTATTTGAAATTCTCTTCACAAGCCTCATCAAGAACGTCAATGAAATTAACGCTCTCGTTTTTAGAAGGCTCCTTTGAAAGTTTACCGATGTTGAAGACAATTTTATCGTCACCAACTCTCATGATTAATTCGCCCGCGGCTACATCAATGAGAGTGCGACCGGTCCTCAAGAATGGACGTCCGACGATTAATGGAACACGAGGATTCATCTCGTAGCTAATTCCAACGAAGACATCTTCGGCTATCCCCACCGGATAAGCAACCGTACGGTTAGCTAATTCCAAAGTCATTCGTGTGGGGACTAGCTCGGGGAGAGATAGTTGTTTCCAAACACTTAATGGATTAAGCTTATACTAGCACCTAGATCGGCTAGGGCTATACAATTCTCTACCCGAGGAAGTTGTAAGGGATTAGAAAGCGACCGGGATCTCCTAACTTAACTGGAAGTCTTCTCAAAAGAACGGCAAAACAATTCTCATTTAATTGGGTATTAGCGATGTCGAGCAATTTTTCTTTATCACTTAAAACATCCTTAAACATCTTAGCATATTTAGGCATGTGAGCGAGAGCCTCAGCAAAGGAGATGTTGAAATTCAGTTGTTTAAACATTTTAAGAAAGTTAGAAACCTGAATATCATCCTTGTTTTTTAATTTCTCTTTCCTCAACCTTGATGGATAAGGTATATTGGGTTGAGAGGAAGGCTTTGGAATGGAATTCTCACTCACATCCTTGGGTGGTGGAGGGGTAGAAGTGGAAGGTGGAGGAACCGGTTTTAGAACCGAAGGTGTGGTATAAACTTGAGGTATCGGTGGGACATAAGGTACAGACGAAGGCATAACGGGTGGTATATCACAAGTAGAAGGAAACTCGGGTCCTTGGTTAGTTGGTGAAGAAGAAGGTTCAACGATAATCTTACCGCTCCTAGTAGTGATGGCATTAACGTTGGCCCTAGGATTGGTCACGGTGTTAGAAGGGAGAGTACCTTGAGGTGGGCCTTGGGGATTAATGGCTTGAAACATTAGCATAAATTTCTTATCACTCGATTCTTGCATAGCAGACATGATATTCTCATGTTCATTCAACTTATTAGTCAACTTTTGTAGAACCAAGTCCATTGAAGGGGAATTCGTGTTTTGCCCTTGATTTTGAAAACCTTGGTTTGGATATTGTTGTTGATAAGCATTGTTATTATTAAAACCTTGGTTAAAGTTGTTATTTTGAAACACTTGGTTTTGCCCATTAAAAGTCCTTTGATTTTGACTATGAAAATTCCCTTGATTTGAGTTATAATTCCTTTAATTATTAGAAAAATTCCCTTGGTAGTTACTTCTTTGGCCTTGGTTCCTTGGTGGGTATTGTGTGTTGTTCAATTGAGTTGGTGATGGTCTATTATGGGATTGAAAACCGGGTTGTCAAAGAAAGTTATTCGAACGATAACTAAGCAAATTGTGGTCACCTTGAGGACGTGCTTGATAGCCTCCCATAGAAAAGTTACCGTTGGCGGCATACACATTTTCTGGATTGTCATGAGTATAAGGACAATCGGTGTATGAATGAGAATCCCCGCAAATCTCACACGAAGTTGCTACAGCTTTAGCTTGTTGTTGTTGATTAGTAGCTATAAGTAGAATATTTTTGTTCATTTCGGCCATCATGTGAGTGAATTCGGTCATATCTGGGATTGCTGAAGTAGAAGAAACATTGACTCTCGGGTTTTATCTTGAGGATGCGGATGAATCCAATTTTTGTGGTGAGTGGTCATGTTCTCAATCAGCTCTCTACACTCCTCAGGTCTTCTTTTCATGAATGTACCACCGGCGGCAGCATTAATCGTATCACGATCACGAAAAGTTAAACCATTGTAAAAGGTGTCAATCAAAGTAACAGGGAGCATGTTATGGTTCGAACAACGGTCGATCAAGACATTATAACGTTCCCAAGCATCGAAAAGCGACTCATCAGGTTCTTGAGTAAATCCACTGATTTAGTTGCGAAGACTAGTGACCATGGATGGTGGAAAGTACCGCGACAAAAAGCGTTGAGTCATGTCATTCCATGTATGAATTGAGTTTTTGGGAAGACGATCAAACCATTTCTCGGCATGGTGGGATAAAGTGTGTGGGAAGAGATGTAGGCGAAGGAAATCCATAGTAACACCGGGAAGTTTTGTTAGAAATACGTTTTTACGTATATTAGAAGTATCGGTCACTCCACAATAATATTTATGTTGTAATAGCTCGTAGTTAGAAAATAGTCATTAGTTACTTATTAACTTAAGTAAGAACCGGTCCATGGGCTTGTCATGGACCGGCCCAAGCCCATGTTAGCTTGGAACTATAAATACCCCTTTCCACCATGGAAAGGGGTTGGTTGTTGTCATTTGCTAGTTTCCATATTAATAAAATTCACATAGTTTCTCTCACTTTCTCTCTCTAACTTTCTCTCTCTAGAAATCAACAAACCCCTTCATAGATTCATTGATTATCAATATTCTACATTTGGTATCAAGAGCTATGGGGTGATTTAAGGTAGTGATTTGTGTGGTTTTTTAGTTTTTGATTGTATTAGTGTTCTTTAAGAAAAACCATCTTGATTCTTGGTGTTTTTGGTGTTTTTGTGATTGGGATTAGTGGATAAGTATTAGTTGTTACTTATTTTAGTCGAAAGCACAAAACTTTTTGGGTTATTTGGTCAAAATCTGGGTTTAATCTCTTGTTTTTGTGGTCGACTGTTCCTCGTAAGAAGTTTCTGATTAACCCAGCAGAAGTTCCGGATCAAGGAGTTCCGGATCAACAAGTTCCGAACCAAGGAAACTTTCGAATCAAGAAGTTCCGGGTCAAGAAGTTCCGGATCAAGAAAGTTCTGAACCAAGGAAACTTCCGAATAAAGAAGTTCCGGGTCAAGAAGTTCCGGATCAAGAAAGTTCCGAACCAAGAACTTCCGAACCAAGAAGTTCCGGATCAAGCCAGAAGTTCCGGATCAAGAACTTCCGAATCAAGAAGTTCCGGATCAAGCCCAAAAGTTCCGAACCAAGAACTTCCGAGTCAAGAAGTTCCGGATCAAGCCAAAAGTTCCGAATCAAGGTAATCTTCCAAATCAAGGTAATCTTCCGAATCAACAAAAAGTTCCGAATCAAGGTAATCTTCCGAATCAAACTTCCGAATCAACAAAAAGTTCCGAATCAAGGGTTATTTTGCTTGTTTTTTCGACGATTTTTTAGAGGATTTAATCTTGGTTTCTTACAACAAAAACACAACACAATTCACAAGCTTTACTTCACTGCTCGATCAACCGATAATCTCTGTTTCTTTGAAGAAAACAAAATGAATCCAAGTTCATTAATGCCTCAGATGACATCTCTTACGGATATCTCGATCATAACGGGGACTGATAGTCGTCCACCAATGCTTATCAAAGAGGTGTTTGAGGCATGGCAGGGCCGTATGATGCAATACTTGAAGGGCAAACCAACATACGGAAGGCTTATGGTCAAATCGATTTTGAATGGTCCACTCGACTATGGTACCATTGTGGCAAATAATGTGTCTCGACCAAGAGAATATGAAGAACTCACACCGGCACAACAACTCATTGTTGATGCTGATGAAAAGGCTCTACAGACACTTCTCCAAGCTCTTCCGCATGATATTTATCGTATGGTTAGTCAATATACGGTTGCCAAAGATTTATGGGAACGGTTAAAGGTGTTGCTACAAGGCACGTCTCTCACCAAACAAGAAAGGGAGTGTCAGCTGTATGATTTGTTTGATAGATTCACGTACAGCCCAGGGGAAACACTACACGATTATTACTTCAGATTCACTACTCGAACGAATGATCTGAATGTATACAATCTTGTAATTGCTCCATTCCAGGTTAACACCAAGTTCTTGAATACTTTACCTCAAGCTGAATGGGGTGAGTATATTACCGATGTGAAGTTAACCCGGGATTTGCATAAGTGCAACTTAGATCAAATCTATGCTTTTCTTCAGCAACATGAGAAGCATGTGATTATGCACCGTTCTCCTCGCGGTATGTACCCAGATTCCTTAGCTTTGATGGCGAATCAACCAAGCTTGTCACACAATAACACACCTTATATCTTGGGACATCAAGCCTATCATCCATCACCTTACATGACACCGACCTTCCCACAATACCCGATTCTACCACAACCACCCACCTCACATCAGCAACAATATCGGTTCAATGCACCTTCACCACAGTATGCTTCACAACTTCATCCAGCAAATGTTGCACCTTATGCTCAGCCTTCATATTATTCTTATCAAGAGAATGCAGCATATCCAACAAGCTACCCTGATCAAATGAGTATTCCTTCTACTGATTATGCAGCTCATCCAGATCAAGCACTGTATTGTGATGATGAGGAAGTCCCCGTTCCTGTATTCCAACAAGGAGCTGACCCAGTTGAAGTGCTAACTACTATGTCTGCTTATCTCACAAGAACTTTAAGCAAACGAGGATACAGAGGATCAGCTCCTACCAACAATCAGTTGAGGAATTCATCCAATTCTCGTCAACAAGCTACTATGAGAATGGCAGGGTCATGGTTCAGCCAATTCAACCATATCAGGGGAGACCTTCCACTTCAACCAATGCTCGCACGATCAATCCTGCTCCTGCTCTAATGGTCAACAATCCTCTACGGGCTAATACAGGCAAGTTGAGAATGATTACATGCTACAACTGCAAGGAAGAGGGTCATATGTCCAGGGATTGTAAGAAACCCAAGAGGAGAAGGGATGGACAGTGGTTTGCAGAAAAGATCTATCTGGTAAATGCTCAGGCGCAAGGAAGGGAACTTGATGAAGAGGAGCTTGCATTTCTTGCTGACCCAGGGATTGCTGAACAAGACATTGTCACTACGCAGAATGCAGCTTACCAAGCCGATGATCTTGATGCGTATGACTCCGACTGTGATGACTTTTAATCTGCAAAGGCTGCTCTCATGGCAACTATCTCCATCTTAGGGCCAGAAAAGAGATCTGAGGTACTTATTAATACCACCGATAATACCACTGATGCTAGTATTCAACCACATCAAGTTGTGCAAGAGAGTGCTGACTCGAATGAATCTTCGGTGGTGAGTCCTTCAAACGAGGAGACAAACAATGATAGCAATATCAATGTGAGTCCCCAGACTTTGAGTGAATCACAACCGGGTCCCAGTTCGCATACGCCTACTCCTGTTCAACAAGATTTGGTCATGGTTCCTGCTACATTACTTAGCCAAATGAATGTTGCACTCTTAGAAACCTTAGCTAAGAATAAGAATTTGTCTGATGAGCTTGCCTTAAGCAATGAGAAAGTTCAAACCTTGGAACTAGTGCCTTCGTCTAGTGTTCTAACTAATCTCGAATATGATCACTTTAGAAACAAACAAATGGGTCACTTGCAAGAAATCGAAAACTTAAGAGCAAATCTGTCTAATGAACTTCAAGAAAAGGAGTTAGTGGTCACTAATTTTCAAAAACTTCAAACGGATTTTGAATCACTAGAGTCTAAGAAGAATGAAATGGAGATTAATGCCACTAATAAGATTAGAAGTATAGATTACTTGCTGTTAAGACAATACGCTGCTTCTCAACTAGTTCACTTATTTGATGTTTCATTTAGAGAATTTAACTTATCACGTCAAAAAGGCCTTCCCCCTAATCCACGGTATGCAAAACAAGCTTTAAGACATAGTCCTAGACTTTATAATGCAACTCAATTAGGATTGGCCTTAGAACCGATTGTTTTTCCTGGTGATCGAACAAGTAAGGAACTAGTTGATGAGGATCGGTCATATAATTCTTCAAAATATCCCGAGTGTGATTATTTTAAATTGAATAAGGAGCTTGCAAAAACGGATTTTAGAATTCGATTCCATATGGACAAAGATCTCATAACAACACCAACCTACATATTAGATGAAGAAAACCCTAGTACTTTTCCTACACTTGTCAATATGGAAGGTCCTAAGGAAATTCCAAAGGATCTTCCACCAGTTAGCACTGTATGGTTAAACTTGCAAGAGATTAATCAATACTTTACTAATTTTGACAAGGTCATTTTGGAACGTACGACTTCAAATGGCCTAAACGCCGGAGAATGGGCTTTCGAACATATGAACGAGGTGTTTAAAACTGAGATCAATCCGTTTGTCGAAAGTCTAAAAGGAATTTTTGCATCTCTTAAGGAAAATCTTGTTTTTGAAATTGGTGAAGTTCAAAAAGTGTTTTATGAAATGGACACCGCTTACGAACTACAACTAGTTGAAAAAGAAAAGATTTTAACCGAATATGACCGATTCTTGTCTGCAGTAATCTCGTGTGATGTGCTTACTACTGTAAATGTTAATTATTCGAATGAGCTTACATCCGCTATGATTAATTGTGATGCTGTGAATATTTGTGAGGATATTTGTGATGATGTTTGTAATCTTTCTGTAAATGTTGCTGATACTGTAAATGAGGTAGATAATCATTCTTGTCACGAATCTAACACTGAGTTTTTAAAGCTACAAGATTCCTACAATTTACTTTCAAAACGCTTTAATCAACTAGAACAACATTGTATATCTTTAGAATTAAAACAACAAACTCAAAATGAAAATCTTTTGATATCAAATGTTTGTGAAAACGGTGTTGAGACTAGTGACAAGATGATTGCAATTGTTAAGACATTAGAGGAAGAAATCATGAGATTGAAGAGAGAGGTATCATTAAAGGAAACATTAAAATTGGAACTAGAGGCTGCAGAGTCTAAAAACCAAGTCTTAGAAATTAGACTCTCGTCTGTTCTAGGGGAGATGGATCGGACAAGACAGGGATTATCCGCTCTTTATGGTTCAATAGAAGAACGCTTCGCTTTTAATGCGGCACAGCAACAATCTTTTGTTGAACAACAGAACCAAAAGTGCGAGGAAATCTCTGATTTGAACATCCTGCTCATAGACAAAAATATGGTTTTGGCTGAGTTAAAGGAGACACTTCTTCTCACCCGACAAGAAGTTGTTGATAACTTAGCTACCGACTCTGCACCGTCCACTAGTGCTCCAACAACCAAGTCAGTAGTGCTTTATAAGAATCCGCTTCATAAGAGAAACCCGGTTACCTACGATGATTATATGAGGAATGCCATTAAGCATGTCGATCTTCTTAGGGATATTTTAGACGATCTTTATGCCTTAGATCCCTCAAGTAGCGACTATTATTCGGCTCATGAATATGTTAAGCGAGTTCAATATTGCTTGGCTTATTTGCAATACATAGGTACACCAGGTTCTGCACTACTTAATAATAGGCCCATTGCTGTCACTCCATTTAATAAGACTCCAGGAGCGAAACCGTCATTGGCACAATCAAGTAAGACCCCTTTAAAATCTGTTGCTAATGTTCCCACTTTGCCTTCTACAGGATTAAAAGAGACTACTAAGGCTAAAGGATCGCCACTCAAGAAAGCTAAGATCAAGCCCTCCACTAGTAGTGCCACAAAGAAGAAAGTAGAAGTCCACAATAGGAATGCTAGTTCAGTTTTAAATAAAAAGAATCATGTTAAGACTAAAAGCTCTACGCCTGTGCAGCAGCCTAAACCATTCGTGAATTCTGATTTAAATTGTTGGAATTGTAATGAATGTATGTTTTCCCAGCGTCATGATTTGTGTCTGATTGATCACGTTAATGAAATGAATGCTATTAAGAATGGTCTTGAATGGAAGCCAACGGGTAGAACTCGTGCCCAAGTTGGCTGGCAATGGCATCCCACTGGTAGGACCTTTACATTAGATGGAAAAATGTGCCCTTTAACTAGGAATGCATCCATTGAGGTTAGGTCTGAGCGTCCTTTAGTTAGGAACACTCGCACTCAAGTATGGAAACAGCGCCCTTTAATTAGGTCAACCCCCACTATAGTGCCTATCAGTGAAGAAATACCTCAGGACTTAAGCCAACTAGAATCTACACCACCAATTAAGAAGAAGAAGGCTAGGAAATCTAAGAAACCTAGAGTTAGCAAATCTAAGATTATTAATTATGTACCTGCTAATAACAAGGAACACTCAGATTCCGATACCTCTACATTGTCTTTGTGTGGTGATATTTTCAGGTGGTCCAAATCATCCTGTGGTATTTGGACTCCGGTTGTTCAAAACATATGACCGGAAATCGCTCGATGCTCCGAAATTTCGTCAGCAAGTTTCTTGGTACGGTTAAATTCGGGAATGATCATATAGCAAAGATTATGGGGTATGGTGAATATCAGATTGGAAACGTGACGATTTCTAGGGTATACTATGTGGAAGGTCTTGGTCATAACTTATTCTCAGTAGGACAGTTTTGTGATTCCAACCTTGAGGTTGCTTTTCGACAACACACTTGTTTCATCCGCAACTTGGAAGGAAAAGATTTGTTGAAGGGATCTCGTGGTGCAAATCTTTACACTTTGTCCTTACAAGACATGATAGCCGCCTCTCCAGTATGTCTTCTCTCTAAAGCATCTAAGACCAAGTCATGGTTATGGCATCGCAGATTATCTCATCTTAACTTTGATGCTATTAATCATCTGGCTAAAAACGAATTAGTTCGTGGTCTTCCAAAGCTTAAATTTCACAAGGACCATTTATGTTCCGCGTGTTCAAGGGGGAAAAGCACCAAGAAATCTTACAAACCCAAAGCTGAAGACACCAATCAAGAAAAACTTCATCTTTTGCATATGGATCTTTGTGGGCCGATGAGAACTGAAAGTGTGAGCGGTAAGAAATTCATTCTAGTAATTGTGGATGATTTTTCCAGGTTTACATGGGTTAGATTTCTACGTACAAAGGATGAAGCACCGAAGGCTATCATCACTTTTCTGAAGTTCATTCAGGTACGTTTGAATACCACTGTCCGCCGTATTCGTACAGACAATGGTACAGAGTTCGTCAACCAGACTCTTCGTGATTATTATGAAGGAGTTGGTATATCACATGAAACATCCGCTGCACGTACTCCACAACAAAACGGTGTCGTTGAAAGACGGAATCGTACACTTATGGAAGCTGCTAGGACCATGCTTATTTATGCGAACGCTCCATTGTTCTTGTGGGCAGAGGCTATTTCTACTGCATGTTTCACCCAAAACCGTTCTATCCTTCGGAAACGCCATGGAAAAACACCTTATGAGCTTTTACATGACCGTAAACCCGATGTTTCATTTTTCCATGTGTTTGGTGCTCTGTGTTATCCAAACATCAATAGTGAGAACTTGGGTAAGCTTCAACCGAAAGCCGATATAGGTATTTTCATTGGTTACTCACCGTCCAAAAGAGCATACCGAATCTATAACCGTCATCTTGGCAAGATTGTAGAAACTATGGACGCAGATTTCGACGAGCTGACAGCGATGGCTTCTGAGCAACACAGCTCTGAACCCGCGCTTCATGAGATGGGAACCGGTGCTATCAGTTCCGGATTAGTTCCCAATAATCCTACTTCTACATCATTTTTACCACCATCAAGGCCCGAGTGGGATAAACTGTTTCAACCGTTGTTTGATGAATTCTTCGATCCCCCGACTGATGAAGTTCTAGCACCTGTAGTAATTGCTCCAATACCTGAAGTGGTTGCTCAAGCTAATGAACCTTTATCTAATGCATCTACAATTCACATTGAACCGGATGCACCTTCACCAAGTGATTCTCAAACTACACCTGAATCATCACCCCTACTTGTGCCTAATGATGTGGAAGAGGATTCTACTGATCACGACTTGGAATATGCTCACTTGCAAGAGCTTCCTTTCTTTGGTGTAGCGATTCCTGAAAACCCTTCAGTCGCGTCTACCTCAGAAGAAGCTCCTTCTATTGTTCACTCCAGACCACCTAGGATTGAAAACCATAGCACTAAATGGACAAAAGATCACCCAATTAGGAATGTTATTGGAGATCTAGATCGACCAGTCTCTACACGCCATCAATTACAAGAGAGTGCACTATATTGTTACTTTGATGCATTTCTCTCTGAAGTTGAACCCAAAAATTGGCAGCAGGCTATGACCCAATCATCTTGGATTGAAGCTATGCAGGAGGAACTAAACGAATTCCAACGACTTGAAGTATGGGAATTGGTTCCTCGCCCTGACAAGGTTAACATCCTTACTTTGTTATGGGTTTATAAGGTTAAACTTGATGAGATGGGTGCGGTATTGAAGAATAAAGCTAGATTGGTCGCTAGAGGATATAAACAAGCCTCGGGTATAGACTTTGAGGAATCTTTTGCTCCTGTGGCTAGATTGGAGGCGATTAGACTATTCATTGCATTTGCTGCTCATATGAACATGATCGTCTATCAAATGGATGTGAAGACGGCATTTTTGAACGGTGAACTAAGGGAAGATGTTTATGTTAGTCAACCGGATGGGTTCGTCAGTACGGAGTCTCCTAATCATGTGTACAAGCTTAAGAAGGCTCTCTATGGGTTGAAACAAGCTCCACGCGCGTGGTATGATCTCCTGTCAACATATCTCATGTCGGAAGGCTTCTCCAAAGGCAAAGTGGACCCCACTCTATTCACTCTCAAGGACGGCAACGACATGCTTCTGGTACAAATTTATGTTGATGATATAATATTTGCTCCCACTAACATAGAATTGTCTAAACAATTTGAGAAGATAATGTCCACACGCTTTCAGATGTCGATGATGGGAAAAATTTCATTTTTCTTAGGATTACAGATTTCTCAGAATCCCAGAGGCATCTTTATAAATCAATCCAAATATGCTCTAGAATCTCTTAAGAAATATAACTTTGAGAATTGTGACCCCGTAGACACTCCAATGGTGGAGAAATCCAAGTTAGATGAAGATAGGAATGGGACTATTGTCGATCCAAAACTTTACCGTGGGATGATCGGCACCCTTCTATATCTGACTGCTAGCAGGCCTGATTTGCAATTTGCTGTATGCATGTGTGCCCGGTATCAGGCTCGGCCTACCGAAAAGCACCTACATGTAGTTAAAAGGATCTTTCGGTATCTAAAAGGAACACTTCATCGTGGTCTATGGTATCCGAAAGATTCCTCGATTGCTTTAATATCATACGCAGATGCCGATCATGCTGGATGTCAAGACACGAGGCGTAGCACTTCTGGATCTGTGCAACTCCTAGCAGAAGATTGATCAGTTGGTCTTCAAAAAGGCAGAAAAGCGCTGCAATTTCTTGCACGGAGGCTGAATACATCGCCATGTCCGGTTGTTGTGCTCAAGTCCTTTGGATGAGATCACAATTAACTGACTACGGTCTTGGATTTAACAAAATCCCGATGTATTGTGACAACAAGAGCGCCATTGCCCTTTGCTGCAACTATGTTCAACACTCCCGGGCCAAGCACATAGACATTCGCTACCATTTCATTAAGGAGCAGGTGGAGAACGGAGTGATCGAGCTGTATTTTGTCACCACTGAGTACCAGCTGGCGGATATGTTCACCAAAGCCTTAGATCGAGGACGAATCGAGTTTTTGATCGACAAGCTTGGCATGAAATCATTCACTCCAGCGACTCTCAAAGAGTTGGCAGAAGAATCAGCTGAATAGTCGTGGTAAACTATTCAGTGTATCCTTTGTTCGTGATCATGTATATTATCGTAAATATATAAACCACAAAAAGAAAATACAAAAATATAAACCCAAGAAAAACCATAAAAAATATAAAACCTAGAAAAACCATAAAAATTATAAAATCAAGAAAAACCAAAAATATTTTTCGTTTTAAATCGGGCATGTCTTTTAGTACGGTAATATTTACGGCCTTAGAAATGTCGATCAATATTGACACGGTGCCATAAATAGAGTCCGTATAAAAGTTGTACATTTTTAAAACATGCCCATAATGGCTTGTAGTTATTTCTGACTGCAACCCGGTTTTCATATTAAAGTCACGTATTTCCTTGGAAAACGTTGGCTCAGAACGGGAATTAATTTTCTCGGGCGTGATTTACAAGCCAAATCATGCAAAGGGATCAAGTTTACTTTACAACTTGGTCTAACACGAATTTGTGTACGTCTCAGTGCATTAATTTGTTAAAATAAGAGAAATCTTATTGACACCACGAATCAAACTTTTTCAAGAGATAAATTGGAAATGCTTTCATCAATATTTGACTCTTTAAACAATGACTACAGCTCTTTAAATAGAAAACGGGTCATCGTTTAAGGGGGAGAAAATATTAAAATCATCTTCGTCATTAAATTGATTTTCAAAAGTGATTGTGAAAATTAAGGGCTACATGGTAATTGAGTGGTTTTTGCTTTAGAATACGACTTGTGTTCGTTCTAAGTGATAGGCATGGCTTTTAGATTTTGGAAATATGCTAATAGATTGTGTTTGCTAAGTTGTGTGTAACTTAAACAAGGGATAAGAAAAATGAAAAATTATAGACAAAAAGGAAAAGAATGAGAAAACGTAGGGACTAAAAGTGTTATGTATTGAAACTTGTCAAAAAAAATTTTGACCTAGTCAAATATAACCCCCCGCCCCCCTTGTTCATGTTCACTGTTTATCTATTCTTTGCCGCCATTGTTACACATACAAACAAGCATTCAAATCATTCGTCTATTCATCCTTCCTGTTCATTCACTAAATAAGGTAATTAACATCTATATTTAACTTATAAATTCGTCTAATCCATCATCTATATCCCTTTAATTGGTTCGGATAATTAACATTATCAAGATTTAAGGTTTATTCCTTAATTAGGGTTAATTAACTAGGGATTTGTGGTGGGTTTTGTGCGGATTAGCAAGATATGATGTTTAAATGCCTTAGATTGCCTTAGAAATACACAAACGCGTTTAGAATTAATTCTCTTAGTCTGTGTATTAATGTTCCGGATGAACAAGGATAAGAACTTCCGGATGAAGGACATGTTGAACAAAACTTCCGAATGAAGGAATTTTTCTGAAAAACTTCCGAATGAGGAAGTTCCGAATGAAGGACTTCCGAATGAGGAAGTTCCGAATGAAGAACTTCCGAATGAGGAAGTTTCGAACGAAGAACTTCCGAATGAAGGAAGTTCCGAATGAAGAACTTCCGAATGAAGGAAGTTCCGAATGAAGAACTTCCGAATGAAGGAAGTTCCGAATGAAGAACTTCCGGATGAAGGAAGTTCCGAATGAAGAACTTCCGGATGAAGGACGTTCCGAATGAAGGAATGTTCCGGATGAAGGAAGTTCCGAATGAAGAACTTCCGGATGAAGGAAGTTCCGAATGAAGAACTTCCGGATGAAGGAAGTTCCGAATGAAGAACTTCCTGATGAAGAACTTCCGGATGAAGGAAGTTCCGAATGAAGAACTTCCGGATGAAGAAGTTCCGAATGAGGAAAAGTTCCGGATGAAGAGTTGTTTGATTATTCTTGTTTGCATGCTATATGTACTTGTTGTTTTATCCTATGAAATGTGTTATGCTTAGAAGTAAGAATGATATATATCTATATGTTTTTGTGCATCAACCTTTCATGTCTTATCTTAAGCAGATACAATGACTAATCCAACAGTACAAGCAATCCAAGAATCTAGAGAAGCCGATATTGCTAAAGCACGAACACTTAAGTTTATACCCAACAATTACCGGCTGAAGCAAGTCTCAAAATCCACTCACCATGGTTTTAAGGTCGCCATAGCCATCCTCGATAACTCTCATTTCAAGAACGCCCTTAGGAGTACAGCCTCGGTGCCTTATGAGTATATGTATGAATTTTGGGCTACCAAGGAAATCACTTCGAACAAGATCACCTTCACCATCGACAACAAGCAGCAGACACTCACAGTTTCAGACTTCCGTAAGATTCTTGGTATACGGGATACACCCAAAGGCATGTCATTCTCGAGGGATCCTACTAAAGATGAACTCGTGGAGTTATTTGATGCACTTGGATGTCCGGAAATACGAGTTGCGTCTGAGTTTACCACTGCTAAGGTAGGACAACCTTGGAGAGCATTGATGGGTATTCTCAGTAAATGTCTTACACCAAAAACGAGTGGCCATGATGCTTTGCGCAGTCCGATAATAAACCTCTTCTATGGCATGTACAAAGCTGCAAATTCAGATTATGCTTTGTTGATATGGGAAGAATTCACCTTTCAACTCTTCCAGAACAAGAAGCTGAAGACAAATTTCTTTCCTTATCCAAGGTTCATCAAGCTTATCATTAATTACTTTATGAAGAATGATACTACTATTGATAGGCGTGCAGGAAGTCGCTATCACACTGAAGAAGCTGATGATACTGTGGATCTGAGGCATGAAGGACCGTCTATTGGTGTGATTCCGGGTCCTATTCCTGATTACCTTCTGTCTGAGAAAATCAAAGGTTCTGCTGATTACAAGCTACTGCAGATAGAAATCAAGAGGCTGAAAGCAAACCTTCAGACTGGAGAAGACTCGTCCACAACAGTTAAGAGTAAAGGTAAACGCAAACAACCAGCTACGTTACCTGAACCCGAACCCAAGAAGAAGAAGACAGAGGGTAAGAAGGGAAAGGGTAAGGCTGATGAGATGGCTTTACGTGATGAAGAAGATATTGTTGATCCTGCTCTTGATAAAACCGAGAAACAAATGATGAAGATTGCTATTCAAAGGAGTAGGAAAGATACTGGCGGTAGTGGTTCAGGTGCAAGGGTAGATATTAAGGATGAGTACGTGGAACCAGATGATGTTGATGAGTTTGGGTCACCTGAACACTATTCCACTTCGAAGGAGCCATCAATTCCCATTACAGCAAGTGTGGAAAAGGAGTTTGTTGCCCCTACGATCATGGTGTTAACTCAACCATTAGCAACTCAACCTCCACCCATACAACCCTTACCAACCAGACCGGCTTCAACACCATTTCTTCCACCACCTATAATTCCCATCCTTAGCACCGCAGTAACAACCGAGCCTCTTCAATCAACCCAGAGCAGCTCTGCAACATCTGCAATGGCTGCATTAGTGATGGCCGAAATGTTTGACAAACATGTGGATACTCACAAACGCGAAATGGATGAACTTCGCCAAGAGTTGCAAAGACGAGCTCAAAGTGAAGAAGCATCTAGGAAAGCCCAAGAGGAGATGATTGCTAGGTTCGCTTCAGATATGGAGTTGACTCGAAAAGCACATGCAGAAGAACTAGCTCGGGTTAAGCAGGCTGAGGCTGATAAGCATGCTGCACGTATCACCAGACTTCAAGCGATGAGGGATAAATACAAAGAGCAAAAAGAAGCACTTGAAGCCTCTGTGAAAGAAAGAGTGCAAGAATCCGTTGAATCCCTAATGCCTAAACTGCGTGATGAGTTGAAGACACTTGCTGCTGACAACTTGATGATCAAATCATCCAATCCTTCAGAAGCCGCCTACAAGATTGCTTATGACTTGACGGATTTTGAATTGAAGAAGATCCTTAAGGCTCGTATGGTGGAACTTGGGTCGTTTGATAAGTCTAGGATTTAACGGGCTCTATACAAATCCCTGAATGATGCTATCAAGGAGGATGATAGATTATTCAAAACGTTTGGAAGTGTGGTACCTTATCACATTCTACCTGAAGAGGAAAGGGAAGAAAGTGAGGAGGAAGAGGGTACTGTGAAGAGGAAGAGGAAGAAGAAGGAGAAGAAGAGGAAAAGAATGACGATGATGGTGATGATGAGGATAAGGATGAGGATGATGATGACGAGGATGAGGATGATGATGATGGCGATGATGGTGGTGATGAGAATCAAGAGAGTGCTAGGGGTAGTAACGGGGATGACAATCAGGATGATGATGGGGGTGAACAGCCGAAAGAGGGAGACAAGGTTACCAGCTCCAAGAAAACTGCTAAGACTGGAACCAAGTCCAAGAAAGATGCAGCGCAGAAGGACAAATCTACATCATCGGAATCAAGACGAACTAAGTGGCGCCACGATGTGAATGCCACTACAGCGTCATCGGTTCCCGGTATCTCTATCGCTGTATCTTTACCTATTACCACTAACCCCATTAGTTCTGTTGTTGTTGCTCCTGTGATTGCAGAATCAGTGACGGAACCCGAAGCTGCACAACACTCTCCAGTTCACGACACTGCCGAAATGCCTGAAACTGAACCAACAGATGTTCGCACTTCAACTCCTCTACAACAAGCACAACAATCTACGGTTCCTGAACCAAGCACACGAGTTTGGGAAGACACGTTGGAGATAGACGAGACTGCACCACCACAGGCTTGGATCACGGCAGCAGCACAATATGATCCGATCACAGATGCTGACAAAGATGTGTTGTATCTCCGTATCCGCAGTCCTATTGATTTATGTGCTTTTCTTGCTCATGAGTATAAGACGTCGGTTACTCCATCATTGGTGAAGAAAGCGCTGAATGATAAGAGGCTTCGCGCCAAAACCCGGTTGACCCGAATGGAGTTCGAGTATTATGCCGATGAGATCCTGAAGGCTCTGAAAACCGTTCAACGGCCAGGTCTTCATGAATCAGAAAGAGCTCCACCTCCAATGGATCCTGCTCAAGATAATCAGATTGCTCTTGACTTCTTCGTCACCAATGATCTTGTCTATCTACTGAAGGGGTCATCAAAGTACGCAACCTCCCTGACCTTACTGAAAGCTGCCAACTGGGGGACAATACCCTTTATCGAGGAAAAGGTAAATCGACTCTGGGTCCTAAAAATGAATCGTAATTATGATATGTATGCTGTCATAGGTGCATCTCATTGGGACGAACGAGTCCGAAGGGCGTACAGGGGTTGCTGCTTGGTCAATTCTGGAAGCAATGTTAGATCCGACATCCGCATCTCCAGCATCTTAGGAATGAAAACTTAAGCCAAGAATGGCTATTATCATGTCACGGAGATTCGTTTGAAAAGGGAGGATGACAGGGAATACAAAATCCAGCAGGGAGATTTTTCCATCATTCGCCTTGAGGATATCGAAGATATGCTGCTTCTGATGACCCGAGATCAACTCACACATATTCCTCGTGAAGACCTGATTGCTTTGAATACAGCACTTCGTATGTTCACACGAAGCGTTGTCATCAAGTCACGAGTTGAAGATCTTCAGTTGGGAGTCGAAAGCTATCAGAGGAAGCTCAATTTAACCCGTCCTGTGAATCAAGTGCTACCTCAACATGTAGAAAGATGTCCCTATACCGGCATTTCTGTCCCGAACTACGGCATTTTCTACTTGAACAGTCGAGGTTTGATGAAGTTTATGAGGGTGGGGGAGCTTCACAAGTATAGTGATGGAACTCTTCTACAAGTCAGAGGAAAGTTGGAGCATCTGAACTCGGGTGGGACTTTGCCAGAAATGACGGAGGATTGGCATCTGGGTTACCGGCAGATGGCGAAGTACGTGATCAAGAAGATTGATCAAAAGCTCCGTGAACGTAGATTGATGAGGAGCTTGGAAAGATTCGTGGGTGGAAGACCGTATTTAGTGCACCACAAGCTACTGCAACGATCTATCTAATGGGTCATACATTTCAGGTCACTTTATATTGGTTTTTCAATTGTGAATATGTATATTTGTGAATAATGTGCTTTAATGGCTTGATGTAGTGTTAAGGTATGATAATTTTTCAAGAATTTCTCACGAGATTCTAAATCTTTCAAAATATATCATACTAAAGCACTACAACTAACCCTTATTAACTTAAGGGGGAGCAATAACTTGTTCTATGGCCAAATATCAATTTCATTTTTACCCAAAGACCGGTTAATCCATTCAATATCCCAAATATTAATGGTTAACATTTTGGATAAGGGGAGAAAATGGGATTAAGGAGACGTAAGTGATACTTGGCTAAAAGATGAAAAAGACTTAAAGATTATCCAACTTAATATGTGTAAAGCACGTGTTAAGGGGGAGCGTTTTTGATGAACAAAACACCTAAGGTACAAAACTTTTGATTTCAATATCACAAGTACTTTAGGTGATTTTCAATGATTTTTCATGGTGGCAATTCCTTCCCAAAACACGCTTAATTCACGACGGATGTGGTGACAAAAGGGTGGTAGGAATAGGTTAAGTCCAATGATTCATCAGAGCCGATGGAATCTTCCCAAGGACAATTCCCTAGATAGAATTAGAAGTCCTAGGAAAGATGGAGAAAGAATGTGAACGTAGCTGAATGCCGACCAAGTACTTAAGCTAGCACTGGAACAATCACAACAAGGTGCTAGTGATGACGTATTGGTAAGCATTGAAGGGGTTGAAGAATGAAAAAGAATTGTAAAGATAAAGGGTGTAAAGAAAGAAGCCCTCCTTACAACTTTAGGCAGAAACCGGGTTAATACATATGCTATTGAGGTCATTTTTGCTAATGATTCTCGGTATTGAAGAAAGACATCATGGACCCAGTGATGCAATGCACAACCCTTCCCAGCTAACTCAAATATCTCTCAAAAGGTATTTGTTTTAATCACATGGAGATCAACACGTTATCTATTGGTTTATTCACTCCGAATAGACTGGTATTGAAAAGGTGGCACTCCTCTCCAGCCATCGCTCACTAAATCAAAACGCACAATCGAGTCTAGAGCCAAGAGATCATCAAAAGTCTCATTAGGACACTTTCCATTTATTCCTTGCTTTCTCACACATTGTGAAAAGTAAGAGATTTTCATGAGTCCTACGCAATATTCCTGTAATATTGCCAGAACATCCGAGTAATACGTAAGTATTACAATGAAGATGGAAATCCTGCTTGAGCCAACATCAAACAAGCTCATGGTAGGTTACACGTGCGGTTCTTTTAGAACCAATCTTGTGAAAAACTGGAAGGTAACAGTGGTTTAATTCTTAATTGAACTTAAACTCGTTCCAGGCCTCTTCGCATTATCATATGATCTTGCTAGAACACTCAGAGTGACTCTTTATTGACCACAGTGACGAGTGGAAATCCTTCTAGTGTCAACATCAAACAGCACTTGGTAGGTAACGTGCAAGATTCTTTATGAATTGAGCTCGTGACAACTGGAAAGCAACGATGGTGAAAATCTTAATTGAAATTCACTTGTTCCAGGTTTCATGAATTGACGGCTTTTAATCACAAGGATAATTTATCCAAGTGATTCACTCTTTATGTTCGCAGTCAGCTTTGGACGGTCGAATAAAGAGAACGGGTTCACCCGCGAAATCCTGTCAGGAAGTTACTTAATTGAAACTATCCGTCACGGGTACGATATCTAATATCGTCCAACGGTCTTCACCGACCGGAGGTAAAATGCTACCGAATTAGAATAAAATGTTCAAAGCCATTTTATTCGTGTCGTTGCTGTGTACCTGTTAAAGACGGTGGCGTTGCTGTGTACCTGTTGAAGACGGTGGCGTTGCTGTGTACCAGTGAAGACGGTGGTGTTGCGGTGTACCTGTAAAAGTCGTTCCCACATGCTTATGTCTTTTGCAACAAAGTTCAGCAAAGATTCAAGAAAGTACAAGATGAAGTCTTCCGCTGTACCAAACTCTGAAGCTTTCGAGAATTCAACAAAAAGACGTAAGTGTGTGAAACATGAAGTCACGAGGAGGCAAAGTTCACAAGAAAGGCAAAGATCGCACGTGAAAGGCCAAAGAACAATGCTCTCAAGCCAAAGCCAAAAAGATCAAACCAACATATTCACAACAAAAGAAAGAAAAAAAGAAAAGACTACGAGCTAAAGAACGAAGACTTAGTATAGTATGCTAGGTTTAGAACTTTGTAAACGTGGAGTGACCTCCCTTAGGGGGAGATTGTTAGAAATACGTTTTTACGTATATTAGAAGTATCGGTCACTCCACAATAATATTTATGTTGTAATAGCTCGTAGTTAGAAAATAGTCATTAGTTACTTATTAACTTAAGTAAGAACCGGTCCATGGGCTTGTCATGGACCGGCCCAAGCCCATGTTAGCTTGGAACTATAAATACCCCTTTCCACCATGGAAAGGGGTTGGTTGTTGTCATTTGCTAGTTTCCATATTAATAAAATTCACATAGTTTCTCTCACTTTCTCTCTCTAACTTTCTCTCTCTAGAAATCAACAAACCCCTTCATAGATTCATTGATTATCAATATTCTACAAGTTTCATGCTTTAGGTGACGCTAATGAATTTGTCGAGGTGTTTGTTGGCATCATCATCCGGTAATCCGCGTAAAGGAAAAGCGTTTTGAACTTGCTGGATCATGTGATGCTTCAACGAAAATTTAGGAGCCGTGATTTGCATCGGCGCAATCGGTCCGCCGCGTCCGTTCATTGTTGGATGACAAAGCTCCTCCATTGTTCGTAAGTCGGGTGGGGGAACATTGTTGTTGTTGTTGTTATTTAAATTGGGTAAAGGTGGATTGTTATTATTGTTATGCACACCAGCCATATCTAAATCTTCACGAGTCTCGGGCTCTGGATAAGTTGAAGATCTAGTACGCATACACCTGAAAAAGCAAAAGAAACCAAAGAAACAAAGAATATATATGTACTTGTAAAAATAAAGTCTTTTTGGTGCAAAACTTTGGAAAAGAAATGCTTTTTATGAATTTTTTTTTATGTTTCTGTATTTTTTAAATTTTTAAATTTTTATGATTTTTTTTTAAATTTTTAAGCAAGGAAAATAACATTCACGAATGAACGGATCCCAAAATCCAACGCGTCTCTCACTAAAAACCGTTAATCTTAACGAAAAGAGTCGGCAGCGGAGCCATTTAATAACTAGGTTGTCACTAGTTATGAAAGTTCGTTGAATCCGATCTTTTCAAATTGATTACCAGTAATTAGTGCGACTCAGTCGTTCTTGTGGACAAATAAAATGGGTTGATTATCTATTTTAAACTATAAGTAAATATGAAAATGTCGTTGAGTAAAAATAAAAGCTTTGAAATTTAAACTAAAAATTAGTAGAAAACACTTGGTAAAAATAGAGATTTCGGGAAGCGTCCAATTTTTGGAAATTAAAACGTAATGAATTTAAAACTTAAAACTTTATAAAAATAAACTAAGACAAAACTCGTTTAAAAATAATACTAAGTAAAAATGAGGGAAAAGTTAAATTCGAAAACTAAGATAAAAATAAAAACAAAAGTTAGATCGTAACACGATTGTAACTCATATCGAAGATGGATCATGGTCCCTGATCGCAGTGGTAGATCGGACTCAAGAAGTGAGGGATCGCACTGCTGGATCGTGACTTGGATCGCACCCACTGATCGCAACCATGATCGCAACAAGTGGATCGTTGTCTTTGATCGTAACCACAAAGATCGCAATCAATGCGATCGTACTCATGGGATCGTGACACTATCGCACCCACAGATCGCAACAAGTGGATCGTGGTGTGGATCGTAGCCAATGAAAGAAGTATGGATCGCAGTCAATGCGATCGTATCCAGGAGATCGTACCCTAGGTATCGTGACAGGTAAAACCCTTATGAAATTGCGATGGTCACAAAAGGTAACCAAGCTGAACCGAATAAATTGTTAATCCAATAAGCCTTTACCAACTTTTATCCAAGACTAAATAAGCACAAATTTGAAAACTTTTAACATATGGAATAGTAAACTTTATGAATCAAACTTTTAAAAACACTAATCTTTTAAGAAAACTTAAAAGCCAATAAGCTAAATACAAAATAAGCCAAAAAGCATAACAAGCCTTAAGCTTAATCATATAAGAACTTATATAGGAATAAAAAGATGAACTTTTTAATCACATAAACATCAAAATCAAACACGAATCAAAAACATTTCGGATCAAAGAAAAACCAAAATCAAGAAAAGTAGAAGAAGATTAAAGATTAAAAGCTTAAACTTGAACTTTTGATTAATGAATCCCAAATACAAGGATGAAATAAAGCTTAAACTTGAAAGAAAAGATGAAGAAAAGATAAAAACTTAGTGAGAGAAAGTGAAAACTTTCTCTATCTAAAAACTAAAGAAAGGAAAAATAAAATAGCGAACTAACTAACACCCTCCTAATGTGTCATTAGGAGGGTCTTTATAGGAGATGGGGAGGTGCATGCGCTTCCTTCTTTCTTTCTTTCTTCTCGACTCGATTTTAATTCTTTGTCTTTCTTGACGTCGTCTCGGGATTTGTCGATGTAAATTGAACTTGTCTTCTAATTTTCTTCTATAATTAGACTTGAGTTCTTCGACTTCATTAAACTTCTGTTTTTAAACTTTTTCCTCGATAAATCTTCATAATAGGCCTTGGACTTCCGTTCTTTTTGCACTCTTGATCTTTTGACTTCGTCTTTTCTCGTTTTCTTCCATAAAAGCCCGTGTTTTCTTCCTTTTTCATCTTTTGGTCCTAAAACACAATAAAAACACAAACCACGCATAATTCTAACTTTTACGACATAAAATACACGTTTTGGTCTTGTTATTATTGGAAATAAGTGGTAAAGCGATAAGTGTTTTCACACTTTTTATGATGCATGCAAGTGAAAATGAAGAAACATAAGGAGTATACCTTTCTTGCCAAAATGTTATCAAAGAAGATCTATATGAACAAGGAGGCTAGAGATCTTGTCAAGATGGTGAAGAAAACCCTAAAGATAACTAAGTCGTGGCCTTTATATATTTGCCTAGGGCTTGTCACAACACTTCCAAAGATGATGATGATGCTACCAAACATTTAGTGATTACTATAGGACAAGGATCTAGTAGGTTAGATGAACAAACTTGGATTTTTGTGGCTTATAGCCGAATCATTTGAGAGAGAGAAAGATGAAGAAGGAGTGAGATCTAGTTGAGAGGGAATGTGAAGAGTGAGAGAGTGTTTTCGGCTAAAATGGGGGAGAGAGAATGCAAGGCAAGAGTGTGAGTACCTTGGTAAGAACATTTGTGCCAAGTGTTGACACTTGTGTTTCCAAGGCATCCCTTCACCTTCCACATAAGGGGGTGCGTGTCATTCTTAGGCAAAAGAGAAATGGGCTCATGTTGCAGGCTTGTGTTGGCTAGCACCAAAAGGTAAAGGATTTTGGGCTAGTCCAAGGTGTTCATGAATGCCTAAGATGTACACATATACATAGATGGCATAAATACTTATTAATAAGTGTGAAAACACTTATCCTTTTACCGCTTATTTCCAATAATAACAACACCAAAACGTGTAATTTATGTCGTAAAAGTCAGAATTATGCGTGGTTTGTGTTTTTATTCTGTTTTAGGACCAAAAGATGAAAAAGGAAGAAAACACGGGCTTTCACGGACTTTTATCGAAGAAAACGAGAAAAGACGAAGTCAAAAGATCAAGAGTGCTAAAAGAACGAATGTCCAAGACCTATTCTGAAGATTTTTTATCGAAGAAAAAGTCTAAAAGATGGAAGTTTAATGAAGCCGAAGAACTCAAGTCTAAATTATAGAAGAAAATTATTAAGACAAGTTCATATCCCGAGACGACGTAGAGAAAAGACAAAGATTTAAATCGAGTCGAGAAGAAAAGAAAGAAGGAAGCACACCACACATGCACTCCCATTTTCCCTATAAATACCCTCCTAATCACATTAGGAGGGGGTTAGCTAGTTTTAGTTTTGTCATTTTTCCTTTCAAGTTTTTAGAGAGAGAAATTTCCCAACTTTCTCTCACTAAGTTTTCATCTTTTCTTTTAAGATTAAGTTCTTTTTCATCTTTGTATTTGGATTTCATTAATCAAGTTCTTAGTTAAGCTTTTTATTCGTTGATCTTTTTCTACCTTTCTTGATTTACTTTAACTTTTTGATCCGAATATTACAATTCACACGTTTGATTTGATGAGTTCGTGGTTAAAAGGTTAACCGTTCTTGTTCCTACATAATCTCATATACGTATAGGTGATGAGATGGCATTTATACATGATCTCATCGTTCTTTTCGGGCTTTAAATGCATAAATATGTCATAAAATACCCTATATATGCTTGTGTTTGTTTACTTGTGTATTTTAGGTATGGATATCGTGAAAAAGACAAAAGATCACAAGTTACAAGGAAAAACGTACACGAGAAACGAAGCCGTACAAAGAACCGGGCCCTAATCATGGAATTCTCAACAAATACCCTTGAAGACTTGAAGACAAACAAGATTGATCCTCATTTATTGAAGAAATGACACTTAAAACCCTTGTATATTAATAATTACATGTTTGGTCCCTCAAGTTTGTCAAAATTACACCAAAGGTCCCTCAACTTTGAAGAAATGGCAAGATTAGTCCCTCAACAATTTCAAATTGTCAAAAAGGTCCCTCATCAAGCCAAAGATACATTAAAGACCTTTGAAGATCAAAAATGTCCAAGATCAGTCCTTCAAATATGCAAAAATGTCAAAAATAACCCTTGAAACACTTTTTAGAAAGTTTTGTGCCAAAATTGCCAAGTCTTGAAAGTTGTCACAAGTGTAAATGGGCGCTGATAGAAGTTTACTTACAAATGCAAAAAGAAAGGAAAAAGAAGGACTGAAAGTGAGCAAATGAAACATTTAAACACAAAATTGCGCCAAACACATTTCCACTCCACCAAAACCGGATCAAAATGTTTACTATTCACCCCAAGAACCCAGTTACCACTTCACTTAAAACAAAGGTTAAAAACAAATTACCCAGGCACATGCTTGATTCACATGCCCAGAAACCTATCCCACACCAAAAACCCTCATCTCCACTCACCAAAGGGTCCCACCCATTCACCCGTCCACCTATCACATCATACCTACCTATCCAAGGCTTGCCACGTGTCAAGATCAACAGCCCACATCATTTGCTTCATATCAAAGCTATTATAAATGGTTTGGATGCATTTGGACAACTCATTCCATCAAATGATCTAGAAGAACTCAAGGGCATTTTAGAGAAATCACATCTAGGGTTTGTGAATAGTGTAGCCAGGCATTTGCCTATAAAAGGAGACCTCAACATGTGAGAGTCCCTTTGTTCCAGTTTTAGGCTATCAATCTTTGTAATTCCTTTTTAAGTTAAATAAAATTTGAATTTCTGAATTTTGAAATCTCTTTTTGATTTAGTTAAAAGTTTGGTGTTTGAGTAGCCTAATTCTGAGTTACATTTGATTGTTTAGACCTTCCTTAACCTTGTGGTTAAGGCACGTCTAGGTTTGAAAGGTTTTCAAGGTTCAAAAGCCTTGAAGTCCTTGTTTCTGAATTTGGCTATTATTTGTGTAATAACCCTTAGCCTTAAGCCTTGAGTTCTTTCAAGCTTGTTGACACCAAGCCTGAGAAGGATTCTAAGCCTTTGGTTGAGTTTGTTTGTTGCTTGTGTTGAAGATATCAAGTCCTTGAGGTTCTACTTTGAACCATCAACCAAGGCAATTTGCATCTCCTTATTTGAAGTACCTTGGTCTTGTTCTAGTTGTTGAACAAGGTCCAAGGAGCATTGATGGCCTTCCTAGGATGTTGTGGAAGGCAGGTATAAGCTCTGTTAAGATTCCCCTAAAAATTTCATGTTTATGACTGTTTTGGATTTTGTGCTTTGATTTTGAGTATTTGTGTTTGTGCTGGTGATTTATGTGTTTGATTGTGTTAGTTGCTGCCTAGTAAGTGTTTTTGATCATTAAAATCAGTAGGTTATTAGAAGAAATCACAAGTTTCTTTGATAAGTGACTGATTAAGGAGTGTTTGGGATTACTGCATAAGTTTGGATTGTGGCTTGTTAAGTGCTTGTGTGTTGTTAGCAAGAGTTGGTATCTGTTGTTTGGGTGATATTGTTCATCTGTTTGCAGGTTTTGAGGTTTTGATCACATAGATTCTTGATTTGGCTATAAAATCTTAAATACTTGGTAAAATTGGCTAGGATTTTGAGGACACCTAGATCTAAGCATAGGCTAGGGATAACAAGTGGTAAATCATAGTTAATCACACCAAGGAAGAAGGATTTGAGGCTTGAAATTGGATTAAGTGTCAAGTATATCAGCAAAACTTGTCTGCATATTGTTCATTGTTCATCAGAAACATTTTGTGCTTTGATCTTGTTGATTTCTTTGATTCAGTGTTTGATTCTTGTTGCTTTGTGTTTGTTCTTAGTTTATATAGCTTGTGTATGCATCCTGTTAAGTTTGGTTGGCTTATTCTGCTTTAATCTGCTTATTAAGTGCTTAACTGCTTATTTCCATATCTGGTGCATATCTGGCAACTGTTTGGCTTATTATGGCTTATTGTGTGAACCATTTTGTGATTTTATTGTTGCTATTGACTCCTTGTGATTCACTGATCACTAGGGTGCCCTTGTTTCCAATTGAATCAAACCAGAACTCTCATATAAGCTTGGTCAAATAGTCAAAGCAGTGGGAACTCCTTTCCCCTGCTAGTTGCCACTGATAGTGCAAATTTGGTGTCAGCTTATCAATAAGCTATAATAGCTTATTCCAACCAGCAACAATTTTGTTTTTGTAATAGGTGCTCATATTTTGACCCATTTGTTCATACTGGAGCATTTGGGTGGTTGACTTTAAGGTTTGACTAGAAAACCAACTCCTTTGACTTTTACATAAGTTCATTTGTGCCTATTCTGGCTTATTGGTTGTGCTTATTGGATTTTTGTTGAGTGATAATGCTTATTGAGTCCATTTGAAAGCTTTTGCAAGTTAAATCAAGTCCCGAGGTGCATTATTTCTCAAAAACGACTATTTTGTCGTTTTGTGGATTTTTGCTTTTCTATTTTCTGGCTTATTGAGTGTGCTTTTTGGAAATTTCTTTTGACAGATCTCTTAAGCATCCTAAAAGAGGGTTGTGTGTCAAATTAGAGCTTATGGCATTAGCTTATGGCTTAATGGGCTGAAAAGCCCAATAAGAATAAGCTTTGTGTTCAATAAGCTTTGATAAGCTCATATTCAGCTTTTGGGCCTTTAGAGTTTTGTTCTTAGAATTGAATTTTAAGTCAGATAGGGCTTTTCCAAGTCAATTGGGCCAAGTTTGACTTTTTGGGCCCAAAAGCCCATTTGAGTTGACTGAATTTGGATTTGGCCCATTTGAGGGCCCATTAGGGGTATTTTGGTAATTTCACTTTGATTTTCTGATTAATTAGGTTAAAATAAACTAGTTTGTAAGTTTTTAGAATTTTTTAGAATTTTTGGATTTTTAATATTATTTTATTATTATTTTTGAAATTTCACATTTTCCAACTTTTTACATTTTTCTTAGGTTAATTACATTTAAATAGGAATTTAGCAACTTTTAGAATAATTTTATCACTTTTAGATTAATTTTTATAATTATTTTAAGTTTTAATAGTTTTTAAATCATTTTAAATAGTTTTTATTAGTTTTAAAATTTCTAAAAATAGTTTTTAATCTTTTTAGGTCATTTTAGAGGTTTACCAATTGAAAAATCTTTATTTGGGCTTTTTGATAATTTATTTGATTTTTAGGGCTTTAATTAGCATTTAAAAATTGAATATTTAATTATTTAAAAGGTTTGAAAAAGTTTTGATCATTGGTAAACTCTTAGTTTATTATTTTTTATTTTTGGTAAATTTTTGGTAATTTTTAGAATTTATTTTTATTTTTGTGGTTTTTAAGGTTCTACGTTTTAACTTTCTAGTAGTGATTTTTTGTTAATTTTTATTTTTACGTCTTCGTCATCTTCTTTTCTCATCCCCTTCTAAACCAATCATTAATCACAAACTTTTACAAGTTTTTCACAACACATATACCTCCTTGGGAAACGAACTTTCACACCATTAAGGGTCATTAACACTTGATTTTTCCTAAAGTCATTTGTTTGATACTTACCCTATTTACCCTCTTTTCCTAAAGTGTGGTAAAACTCTACAATCATTTTGGCGCCGCTGCCGGGGAGGTGTGTCGTGATTAATTTGTATTGTTGTTTTTAATATTAACCATAAATAGTATTTGTATTACTAGAACTCTACTAATACGTATTATCGGTTTTCTTGGTTTTTCTTGTACAAATATTATTACTATATTGTATTAAGTATAACAATCAATTTACAATATCTCCAAAAGTGTGAAAACACAACCTTAATTGGGATTTCATCACTCAATTATTGTATTCGAATCTCAAACAAAAAGAAAAAGGCAAAAATAGATAAATACTTTCGTGAAGCTCGATTTTGAAAAATACAAACTATAAGGTGGGTATAAGGCGGGTATTATAAAATATACCCTAAAGAAAAAGGCTCTTAAGTGCTTCGCGCCGCCTCGTTTCCCCGCTTGCTTGTGAGTATTTTGAGATTGAAGGCTAATCGAGGGTTTTGCCGCCCAAAGTATTATTACGTATAATATATTTGCTTGGTTTCTTTGTGATTAAACGCTCTTGAACAATTTGCTTTTCACCAAAGTTCTAAAGTCATTCGAAGGCGTTCACTCCACGTTATCGTTTTCATTCCTTTGAGGCTTCTTAAATCAAGAGTTTGATTCGAGGAGAGATTTTGTAGATTGTTGTCTACGAAGATACACCAAAATCCAAAAAAATTAAATATCATCAAAAACACAAAAAAATTAAAAATTCACAAAACACCCAAAAAGAATCTTCTTTGCTCACCTCCCATTCTTCGTGAAGTTTATGATCACTCGTAATCAAGCAAAACGAGCTCGTAAACGACTTCAAAAACAAGCCAATCAAGAGACGTTGATTGTTGAAGAACCTCCAACTTTTGATCCTATTGTAGAACAAGAAGTCGTCATGGGTAATTGTACTATGATGGAGTTGCTACAAGCACCCACCGAGGGTTTTGGAGAGGCTATTGTGATTCCCGCCATCCTTGCGGAGAATTTCGAGATTAAGACGGGATTAATGTCTATGTTGCAAGCAAATAAGTTTAGAGGTCACGAGAAAGACAACCCGCATTACCATATTAGGAATTTCGACCGTCTCACCGCCACTAGCAAGTTTAAGGATGTTCCACATGACGCCATTAAGATGATGTTGTTTCCATACTCGTTGGATGGACCCGCAAAAATTTGGCTCGAGAAAGAACCGCCAAATTCGATTTTGACATGGGCCGATCTCGTTTCTAAGTTTGTGAACAAGTTTTTTCCACCATCTAAAACAACACATTTGAAAAATGAGATTTCACGATTTGTGCAAAGGAATAATGAAAGTTTTTCAATGGCATGGGAACGATTTAAAGAAATGTTACATGAATGTCCACACCATGATTTTACGGAATTGCATCAAGTGGATACTTTTTATAATGGGCTTAATGATCATGAGCGAGATTATTTGAATGCCGCCGCGGGTGGTAATTTTTTGTGCAAGACGACAAATGAGGATTTACAAATCATTGAGAATAGATCTAAGGTTTATAACCCTCGTAACACACCGAGTGTTGCCAATATGGGTTCGTCATCTTCGTCACAATCGTCTCGTAGCATTAACGCCTTACATGATGAAGCTAATGAGGAAAATCGATTTTTTGATAGATTTGCTAAATCTAATGTCCCATTGGAAGGCTCAAGAAGCTTCCAATTCCGCTTCGGTTAAAGCGGTTGCTAAGAGTTGTTTATCTTGTGGGGGAGCTCATGATCTTTCCGAGTGCATTACCGCGGATGGTAACACTTCGAGTGCTTATGTAGCAACGGGAACTTACAACCAAAACGGTCAAGGTTCCCGCCCAAATCAAGCTCCACCAAACCAAAATGTTAACAATTATCGAAACAACAACCAAGGTAATTACCAAGGCAATTCACGCAATTACAACAAGGGGAATTATCAAAGTGGGAATGGACAAATTTCTAATCAAAACCAAAACCGTGATTTTCAAAACACTACACAAGGTTTTCAAAATGCTCACACTAAAAATTTGTAAGGAAAATTTTTTGATTATGCTAAAGCAAATGATGCTAAATTTGATTACATGCAACGTGAGATGATTAGCTTAAGATCCGAGTTGAAAAACGAGCTAAAAATGAACTTGCTAATAAACTTAAAACTCATGCAAACAAAATGGAAGGAAATGTCCAATGTCTTCAACAAAACCAACAAAAGATGGAATTAGGACAACATGAGATTAAGCAAGAGTTATTAAAATCGGATGCTAGGCAATCAAAATTTGAGGACCGAATGGCTAAGATGTTTGAAGCAATCATGTGTAAACCCTCTTCCTCGGGTGGTCTTCCTAGTGATACCATTAACAAACCGAGGGGAGAAATGAAGGTTATTACTACACGAAGTGGTAAAACTTTCAAGGAACCAATGTCTCGTCCAAGTACTTCTACGGAGAAGGAAATCGAGAAAGAACCCGAGGTGATGGTCGAAAAGGAGCATATTACAATCCCACGAAGTACCGCTCAAACCACACCTACGGTTGAACCAATACCAATTGTGGAACCCGAGATTCCAAGGCCGTTGCCTAATGACCAACCTGCACCACCTTTCCCCTACCCTTCAAGACGGAATAAAGAAAAGGCACAAGAACGGAACAATTATCAATTTGAGCTATTTATGAAAATGTTTCGTGATATGCATTTTAACATAAGTTTTGCCGACGCTCTTATCATGATGCCTCGATTCGCCGCAAACTTCAAAAGTATGCTAAACAACAAAGAGAAGTTACAACAATCGTCTAGTTATTCATCGGTCTTTCTTAGCCGCATACCACAAAAAGTCAGTGATCCCGGTAAATTTTTGATTCCGTGTGCCATTCAAGATATGGAGGAATGCTACGCCTTGGCCGATCTTGGTGCTAGTATTAATTTAATGCCTCTTGAGATTTTCAAATCGCTTTCGCTTCCGGCTCTTACTCCTTCGAACATGTCTATCGAGATGGCCGATCATTCTACGATTTTAGCATGTGGAGTAGCCGAGGACGTTTTCGTTTAAGTCGGAAAGTTTTACTATCCCGTTGACTTTATCGTTGTAGACATTCCTATCGATCGAAAAGTTCCTCTCATTTTGGGTCGTTCATTTTTGGATACATCAAGAGCACTTATCAATGTTCATGCTCGAAAAATCACCCTTCGTTTCAATGAGGAAGAACTTGTCATCAATGCAACACAAAACTCCAATCTTTCTCATGTCTATTCTATTGCAAATTTAAACCATGGTGATTCAACCAATGTAGTTTGCAAAGAATTTTCACCAAGAGTTTTAGGAAATGTCGCCAAAAACAATTTACCATTTCCTCCGCCGGTGGAGGCTATGAGTGTAAAGCCTACAAAGAAGAAACCGTCAATACTTGAATCAAAAAATCCTTCGCCTCACCTAGAACATTCATTCTTGAAAAGTGTTGATAAGTTGCCGGTTTCTATGGAAGATCTTTCGGATGATTAATATGTTGACCCCGATGGGGAGGTTTTCTTCGTCGATAAACGTTTTGAGAACTTGCCACCACCAAAACCAAAACGATTTACAAATGTGAGAATTTTTAGTGTGACTAACATCGTCTTAGAAACACCGAATATTTTCGACATAATGAAAAAGGGTTTTCATAAAGAGAGTTCAATAGATAAAAAAGGAAAAGATTTTAAATGTGATTTAATTGATTTTTCTACAAATCTAACTCCGTCATCACCACGTGTTTTGAGTACTACAAGCTCGTCTACTCCTTTTGACGATGCTTTGTGTGGTTCTAGTATGGGGAAGCCCCTTATGTTCCCTCATCCTTGTCCACCGAGGACGAGATATTCGATCCCGGAATTTCATGTAAAGGGGAATCTCGGTCTTCCACCGATGCAATAAATGGAAAATCTTTCTATTTGCTTGGTGCGAGTCTACCTCGAGTAGCTCAAACGTTTGTCTTACCAATTCTCCCACCCTTCTACTTCTCATCTCTTTTCTTCAAACTCTTTGAGTTTATGGCACATGTTGAAGTGGCGTTGAATTGTTTTTCCAATGAAAACGAGAACGCCATCTTCGACCCCGGTATTTTGCATCATTTAAGGACTTAGTCCTTAATACCGGTTGTTTTTTGGGCCTTGTTTATCATGTAAGCCCCATCAAAAATTGACCATACCATGTTTTTCCCTAAATGTCCACATTTTGAGGGGATCGAGTCGAGCTCATGACTCGGTAATCAAAAACGAGGTGCCTCGTGGGGAAGATCCCATGCTTATCTTTTATGCTCACTATTCACTAATAAGGGGACTTGTACCCTTTCAACTCGTTGTCTCGTGATTGTTTGTGATTGTGTTATCTAGATCATCATCATCATCTACGATTGAAGACTCTCGTGTTCGTTTACGTGAGCCTCCATCGTTCGTTTGAAGAAGTTTTTCACGAATCCATGACATATCCTTTATTGTTCTAACAATTATCTTTTAGCATACTTAATAAACGGCTTTAGATATATTGTTGATCACCCTTTCCATGCTAGATCCTAAGCATTCGACTCTTCGTCTCTAGTATGGGGGTGCTCCACCTTTAGACTCGAAACATTGAGGACAATGTTTACTTTTAGTATGGGGGGGTGAATAGGTACTTGCTTTGCTACGCCCTCACGCTTTCCAACTTTTAATGTTTTGTTTTGCTAAAAAGGCTAAAAATGGCCAAATTTTAAAAATTTTCTTAGTTTTTCATAAGTGTTTTTAAGACACGAATGTATATTTTCCGTTGGGTAGAATAAGAGATAATTTTCGACTTGATGGGCATTTGGAGCCATTAACATTCCTTAACCCGCTCAATTCAAGTTTTGCTAGACTTTTATATAGGGAGCTTTAAAACGCGAAAGTCTTAACTCTTTCGGGTTAAGAACAAGAACTTTTCGCAAGTTCCTATAATTGATTCTAGAAAGTCACTTATCAAGGGAACTATAAAACGCATTCTCTAAACTTGAAAAAGTCCAAGAAAGTGCAAGATCCTATAGGTGGCTTGAAAACCCAAAACTTTGATTTGATATAGTCTTAATGAAAGCTAATCCAAATTTGGCTTAATTTTGACTTGCATGGCTAAGTATTCGCGAGTCTCTTTAATTAGAGGTCTTTATATAGTGAAGAACGAGAAATGATAGAGTTAGACAAGTGATCATGCTAAACGTAGAACATGAAAATGTTCTTTCAAAAAGTCATATGTTTTTAATTGTGGCTTTTTCTTCCCATAAGATCAATGCATTAGGAATAAATCATAATTGCAATAAGTAAGGTCGTATGATTTGAAAGGTTACTTAGCCTCTAGCGCAAGATCGTTTAAAAGTTGCTCGGGGTTGAATTGAGTTCATAGCCAAGGCATAACTTATTGAAGCGGGACGTGAAGATTGGCGATTATCCAAAAAGGCCCTAACAAGGCATGAGGAGCTCTATTTTTGCTAAAGATCCAAAGATGATGTGAAGTATCATTATTCCTAAATCAATTTGAAGGATCGAGACACACGACGAGAAGCAATTACTCCCCTAAAGATCATGGAGAAAGTCTATCCAAAAAGACCCTAACAAGGTATGAGGATAAATATATCCATGTCCGAAAAGGAGGCGGATCGTTGTATATCAAAATCCAAAGTAAAGATTGAAGAAAAATGATGAAGTCGTGGTCCAATATGAAGAATCTCTCAAAAACATCAAGTGAAGAAATTCCAAATATATGAATAGAAGACCATAATTTCAAGAACGTCTTCCCATGATTTGAAGTATGAAGTACATGCCAAATATCGGTCCGAGAAAGGTCTCAAATCGCGAAACGAGTTATGCCAAGATATGAACTTAAGGAGATACACGAGAAGCCGTTTTAAAAGATTTTGTCCTTCGGCTAACTATTGATCAAATCGTGCTACTTTGCTTTCGGACTAATAACTACTCAAATAAGTCAATATGAATCACTTGTGATCCATGACAAATAGATAAAAAAAATGCTAGTAACCCATTTCCTTTTATAATAACTAGGATTGCGGGGAGAAAAAGTATTACACAATTTGGACGTATGAGTAGTGTTAGCATTGTGACTTGTACCAACAATGATCTTGTTTTTGCACTTAGCATGGAATGCATGACAATCAAGGATGACAAAGTTTACTCTAAGGGACATTTACTTGTTTCTATTCTTTGACCCTAAAAGTCACTTTTTGTGATGAAAATCATACATTATGTCTTTACACATCATCGTAGTATGTTGCAAGTCTTTTACTCTTCAATAAAGGTTAATAAAATTGAACTTTGGTGATGCTTAGATACTTTATTCTAGCATTGCGTGAGGGCACGACAATGGCTTAGTATGGGGGAGTGATGAGATGGCATTTATACATGATCTCATCGTTCTTTTCGGGCTTTAAATGCATAAATATGTCATAAAATACCCTATATATGCTTGTGTTCGTTTACTTGTGTATTTTAGGTATGGATATCGTGAAAAAGACAAAAGATCACAAGTTATAAGGAAAAACGGACACGAGAAACGAAGCCGTACAAAGAACCGGGCCCTAATCATGGAATTCTCAACAAATACCCTTGAAGACTTGAAGACAAACAAGATTGATCCTCATTTATTGAAGAAATGACACTTAAAACCCTTGTATATTAATAATTACAAGTTTGGTCCCTTAAGTTTGTCAAAATTACACAAAAGGTCCCTCAACTTTGAAGAAATGGCAAGATTAGTCCCTCAACAATTTCAAATTGTCAAAAAGGTCCGTCATCAAGCCAAAGATACATTGAAGACCTTTGAAGATCAAAAATGTCCAAGATGAGTCCTTCAAATATGCAAAAATGTCAAAAATAACCCTTGAAACAGTTTTTAGAAAATTTTGTGCCAAAATTGCCAAGTCTTGAAAGTTGTTACAAGTGTAAATGGGCGCTGATAGAAGTTTACTTACAAATGCAAAAAGAAAGGAAAAAGAAGGACTGAAAGTGAGCAAATGAAACATTTAAACACAAATTTGCGCCAAACACATTTCCACTCCACCAAAACCGGATCAAAATGTTTACTATTCACCCCAAGAACCCAGTTACCACTTCATTTAAAAACAAAGGGTAAAAACAAATTACCCAGGCACATGCTTGATTCACATGCCCAGAAACCTATCCCACACCAAAAACCCTCATCTCCACTCACCAAAGGGTCCCACCCATTCACCCGTCCACCTATCACATCATACCTTCCTATCCAAGGCTTGCCACGTGTCAAGATCAATAGCCCAAATCATTTGCTTCATATCAAAGCTATTATAAACGGTTTGGATGCATTTGGACAGCTCATTCCATCAAATGATCTAGAAGAACTCAAGGGCATTTTAGAGAAATCACATCTAGGGTTTATGAATAGTGTAGCCAGGCATTTGCCTATAAAAGGACCTCAACATGTGAGAGTCCCTTTGGTCCAGTTTTAGGCTATCAATCTTTGTAATTCCTTTTTAAGTTAAATAAAATTTGAATTTCTGAATTTTGAAATCTCTTTTTGATTTAGTTAAAAGTTTGGTGTTTGAGTAGCCTAATTCTGAGTTCCATTTAATTGTTTAGACCTTCCTTAACCTTGTGGTTAAGGCACGTCTAGGTTTGAAAGGTTTTCAAGGTTCAAAAGCCTTGAAGTCCTTGTTTCTGAATTTGGCTATTATTTGTGTACTAGCCCTTAGCCTTAAGCCTTTAGTTCTTTCAAGCTTGTTGACACCAAGCCTGAGAAGGATTCTAAGCCTTTGGTTGAGTTTGTTTGTTGCTTGTGTTGAAGATATCAAGTCCTTGAGGTTCTACTTTGAACCATCAACCAAGGCAATTTGCATCTCCTTATTTGAAGTACCTTGGTCTTGTTCTAGTTGTTGAACAAGGTCCAAGGAGCATTGCTGGCCTTCCTAGGATGTTGTGGAAGGCAGGTATAAGCTCTTGTTAAGATTCCCCTAAAAATTTCATGTTTATGACTGTTTTGGATTTTGTGCTTTGATTTTGAGTATTTGTGTTTGTGCTGGTGATTTATGTGTTTGATTGTGTTAGTTGCTGCCTAGTAAGTGTTTTTGATCATTAAAATCAGTAGGTTATTAGAAGAAATCACAAGTTTCTTTGATAAGTGACTGATTAAGGAGTGTTTGGGATTACTGCATAAGTTTGGATTGTGGCTTGTTAAGTGCTTGTGTGTTGTTAGCAAGAGTTGGTATCTGTTGTTTGGGTGATATTGTTCATCTGTTTGCAGGTTTTGAGGTTTTGATCACATAGATTCTTGATTTGGCTATAAAATCTTAAATACTTGGTAAAATTGACTAGGATTTTGAGGACACCTAGATCTAAGCATAGGCTAGGGATAACAAGTGCTAAATCATAGTTAATCACACCAGGGAAGAAGGATTTGAGGCTTGAAATTGGATTAAGTGTCAAGTATATCAGCAAAACTTGTCTGCATATTGTTCATTGTTCATCAGAAACATTTTGTGCTTTGATCTTGTTGATTTCTTTGATTCAGTGTTTGATTCTTGTTGCTTTGTGTTTGTTCTTAGTTTATATAGCTTGTGTATGCATCCTGTTAAGTTTGGTTGGCTTATTCTGCTTAATCTGCTTATTAAGTGCTTAACTGCTTATTTCCATATCTGGTGCATATCTGGCAACTGTTTGGCTTATTGTGGCTTATTGTGTGAACCATTTTGTGATTTTCTTGTTGCTATTGACTCCTTGTGATTCACTGATCACAAGGGTGCCCTTGTTTTGAATTGAATCAAACCAGAACTCTCATATAAGCTTGGTCAAATAGTCAAAGCAGTGGGAACTCCTTTCCCCTGCTAGTTGCCACTGATAGTGCAAATTTGGTGTCAGCTTATCAATAAGCTATAATAGCTTATTCCAACCAGCAACAATTTTGTTTTCGTAATAGGTGCTCATATTTTGACCTATTTGTTCATACTGGAGCATTTGGGTGGTTGACTTTAAGGTTTGACTAGAAAACCAACTCCTTTGACTTTTACATAAGTTCATTTGTGCCTATTCTGGCTTATTGGTTGTGCTTATTGGATTTTTGTTGAGTGATATTGCTTATTGAGTCCATTTGAAAGCTTTTGCAAGTTAAATCAAGTCCTGAGGTGCATTATTTCTCAAAAACGACTATTTTGTTGTTTTGTGGATTTTTGCTTTTCTATTTTCTGGCTTATTGAGTGTGCTTTTTGGAAATTTCTTTTGACAGATCTCTTAAGCATCCTAAAAGAGGGTTGTGTGTCAAATTAGAGCTTATGGCATTAGCTTATGGCTTAATGGGCTGAAAAGCCCAATAAGAATAAGCTTTATGTTCAATAAGCTGTGATAAGCTCATATTCAGCTTTTGGGCCTATAGAGTTTTGTTCTTAGAATTGAATTTTAAGTTAGATAGGGCTTTTCCAAGTCAATTGGGCCAAGTTTGACTTTTTGGGCCCAAAAGCACATTTGAGTTGACTGAATTTTGATTTGGCCCATTTGAGGGCCCATTAGGGGTATTTTGGTAATTTCACTTTGATTTTCTGATTAATTAGGTTAAAATAAACTAGTTTGCAAGTTTTTAGAATTTTTTATAATTTTTGGATTTTTAATATTATTTTAATATTATTTTATTATTATTTTTGAAATTTCACATTTTCAAACTTTTTACATTTTTCTTAGGTTAATTACATTTAAATAGGAATTTAGCAACTTTTAGAATAATTTTATCACTTTTAGATTAATTTTTATAATTATTTTAAGTTTTAATAGTTTTTAAATCATTTTAAATAGTTTTTATTAGTTTTAAAATTTCTAAAAATAGTTTTTAATCTTTTTAGGTCATTTTAGAGGTTTACCAATTGAAAAATCTTTATTTGGGCTTTTTGATAATTTATTTGATTTTTAGGGCTTTAATTAGCATTTAAAAATTGAATATTTAATTATTTAAAAGGTTTGAAAAAGTTTTGATCATTGGTAAACTCTTAGCTTATTGTTTTTGATTTTTGATAAATTTTTGGTAATTTTTAGAAATTATTTTTATTTTTGTGGTTTTTAAGGTTCTACGTTTTAACTTTCTAGTAGTGATTTTTTGTTAATTTTTATTTTTACGTCTTCGTCATCTTCTTTTCTCATCCCCTTCTAAACCAATCATTAATCACAAACTTTTACAAGTTTTTCACAACACATATACCTCCTTGGGAAACGAACATTCACACCATTAAGGGTCATTAACACTTGATTTTTCTTAAAGTCATTTGTTTGATACTTACCCTATTTACCCTCTTTTCCTAAAGTGTGGTAAAACTCTACAATCAATAGGCTATAAGCTCTTTGAGCTTATTGGCTTATTTCATATATTTAGCTTATTTGCTTTTCGGATTACTAAAAAGATTTAGCCTTTTTAAAGTTTCTTTTATAAAGTTTTCGATTTTATGTTTTGAAAGTTGTCAAATTTAAGCTTATTGAGTTGTTTTAGATTCAGTTAAGTTAGCTTATTGGAATTGTTTATTGAAACATTGGCTTATTCTTCATTTTTGGATTAAGTGTTGTGTGCATAGCATTATTTGGGTATCCCACATTCCGACGGCTGCTGGTTTCTATCGATATAACCCATAGAAGGTTTTACTTTGCAATAGCTTGGCATTTCCCCCTTATTCTGATCTGGGATTGCGATCGCTCATTGCGATCACATATTCCGACGGGCGGTAAGGTTACTTTGAATTGAAACTCTGCCCAGTTTTTGTTTGATACATTCCAATAGAAATCACTGAATTCCGATCTGAAACATTTCGATCTGGACTTTGCGATCTAGGACATTCCGACTGTCATCATTGCGACAGAATGGACTTTGATATTCCGATGGTTATTCACTTTTATTATTCCGATGACTTGTTTTAATCACATTCCGATGGTTTTGACTTTTGGTGCATTCCGATGGAGTTCAGTCTTTCATTCCGATAGATCATGTTGTTAAGTTTTAAAGTTTTACAAGGTTTTATGTTTTAAGTGTTTTTCTAAATAACTTGAATTTTAATCTTTTAAAAGTTTCTACTTTACTCAACGACAATTATTAGCTTTTAGTTTAAAATTAGATAATCAAACCAAACCATTTAATTTTCCACCAAGAACAATTGAGTCGCACTTTCTACCAATAATCGATTCGAAGAGACTCGGAACAACGAACTTTTATACTTAGTGAAAATCTTTGTATTAAATGGCGCCGTTGCCGGCTTTTTCGTTAAGATTAACGGTTTTTAGTGAGAGACGCGTTGGATTTTGGGATCCGTTCAAATTTGAACGTTATTTTCCTTGCTTTAAAATTTTCAAAAATCCATAAAAATTAAAAATTTTCAAAAATACAAAAAAAATAAAATAGAAAAACCATAAAAACCAAAAATATTTCTTGTATATTTTTCTTTTCTTTTTGTAGGTATGCATGCGTACTCGTGCTCGTAAGAAGAAAGTAGCTCAAGCCGAAGTCATTACTCAACCTATTGTCACCATGGACAATCAACCAATGATCGAGCTTTTGCAATCGCACGTAGAAGGCAACACCGATGCTATTGTCATACCTGAGGTTGGAGCCAACAATTTTGAACTAAAATCAGGCTTTATTCAAATGGTATCTACTCAACCCTTCTTGGGGCGTTCACTTGATGATCCTCATGACCACATAAAAAGGTTTCTTAAACTCACCAATACGGTTAAGTAAAATGGGTATCACAAGAAGTGATTCGCTTGCAACTTTTTCCTTTCTCCTTAGAGGGACAAGCCCGGCATTTGCTTGATAAGGAACCGCCACAAAGTATTCTTACGTGGACGGATTTAGAGACCAAATTCATCAACTATTTTTTCCCACCCTCAAGTACTACCGCTTTGCGGAATGAAATCATTAGTTTTGAAAAAAAGTACGGTGAGACATTTAGTGAATCTTGGGACCGTTTTAAGGAACTTTTAAGAAAGTGTCCGCAACATGGTTTAACAAAAGTACGTCAAATCAATACTTTTTACAATGGTTTAAGCATGAATGACCAAGATTCGCTAAATAGTGCCTCGGGGGGGTAATATTTTGGTTAAGTCCGCTAATGCCGCTTGGGATATTATTGAGAACAAGTCTAGAGTGAAACCAAGAGTGTTCGGACTAATGTGGCTAGTGCTAGCACTAATGAGAGCGATAAGAGAATTGATAAGCTCACTACGCTTGTTGAATCACTTGCTCTCCAAGCCGCCAACAATACCAAAGCTATCACTACCCAAGCTAGTGCTTTGAGTCAATCTTGTGAAATATGTGGGGGATCTCATTCATACACCGATTTTCCTTCGACTCATGACAATCCGGAAAATGTGTATGCCGCCAACGGTAACTATTCCACGGGAGGCTATCAAGCACGTCCTCAAGGTGACCGTAATTTGCTCAGCTATCTCTCAAACAAGTTTCTTTCACCACCCGGTTTTCCCCCTCAAAACCCAAACAACCTTAATCGCAACAATCGAAACCAACCACGTGCTCCAACTCAATATCAAAACAAAAGAAACCCATATCCACCTCAAAGAAACAACCAAGTTTACCAACAACCTGCTTATCAACCACCCGCCTACCATGCTCCTCCTTCCAACCAACCCACCGCATTACACCAAGACGTTGAAACTTACATGAGGACTAATGATGTGATAGTGCAAAATCTTCAGCGGGAAATGGCCAACATGAAAGCTGATATTGTGAAACAAGGAAATGATCTTCGAGCCGATATGCGAAACACTTTGGCAAGTCAAACGAATGACTTAAGGAACATGATGGCTAGTTTTTTCCCAAGTAATCAAGCCTCTGGATCGGGTTCTCTTCCGAGTAACACCATTGTTAATCCAAGAGGGGAGATGAAAGCAATCACCACTCGTAGTGGAAAAGGTTTAAAGGAACCCGAGCTTCCTACACCTACACCGGTGATTGTGACTAAGAAAACGAGTCTCCTTCTCCAATTCCTCCAACTTCTACTCCTCCACCTCCTATTTCTTCTATTCCTCCACCATCTACTTCCACCCCTCCACCACCCAAGGATGTGAGTGAGAATTCCATTCCAAAGCCTTCAACTCAACCTAATATACCTTATCGTTTGAGGTTGAGGAAAGAGAAATTGAAGAACAAGGATGATATTCAGGTTTCTAACTTTCTTAAAATGTTTAAACAACTGAATTTCAATATCTCCTTTGGTGAGGCTCTCGCTCACATGCCCTAATATGCTAAAATGTTTAAAGATCTTCTTAGTGATAAGGAGAAACTCCTCGATATCACTCAGACCCAACTTAATGAGAATTGCTCCTGCTCTTAAGGAAATTACCAACCAAACTTGGTGATCCGGGTCATTTGTTGATTCCTTGCAACTTCCCTGGGGTAGAGAATTGTATGGCCCTAGCCGATCTAGGTGCTAGTATCAACTTAATTCCACTAAGCGTTTGGAAACAATTGTCTCTACCCGAGCTAGTCCCCACCCGAATGACTTTGGAATTAGCTAACCGTACGGTTGCTTATCCGGTGGGGATAGCCGAAGATGTTTTCATCGGTGTCGACAAATTCACCTTTCTGGTGGATTTTGTTGTCGTTAACTACGAGATGGACCCCCGTGTTCCATTAATCGTTGGACGTCCATTCCTAAGGACCGGTCGCACTCTCGTTGATGTAGCCGCAAGCGAATTAATCATGAGAGTTGGTGACGATAAAATCGTTTTCAACATGGGTAAACTTTCTAAGCAGCCTTCTGAAAGCGAGAGCGTTAATTTCATTGACGTTCTTGATGAGGCTTGTGAAGAACATTTCAAAGACGCTTGTAAAAGTGGTTTTTCTTCTCTACCCATTGTTGAGACCGTTTCCTCTATTGCTCCATCACTAACTCTATTTGGGGAAAGTGATTTCATCTTGAAAGAATTTGAAGCTACTTTGGGATATGTGGACTTTAAATATGACGATTCTCCCTCCAATTGGGATGAAGACATTCGTACCATTGAGAAACTTCTCAATGAGGACCATATTTCTCCACCATCTCCTAAGGATATTTCTATCGATGCACCGAATTTAACTACGCCTTCCATCGAAAATCCTCCGGATTTAGAGCTTAAGGATCTGCCGTCTCATCTCGAGTACGTTTTCCTTGACGACAACAAGAAGTCACCCGTCATCGTCGCAAAGGACTTGAAAGAAGAAGAAAAATCCCAACTTATCGCCGTGCTGAAGCAACATAAGCAAGCGATTGCTTGGAAAATCTCCGATATTCGTGAAATTGATCCTCACTTTTGCACACATAAAATTCTCATGGAGGACGACTTTAAACCCACTATTCAAAGCCAAAGAAGGGTGAATCCCAAGATCCATGACGTTATCAAAAAATAGGTTATCAAACTTCTTGATGCGGGAATGATCTACCCTATCTCGGATTCACCATGGGTTAGTCCCGTCCATTGTGTGCCTAAGAAAGGCGGAATCACCGTTGTGCCCAATGAAAACAACGAGTTGATTCCTACTTGTCTCGTTACAGGGTGGAGAGTTTGTATAGACTATCGCAAACTCAATGATGCTACGAGAAAGGATCATTTTCCCCTTCCTTTCATGGACCAAATGCTTGAACGTCTAGCGGGTAATGACTATTACTGCTTTTTAGACGGTTTCTCCGGGATTTTCAAATTCTCATCGATCCCAAAGACCAAGAGAGAACCACATTCACTTGTCCATATAGAACATTTGCTTATAAACGAATGCCTTTCGGCTTATGCAATGCTCCTGGGACTTTCCAAAGGTGTATGATGGCTATCTTCCATGAAATGGTTGAAGAAACTATGGAAGTCTTCATGGATGATTTCTCGGTCTATGATGATTCTTTCTCTTCTTGCCTTGCCAATTTGGAACGCATGCTTAAGCCGTGTGAAGACACTCGCCTTGTTCTAAATTGGGAAAAATGCCATTTCATGGTAAAAGAAGGCATTGTGCTTGGACATAAAATCTCAAAAGTCGGTCTTGAAGTAGACCATGCTAAAGTGGATGTCATAGCCAAATTACCTCCACCTTCAACCGTGAAGGGTGTGAGAAGTTTCCTTGGTCATGCGGGCTTCTACCGTCGATTCATTCAAGATTTTTCTAAAATCGCTCGCCCGATGACCCACCTCTTGGAAAAAGATACTCCTTTCATCTTTTCCATAGATTGTCTTGAATCCTTCAATCTTCTTAAGAAGAAGCTAACTAAGGCACCGGTCCTGGTTACCCCTAATTGGGAGCTACCTTTTGAGTTGATGTGTGATGCTAGCGACTTTGCTATTGGAGCGGGTTTGGGCCAAAGAGTGAACAAACACTTCCAACCAATCCATTATGCTAGCAAGACAATGACGGGGGCTCAATTGCATTATACAACTACCGAAAAAGAGCTTTTAGCTGTAGTGTATGCTTTTGAAAAATTCCTCCCCTATCTTGTCCTTTCCACCACCATCGTGTACACCGATCATTCCGCGTTGAAGTACTTGTTGACTAAGCAAGATTCTAAGCCAAGACTTCTTCGTTGGGTTTTGCTCCTTCAAGAGTTCAACAATGAAATTCGTGACAAGAAGGGAGCCGAAAACCTAGCCGTGGATCATCTAAGTAGACTAAAGGATCCTTATCAAGGGGATCATCCGAACCAAGAGATCAATGACTCTTTTCCCCTTGAGACCTTAATGTCTATTCATTCCAATCTTGATGACACCCTGTGGTTTGCGGACATTGCAAACTACTTAGCGGGTGGTATTCTTATCGAAGGGTTAACATCCCAACAAAAGAAGAAGTTCTTTAAAGATATTAAGACTTACTTTTGGGATGACCCTTATCTTTTCAAACAATGTGCTGATATGATTATTCGACGATGTGTTGATGGACCCGCAACTTTATAAATTCTTAAAGCTTGCCATAAAGGACCCACCGGTGGTCATTTTAGTCCAAATTATACCACGAAGAAAGTGTTCGACTCTGGATTCTGTTGGCCCACCATTTATCATGACGCTCATGAAATGGTTAAACGTTGTGATGCTTGCCAAAGACAAGGCAAGATCACACATAAAGACGAGATGCCACAAAATTTCATACAAGAATGTGAAATCTTTGATGTATGAGGTATCGACTTTATGGGGCCATTTCCATCATCTAAAGGGAACAAGTACATCGTCGTAGCCGTTGACTACGTTTCCAAATGGGTTGAAGCTAAGGCTCTCCCAACGAACGATGCGAGGGTGGTTGTGAACTTTCTGAAGCAATTATTTGCTCGATTCGGTGTTCCTCGTGCTATCATCAGTGACCGCGGGACTCATTTTGGCAATGATCAATTTTCACGAGTCATGGTTAAGTATGGTGTCAATCACCGTCTTTCCACCGCTTATCATCCCCAAACAAATGGTCAAACCAAGATTTCTAACCGTGGATTGAAGCGAATTCTTGAACATACTGTGGGAGAGCATCGTGTCGTGTGGGCCGATAAGTTAGATGATGCTTTGTGGGCTTTCCATACTGCTTATAAGACCCCGATTGGTTGTACACCTTATCGTTTTGTGTACGGGAAAGCATGCCACCTCCCTATTGAGCTGGAACATAAGGCATATTGGGCCTTGAAGTAGGATAACTTCGACATCAACAAAGCCGGCGATCTTCGGAAGATTCAACTCAACGAACATAAAGAACTGAGGAATGAAGCTTACGAGAACTCATTGATCTAGAAGGAGAAGACCAAGATCATCCACGATGCTAGAATTAAGAACCGAGATTTCCACGTTGGTGATCAAGTCTTACTTTTTAACTCTCGGTTGAAGATCTTTTCGGGCAAGTTGAAGAGCCGCTAGTCTGGTCCATTCACCGTCGCCAAAGTCTTTCCATATGGCACCATTGAGCTTTCTCAGCCGAATGGGCCCAATTTTAAGGTGAATGGCCAGCGTTTGAAGTTGTACTTTGGTGCGGACATCTCTCATGAGATGATTCCATCCCTCACCATGTTTCCCATGAACTAGTTTTGGGTCGAGTCAGGCTCGTGACTCGGTTATCAAAAACAAGTGCTTCTCGGGAGGCAACCCGTTGATCTATCCTTTACCGTTTTCGTAATAAGTGTAGGGGAGCCCCGTATGTGTTTGTTTTCTTGTTTCTTCTAATGTGCAGGGATTCGAGCTATCAAAGATCCATTCTCGATGACTTTTGATGAACCGTGATCCAGTGTACCTGTCTTCCGGGTTCTATCCTAAACTGTCGTGATTCAATATTTCATATCTTATATGTTCACATTGAATTCACTGTAGTTGTCCTTTCCTTAACAAGATTTAAACAAAGTGCACAATGTCATATGTGTAGGGGAGTTTACTCCCACATGCTTAAACATTGAGGACAATGTTTAATTTAAGTGTAGGGGGGACTTCTATCGAAGTAAGTGGCCTTTTCCATGAATTTATCCTCATTTTAACCAGAAAATTTGATTTTTCGACATTTTTCAAAAATTTTAATCTATTTTGGCCTAATAGTATAGTAGAATTTTCTTTTGTTATCGTTATTTACTTTCCTTGCTAAAATAAAAGTTTAATAAAGTGATTTTAAATTTTTCAAGTCATGATTATTTTGACTCAACCCGAGTTTACTTATCTAAGTTTACTCTAGCTAGTATCCTTAACGTGTTTAAGTCAAGTTTTGCTAGGCTTTTATATAGGGAACTTTAAAACGCGAAAGTCTTAACTCTCACGGGTTAAGAACAAGAACTTTTCGCAAGTTCATATAATTGTTCCTAGAGAGTCGTTTATCAAGGGAACTTTAAAATGCAAATTCTAAACTTGAAAAAGTCTAAGAGTTTGCAAGATCCTATAGACGGCTCGAAAACCCAAAACTTTTATTTAATTGGCTAAGCATCCACGAGTCTCATTCCTTGAGATTTTAAACTGTGGAGAACGAGAGTTGATAGAGTCAATTATAAGTTTGGTATTCTTTCGTGAATTTATGTGAGTTAATTATGAGCATATTCTCCCATCGCTTGTTAATAAATTTATCTGCAATAAATAAGGTTGTACGATTTGAAAAGTTACTTAGCTTCTAGCCCAAGATCGTTTAAAAGTTGCTCGGTATTAATTAGAGTTCATAGCCAAGGCATAACTTATTGAAGCGGGATGTGAAGATTGGCGAGTCCGAAAAGGCCCTAACAAGGCATGAGGGCTACATTTTGTTGCTAAAGATCCAAAAGTGATGTGAAGAATCATTTGTCAAAAATCAATATGAAGGATCGAGACACATGACGAAAAGCAAATACTCCCCGAAATATCATGGAGAAGTCTATCCGAAAAGACCCTAACAAGGTATGAGGATAAATAGATCCAAGTCCTAAAAGGAGGCGGATCGTTGTATATCATTGTCCAAAATAAAGATTGGAGAAAAATGAAGAAGTCGTGGTCCAAATATGAAGAATCTCTCAAAAAGTTAAAGAGAAGAAATTCCTATTATGAAGAGAAGACCATAATTTCAAGAACGTCTCTCAAGATTTGAAGTATGAAGTCACTGCCAAATATCGGTCGAGAAAGGTCTAAAATCGTGAAGCAAGTTATGCCAAGATATGAACTTTAAGAGGTCCCGAGATGCAGTTTCAAAAGATTTTGTCCTTTAGCTAACTGTTGATTAAATCGCCCCACTTTATTTTCAGCCTAAATAAACTATCGAAATAAGTCAAACAATGAATCCTCGTGATCATTCAAGACAAAAATAAAATATAAGAGATACACCTAGGAATAAGGGAGTCTAAGTAAATAATTAGCCCACATGAGTTCGTGTTAGTTTGCTAACTTATAATAACAATGATCTCGTTTTTAAGCTTGGTATGGGGAAGTGAAACTTGAGGATGATAAATGTTCGTGGCTGCCAAAACCCCAATGTAAGTCTTTGATTTCCTTACTTGTTTCTATCTTTTCATTTCTCTTAATGTTTAGTATTCAATTAAGGCCAAGGTGGGTTATTTATGATGGAAAATGTAAATTGTGCTTTAAAATTAATGCATTGCATGAGGGCATTTCAATGGTCAAGTGTAGGGGATTTAATAAGTGTGAAAACAGTTATCCTTTTACCGCTTATTTCCAATAATAACAAGACCAAAACGTGTAGTTTATGTCGTAACAGTCGGAATTATGCGTGGTTTGTGTTTTTATTGTGTTTTAGGACCAAAAGATGAAAAAGGACGAAAACACGGGCTTTCACGGGCTGTTATCGTAGAAAACGAGAAAAGACGAAGTCAAAAGATCAAGAGTGCTAAAAGAACGGATGTCCAAGACCTATTCTGAAGATTTTTTATCGAAGAAAAAGTCTAAAAGACGGATGTTTAATGAAGCCGAAGAACTCAAGTCTAAATTATAGAAGAAAATTATTAAGACAAGTTCAAATCCCGAGACGACGTCGAGAAAAGACAAAGATTTAAATCGAGTCGAGAAGAAAAGAAAGAACGAAGCACACCACACATGCACTCCCCATTTTCCCTATAAATACCCTCCTAATCACATTAGGACGGGGGGTTAGCTAGTTTTAGTTTTGTCATTTTTCATTTCTAGTGTTTAGAGAGAGAAAGTTCCCAACTTTCTCTCACTAAGTTTTCATCTTTTCTTTTAAGATTAAGTTCTTTTTCATCTTTGTATTTGGATTTCATTAATCAAGTTCTTAGTTAAGCTTTTTATTCGTTGATCTTTTTCTACCTTTCTTGATTTACATTAACTTTTTGATCCGAATATTACACTTCACATGTTTGATTTGATGAGTTCGTGGTTAAAAGGTTAACCTTTCTTGTTCCTACATAAGCTCATATACGTATAGGCTATAAGCTCTTTGAGCTTATTGGCTTATTTCATATATTTAGCTTATTTGCTTTTCGGATTACTAAAAAGATTTAGCCTTTTTAAAGTTTCTTTTATAAAGTTTATGATTTTATGTTTTGAAAGTTGTCAAATTTAAGCTTACTGAGTTGTTTTAGATTCAGTTAAGTTAGCTTATTGGAACTGTTTATTGAAACATTGGCTTATTCTTCATTTTTGGATTAAGTGTTGTGTGCATCGCAATATTTGGGTAACCCACATTCCGACGGCTGTTGGTTTCTATCGCAATAACCCATAGAGGGTTTTACTTTGCAATAGCTTGGCATTTCCCCCTTATTCCGATCTGGGATTGCGATCGCTCATTGCGACCGCATATTCCGACGGGTTGTAAGGTTACTTTGAATTGAAACTCTGCCTAATTTTTGTTTGATACATTCCGATAGAAATCACTAAATTCCGATCTGAAACTTTCCGTTCTGGACTTTGCGATCTAGGACATTCTGACTGTCATCATTGCGACAGAATGGACTTTGATATTCCGATGGTTATTCACTTTTATTATTCCGATGACTTGTTTTAATCATATTTCGATGGTTTTGAGTTTTGGTGCATTCCGATATAATTCAGTCTTACATTCCGATAGATCATGTTGTTAAGTTTTAAAGTTTTACAAGGTTTTATGTTTTTAAGTGTTTTTCTAAATAACTTGAAGTTTAATCTTTTAAAAGTTTCTACTTTAATCAACGACAATTATTAGCTTTTAGTTTAAAATTAGATAATCAAACCAAACCATTTAATTTTCCACCAAGAACAATTGAGTCGCACTTTCTACCAATAATCAATTCGAAGAGACTTGGAACAACGAAATTTTATACTTAGTGAAAATCTTTGTATTACTTATCACTACATATTTCCATGTTTTGCTAAATGTTGCATTAATAGATTTGTTTCATATATATGAATGGTTCATTATTTGTTCTCTTACTCTTATATAAAAGATTCAAGTTATGTAATCTATCACAAAAACAAAATGATTGTAGATGTAAAAATACATAATGATAAGTTCACACACACATATTATAGGATTATAACACATGAGTGATTGTTCTTAAGATCTTTAGATGAAACATCATTACCTAAAATCATGGTAAAATCAAAAACTTGGCCAACAACTCAAAACAAGCAAAAAAGTCTCCCAGGCCATATTTTCTATTAAGAGCAGTAGGAACTAGGTTCCCACTGATAACATAATTCTTGCCACTTGTAACACCTCACTTTGATAAGTGGACCGTTACGCGTAATTATGACGTGTCATCAAAGCATGCAAGGTAATATGTAGTAAAACATACATGACCATAGGGAAAACCAGAATCAAACATCGGTTCCCAAAATAAGCCCAAAACATAAATAAAGTAAATGAAATGAATGAAAGAGTAAACAAGCATAAGTATATGAAGGCAAAAGGAGAAGAAGTCTATGGCAGCTTCCATGCTATGCACGTCCTCCAAATGCTCGAGTCTATCCTTGGGTACCTGTCGTTTTGCGACATGGAAAGGAAAGTAACGGCTGAGCATAATGCTCAGTGCACGGATATACGACATAGTATGAATGGATGAAACATAACTAAGACTAATAGCAGCGGAAATGTATACATCCTAGAAAACATAGTTGTTTGTCATGTTAACTGATTTTAGTTCTGAATACAGAGCTTATGTTACTTACGATAATCTGTATTAATAAATGTACCAGAAGCCAATATAGGTCATGAGGTCAACAACGTGCATGAATACTTGGAGGGGTGACCTCGTCATGCAAGTTAGTGGGGATTCCTCTAATTAACTGGTAAGTGGGTAGGAGGGATCAGCACCTTGTGAAGGATGCAAGGCACATACCACATTCACCATGAAATCCTGACTCAAACATGTAACTAGGATGCACCCATACGCCCCTCATGATAGTATAATAATATGGCCAAAAGCTGAAAAGGGACACCACGAGCTATCACTCTGCCGTGGTAAAGTCATAACACTAGTGCCTCCAGTGTTATGGTTATGGTACCTTAATAACTAGGTGAAACTTGTCATGCATGTATATGGCTTAGGCATTTAATTAAACATAAGCAAATCAAAACATATAAAACATATATTGGGAAAACAGTTGGCTGCATACGGGGAATCCTAATAAGGAAAGAATCTCCATACTAAAATGACAGAGAATCCGTACCTTATGTCCAGTGAACGAAAAAGACGAACGGAAGAGAGTCCTACTTCGATCTCACTAATGCAACATAAACAATATACGTGTATAAGTGTTCTGATTACTGAGTACGTAACTGGTTCCATATCATTTCTTAGCTTGTTTTATATATTCATGTCTTGTTTTACTGATTTTAACGTTATGCTGTGTTTATCATGTATTCTTGATATTCTGATTAAGTATTACTTGTATTTCTTGTATTATTATACTTTTTGTGTAATAATAAGTAACTTTCTGAAAATAGTAGGTTTTCTAAAATAGAAAGTTTCCAAAAATAGATTAACTGCTTAAAATAGATAAGTTTCTATAAGTAGAAAGTTTTCATAAATAGATTAACTGCTTAAAATAAACAAGTTTCTAAAAATGGAAAGTTTCCATATTTAGAATAAGCTGAATTATTAAGCTAATAATATAAGCTTGAGTTTTACTGATTAACTATAATAAATCGTGTGATTAATAGTATAGTTTATAAATTATAACATGTTAATCAAATAAACTATATGTTATACGATTTAATTAAATATAATCTTGATTTAATTAAATTAGAGTGTATATAAGACTTAGGTTTATTCATGTATTAATATTTATATTAAAATAACCTAAGTCATGAAAATTAATTAATTTATATGCCATGCTTTAATAATTAATTAATTACTATAGTCTAAATTACATAATTAAATACTTAGGTTAAAATACATGTATTATGACTTAAAATAAAATATAACCTAAGTCCATAATAAATTAAATTAATTACTAGTCCACGTTCTGATTAATTTAATTCTGCCTTGTAAAAATATATAATATAACTTGTAAAAATATATAATATAACTTGTAAAAATATGATTGTAAAAATTCGTCCCGTGCCCATACCCGTGTTTAACATATAAGCCGAACTAAACAACCCCCGACAGTGGCTACTCGACCTAGCCGGTTGCCACTGTCCCGCAAAATCACCACCGGCTTAAGCCGGTGGTTCCCCCTGTGCTGCCTCGGCTAACCGCTTTAGGAACAAAACACACCACCGGCATAAGCCGGTGATTTTCCCCTATCTTGGCTGTGGTTCTCACTGTTTTAACAAAACAGCCACCGGCTGTTGCCGGTGGTGCTGTTGTTGCTGCCGAGACCCACGAACAACCCACAAGGCTACCCCGACGCGAGTCGGTGTCCTTGTTTCTTGCTGCCTAACCAAACACAACCACGTCGAGACCCCTTGGTCTCGGCTGTTGGAGCCATTCAAGCTAAGTCGAGAGCTTTAAGCTCTCGGTTCGTGTGTTTCGGCTGAACAAAACCCCACCAAAACCCGTGTTCCATTACTTGTTTTTCTTGATTCAAATCCAACATGTGTTTTTATGTTTTAATTATCAATGTCATAAAAACAAGAACATAAATTAAAGATGAAGGTTTTGATATTTTACCGAATACGTGATAAAAGGAATAAAGAACACGAACGCGATCTACCCGAATATCAATCATCAAATCAAACCAACACCACTCTTGGTGTTCCTGTAGCTGGCGGCAAAGTGAGAGGCAAGGACGAGGCTAGGGTTTTATTTTTTTATAAAAACTCTGTAATTTAAAGTCTGTATTTTTCCTTTTGTTAATTTCGTAAATAAATCAAGTTGGGTTGGGGGCCCCCTTCCTCCTTGACCGCGGCTTACAAGAGCCCACGGGGAAAGCCCGAGCATTGCTCATGTGTAATAAATCACGTGTTCACATGTTAGTATTTTCGTATTATATCTTAATTAATTGTTCGTGTTATAAATAAATACTTGTACATAAACGATGTAAATCGTATTATAATAATTACGTACGTAATTGCGTGTTTGTGATTTAACGTTCATGATTTCATGTTCGTGATTATAATTATTATGGTCAATAATTATCGTTTATTAATACGTATATAATCATTATCGTTTAATATCACGTACGTAGTTCTTGTAATTAATTTTCGTGAACGTATTCATGTTATAAAAGGAAAGTTTTAATCTCGTACGTACGATTATTAGTGTACTGTTTAGGGTAAAAGCATGCGGGTTTTACAACTCTTCCCCCCTAAAAGAATAATTCGTCCCCGAATTATAGATAACGTAAACTGAAAGAGAAACATACCCAAATCAAACTGGAAGGGTATGTAAGATAATGGAATATGGAGGTGACATGGTACAAGGGAACGTGGAACGTGACATGGCTAAAAGGACATGGGACGTGACGTGACTGAAAGAGTCTTGCTGAATTACGGAAGGATGAGAGGATAAAATTCGGATGGACTCGTCCGTTTCCAAGTGGCTTCCCCCTCGGAACGGTTCCTCCACAAGATCTTGACACCACTGATAAATCTTGGTCCTCCTGACCTTGACTTGAAAATACATAAAAGTTTCTGGTTGTCAACGTAAGATAGATTTGCATGAATCTGATCGAGTGGATTAGAATTAACATGCAAGGGTAACTGAAACATTATGACGCAAAATAACCTAACCTAACTGATAATAGTAACGTCTTAGCAATGATGCGCGAGGCATACTAAAACGTGGTACGTAAAAATTTTTGAACGTGATACGTGAACAAATTTTGAACGTGATACGTGGAGATATGGTGATTGTAGTAAGAGTAAACATATCGTGATCAATGATACGTGTAACATATCGTGAACGTGATATGATGAACGTGGAATGAGCATGACATGTGAAAGATATCGTGAACATGGAATACGGCGACGGTAACGCTAAATGCTGTAAGGAGAGACGTGGAATGTGACGTAAAACGTCTATCTGAGGATAGAGAGTTATTCTAAACTTTATTTTGGTCTCTCAAGTTCTTGCAAAACTTCCTAGAATGAAGAATGGACGTAACATCGTAAGCCAAGATAAGATCATGAACGTGAATCGTGACATGAGTGTGAGTGCGAAAGCAAGTCGTAAAATTAGAACAAGGACGTGGACGTAAATAAGGAGCACAAATGCGAACCTTTGTCTTGCACGATAGCTGAGAGATTACCAAGTGATCTGATGAGCCTTGGCTGGAACATGTCCGATCAATCTGTTGGTTCTGAAATCCTTGCGGATGTAAGGACTCTGCAGACTTGATCGAACTGTTGGCAATAACCCAGATAGCATCATGCTTCTTCTGAGTTTGCGTTAATCTGGTAACCAAAATCCATGGAGATCTTGTCCAATTTCTGTTCACAATTTCTGATGGTGGAAAAACATCTCAGTTTGTTGGTGTTCTATCTTAGCCCGTTGGTATGACAGGTACTTAGATATGAACGTAACTGTATCTTGCTTCGTAGAAACTTGATACATAGAAGTTAGCGAAACTATGAGTCTCCGAAGTTAGACTTCTCTTAGCGTAGGATTTTCTTTGAACTCCTAACGTGGTGTAGGGTTCACACCTTTACGCAAAAGCTGAGTGTTGGTACGATTAACCGTGAGAATCCATGTGATTCAGCGCATCACTGTAATCAACAAGAATTTATATTGAAAAAATTCGAGGTGAAATTTATCCTGTAGTAGAATTTGCAATATAGTGCAAATATGGTCATCCTTCTCTTCTCTAGACTTAGAGAAAATCAGGTTGTCCTCGATGAAAACACTAATGAGTTTATTTATGAGTTCATGGAAACTCGATTTATTAAGTCCATAATGCTGCTGGAGCATTTATGATACTAAAAAAAATCATGAGTCTAACAAGACCGAGTCGTGTACGAATAGCAGTCATGGACATGTCCTTCTCTTTCACTCGTCACTGTTGGCAGCATGATCATGAGTCCGATCTTGAAAAAGTTATTAACACCCTAAATTAGATTGGACATGTTTTCAATACGTGGAGGAGAATAACGATTATGAATGGTGATTTGTTTAAATCGATAGTAGTCGACACATAATCTCACGTTACTGTCATTCTCCTTGAAGGTTCTTCTGGAATGTATGGGAATATTTTGGAATAATCGGATGGTTATGCGTAAAGGCACTTCCGTGGTCGTATCCTAACTGACCGCTAGGAAATTTAACAGACATGGCTAACAAAGCACGTGCTTGTAAAGCATAGGTAATTTGTAGAGATTTTCCTGTTGGAAAACCATGCTGAATGTATTTAGGAGCCTAAACATTACCGTACATAATCATGAACCGTAGCATAGTGTGATGTTCGTAGTCCATAATTAGGATTAACATCAACTCGCGTATGTCCGAGGAAATGTGTTAGCAGCTTGGATCTTATCATTAGGCTGAAGGAAAACCTTCGTATACATGTGGAATACAAATGGAGTCCTTTATGGTCATGAATATATGAGTTATGGGTGCAAGGAATGAAAGTGTCATCGAGCAATCGTGACAGATCTCATCGATACGTCGATGATGGTACTGAAATTCTTGTGGCCTGATTAATATATGGCACCACAAAATGGAAATACCCTTTGGAGGGTACCCTGAATTCCTTAGGGATGTTCCAGAATTGGACGTGAGTCATGTGTCTTGACTCGTGTCTTGGGAAATGTAAGCATGAAAAGTGTCTTGACCGGTGTCTTGACATGTGTCTTCAGAAAGTATAGTGAGACATGTGTCTTGACTGATGTCTTGACATGTGTCTCGAGATGTAAAACAAATAAAATTGAAACTCTTAGGTTATTATGCCAGAATTGGCGGATCGGTTGGATTGCTGACCATTGTGTTTCTGAACACGTCTGTGGCCAGAGCTTCTGTTGCGATTGCTAGGATAGTTGCTGTCACAGTAGTGGTTACTATCGTCATGTCTGTCAGTTCCATGACGGCCATTCTCATGACTGTGATTCATGTAACTATTCAGCTGTGTGGTCGGCTGGTACCGGCTCGCACTCGTATGACTGAAACGACAACTGAATGACGTGTGACATGTAACTAAGAATTAGGGATAATGATTGATTGGAATCGTTTGGTGGTGAAGCATCTTCTAGTCCGATCACTTTGATCTAACGCCTTTGTGTTCGTATTGTAAGATCTACTGGTTGTGAACAGCATCAGCATCTCGTAGCGTCTCTAAAATCCGCAACATCAATCCTTATTAACATCTCCAAGCTATGAGCGGCATCAACAATTTGTAGAGTATCAGCAAGTGGAATACGCACAAGGGATCCGGTACATGGAGTACACATTGAATGCACATGAAATGATCGGTATGGGATCGATCATCTGACATGATTTTATAGTAAAAATAATTGGTTAAACGGTTAGAAAGACCATCATGATAACCTAGCAATGCCAGCATATACATCATTCTGGCTGCATAGAGAAACGCTAACGTGTGGTTAAACAAATTTAAACGATGATTTTCCTGAAAGCATGATTAATGAAACCCAACCATGACTATCATGAAAGCCGGATTTAATAGATTTCCAACAGTGTCTTGCATGAAAGCATAAACAATAAAAGAGACGTAAGACGTAATCACATGAAGATGAAATCATAATGAAGAAACATGAAACAACTTAACATGAAGGAGTGTATAACATAATCAGCATGAAACTGAAGTTAACCATGACAGTATGAAAACATACCTGACATAAAAACATATTAACTTATGAGGGGACATGAAAAAAAAATATGCCAATAAATCATGAGAAAAATTTTATGCATGAATGCATGATGTAGTTTATAAAAACCTTTATATGCGCGAGAGTAAACACCTATGGTCAGTTTACCCAAACAAAAGACATGGCGAGGGGATGCATATGGGTCGGTCCCAAAGTTAAATGTTTCGATAAAAGCACATGCGACTAAATATGACATGTCTTGTACCAACGGTTTACTTAGTCATAAACCTGCGACAATGATACATGGAATAAATGAGTGAAACTCAGCTGTCAAAACTTAACAAAAAAAATTTTATGTTACCAGTTATGAACTACTGGGATCAGTCCACAATAGCCACAGTTCACAAGGAACATCATACATGAAATAATGACACATAACTAAGTATGGATGATGGTTGTTCATCCATATTAGTAAAACAATACCGACGAATACATCATGGTTAAAACAAAAAAGTGCTGAAAACATCAATACGTGGAATAACAAGCGTTAACTTAGGAAGCTTCTAGTGACTACCCACTAGTCACAGGTCAAGTTTTAGAGCCTATAGGTCGAAACCTTGGCTCTGATACCATAATTGTAACACCCCACTTTGATAAGTGGACCGTTACGCGTAATTATGGCGTGTCATCAAAGCATGGAAGGTAATATGTAGTAAAACATACATGACCATAGGGAAAACCGGAATCAAAAATCGGTTCCCAAAATAAGCCCAAAACTTATATAAAGTAAATGAAATGAATGAAAGACTAAACAAGTATAAGTATATGAAGGCAAAAGGAGAAGAAGTCTATGGCAGCTTCCATCCTATGCACGTCCTCCAAATGCTCGAGTCTGTCCTTGGGTACCTGCCGTTTTGGGACATGGAAAGGAAAGTAGCGGCTGAGCATAACGCTCAGTATACGGATATACGACATAGTATGAATGGTTGAAACATAACTAAGACTAATAGCAGCGGAAATGTATAAGTCCTGGAAAACCTAGTTGTCTGTCATGTTAACTGATTTTAGTTCTGAAAACATAGCTTATGTTACTTACGAAAATCTATATTAATTAATGTACCAGAAGCCAATATAGGTCATGCGGTCAACAACGTGCATGAATACTTGGAGGGGTGACCTCGTCATGCAAATTAGAGGGGATGCCTCATATTAACTGGTAAGTGTGTAGGAGGGATCAGCTCCTTGTGAAGGATGCAAGGCACACACCACATTCACCATGAAATCCTCACTGAAACATGTAACTAGGATGCACCCATACTCCCCTCATGATAATCTCTACTCCTTATAATGTCTGTATAAAAAACTCACCATTTCTATTATTAGTATATTTTCTCAACATTCCTTACTTACTCTACTCAACATTCTTATTATTAGAAAGCACTAAGAATATTTATACTTCTTATATATGGAATTGTTGATTTCTCGAACACATATTGGTGGTATAAATCATCTTTATCTCTACTTAATTTGACTTATCAAATGTAATTGGCAGTTTCAATCTCATTCATTGTCATTAAATAATCAATATTCGATAGTTTCAATTTCTTATTTAATGTAAACGCATTTTTAGTATGAAATCAATCATTCAATCCTCTTCTACCAACCAATGTCAACGCATTACAAAAATATTGTACAAAAATAACCTACAATTTAGTTTGTATATATTTGATTAAAACATTAGCATCAACACAGACAACTCAATTATTTTGGTACGTTTTAATTCTACTGAATTGTTTGATGTTTGATTTCTATTATTGCTGCATTTTTTACGTTTATGATTTATGATGTAAAACCGTAGGTGTAGATGAAAATGTTGTTGGAAATCACTGTTGTAGTGGTGTTAAAAGAAGTTTGAGATTGTGGTTTATACGGATTAGTCATTGCTACTAACTTCTCTCTCGATTCTTCATGATGGCAAGGTTTGTGATTTTGGTTTAGTTTTGAATTAAAAAAAAATATGTTTTGACTATAGTTTACATGATTCTAATGGTCAAGAAGTTTTATTTGCTATAGATTGTGGTGATAGATCTAAGCATAATATATTAGAAAACGATGACACCTCGCATCTAACAGACGTTTTGCAAGGAAACGCGTGAGTTTTCTCTTCAGCTTTGGTATGGAAGCTGAACATGCTGGATTAAGAGATACTGAACCTAGAGGTGAAAAATATGTTTCTAATTGTATTATACTTAGTTTACCATATGCTTTTTGTATTTACTTTTATATATATTCCATGTTTTGCTTATCATGAGTGATTTTATATAGGTTTTGTCGAACCAGCAATCGCGCCAACGGCTGCTCATGAATTGATCGTTGCTCGATATTGCTTGCGATATTGCTTGCTGCTAGATACACGTTGATTAATATGTTTATCAAATAAGTATACATTTGATATCTCTATCTTCATGATCATGATAAGATCCATATCAAGTTGTAAGAATCCCCATTGGTAATGCTCTTTAGTATGCAGATCAAGTGTAGCAAGTTATAGCTAATGGATGTGAAAAGGTAAAACGTGAAGACAAAACGCAGTGGTATAAAGGCGAATATTGCTACAAGCTCAAGATCATCTTCTACGAAATCTGTTGATGGAAAGCAGAGAACAATGATCATTACGAGTTTACGTAACAACTCTCATGTTTGAAAGCCAAATATATTTCCCTCGGTGCCAATAATTTCTAAGTTATCATTCTGTTTCTGATGTTGACTTCTTTAGTCATATGATTTTTATTCGGTAACTCCATTTCGATAAATGTTATCCTGATATTGATTAGGAGCTACCAATGGAGGTACATGCCACAAGTTTATTTCATTGAATCACAAGATCTTGAGTCGAAGATGTAAGTTTTGTTTGTTCCACTTGTATGATTATCCTCTGAGTTTGGGTTATATGACTGACCAAAGTTGTCTTCTAAAAGCATCTACAATGAGAAAAACTTGTAATGACTTTTCAATATTCTAATGTGGTTTTGATGACGGCAAAATGTTCAGATACAAGATTATTGAAAAAGTTCCAAATGTCATGACGGTCAACTCATTTGAGCCAGTGGTGATACTAGTCTTTCACATGTAGTGTTAAAGAATCGGTTTGGACTTTTATGTGTTTTGGGTTTAAATGGCGGCTCACTTGACGACTTGACGTGTGATGCCAAATACTATGCTATACTTGTTTTTATTTTCACTTTAAATGTGTAACTTATATATTTTTAAGACTGTGATGCATGTATGTAAATACCCTTATGAGTACTTTTTATGATGCATGTATGTGAATGCAAGTATCAGATCAATTTTTTTATTATAAATACGTCAATGTATGTACCTTTATAAAGGTAACTTCTTCGTCATAAAGTTATTGTCCACTGATTAAAAAACATAGAGTTTAAGAAAAATGTCATTTTTATAGTATTTTCTCTTTTACTTTTTGCATAAAAGCAGTTTTATTTTTAATCAATTAATTTAAAAACTTTTGTTTGTAATTATAATTCCAACTAAAAATAATGTAGTAATTTCGATCTAAAGTTTCTACCTATTTTTAAAAATGGACAATTATTTTAGAACAACACAAAAAAGAATGGTGGACTACTTTGGGATGGGGTGGTACTAAGAAACCACTTAACATGTTCACTATATACGAGTAACATAAAGACATTAATTATCTTTTTCGAATTGGGGTTAGATTGCATGAGATAATAGTTTGGTTTCTTCATTCAAACATTCTAAAGGGTAAAATTGTATATAATTTAAGTTACATATAACAGCTTCTTTAAACCTTGGAATCAAATGCTTGCATCGTTTTATATGTTTGTAATTAATGTTTCATATTTTGTAGATTATTATTAACTCGATAAATTAATGGATGGAAAACCAAGACCTTACATGTATGTGTATATTTTCATTGTTTACCATATCTAATGGTAAACTTAATAATCTTGAGTTGGTTTTTATGTGCTATATTTATCTTTTGCGGGTGAAGATCAGTGACCCTTTGTTTGGACTATGTACTTGTTGGTATATTATGGATATACAAGGTATGTGTTTAACAGACAAGTCTTTAATAAACCTAATTTGATCTAATTTAGATATTATAATAACTTATTAGAGTGTATATCATATCATGTGTCAAAAACTGTTTTCTCTTTATTATGCTTGGTAAATAAGGTTGATAAAGAGAAATTCGACATAGGGTTTCTTGAATATCCTCGTATTCTTCACGAATTAAAATTAACATATTAGATCTTTCAAAATCCTAAATAATATAGTTATGCATTTGTAGGGTAAAATAGTTCAATGACATTTTGTAATGGACATTTGAAAAAAAAGATGATACATATCAAAGTTCTTGCAAAAATAGGTGGGGTATGAGAAACTAGGAGAATGATAAAAAAAATTTCTGGCTAATAACTATTTTTCTAATTTAGAGACAACCAACAAGAAGATTGCATGTATAACCATTGTTTTTCGCAGTCTGATCAAACATTTATGTTCAAATAATTTTGTTGCTATTGGGCATGAACACGGTTTGGACGACAAGTAGGAACATATGCTAACGATGGTTCGGTTTAGCGTGATGGGTGACGAGTTCAAACAGGTTAGTGTTGTAGATGACTTAAAACAATATGAAAAACAATAACTTGATTGCGACTAGGAATATATACTAATTAGTTTTATGACTAGCTACAACATAGTGATTGTGCTTATTTTTACTTTCCAGAATTCATTTACAAGTAGATCCTTAAGATATTAATTGTTATGTATTACTTATATAGTGTTTATAGACAGATGGGATCTTAGTGCTAATACGAATGAGAGTTAAGATGTTATGGGATCAATTGATATGTTGATGCTTGTAGTGTTGCCAACTATTAAGGATGATATCACTCGAGCTTTAGGTCCGCCTAAGAGGATGACTCGATTGGTTGGAAAGAATATTTACTTTGATCAAGTGGATGAGGAAACAGTTTGAACAGTATGTTTTAAAAATGACTGATGCGATTTTAAAATGTAAGCAAATATTGATATTTTTGAAAAACGACATTCCATCATGAGCTGCACCACTGACCCAACTGTTGCAAACACGTAAGATATAGGAGTTTTTTTCTTTGTAGGCATCTTTTTGTCTTCAGTTGATCGCCATGACCCATTTTGTGCAACCCCGCCCGTGTTTAAAATTGACCCATTACTCGAATCCACTCAAACTCGCCCTTGATCTTTGCTTTCTAAAAAATGTTAAATTGTATTATTGGAATCTTTATTATAAATTTAATTTTATAAAAAATGTTAAATTAAGGATACCCCTTTGTAGTGTGAACAACCGCATTTTGGCTCAAAGTAACACGATAATGATCCTATCACACATCATGCATCTTTTAAATCCTTTTTTATGCATTTAATTTTTCTTAGCTTTTGTTTCCATCCAACTCAACCGTTCTTTGCTTATGAAGGAAGAGAAGATGCGTGGAAAGTGGCAGAGCGTGGTAAAGGTTTCTTTATCCACCCTCGAAGCAGTTTTAATAAGGTACACATGTTGCTATGTATTAAGATCATCATAGGAATATTATTAGAGAATTCGAGTATGACACAATCACTTTAACATCATTGCTTTTCATATCGTGATTACGCTTTTATACTCATTTCATGTGATGTAGGTGTGTGTGTCAAAGATGCATTCTTCGGCTATCTCATGTTCACGGGTGTAATTATGCCCTGGTCTTCCCGACCAAACCTACAACCCGTCATCGAGAAAGCGACATGTGCGAGAAATGGTAAGCAAGTGTCATGGAGAAGACAAAGATGTGAAAAGTATGAACTCATCTTAATTGTCAAAGGTGGAGTCAAAAATCGGTTGCATAAAGTTTTTTCTCCTTTAGTTTTTGTAAATGGTGTTCATGGTTAGAATTGTAGTTGTCATTTGGTGAAGTTACTTATTTTCGTTGCAAATAATATTGTATGTAAAATTGCATAAGTAATTACTATCTATTTAATCATATCAATTAACGATTCTTTTTTATATTTGTACTTTAAATCGTCAAGTGAGTCAAGCACTTTGGTCATTTGGGTTAACATCCATCATTATTTATCCGGCTCCTTTAGTTCGTAAATGTGATTCACATTTGTAGTGACATTCTTCTAGTTTTTCGTTTTATATTGAACTTACACGAAAAACTTAACACAATTATATATCATTAATTACTTCTCGCTAGACATGTCCGCTGCTATGCGCAAGTATTCGCCTAGAATTTCATCTCGCTATTATAAAACTTATCGTTTCATAATTGCCGCTATACGATTTCGCAGCTATGTGCGGGTATCCACCTAGTATAATAATATGGCCAAAAGCTGAAAGGGACGCCACGAGCTATCACTCCGCCGTGGTGAAGTCATAACACTAGTGCCTCTAGTGTTATGGTTATGGTACCTCCATAACTAGGTGAAACTGGTCATGCATGTATATGGCTTAGGAATTTAATTAAACATAAGAAAAATCAAAGCATATAAAACATATACTGGGAAAATAGTTGGCAGCATACAGGGATATCCTAATAAGGAAAGAATGTCCATACTGAAAGGACGGAGAATCCGTACGTTATGTCCAGTGAACGAAGAAGACGAACGGAAGAAAGTCCTACTTCCATCTCACTAATGCTACATAAATAATATACGCGTATAAGTGTCCTGCTTACAGAGTACATAACTTGTTCCATATCATGTCTTAGCTTGTTTTATATATTCATGTCTTGTTTTACTGATTTTAACGTTATGCTATGTTTATCATGTATTCTGGATATTCTGATTATGTAATACTTGTATTTCTTATATTATTATACTTGTTGTGCAATAATAAGTAACTTTCTAAAAATAGCAGGTTTTCTAAAATAGAAAGTTTCCAAAAATAGAAAGTTTCCAAAAATATATTAACTGCTTAAAATAGATAAGTTTAAAAAAATAGAAAGTTTCCATAAATAGATTAACTACTTAAAATAAACAAGTTTCTAAAAATAGAAAGTTTCCATATTTAGAATAAGCTGCATTATTAAGCTAATAATATAAGACTGAGTTTTACTGATTAACTATAATAAGTCGTGTGATTAATAGTATAGTTTATTAATTATAACATGTTAATTAAATAAACTATATTTTATACGATTTAATTAAATATAATCCTGATTTAATTAAATTAGGGTGTATATAATACTTAGGCTTAAAGATGTATTAATATTTATATTAATATAACCTAAACCATGAAAATTAATTAATTTATAAGCCATGCTTTAATTGTGTCCAAATGAAAAGTATGGTATCCAAATGAACTTAAATCATCGAATTATAATAATTACATACGTAATTACGTGTTTGTGATTTAACGTTCATGATTTCATGTTCGTTATTATAATTATTGTGGTCAATAATTATCGTTTATTAATACGTATATAATCATTATCGTGTAATATCACGTACGTAGTTCCTGTAATTAATGTTCGTGAACGTATTCATAATATAAAAGGAAAGTTTTAATCTCGGACGTACGATTATAAGTGTACTCTTCATGGTAAAGCATGCGGGTTTTGCACCACTGTTGGCTAAAGGACAAAAGTCCCCAGACCAGTCACTATCACAAGTTGTATGTTTTTGTCTCTAGTGCCCATATCTTACAATTTTTCATAGTTTTCATTTTTCGCTTGTTGGTTTATTTATTTTAAGAATTTTTAAAAAGTTTGTTTTTATTTTTCTGCTTATTTTAATATTTTTAGATTTAATTAGTTTTTAATTTTTCTATTTTTGTCTTTTAGTGATAAAAAGTAATATTTTTCATTTTTTCAATTCTTCTTATTTCAAGTAAAGTATTTTAATATTTTCAGAAAAAATAAATTTTATTTGCCATTATTTAACTATTTTTTTAGAATTAATTTAAATTAAATTAGTTTTTAAATATTCTGTTTTTGTCTTATTAGGTAAAAAATTACTTTTTTCAACTTTTTCCATTTTTCTACTGTTTAGTAATATAATTTTGGATTTTTCAAAAAAAAAAAAATTAATTTTCACATAATTTTATTATTTTTAATCATTATTTTAGTTTAAAAAGTGTTTTTAGCATATAAAAAATAGAAAAATAGTTTTAAAAATTTAGGAAAAATACTTTTTAGTGTTTAATTAATATAAGTAAGATATTTGTTTGATAAATAATATTTTGAGCTTTTTGTTAATTATATTTAATTTTAGGGCTTTAATTAGCACTTATTCGATTTGTCGATTTTCCTAAAACGCCGAGTTTAATACTTTCTCGCTTTATATTCCTTTTTCCTAAAAGGGTATAAAAATACATACATCATGTACTATATTATAATAACAATGATCTCGTTTTTAGGCTTGGTGTGGGGTACATGAAACTTGAGGGTGATAAATATTCATGACACCAAAACCCTAATTTAAGTCTTTGATTTCTTTACAAGTTTCTCCCATCAAACAATTTCAAGTAAATAAATAATGTGAAATTGTATATCTTTTTCTTTTGAGAATTTTTCTATCTTTTTAGTTTCCATAGTGTCATAGTATGAAGGTGGGTTAAATATGAGGAAAATGTAAAAGTTGCTTTGAAATTAATGCATTGCATGAGGTCATTGCAATTGTCAAGTGTAGGAATTTAATAAGTGTGAAAACACTTATCCTTTACCACTTAAAACAAATAAAAACGAGACCAAAACATGTGTTTAATGTCGTTAAAGTCGGAATTACGCTTGGTTTGTGTTTTTGTTGTGTTTTAGGACCAAAAGATGAAAAAGGAAGAAAACAAGGGAATTCAAGGTCTTTTATCGAAGATAAAGACAAAAGACAAGTCAAAAGATCAAAAGTGCAAAATAACGGAAGTCAAAGGCCTATTCTGAAGAATTATTGAAGAAAAAGACCAAAGACAGAATTTTAAGAAGACGAAAAACCAAATGTAATAAAAGAAGAAATTAGAAGATGGGTTTAGTTTTATTTATCGACGAATTCTAAGACAAAGTCGAGACTGACGAATTTATTGTCAAGACGAGAAGACAAAGGAAAAGAAGGAAGCAACAACATCAACATACTCCTCCACCTATAAATAGACTCCAAGTCCCTCATTTGTATTCATTAGAGTAGTTATTAGTTTTTAATTAGGAGTAGGTGTAATTTTAAATTCTCTCAATTTTTTTAATCTTTTCATCTTTAAACTCTTAATCTTTCTTTAATTTTCCATTGTTGAAACATTAAATCTTAACTTTTCATTAAGCTTTTCATTAATCTCATTCTTCTTTTCTTGTTTAAATTTATATTTGAGTTGATTAATCATGTTAGCTTATTTGTGTTTATTGCTTATTTGATTAAGTTACTTATATCTTGTTTTAATTACTTTTGATATGGTTGATTTAATCTTTCTAGCTTATTGTTCTTATTGCTTATTTTATTGTTTGGTTTATTAAGTTGAGTGGATTTGATTAGCTTAATGTTTTTAGATTAGATTTAATTGATTTGCTTATTTGGTGCTTCTTAGAGTTTTTAATTCGAGTTGTGTTTGACTTATTTCATAGATTAGTTTAATTTTTGCTTATTTGCTTTTATTAGTTTACCTTATTTTAGCTTATTTGATTCTCGGTCTATTTTTATTGTGGCGTCTGCTTTAGGATCGAACTTTCAGAAAAGGGTTTATGTTTTAATCTGAAAGTGAGATTTAGGCATTTTATTGCGAAAGTAATTTTTATATTATCCGAAAGTAGTTTTTAGCATTTATCTGAAAGTAGAATTAAGATTTTTCCCGAAAGTTTATAATAGTAAAAAATACCGAAAGTTTGTAAGGCAAAAAATAAAATAGCGAAAGGCAAAAATAAAGAAACTCCGAAAGTATTATTTGCATTATATTCGAAAGTGATGTACGCATAAATGATCCGAAAGTTTCATTTTTTTCCCAAAAGTGACAAGAACTTTTTTCCGAAAGTTGTTTTAGGATTTTATTCCCTAAGTTTTTTTTATTTGCAAATTTTCCCGAAAGTCTTATATAGAATTATTCCGAAAGTTTCCTTATATATATATTTTTATTGCAAAAGTTTTATATTCCGAATGTTATTGATTTTTATATCCCGAAAGTTTAGCTTTTTAGCAATATTTCTGAAAGTATGTATTATTATTTTACCAAAAGTATATTCCCCTTTCTAGGCATTTTATCTGAAAGTCTTTATTAGCATTTCTTTATCCGAAAGTTTAATTTCTATTTGTCTAAAAGTATTATTTTCTTTTTTATCCGAAAGTTTGTTATTAATTTATCCGAAAGTTTTTATTGTCCATTTTTCCCGAAAGTTTATTTTCAGTATTTCAAATTTTTCTCAATATTTTTAGTTCATCTATTTTTATTAATGTATTATCTCCATTTTTTTAATCAAGTGCCTATTTTTAATATTTGTATCGTTTCTTTTTTTTAGTAGCTATAGAATCCAATTACTTTGTTATTAACCAAAAACGATTAACTCCACCTTGAACTGAAAATCAATTTGGTAAGACATATCAAGAACAATTTTTTACATTAAAATCCAGTTATTATCGTTTTACATCTGTATTTTGGAAATCAATGCAAAGTGCCTTTGGTAATCAATTGGATATGAGTACGGCATATCATCCACAAACAGATGGACAAAGTGAAAGAACAATTCAAACTCTCTAGGATATGCTTAGAGCTTGTGTGATAGATTCTGGAAAAGGATGGGAGAAACATCTACCTTTAGTAGAATTCTCTTATAACAATAGTTATCATGCTAGTATTAAAGCAACGCCTTTCGAACTACTTTACGGAAAAAAGTGGCGATCGCCTGTTTGCTTGGCTGAAGTTGGAGATATTCAACTAACATGACCAGAAATAATAAATGAAACTACTAAAAAGATTGTTCAAATTCGACAGCGATTACAAGCTGCACAAGATAGAAAAAGAAGTTACGCTAATACTAGACGTAAACCTTTGGAATTCGTAGTAGGAGATCGTGTTATGTTGAAAGTTTCGTCTCGTCAAGGAGTTATTCGATTCGGAAAGAAGAAGAAACTGAACCCAAGGTATATAGGACCGTTCAGAATAATCAAAAGAATTGGCCCTATGGCATATAAACTAGAGCTTCTTGAAGAGATGAGTAATGTTCACGATACTTTTCATGTTTCAAATCTAAAGAAGTGCTAATCTGATGAATCTCTCATCATACCGATGAAAGAACTTCAACTCGATGATAAGTTAAATTTTACAGAAGAACCAATGGAAATTATGGATAGAGAAGTGAAACGCTTAAAGCAGAGTCGTATCCCAATAATTAAGGTACGATGTAACTCGAAAAGAGGACCTGAGGATACATGGGAACGTGAAGACCAAATTCGATCTAAATATCCACATCTATTTTCTTCTGTTAATCCTAGTTCTAGTTAAATCTCGGGACGAGATTTTAATAAGGGGGAGAGACTATAACATCCATTAGTTTTTGCTAATGTAATGTCCATGTTCATAAATAAAAAGGTGATTTTACTTCGAAATTTTTGCTTTTTCACTATATTACATGACTGACTTATGGATCTCACTATCAAAATTTCCACGTCAACATATGTATATATGTTGTAAACACTATGTATATATCAAGTCTGAGTTCTAAAAGTAATCACATGTATAAACAATGAATAAGAACAACTCAAATACCCTAAATTCCCATAGAAACCTTAGAAATCCATTATAAACTACTATTTCAAGCAATATAACCAAAAAATAACTATGTACTATTATTAAACACTTTACACTAATTCTAATCCACCATATAAAGAAAAAGATAAACAAACATAAAACACTAATATTCACTAATCACAAGCTAATTACATGAAAATGACGTAAACCAAAATTAGCATTTAAAATCCAACCTATAATGAATTAGACTTTAAATTTTTACAACAAAACATAAAACTCAACTAAGTATCATAATATAATCATACATTTATCTTAACCTATGTTACAAATTATTAAAGTATAAAGTACAAGTTTTCAAAGCATAGAACCTTAATCTTACTTAAATAACCCTTGAATATGATCAACCTATATAAACCCTCAAACTAAGAATATAGAACCCATACAAGTCATAAAAATACTATATAAGATTTAAAATAAGTGTACATTAAGATATAAACCCTAATTACCCAAAATAGAAAGTCATTAGGCTTAATGATATAAAAACCCTTATATTAAGAAATCTACATAGAATCATAACCTAGTTCTTTAAAGACAAGTCTAAAAATACTCATAGGACTTCATTAAGATTATAAGATTATATTAAAACAATTTACAAGCACCCTAATGCACAAGGTATAAGATTTCAATGCATGACTTGTAAACTAGGTCAAAATAGGTATTTTCACTCTTTAGACATGTTTACCTAATCTAAACCCTTAAACCAAGTGTAAGAACTCTTTGGACACATAAGACACTATATATAGGACCTAAATTAAGTTTAAATCAGTAGCTAGGAGGAGGATAATCACATTTTCTAAGATTAAACCCTAGATCATTAGAAAACCCTAATCTACAAATGTATACTTCCCATTTTCACATCAAACCATTGTTAAACTTCAAACCAAGGACCCAAATATCTTAAATAGAATATATAAACCCTAATTAAGCCTTTATCATTAACTAAGTACTTTCCTAAGTCCCTAATTACCAAAATCACAAAACATAAGTTACAAGCCCTAGAAATTGAATCCGGTTTTGTACTTTGCCTCTAAAACTCATTTTCAAACCTTTTCCCTCTATTCCAAGTTCAAAAACCTGATATTTATAAATTTTTAGATATTTTAAGAGTGTGACAAGTAGGTGTATCACCTCCTAGCTTGCTACACATCACCATTCTCATCCATATGTAGCCGCGATCCATTTTGAGACACAAGGAAGGATTAGATAAAAAGTAGAGTCTAAGAGCATGGGTAGACCTTCACTAGCCTCACTTAGTAAGTAATATATCTATCTTACACGTCCTAATCCATGAATTGGAGCCTAAGTTGCCAAACTAGTATAAATAGGAACGAATGGCCATAGGAAGAACTTGCACATGGTTTCCTTTGTATCTCCTACCCATTATCCATTTCCACCTCTATATACATCTCAGGACATCCCACAAGACCAAAAAATAGGTCAAGAAGGTTTCCATTGAAGCTCTTTAAGCTTTGGTATCAAGTTTTGTTCATAAGAAACCATAAGGAGCCATTTTGGAGCTACCTAGGTAAATCTATATTAACCAAGGCTTTGATCTTGTAATAATGTTTATTTAGACTTTTTATAATGCCAAAATTATGTTAGAAATATAATATAAATGAAACTAAGTCATTTCATCATTTTAAATCGAAGTTATAAGTTAAAGATGTCTTAAAACCCTAATTTGTATTTTACATAAAATAATGAGCAAAAACCCATTTCAAAAGCTATAATTATGGAGAATTTTTTTTATTATGATTATAAATGTGTTCGTAAACTTTGTTTTTAAATTCCAGATCGTTTGGATCATTTTTGAGCTTGTTATGTGATTTTTACAAGTTCAGGGACTAAAAATGTCAATTCTGAAACTGTTTATCATTTTGGGCCAAAAGTGTCATTTTATGAAATTAAAAGCTATAATAATGAATTTTATAAAGTTTGTGACCTTAAGGTTAAATATTGAAGGGTAAAAAGTGTAAATATACCAAACTATAACTACAAGGGCTATTTTGCCAATATTGAAACTCAAAATGTAATAAAATATATTGTGTCATGTTAGTACGGAAATTTGTACAAAGATGTTACATCTCGATATTACGTTCTGACTGGGTGGTTGGGTTGACGATATAAAGTGCCCTCGCTCCTCAAACGTTTATAGAATGACTTCTGAGTATGATGGCCCGAACAATGATACTATTACTCCAAAATAATTAAATAAAAGAATGTGTATATAAAGAGATTGAACTCAGAGACTAACACTTGATATATATGCATATTGTGTGTCAGTCCAGATTTAGTGAGAAAGTTGTGGTTGGATAAATCAAAAGACCCTATAGGCAAAGGTGAGTTTATAGCCTCACTTTAAAAGCTTATAAACAATTTGAAAACCCGCGATGGGGATATATGCAAAACCAGAATACAAGTATTTTTATATGATGCCTGTATGATTATTGACACTATGTTTACTTGTTTCCATAAAAAGTCCCTTTTTAATCGTGAACCGTTAATCACTTAATGGGTGCTAATATCGTGAATAGTACTATTGGAGACTGACTTCTCCTATCTGGGCAAGTCGCACTTGCTAGCAGCTAATGGTCCATTCCTAGGCTAAACAAATATACTTTATTTTGCTAAAATTCAGGATAGTCTAGCAATCTTTCTGCTTAAGGGCAATTTGTTGGATTTTAATGATAATGTCTAGTCGCGGGTCATGAGCAAGTGTAATAAGAATCGATGAATTTGAAAACTAGGTGTATAACACTGTAGCCCGAGATTCATACTTTTATTCAAATGATGTTTAAAACTTATAAATTCACTCAACATACGTGTTGACTTTAAGCATATATCTCAGGTGAATGAAGACTGGCGTACTGCGAAGGATGATGTCTTAAATAAGTTATCATTCTATTAATAAAACTAGATCTTTGGGAAACCTGTGTTTGTACATTGTATGTATAGTTGTTTATTAACTCTGATTTAAATAAACGAATGATAACATTTGTTTTATAAAAATGTCTTTTTGGCATTTTCTATTATTGTGACTATGGTACTATGAAGTAATACCCCAGATTAGCTTCCGTTTCTATAAGGTAAAAATGGGGGTGTTACAGCCAACATGCTAGTAGTTCATTTCAACTAGCATACATTTTCAAACAGAAATAGGACAAGATCCTCATGGATTTTGTTACCAGACTACCACAACTCAGATGAAGGTTCACGTACGCATTCATTATTAAGTTCACGTCCTTGGTCAAGTTCACAATTTGCTTCTCACATTCACGTTCATGATATTGTTTATGATCATGATCGTATTCAATCTTACGATTTATGTTTCATTATCGTTCTAGAAAGAATTGCAGAAAGCTTGGGAAATCAGACTCAAGTTAATAAAATTTCCATCCTCAGACGGACGTTTCACTTGACATTTCACGTCTCACCTCATATCGTTTGGTTTTACCTCAGTTATCCCACGTTCACGATATGTTTCACATATCATGTTCAGTCCATGTTTCTAATATCACGTTCACGATATGTCGCACGTATCACGTCCACCATATGTCCTCATATTACATTCACTATATCTCCACGTACCACTTTCACAATTGTTCACGTATCATGTTCACAATTGTTCACGTACTACGTTTCAGTATGTCTCACGCATCGCTTCTCATACGTTACTAATATCAGTTATTCACAATTGTGGCAAGGTTTTGGTTGGGTTTCACGAGAACCGAGACCTATAGGGTCTCAGTGTGGTTGTTTTTTACCAGCCTCAACCCACAAGGGAGTGCGGTGGTTGGTTCTTATAGGCGGCCGCAACTCAAAATCCCCCATGGGTGTTCTTGTGGTAAATAGGGGTAAACAAAGACCAGCAGGGGCTGCAACTGCAACATATAACCCAACAGTGGCTCGTATGGTCTGTTTTCTAGATTTGCGACAGATTCTGTGAGATTCCCCTTTGGTAGATTCGCGACAGAACAACGACAGATTTTTCTTTTGCTAACCAGGCCGTGGTGTTTGATTTACTGTTTTGTTTGATTTGTTAAGTGCGACCGGGACACGGGGTCTCGGTAGGCTTGGGTACACAAGGATATAATTTATTAAATTACTCTTATTAATTTAATTAATCAAGACATGAAATATTAATTATATTAACCATGATTTAAGATATAATTATTTAAAATATAATTATTCATGAAAACTTAGGTTACAATTATTTTCAAATAATTATTCATGACGCTTAGCTCAATTATTTATTACGAGGTATCCATGATTTAATTAAATTAAAACTATATCTTTATTTAATTAAACAAGTATAACATATAGTAAAGTATTATTAATATTGTTCAAGATTTATTAATAGTCCTTAATAAACTATGCATTATGTTATTAACTAATAATTATCATGTTAACTGATAGGTGTGAAAACACCCATCCTTTTACCACTTATTTCTGGCTAAAACAAGACCAAAACATGTATTTAATATCATATGTTTGGAATTATGTGTGGTTTTTGTGTTTATTGTGTTTTCAGAGTCATCCGGATAAATATTGAAGAAAACATGGGATTGCACGGGTTTTATCGAAGAAAAAGACTCAAGACGAAGTCTATTGTCCAAAGAGATGCAAAAGATTTGAAGTCCTTGCGCCTATTTGAAGATCTATCGAAGAAAAGGCCAAAGATGGAAGATTCATATATGTCGAAGAACTCGAGTCTATTAAACAAAAGATTATAAGACGAGTTGGAATTATTCACCGACACTTCGCAAAATCCAAAGTCGGAAACATTTATTTAAAGAAACGTAAAGACTAAAGAAGAAAGAAGAAAAGAATCCCGATACCAAAGTCCATTCACAAGCCCATATCACATGCCTATATAAAGATTCCACTTCACAATTTTAGAGGGCCTTAGTTTTTAACTTAGTTAGTTTTTCATTTTTCTAGTTTTAGAGAGAGAAAGTTCCAAACTTTCTCTCACTAAACTTTTTCTTTGTTTTCATCTTTTAAATTTAAGCTTTCTTTAATCTTTGTACTTTGGATTTCATTAATCTTATTCAAGTTAAGCTTTTAAGTTCTTTAATCTTCTTCTACTTTTCTTAGTTTGCCTAAATCCTTGATCCAATTGTTTCATTTCATACGGTTTGGATTTGTGGATGAGTTCATACGGTTTCATTTCACACGTATAAGTTATAGTCCTTCTATGCTTATTGGCTTATTGCTTGTTTTAGCTTATTAGATTTCGGATTTCATCAATGTTTTAGTCATTCAAAAGTTCCTTTCATAAAGTTTAAGGTTTTACGTTTTTCAAAAGTTTTCTAATTTAATCTTTTTGAAGAGTTTAAGTCCCTGTTAAGATAGCTTATTGTATGTTCTTATTGAAATTTCAGCTTTTCACCATTTTCGGATTGGTTTTGCACTTCATCGCAATCTTGGGGTTTTGTATATTCCGACGGTATTAAGGGTTAGATCGCAATAACCCTTTGTGGTTTTACTTTGCGATCGGTTGTCATTCCCCCTTACTCCGATCTGGATTGCGATCGCTTATTGCGATCGCACATTCCGACGGGACTAAGGTTCCTTTTTAGACGAAACTCTGCCCAATTCTCGACAGCAACATTGCGATCTGGTACAACATTCCGATCAGAACAATATTGCGATAGGGGTGCTTAGATTTCATACATTCCGATCTAGATCTTTCCGATAGATGCACATTGCGACAGAACTGACTTTTACATTCCGACAGCTTTACGTTTATGTATTCCGATGGTTATGATTTTGTCATTCCGATGGACCTTCATTTGCAATATTCTGATGGACTGAGTTTTTAGATTTCAAAGTTTTACAAAGTTTTAAGTTTTAAGTATTACCTTAATCAATATTTAGTTTAATCTTTCAAGCTTTTATTTTTTAATTCGTCAATTTAGTTTAATCTTTCAAAGCTTATAATTTACTCAACGCAACTTAAATTTATTTATTATTAGTTTAAAATAGATAAACAAACCAACACCTTTCTATTAACCAAGAACAACTCATTCCACTTAGAACCGAGATCAATTCGAGGAGATACCGAGACGATTTTTGAACCCATAGCAAATCTTTGTATCAAATGGCGCCGCTGCCGGCTCTTCTCGTTAAGATCAACAGTTTTTTGTGAGAACTTGGATTTTGGGATCCGTTCACCGTGAATGTTAATTTTTCTTAAAAATTTTTCAAAAACACAAAAAAAATATAAAATTTTCAAAAATCCAAAAAAATTAAAAAACCATAAAAACCAAAAATATTTTTGCTTTGTTTTTGCCTTGTTAGTTCTTTTGCAGGTGCATGCGTACACGATCAACGTCTTATCAAGAGCCCGAGCCTCTCGAAGACTTAAACATGGTCGGTGTACAAAACAACAACAATCCACCTCAAAACAATAACAATAATAACCCACCTAACAACAACAATAATAACAACAACAATGAGCCTCTACCGGATAATCTCCCGATGATTGAACTTCTACAAGCACATGTGGAGGGAAACAATGATCCAATTGTCATACCCGCGATTGCAGCCAACAACTTTGAGCTCAAATCCGGCTTTATCCAGATGGTCTCTGCTCAACCATTCTTGGGGCGTATCATTGATGATCCACATGACCACATCAAGAGATTCTTGCAACTAACGAATACGGTCAAATCCAATGGTGTTCCACAAGAGGTAATCTGTTTACAACTTTTTCCCTTTTCTTTAGAAGGACAAGCCCGGCATTGGCTTGCTAAGGAACCACCACAAAGTATTCTTACGTGGACGGATTTGGAGACCAAATTTATCAACTACTTTTTCCCACCCTCTCGTACTACCACTTTGCGGAATGAAATTATCAATTTTGAACAAAAGTACGATGAGTCGTTTAGTGAATCTTGGGATCGTTTCAAAGATCTTTTAAGAAAATGCCCACAACATGGTTTTACCAAAGTGCATCAAATTAACACTTTTTATAATGGGTTAAGCATGAATGACCAAGATTCACTAAACAGTGCCTCGGGGGGTAATATTTTGGCTAAGACTTCTAATGCTGCTAGGGATATCATTGAGAATAAGTCTCGTGTGCAAACCAAGAGTGTGCGGAACAATGCTACTAGTGCTAGTACTAGTGACAGCGACAAGCGAATTGACAAAATCACTGCGCTTCTTGAATCGCTTGCTACCCAAACCGCTAGCAACACCAACAGCATCAACGCTAAAAACGCTCAAGTCAATGCTGTAAGCCAACCATGTGAAATATGCGGGGGTCCTCACTCTTACACCACTTGTACTACCACCCAAGACTACCCTTCTGAGAACGTGAATGCAGCATACGATACCTATCCTCAACCTGCTTATCAAGCTTGTCCTCAAGGTGACCGTAACTTGCTTAGCTACCGCTCTATCAACTATCTCTCACCACCCGCTTTTACTCCTAACAACCCAAACCAACAGAAAAACCTCAACGGCCCTCCTCAACAACAACAACAACCTCGTGGACCATACATACCACCTCACAAACAACAACATCCACCTCAAAGAAACAACCAAGTTTACCAGCAACCTGCTTATCAACCACCCGCATACAATGTTCCTCCCAACCAACCCAACGCATTACACCAAGACATTGGAACCTACATGAGGACAAACGATGTGATCGTGGACAATCTCCAACAGGAAGTGCGCAACTTGAAAGCAGACCTGGTGAAACAAGGGAACGATCTGAGAGCTGATATGAGAAACACTTTGGATAGTCAAACGAATGACTTAAAGAACATAATGGCTAGTTTCTTCCAAGGTAATCAACCCTCTTCTTCGGGTACTCTTCCGAGTAACACCGTTGTGAATCCAAGAGGGGAGATGAAAGCAATCACCACTCGCAGTGGCAAAGGTACCAAGGAACCCGAGCTTCCTATACCTCCACCAGTGATTGTGACTAAGGAAAACGAGTCACCTGCTCCTATTCCTCATCCTTCTACTTCCCCAATTTCTCCACCTCTTACTTCTACCCCTCCTCCACCCAAGGATGTGAGTGATCCTTCGATCCCAAAGCCTTCCTCTTCTTCTGATATACCTTATCCCTCAAGGTTGAGGAAAGAGAAGCTCAAAAGCAAGGATGATATTCAGGTTTCGAACTTCCTCAAAATGTTTAAACAAATGAATTTTAACATCTCCTTCGCTGAGGCTCTCGCTCACATGCCTAAGTACGCAAAAATGTTCAAAGATCTTCTTAGCGACAAGGAGAAGCTTCTTGATATTGCTAACACCCAACTTAATGAGAATTGCTCTGCAGTGCTCTTAAGGAAATTGCCAACCAAGCTTGGTGATCCGGGTCGTTTCTTAATCCCTTGTAACTTCCCGGGAATAGAAAATTGCATGGCCCTAGCCGATCTAGGTGCCAGTATTAACTTAATGCCTTTAAGTGTTTGGAAGAAATTATCTCTCCCTGAGCTAGTCCCCACCAAAATGACTTTGGAATTAGCTAACCGTATGGTTGCTTATCCAGTGGGGATAGCTGAAGACGTCTTTGTAGGAGTCGACAAATTCACTTTTCCTGCCGATTTCGTCGTCGTCGACTACGAGATGGACCCTCGTGTGCCATTAATTGTTGTTCGTCCATTCCTGAGGACCGGTCGCACTCTCATCGATGTTGAAGCCGGTGAGCTTATCATGAGAGTAGGTGACGATAAAATTGTCTTCAATATGGGAAAGTTGTCTAAACAGCCTTATTCTAACGAGAATGTTAATTGTATTGACGTTCTTGATGAGGCTTGTGAAGAAAACTTCAAAGATGCTTGCAAAAGTATTCCTACCTCTCTTCCCAATGTTGAGACCGTTTCCTCTATCGATTCATCACTATCTCTATTTGGAGAAAGTGATTTCCTTTGGAAAGATTTGGAAGCCACCATGGGAGATGTGCACTTAGCTAATGACGATTCTACCACTGATTGGGATGAAGATCTTCGCCTCATTGAGAAAATTCTTAAAGAAAACAATCTTTCTCCACCATCTCCCACGGTTATTGCTATCGATGCTCCGATTTTGAAAACGCCTCCCATCGAAAATCCTCCGGATTTAGAACTTAAGGAGTTGCCGCCCCATCTCGAGTATGTGTTCCTTGAAGATAAGAAGAAGTCGCCGGTCATCATTGCTAAGGACTTGAAAGAAGAAGAGAAATCTCGCCTCATCGCCGTGCTTAAAGATCATAAGAAGGCAATTGCTTGGAAAATTTCCGACATCCGCGGAATTGATCCAAACTTTTGTACTCACAAGATTCTCATGGAAGATGACTTTAAACCCGCAATCCAGAGCCAAAGAAGGGTTAATCCTCGCATTCCTGACGTCATCAAACAAGAAGTTATCAAACTTCTTGATGCCGGATTGATTTACCCTATCTCGGATTCGCCTTGGGTAAGTCCCGTCCATTGTGTGCCCAAGAAGGGCGGAATAACCGTTGTTTCCAATGAACACAACGAGTTGATTCCCACTCGTCTCGTTACTGGGTGGAGAGTTTGTATTGATTATCGCAAGCTCAATGATGCCACGAGAAAAGATCACTTTCCTCTTCCTTTCATGGATCAAATGCTCGAGCGTCTTGCGGGTAATGACTATTACTGCTTTTTAGACGGTTTCTCCGGGTACTTTCAAATTCCTATCGATCCCAAGGACCAAGAAAAGACCACATTCACTTGTCCCTATGGAACATTTGCTTACAAACGTATGCCTTTTGGTTTATGTAATGCTCCTGGGACGTTCCAAAGGTGTATGATGGCTATCTTCCATGACATGGTGGAAGACACTATGGAAGTATTCATGGATGATTTCTCGGTTTATGGCGATTCATTCTCTGCTTGCCTTGCCAATTTAGAACGTATGCTTAAGCGGTGTGAAGACACTCGCCTTGTTCTTAATTGGGAAAAATGACATTTCATGGTAAAAGAGGGCATCGTGCAAGGACACAAGATCTCCAAAGCCGGTCTCGAAGTAGACCGTGCTAAAGTCGATGTTATCGCTAAGTTGCCTCCACCTTCAACCGTGAAGGGTGTGAGAAGTTTCCTTGGTCATGCGGGTTTCTACCGTCGATTAATTAAAGATTTTTCTCAAATCGCTCGCCCGATGACCCACCTCTTGGAAAAAGACACTCCTTTTATCTTTTCCAACGAGTGTATTGAAGCCTTCAACCTTCTTAAGGATAAGCTAACTAAGGCACCGGTCTTGGTTACCCCTAATTGGGAGCTTCCCTTTGAGTTGATGTGCGATGCTAGCGACTTTTCTATTGGAGCGGTTCTGGGCCACAGAGTGAACAAACACTTCCAACCAATCCATTACGCTAGCAAGACAATGACTGGGGCTCAATTGCATTACACGACAACCAAAAAAGAGCTTTTAGCTGTTGTCTATGCCTTTGAAAATTTCCGCCCCTATCTTGTCCTTTCCACCACAATCGTTTACACCGATCATTCCGCGTTGAAGTACTTGTTGACTAAGCAAGATTCTAAACCAAGACTTCTACGCTGGGTTTTGCTACTCCAAGAATTTAAAATCGAAATTCGCGATAAAAAAGGAGCTGAAAACCTAGCCGCGGATCATCTCAGTAGACTTGAGGATCCTTACCAAGGGGATCATCCGAACAAAGAAATCAATGATTCTTTTCCCTTGGAGACCTTAATGTCTATCAACTCGACTGCTGATGAAACCCCGTGGTTTGCGGACATTGCAAACTACTTGGCGGGTGGAATTCTCGTTGACGGGTTAACATCCCAGAAAAAGAAGAAGTTCTTTAACGACATTAAGACTTACTTTTGGGATGAACCGTATCTATTGAAACAATGTGCTGATTTGATTATTCGCCGATGTGTTGATGGACCGTCAGCTTTAGAAATCCTTGACGCTTGCCACAAAGGACCCACCGGTTTGGTCCCAACTACACCGCCAAAAAAGTGTTTGACTCGGGATAGTTAGCCGAAGGAAAAAATCTTTTAAAACGGCTTCTCGTGTATCTCCTTAAGTTCATATCCTGGCATAACTCGTTTCACGATTTGAGACCTTTCTCGGACCGATATTTGGCGTGTACTTCATACTTCAAATCTTGGGAAGACGTTCTTGAAATTATGGTCTTCTCTTGGAATTTCTTCATTTGACGTTTTTGAGAGATTCTTCATATTTGGACCACGACTTCATCATTTTTCTTCAATCTCTATTTTGGACTTTGATATACAACAATCCGCCTCCTTTTCGGACTTGGATTTATCCTCATACCTTGTAAGGGTCTTTTTGGATAGACTTTCTCCATGATCTTTAGGGGAGTAATTGCTTTTCGTCGTGTCTCTCGATCCTTCATATTGATTTTGGAATAATGATACTTCACATCATCTTGGATCTTTAGCAACAAACTAGAGCTCCTCATGCCTTGTTAGGGCCTTTTTGGATCTTCACCAATCTTCGCGTCCCGCTTCAATAAGTTATGCCTTGGCTATGAACTCTATTCAACCCCGAGCAACTTTTAAACGATCTTGGGCTAGAAGCTAAGTAACCTTTCAAATCGTATGACCTTACTTATTGCAATTATTTTTACTCCTAATGCATTGATCTTATGGGAAGAAAAAACCACAATTAAAAACATATGAGTTTTTGAAAGAACATTTTCATGTTCTACGTTTAGCATGATCACTTGTCTAACTCTATCACTTCTCGTTCTTCACTATATAAAGACCTCTAATTAAAGAGACTCGTGAATACTTAGCCATGCAAGTCAAAATTAAGCCAAATTTGGATTAGCTTTCATTAAGACTATATCAAATCAAAGTTTTGGGTTTTCAAGCCACCTATAGGATCTTGAACTTTCTTGGACTTTTTCAAGTTTAGAGAATGCATTTTATAGTTCCCTTGATAAGTGACTTTCTAGGATCAATTATAGGAACTTGCGAAAAGTTCTTGTTCTTAACCCGAATGAGCTAAGACTTTCGCGTTTTAAAGTTCCCTATATAAAAGTCTAGCAAAACTTGAATTGAGCGGGTTAAGGAATGTAAAGGGCTCCAAATGCCCATCAAGTGAAAAATTAGCTCTTATTCTACCCATCGGAAAATAAACATTCGTGTCTTAAAAACACTTATTAATACTAAGAAAAATTTGAAAATTTGGTCATTTTTAGCCTTATTAGCAACAAAATAAAACAAAACGTTGAATGTAGGAAAACGTGAGGGCGTAGCAAAGCAAGTATCTATTCAAGCCCATTAAGAAATAAGCCAATGCCATAAGCTCTGATTAAATACACAACCTTCTTTTGAGATGCCTAAGAGATCTGTGAAAAGAAATTTTGAAAAAGCACACTCAATAAGCCAGAAATAAGCCAAGAAGATTTTCACAAAAAGACAAAATAGTCGACTTGGAGTTCTAGACCACCTCAGGACTTGATTTAACTTGCAATAGAGTCTAAAAAACTTAAATAATCCAAAACAATCAAGAAATGTTCAATAAGCAAAGCCAAATAAGTTGGATAATCCAATAAGCACTTATGAAAAAGTCAAATGAGTTGGTTTTCTAGTGAAAGCTTAAAGTCAACCCTCCAAAAGCTCCAGTATGAACAAATGGGTCAAATAATGAGCACCTATTACAAAATTAAAGTTGTTGCACGTTTGAATAAGCTGGAATAGATTATTGATAAGCTGAACACCAAATTACACTAGCAGTGGCTAACAGCAGGGGAAAGGAGTTCCCACTGCTTTAACTTTTTGACTTGTGATTTGTGAGAGATCCAGTTGGATTCAAGTGGAAACAAGGGCACCCTTGTGATCAATGAATCACAAGGAGTCACAATCAAACAAATAATCACACTTCCAATAAGCCAATAAGCACAGAAAAAGCCAACAATGCCCAGATATTACACAGTCCTAGCAAATAAGCAGTTAAGCACTCTTAAGCAGTTTTAGCATGAATAAGCAAACCAGAATGAACCAAAATCATACACAAGCTATAATAACTCTTAATAAGCACAAAAAAACTTATTCCAATCACTGAATCAAAGATTACAAGCAAATCAAAGCATATGCAGGTTTCTGATTATGAACTTCAAGAACACAAACACTTTATCTGATATAGATGACCACAAATCCAATTTTAGAACTCAAATCTTACTTCCCTGGTTGTATTAACTTAGATTTAACACTTATTAACCCTAGTCTATGATTAGATCTAGGTGTCCTCTAAATTTCAGCCAATTTAACCAAGTAGTCAAGATTTTATAGCCTATTTTAGGATCTAGGTATTAATAGCCACAAAACTTGTAGATAACCAACACTTTACAACAGATAAGCATGCACAAACTCAATAGAACTAAGAACAATAACAAAGGAAGGCTTAAACCCCTTTGAATCAGTTAACCCAAACACCCCTTTGGAATCTGATTTTGAAATCTTCCAAAGGATGGTTGTGTTTTAACCTATAAAACTAGATCCAATCCACCTTAACAGCTCCTAAACAACCTCAGAAACTTAAATCAAGCCACAAAACACCAATCCACAACAAATCATGCAAAATCACCAAAAATACAATAAAATTTAGAAAAATTGAAAAGGGAGAGAGATGCAAACCTCCAAGAATTACATCCAAGCCTTGGAATGTTTGAGCTGAGGTGCTAGCAAAACAAGCACCAACTTCCTTTTACCTGCTAAGATCAACAAACCACAATGATGAACACAAACTATGAAACTTTTGATTTTTGAAACACAAGCTTTATTGCTTAAAACCTTGCCTCAAAAACCATCAAACATGAATATGGAACTCGGATCTTAGCTTATCAAATACCAAACTTTTATAAAACACAAAGGGAAATCACAATTTTTCAGAAAATCCAACTTTTATTTAATAAATAGGAATTACAAAGATTTAAAGATAAAATCTAGAACAAGGGACTCTCACAAGTTGAGGTCTCCTTATATAGGACTAGTACATGATTCTAGAATGCTAAAACAAAGAAAACCCTAGCTATGAATTTCCAAGAATGCCCTTGAGTGCTTGATGGCGTTTGATGTTTGTGAGCTGTTCAAATGCATCAAAACCGTTCATTTTAGCTTTGGGGTTAAGCTAAGAGTCTAAGTTGTTGATTTACCCACGTCAGATTCCTTGGGGAATAAGTTGTGATGTGATAGGTGGACGAGGTTGAGTGTGGGGCCCTTTGGTGAGTGGAGGTGAGGGTTTTAGGTGTGGGATATGTTTCTACATGTGTGAATCAAGCGTGGGTAGGGTTAATTGCAATTTACCCTTTGTTTTAAGCAGGGTAAATTCTGGGTTCATAAAGGTGAATAGTAGTAACTTTGATCCGGTTTTGGTGGATTGTTTAGTTGTTTGGCGCATTTTCCATTAAAATGTTTCATTTGCACATGTTTGGCCCTTGTGTTTTCAGAAAGATGATAAAAGAAGTTTTTAAGCCTTCAAAACCGTTTTCCTTTGTTAATAAACTTTCCATGTTTATAGTTTTGCCATAAAACTTTGGTGAAAGGGTTTCAAGGGTTGTTTTTGCCATGTTTGAATATTTGAGGGACTGATTTTGGACATTAAAGGTCTTCATTGGTTCTTTGACTTCATGAGGGACCATTATTGTCAATTTAGAATAGTTGAGGGACTAAACATGCCAATTCTTCAAAGTTGAAGGACCATTTTGTAATTTTGACAAACTTAAGGGACCACACTTGTAATTATGAATATACAAGGGTTTTAAGTGTTATTTATCCATATTTTAAGGATCAATCTTGTATATCTTCAAGTCTTCAAGGGTTAATCTTGGATATTTCATGAACTAGGGCCCGGTTCTTTGTACGACTTCGTTTCTCGTGTTCGTTTTTCCTTGTTTCTTGTGATCTTTTATATTTTTCATGATATCCATACCTAAAACACACAAGTAAACAAATACAAGCATATATATGGTATTTTATGACATTTTAATGCATTTAAAGCTCGGAAAGAACGATGAGATCATGTACAAATGCCATCTCATCACTCCCCCATACTAAGCCATTGTCGTGCCCTCACGCAATGCTAGAATAAAGTATCTAAGCATCACCAAAATTCAATTTTATTAACCTTTATTAAAAAGTAAAAGACTTGCAACAATACTACGAAGATGTGTAAAGACATAATGTATGATTTTCATCACAAATGTGACTTTTAGGGTCAATGAATAGAAACAAGTAAATGTCCCATAGAGTAAATTTCGTCTTCCTTGATTGTCATACATTCCATGCTAAGTGCAAAAACGAGATCATTATTGGTACAAGTCATAATGCTAACACTACTCATACGTCCAAATTGTGTAATACTTTTTCTCCCCGCAATCCTAGTTATTATAAAAGGAAATGGGTTACTAGAATTTTTTAACTACTTGTCATGGATCACAAGTGATTCATATTGACTTATTTGAGTATTTATTACTCCGAAAGCAAAGTAGCACGATTTAATCGATAGGTAGCCGAAGGAAAAAAATCTTTTAAAACGGCTTCTCGTGTATCTCCTTAAGTTCATATCTTGGAATAACTCGTTTCACGTTTTGAGACCATTCTCGGACCGATATTTGGCGTGTACTTCATACTTTAAATCTTGGGAAGACGTTCTTGAACATATGGTCTTCTCTTGGAATTTCTTCACTTGACGTTTTTTAGAGATTCTTCATATTTGGACCACGACTTCATCTTTTTTCTTCAATCTTTATTCTGGACTTTGATATACAACGATCCGCCTCCTTTTCGGACATGGAGTTATCCTCATACCTTGTAAGGGTCTTTTTGGATAGACTTTCTCCATGATCTTTAGGGGAGTAATTGCTTTTCGTCGTGTCTCTCGATCCTTCATATTGATTTTGGAATAATGATACTTCACATCATCTTGGATCTTTAGCAACAAACTAGAGCTCCTCATGCCTTGTTAGGGCCTTTTTGGATCTTCACCAATCTTCGCGTCCTGCTTCAATAAGTTATGCCTTGGCTATGAACTCTTGTAAAACCCGTATTTAAAAATTTAGAATATTAAATACGCAGTTTTATTTATTAAAAACTGTTCATATGATATTCAGTAAATACTTATTAATGTCAGAAAGAATATTCATGAATATTTATTCAGAAAATAAATATAATACATTTCAGAGTTGAAACGTAAAAAGAAAATACACAGTCTCCGTCTATTTAAATACTACAACAAAATAATTATTCATAAAAAAAATTATTAAGTTTCAGAAAATATTACGTATGTTTTATTTATTGTACAGGAATAATTAAATGTTAACAGTAATTACGCAACCTCTTTTTTTTATTTAAAACATTACGCAATTAATTATTTCAGAAAAAAATAATTAATAGTAATTAGTCAAGTATTATGTAAGTAATAATTATTAGTGAATAAAGTTACTTACTAGCTATTCCATATTAAGTGTTTATTCATTTTAAAAAAAAATAAGAAAAGTAAAGGAGCTATAAGGGCCGGTTATAAAAAGAGAAAGAAAAGGATCATGGGCTTTAGCCCATTTTGGCTTCACAAAAGAAAAAAAAAACGGGACTTAAACCCCATTTCTCATCAGTCGTAAAAAAAAAGAGGAAGATTAGGGTTGAAGCTGTGGAGCCGCCGGCTGGGAAGACAGAAACGAAGGGAGGAAGAGTATTTCGATTCTATAATTTTGCTGGGTTCGTGTCGTCTTCTTTAATCACGTGGAATAGGTAACGAGTACCTTTGGTTCTCCCTTTTTCTGTCAATCATGAATACAAGCTCGTTTACATCAAGAACATGTAAAACTAATGTGATATAACAAGCTTTAACCTAATATTAGGTGTTGTAGTTTCGGGTTTCAAGAAAACCGAGAGTCTTAGACTCTCGGTAAGGTTGGTTATGCAGCTCGTTGTTCTTTGGCCAGCCCCGATCAGAATTAACCCAATCTGGGGTGTTTAGCGTTTCAGACAGCAGACAGAAAAACCAAACAGGGGTGTTTGGGACTAATTTTCAGAAAAGGGGGCGTTTGGGTCTGCCAAAAATGAAGGCAGTGGGAACCACTGCATAAGCAGTGGGAACCACTGCACAAGCGGTGGGAAATGTTTACAGACAGTGGGAAAAATAGACAGAAAAATGGAGGTTCTGTTTTAAGAATTAGCGACAGTTTTCTGTGACACTTTTTCTGTCACAGAATTGCTTTTCAGACAGTTTTTAAACAGCAATTTTAGCGACACTTTTAGTGACTCAGATTCTGTCGCAAATTCATATAGGCGGATTTAATTATAGTTTGTTGATTTGTTAGTGCGACCGAGATGGGGTATCTCGGTAGGCTCGGGACATAATTATAATAAATAAGATGAAGATTTGTATATTATACCTTTTTAATCTAATTGTTTTATAAATGTTTAAAATATATTTTAAATGCGTTAAATTAAAATTGTGTATAATATTTTAAAGGGTATAATTTTATTATATGAATAAAATTATTTTAGAAACTATATTATATAGAAACTTTCTATTCTAACGGGATACGTAATATAGTACTACTATAGCGTCGGAAATACGTCGTACCGTAACTAATAGTAGTAAGATAGTACATTAAAATGAATTATTATAAGGTCAGATTTATCAGTTAATATACGTACGGAATTTCAGAAAATAAATAAATAAATGAAAGACCAATAAGAACATGAAATTAAATAAGCGAATATCAGTTTACTTATTCGCGTCCATTATTCATGTAGCACGCGTGAAGCCGAGTAGTATTCGTTCAGTCTTCCATTCAGCCAGTTACTGGACTAGAGGTACGGATTTCCGTCCTTTCAGTAAGGACTTCCTTTCTATGCATGATTAGGATTCCCCGTCTACAACCAAATGTTTTCCCCAGTATATGTTTAAACTTATCAGTAATCATGTTAAGAATTAAATAAATTGCCTGAGCATTATATACAAGCATGATCAGTTTATGTACTAGTTACGGAGGTACCGTAACCACGGCACTAGAGGCACCGGTGTCGTGACTCACATGCAGGAGAGTGATATCCTGCATCGTCCCACTCAGCTCAGTTTGGCCATTTTATCAGTATTGTTAGTGGGGCGTATGGATGCATCCTAGGCTACAGTTTACAGTTTAGCAGGTGAATGTGGTGTGTGGTCTACATCCTTCACATTGGAGCTGATCCCTCCACCCAGCACAGTTATTTAGAGGTCACCCCTCTACAACATGACGAGGTCACCCCTCCAGTTATTCATGCAACGTTGTTACAGCACATGACCTATATAAGCTCTGGCAATTAAAATACAGTAAATGCATGTTTTCAGATTTAACAGATAACAGTTCAGCTTTATTATTTATAAATCAGCCTTTACAGGTTATACACAGATTTCCGCTGCAACTTTACTTATCAGTCTTACAGCTTCAGTATTTTATCATCTGTTTCATTTCAGTAATTTCTTATCATGCTTTATATCCGTTCACTGAGCGTTAAGCTCAGCCGTAGTTCCTTTCATGTTCTAACGGCAGGTACACCAGGACGCTTTTAGGATTCTAAGAGCACGTGCATTTGAGATGGAAGCTATCCAGACTTCTTATTTTATGCACTTACATTGTTCTGCTTATTTGGACATTGTTTAGTCCTTTCTTTTAGTATTTTATTTTTCATGTTTTAAGCTTAGGTTGGATTACCGATGTTTGATTCAGGTATATCCGTTATGGTCATTTAATGTTTTAATACATTTACCTTATGCTTTGATGACACGCCATAAATACACGTAACGGTCCACTTATCCAAGTGGGGTGTTACAATTATGGTATCAGAGCGCAAGGTTCGACCTGTAGGCTCTAAAACTTGACCTGTGACTAGTGGGTAGTCACCAGGAACTTCCCAGATTTTGGCGTTGTTATCTTTCATGTTTTTCATGGATTATTCAGTCAGTTTTCTTCAGTTATCAGTCGGTTTTTTCTTAAAGTTTTTGACTAAGTAAAAGGTTGGTACAGGACTGGCCATATTTAGTCGCATGTGCTTTTCTGCGAATTTTTGTTTTTGTGAACCGACCCATAGGCGTTCACCCTTGCCGTTCAGATTTTGTATTGGTAAACCGACCATAGGCGTTTACCCTTACTCATGACAGATTCATGTTTTCAGTCAAATATCACTTGGTGAACCAGCCATAAACGTTCACCATTTCTCAAGTCAAATTTCATGCTTTTCAGTCCAATGATGTTTTGTGGACCGATCCACACTTGTTCACCTTTGTCATATCAGGACATTTCATAAATTTTGACAAGTAGGGATTGGACTACAGCCATCCATATTTAGTCCGAGATTATAAAAATTCCTATACATGACAGTTCTCAGAAAATTTTTACCAGTATGGATCGAACCAGGATGGCCCATACTTAGTCTCATGTTTTCTTCTTTAAATTCTGTGGATTGAACCATAGCCGTCCACATCATTTGATATTACTCCTCAGTTGATTTGACTTTTATGTTCCTTGTAACAGTCAAATTTTCATACCCTCACGTTGATGTCATCTACATGATGGTTTAGTTTCATGTCTCCTTACGAGGATTATGCTTTCAGCAAAGTAATGATGTTTTCATGTTAAGATACAGAAGAACTTCAGAAAAACCCGTTTTCATGATAAATCATGACTGACCTTCATTAATCATGCTTCATGCTGACCACTGTTGGGACTCCGATTATATCATACTTTTCAGCCTCGAAACAACCAGCAGTAAGTCGACGCAGGAATTGTCAGTCTATTATGTTATTTATTTCAGATCAGTTTACTACCGTTTTAAATCAATTTATTTCTTTGATCATGTCAGACAGGCGACACCAGTATCGATCATCCCATAAAATTTTCCACCAGCTCCATGTACAGTATTCCATATGTACCCCATGTACAGTGTCTCAGTTATACTCCATGTACAGTATTTCACGTGTACTCTACGTACAGTGTCTCAGATATGCTCCATGTGCAGTATTCATTTCGTACTTCATGTATAGTAGTCCAGGTGTACTCCAGGTACCCTACTCCACGGATATTGCTAATCGATCCTTAATCATCTCAGGCGTTTCCACTAGTCGATATTCTACCAGGTGCTGATGCTGCTCGTGAGTTGAAGATTTTACCGGATGCTGATGCTGCTAAAACTCTGAAGACCACACAGATGCTGATGATGCCGATACTTTGGAGATTCCTCAAGATGCTGATGCTGATGCTGTTATACTATAAAGACACCGCAGAGCAAGGACGAAAACTATAAATTTGAACTTTATGTCAAGACAAAATTTCAACCATCAGACACTACCATTCCATTACATACTTTTACCTTCTCAGTTAGATGTCACACTCCACTCAGCTAACTGTATATTCAAGAGTGGGAACCGGAACTCAGCCGGCTACTCAGCAGAATAGTTACATGAATCAGGGTCATGATAATGATCGTCGTAAAGTGACAGACAAAGCAGTAGTGACAACCACTGTGCTTATAATTAATCAGTCAGTAACCATCGGAACTCCGGAACGGACGTGACCAGCAATACAAGAGGTCAGTAGTCTAACCGGTCCGCCAATCCTAGCAGTTACCAAAAATTTCAGCCTTGTCCAGATTCATCCACTAAATCACATGTCAAGACATCAGTCAAGACATAGGTCTCAGGTATCATTTCAGAAGGCACATATCAGGACACCAGTCATAGTACACGTCATACGAATATTTTCTCGAAGTACGAGTTAGATTCATAACCCCAGTATGCCTCTTAAACCAGGTCCTCAGAAATTCAGGGTACCCCAAGGGGGTATACCCGTTCTGTTATGCCACACATAAATTAGACCATTAAAATTCAGTTACCACCACTAGACTATTATTCAGATTAAACACACGATATTCATTCTGTAAGGTTACAGACGAACCCACTCAGTGGAAGTCGCCACGTTACTCCACATATTCCTATGTCAGCTTTATGTAAATCAGGTATTTACCTACCTCTCAGCCAGAAAGGACTCCCCAGTATCACCATATTTATTAAAGCCTTATTTTCAGTTAACGACGAGATCCGTCTTACTAAATCCCAAATATATTCATTATACTTTCGGTCAGAAAATCAGTATGAATTATTTCTGCCTCACAAAGCGCGTGACTATCAGTCCATAGCTACGAAGACTTTTACCTACCTGTTATTAATTCACTTCTGAAACTCCTTAAATTCATGATCAGCAGATTATTCTAGAGTTCCAGATATAATTTCAGAAAGTTTTCAAGAAGTTCCTTCCTAACTACGAGACATAATTTAACATCGAGCTCGTCTCAAGAATAGTGCCTGTTTCCAAAACTCTTTATTCCAGAGTTGCATCTAAGTTAAAAGGGTTGCATCATTTGCTGCAAGGATTACCGGAATGAGGCTTTATTCGCCCTGGCGTACTACCAGGAAGTGTGTCATTTCTATCTATCAGGAAGAAGACCGGTATCATGAGATCATGTATCGACCACCGATATTTTGACACGATCACCATTTTTTTTTAATCGATGATCATTCCACGAATAGTAGGTTTATCTGATCTGCTATGACTTCTTATATATTTTCCAGAACAATCCACGATCATGTCACCATCAGTGGTGAGAGAAACATATTATAGACACTATAAAATTTTTGAATTATATTTCCGAGCTCCCTAATGCTCCAGTTATAGTATCAAATCTATGAATAAAATTTTTATGACTTCGCAGACAAGATCGTCAGTATGTTCTTCGATAACATTCTGATCTTCTCAATTCTAGAGAGGTACAAGATAATCATCTTCTCACAGTTGTACAGAATCTTCGATAGGAGAAAATTTTATATACAGCTTTCCAGATATGAATTCCAATTGAATAAGGTGGAATTTCTGAGCATTCTACCTTAGCAGAAAGAAATTTCAGACAATCCTGCGCAGGTGAAGGCCATCACCTGATGGTCCCAACTGACGCCTATGAATGAAATTCCACCAGAAAGTACCAAAATTCCAGGCAGAATTTTGATTGAAACAGTATAACGCGTTGAGGCATCTATGTTCATATCTAATACCTTCCATTCCAACAGGTTTAAGATAGAACGTCGTCATACTATCGAGTTATTACTGCCAGTAGAAAATCTGGACCAAAAGGAGACAAGACTCCATGGAGATTGTTATCAGTTTTACCACAGACTCAGAGAAAGTGTGATACTATCTAAGTTATCATTAACCATGTAATCAGCCTGCGCGTTTCTTTCATCCGAAAGGATCACGCAGTAGCAGATCTGCAGAAATTTTGAAATTTAGAAGTAAATCGTACGATGTCAAGTATTCCGGCGACCATCATATCAGACAGAATTCATGTTCACGATCAAGTGTATGTTTACGCCCACTTTAAGTTCATGTTTATTTGCACTTTCACGTTTACGTCTCATTCGCAGTATGATGCAGTTTCATTTCATCTTTTATGCTATCTCATGATTTAAGCTCACGTTTGTATTCATAACATTGCTCACGTTCAAGTTCGTGTGCCATTTCACGATACCCGTTTCTCAGTTTATTACCTTATACGGTTACAGAAAGCTTGAGAAATTAGACTCAAGTTTAGCACAACTATTCCATAACCAGGCAGACGTTTCACACCTCAGGCCATAACGTTTGGCATTCATCCCTCAGTCAGCATACGTTCATAATATGTTCTAGTATCACGTTCGCAATATGATTCACTTATCATATTCTAATCCCACGCCAGCGCTCCTCATATAATTATGAACCACGTTCACAATTGCTCACTTAGCATGTTCGCAATTGTTCACGTAGTTCGTCTATATATATATATATTCTCAGCAGCTTGCTCAGAGATATAAATGTTATCCTTTCAGGATAATTGTACGTACCGTTTCATGCATACTACATGCTATAGCTTATTCATTCAGGTTCAGAAAATCCATCTAAGTAGGGAACCTGAAAATATTTAGCATCATCAGGACAGGGTCATCAGAACCAAGAAATTTTTTTGTTATTTATTATGTTTGGACCTTTGAAAGAATCGTTTCGAGCGGGAGGCCACTCGAAACAGAGGAATCCATCCGGACCTCTCATCCTTTTCCTTCAAAAGAATCCAGTTAAGTTCTTTCAGTTATGTTACGTTGCATATTCCATTCAGTTATGCCATGTTTTACCCTTTCAGCAACATTAGGTCCTAAATCAGGGAGGAATGATCTTTCAGCTCTTATGCCTCTTCAGCTTTCATGTCCTTTCAGCTATATTTCCTTTCAGTCTTTTTTTTTATAAGCTTCACCAACTTAATTACCGTTAATTCGAGGACGAATTTCTCCTTTTAGAGGGGAAGAATTGTAAAACCCGGTATATTGTAAAACCCGGTATAGTTGTATCCGTAATTCGGGGACGAATTATTCTTTTTAGAGGGGAAGAATTGTAAAACCCGTATTTAAAAATTTAGAATATTAAATACGCAGTTTTATTTATTAAAAACTGTTCATATGATATTCAGTAAATACTTATTAATGTCAGAAAGAATATTCATGAATATTTATTCAGAAAATAAATATAATACATTTCAGAGTTGAAACGTAAAAAGAAAATACACAGTCTCAGTCTATTTAAATACTACAACAAAATAATTATTCATAAAAAAAATTATTAAGTTTCAGAAAATATTACGTATGTTTTATTTATTGTACAGGAATAATTAAATGTTAACAGTAATTACGCAACCTCTTTTTTTTATTTAAGACGTTACGCAATTAATTATTTCAGAAAAAAATAATTAATAGTAATTAGTCAAGTATTATGTAAGTAATAATTATTAGTGAATAAAGTTACTTACTAGCTATTCCATATTAAGTGTTTATTCATTTAAAAAAAAAATAAGAAAAGTAAAGGAGCTATAAGGGCCGGTTATAAAAAGAGAAAGAAAAGGATCATGGGCTTTAGCCCATTTTGGCTTCACAAAAGAAAAAAAAAACGGGACTTAAACCCCATTTCTCATCAGTCGTAAAAAAAAAAGAGGAAGATTAGGGTTGAAGCTGTGGAGCCGCCGGCTGGGAAGACAGAAACGAAGGGAGGAAGAGTATTTCGATTCTATAATTTTGCTGGGTTCGTGTCGTCTTCTTTAATCACGTGGAATAGGTAACGAGTACCTTTGGTTCTCCCTTTTTCTGTCAATCATGAATGCAAGCTCGTTTACATCAAGAACATGTAAAACTAATGTGATATAACAAGCTTTAACCTAATATTAGGTGTTGTAGTTTCGGGTTTCAAGAAAACCGAGAGTCTTAGACTCTCGGTAAGGTTGGTTATGCAGCTCGTTGTTCTTTGGCCAGCCCCGATCAGAATTAACCCAATCTGGGGTGTTTAGCGTTTCAGACAGCAGACAGAAAAACCAAACAGGGGTGTTTGGGACTAATTTTCAGAAAAGGGGGCGTTTGGGTCTGCCAAAAATGAAGGCATTGGGAACCACTGCATAAGCAGTGGGAACCACTACACAGGCGGTGGGAAATGTTTACAGACAGTGGGAAAAATAGACAGAAAAATGGAGGTTCTGTTTTAAGAATTAGCGACAGTTTTCTGTGACACTTTTTCTGTCACAGAATTGCTTTTCAGACAGTTTTTAAACAGCAATTTTAGCGACACTTTTAGTGACTCAGATTCTGTCGCAAATTCATATAGGCGGATTTAATTATTGTTTGTTGATTTGTTAGTGCGACCGAGATGGGGTATCTCGGTAGGCTCGGGACATAATTATAATAAATAAGATGAAGATTTGTATATTATACCTTTTTAATCTAATTGTTTTATAAATGTTTAAAATATATTTTAAATGCGTTAAATTAAAATAGTGTATAATATTTTAAAGGGTATAATTTTATTATATGAATAAAATTATTTTAGAAACTATATTATATAGAAACTTTCTATTCTAACGGGATACGTAATATAGTACTACTATAGCGTCGGAAATACGTCGTACCGTAACTAATAGTAGTAAGATAGTACATTAAAATGAATTATTATAAGGTCAGATTTATCAGTTAATATACGTACGGAATTTCAGAAAATAAATAAATAAATGAAAGACCAATAAGAACATGAAATTAAATAAGCGAATATCAGTTTACTTATTCGCGTCCATTATTCATGTAGCACGCGTGAAGCCGAGTAGTATTCGTTCAGTCTTCCATTCAGCCAGTTACTGGACTAGAGGTACGGATTTCCGTCCTTTCAGTAAGGACTTCCTTTCTATGCATGATTAGGATTCCCCGTCTGCAACCAAATGTTTTCCCCAGTATATGTTTAAACTTATCAGTAATCATGTTAAGAATTAAATAAATTGCCTGAGCATTATATACAAGCATGATCACTTTATGTACTAGTTACGGAGGTACCGTAACCACGGCACTAGAGGCACCGGTGTCGTGACTCACATGCAGGAGAGTGATATCCTGCATCGTCCCACTCATCTCAGTTTGGCCATTTTATCAGTATTGTTAGTGGGGCGTATGGATGCATCCTAGGCTACACTTTACAGTTTAGCAGGTGAATGTGGTGTGTTCTCTACATCCTTCACATTGGAGCTGATCCCTCCACCCAGCACAATTATTTAGAGGTCACCCCTCTACAGCATGACGAGGTCACCCCTCCAGTTATTCATGCAACGTTGTTACAGCACATGACCTATATAAGCTCTGGCAATTAAAATACAGTAAATGCATGTTTTCAGATTTAACAGATAACAGTTCAGCTTTATTATTTATAAATCAGCCTTTACAGGTTATACACAGATTTCCGCTGCAACTTTACTTATCAGTCTTACAGCTTCAGTATTTTATCATCTGTTTCATTTCAGTAATTTCTTATCATGCTTTATATCCGTTCACTGAGTGTTAAGCTCAGCCGTAGTTCCTTTCATGTTCTAACGGCAGGTACACCAAGACGCTTTTAGGATTCTAAGAGCACGTGCATTTGAGATGGAAGCTATCCAGACTTCTTATTTTATGCACTTACATTGTTCTGCTTATTTGGACATTGTTTAGTCCTTTCTTTTAGTATTTTATTTTTCATGTTTTAAGCTTAGGTTGGATTACCGATGTTTGATTCCGGTATATCCGTTATGGTCATTTAATGTTTTAATACATTTACCTTATGCTTTGATGACACGCCATAAATACACGTAACGGTCCACTTATCCAAGTGGGGTGTTACAACTCTATTCAACCCCGAGCAACTTTTAAACGATCTTGGGCTAGAAGCTAAGTAACCTTTCAAATCGTACGACCTTACTTATTGCAATTATTTTTATTCATAATGCATTGATCTTATGGGAAGAAAAAGCCACAATTAAAAACATATGAGTTTTTTAAAGAACATTTTCATGTTCTACGTTTAGCATGATCACTTGTCTAACTCTATCACTTCTTGTTCTTCACTATATAAAGACCTCTAATTAAAGAGACTCATGAATACTTAGCCATGCAAGTCAAAATTACGCCAAATTTGGATTAGCATTCATTAAGACTATATCAAATCAAAGTTTTGGGTTTTCAAGCCACCTATAGGATCTTGCACTTTCTTGGACTTTTTCAAGTTTAGAGAATGCATTTTATAGTTCCCTTGATAAGTGACTTTCTAGGATCAATTATAGGAACTTGCGAAAAGTTCTTGTTCTTAACCCGAATGAGCTAAGACTTTCGCGTTTTAAAGTTCCCTATATAAAAGTCTAGCAAAACATGAATTGAGCGGATTAAGGAATGTAAAGGGCTCCAAATGCCCATCAAGTCAAAATTTAGTTCTTATTCTACCCATCGGAAAATATACATTTGTGTCTTAAAAACACTTATAATACTAAGAAAAATTTGAAAATTTGGCCATTTTTAGCCTTATTAGCAACAAAATAAAACAAAACGTTGAAAGTTGGAAAACGTGAGGGCGTAGCAAAGCAAGTATCTATTCACCCCATACTAAAATTAAACATTGTCCTCAATGTTTCGAGTCAAAAGGTGGAGCACCCCCATACTAGAGACGAAGAGTCGAATGTTTAGGATCTAGCATGGAAAGGGTGATCAACAATATATCTAAAGCCGTTTATTAAGTATGCTAAAAGATTATTGTTAAAAAAATAAAGGATATGTCATGGATTCGTGAAAAACTTCTTAAAGCAAACGATGGAGGCTCACGTAAACGAACACTAGAGTCTTCAATCGTAGATGATGATGATGATCTAGATAACACAATCACAAACAACCACGAGACAACGAGTTGGAAGGGCACAAATCCCCTCTCATTATTTATTAGAAAGCATAAAAGGATAAGCATGGGATCTCCCCCACGAGGCACCTCGTTTTTGATTACCAAGTCATGAGCTCGCCTCGATCCCCTCAATGCTAATTATCATTGGGTAAGGTGACTTGGTTGAGGTCAACCATTGAAGGAATTTCCCCACCAAAGTAGTGCTTAAGCCTATGTCCGTTCACCTTGATGTTAGGACCATCATCTTGAGCTAGCTCGATGGTCGCGTAAGGAAACACTTGTGAAACGGTGAAAGGACCCGACCAACGAGATTTCAATTTCCCGGAAAATATCTTTAGTCAAGAGTTAAAAAGTAACACTTGTTCACCAACGTTAAAAACCCGGTTTTTAATTTTTGCATCATGAAACTTTTTAGTCTTTTCTTTGAAAATCAATGAATTTTCATAAGCATTGTCTCTTAGTTCATCCAATTCATTCAATTGCATTTTCCGGTGATCTCCCGCGGTCTTCAAGTCAAATTTTGCATGCTTAAGGGCCCAATATGCCTTGTGCTCCAATTCAATGGGAAAATGACAATTCTTCCCATAGACTAACTTATAAGGAGTACAACCGATAGGTGTCTTATAAGCGATCCTAAAGGCCCATAAAGCGTCATCGAGTTTGTCGGACCATGAAGCACGGTTTTCTCCAATCGACCTCTCTAAAATCCTCTTCAAAGCTCGGTTCGAAACCTCGACTTGCCAACTCGTTTGCGGGTGATAAGCCGTAGAAAGACGATGAGTAACTCCATATTTCTTTAAAACCTTCTCGAATTGGTCATTACAAAAATGGGTTCCACGATCACTTATAATAGCACGAGGGGTTCCGAACCGAGAGAATAGTTGCTTCAAAAACTTCACTACCACACGAGCATCATTAGTAGGTAAAGCATTAGCTTCCACCCACTTAGAAAGGTAGTCAACTGCGACGAGGATATACTTTTTACCATGAGACGATGGGAACGGCCCCATAAAGTCTATGCCCCAAATGTCGAAAATCTCACATACTTGAACTATGTTTTTTGGCATTTCATCACGTTGAGACGATTTTCCTTGACGTTGGCACGAATCAAACGACTTCACAAGTGCGTGTGCATCACGATAGATAGAAGGCAAAAAGAAGCCGGCATCGAACACTTTCTTAGCCGTGAGATTAGCACCGTGGTGACCACCCGTGGGTCCCTCGTGACAAGCTCTAAGGATGTTAGAAGCTTCGTCACCAAAAACACAACGTCGAACGAGTTGATACGTACAACCCCGAAAGAGATAAGGGTCGTCCCAAAAACAGAACTTGACGTCACAAAAGAATTTTCGCTTTTGTTGTTTCGTCATACCCTTGATTATGAAATTGCCCGCATGGTAATTTGCAATTTTTGCAAACCATGGGGTGGTGTCTTTAGAATTCACTACACCGAGATTCTCGAGAGGAAATGTTTCGGTGATTTCCTTGTTCTTGAAAACATCTTTGTGAGGATCTTCTAGACGAGAGAGATGATCGACCGCTAGATTCTCGGCTCCTTTTTTATCAAGCACGGTGACATCAAATTCTTGGAGGAGGAGCATCCAATGAAGCAATCTCGGCTTAGCATCTTGCTTAGCTAAGAGATACTTGATAGCCGAATGGTCGGTATACACTATGCTTTTAGTTAAGACGAGATAAGGTCAGAATTTCTCAAAAGCATAGACCACGACAAGGAATTACTTTTATGTTGTGGTGTACTTTAATTGAGCCTCGGTCATCGTCTTACTAGCATAATGGATAGGACGGAAATGATTTTCATAACGTTGTCCTAAGACGACCCCTATAGCATAATCACTTGCATCGCACATGATTTCAAAGGGTAATTCCTAATTAGGAGCAACAAGAATGGGAGCTTCGGTAAGTTTCCTTTTGACAGTTTCGAAAGCTCTAACACAATCCTCATTGAAGTTAAAAGGAGAATCCTTCTCGAGAAGGTGTGTCATAGGTCGAGAGATTTTCGAAAAGTCTTTGATGAAACGAAGATAAAAGCCCGCGTGGCCTAGGAAACTCCTAACTCCCTTAACGGTTTTGGGATGAGGTAACTTGGAGATGACGTCTACCTTAGCTTTATCGACCTCAATACCCGCTTTCGAGACGTTATGTCCTAAGACGATTCCTTGTTTACACATAAAATGACATTTTTCCCAATTAAGCACAAGATTGGTTTCTTCACAACGTTTTAACATTTGCTCGAGACTAGATAAACACGATGTGAACGAATTGCCAAACACCGAAAAGTCATCCATAAACACTTCCATCGACTTCTCGATCATATCGTGAAAAATAGCCATCATACACCATTGAAACATACCCGGTGCATTACAAAGTCCGAAAGGCATCCTACGATAAGCAAACGTTCCATAAGGACACGTAAACGTAGTCTTCTCTTGATCACGAGGGTCGATAGGGATTTGAAAGTAACCGGAAAAACCATCTAAAAAGCAATAGAATTCATTTCCCGCAAGTCGTCCAACATTTGATCCATGAAGAGCAAAGGAAAGTGGTCTTTACAAGTGGTGTCATTAGGAACAACGGTCACAACACGAATGTGAATTAACTCGTTGTTTTCATTAGGAACAACGGTCATTCCTCCCTTTTTAGGGACACAATGGATTGGGCTCACCCATGGGCTATCGGAGATAGGATAAATTATTCCCACGTCAAGGAGTTTTAAAACTTCCTTTTTTATGACATCGTGAATTTTGGGGTTTACCCTTCTTTGACTTTGAATGCGGGTTTGTAGTCCTCCTCCATTAAAATCTTGTGAGTACAAAATTTTGGGTCAATACCCTTAATGTCGTAAATTTTCCGAGCAATTGCCCCTTTATGAACTTTAAGAACTTTCAAGAGCTCGGTTTTTGCATCATTAGCAAGACCTTTTGCAACAATAACCGGCAACTTGTCATCACCTTCCAAGAATGCGTATTTAAGGTGAGATGGAAGATCTTTCAATTCAAGGATAGGTGGTTCCTCGATTGAAGATTTTTGCTCAACACTCATAACTTCCATCGGCGGAAGAAATGGTGGAATAGAAGTATCATCACTAATAATCACCTCATCTTCATTGTCGATTTCATTTGAAATAAAATCGCCTCCTTGGAATGGAGTGAGATTTGGTGTAGAATTAGCAAGAATCGGATCCAAAATAGTGGGATTGCCACTTGACGAGCTATCGAAAAAACCTAACACTTCTTGTGAAAACTCATCGCAAACAACATCAAATAAGTCAATGTGATTTATGGTAGCGATTGCATAAACATGAGAAGGTTTTGAGTTTTGAGTAGCGTTTATAACAAGTTCCTCCTCGTTGAATCTCAAAGTGATAGTTCTTGCATGAACTCCGATAAGCGATCTCGAGGTGTCTAAAAATGGACGACCTAAAATTAGAGGAACTTGAGGATCCGCAGGGATGTCAACTACTATAAAATCAACGGGATAGTAGAACTTCCCCACTTTCACGAAAACATCCTCGGCTACTCCACATGCTAAAATCGTAGAATGATTGGCCATCTCGATAGACATGTTCGAAGGAGTAAGAGCTGGAAGCGAAAGCGATTTCCAAATGGAAAATGGCATCAAATTAATGCTCGCACCATGATCGTCCAAGGCGAGGCATTCTTTCATATCTTGTATGTCACAAGGAATGAGAAACTTTCCGGGGTCACCAACTTTTTCCGGTATGTGGTTAAGATAAACCGAAGAACAATTAGCAAGCTTTGAAAGCTTTTCCTTATCGCTCATCATACTTTTAAAAGTGGAAGCGAAACGAGGCATATATAACAACACGTTGGCTAAACTCACATCAAAATGCACTTGTTGAAACATTTTTATAAAAAGCTCGATTTGTTGTTTGTTACGTTCTTGCAATTTCTCTTTGTTTCGTCTCGAAGGGTAAGGTAAGGGTGGTATGGGTTAGACATTAGGCAACGGCCTTGGAATCTCGGGTTCCATGATTGGTATTGGTTCAACCTTAGGTGTGGTATGAGCGGTAGTTCGTGTGCTTGTAATATGCTCCTTTTCGACCATCACCTCGGGCTCTTTCTCGATTTCCTTCTCCGTAGAAGTACTTGGACGAGAGATTGGTTCCTTGAAAGTTTTACCACTTCGTGTAGTAATAACCTTCATTTCTCCCTTCGGGTTAGCAATGGTATCACTAGGAAGACCACCCGAGGAAGAGGGTTTACACATGATTGCTTCAAACATTTTTGCCATTCGGTCTTCAAATTTTGATTGCCTTAAATCCGCTTTTAACAATTCTTGCTTAACCACCATTTTGGTTGTTGTTTCGATAGTTATTAGCATTTTGATTTGGTGGAGATTGATTTGGGCGGGAACCTTGGCCGTTTTGGTTGTAAGTTCCCATTGCTACGTAAGCACTCGAAGTGTTACCACCGGCGGTAATGCACTCGGAAAGATCATGGGATCCACCACAAGACAAACAACTCTTATCAACCGTTTTAACCGAAGCGAAATTCAAAGCATCTTGTGCTTTCCAATGAGTCATAAGATTTGAAAACCTATCGAAAAACCGATTTTCCTCATTAGCTTCATCATGTAAGGCATTAATGCTACGAGATGATGACGACGATGACGAACCCATATTGGAAACACTCGGTCTGTTACGAGGGTTATAAACCTTAGATCTATTCTCGATAATCTTTAAAGCTTCATCGATCGTGTTGTACAAAAAATTACCACCAGCGGCGGCATTCAAATAATCTCGTTCATGATCATTAAGCCCATTATAAAAAGTATCAACTTGATGCAATTCCGAAAAATCATGGTGTGGACATTCATGTAAAATTTCCTTAAATCGTTCCCATGCCATTGAAAAACTCTCATTATTTCTGTGTACAAATCTTGAAATCTCATTTTTCAAATGTGTTGTTTTAGATGGTGGAAAAAATTTGTTCACAAACTTAGAAACATTATCACCCTATGTCAAAATTGAATTTGGCGGTTCTTTCTGAAGCCAAATTTTAGCGGGTCCATCTAACGAGTATGGAAACAACATCATCTTAATGACGTCATGTGGAACATCCTTAAACTTGCTAGTTGGGGTGAGACGATTAAAATTCCTTATGTGGTAATGCATGTTGTCTTTCTCATGACCTCTAAACTTATTAGCTTGTAACATCGACATTAAACCCGTCTTAATCTCGAAATTCTCCGCAAGGATAGCGGGAATCACAATGGCCTCTCCAAAACCCTCGGTGGGTGCTTGAAGAAACTCCATCATATTACGATTAGCCATGACGACTTCTTGTTCTACAATAGGTTCAACAATTGGAGTTTGTTCTTCAATCAAAGGATCTTGATTTCCTTGATTTTGACGATGTTTACGATCTCGTTTAGCTTGACTACGAGTTAGCATAAACTTCACGAAGAATGGGAGGTGAGCAAAGAAGATTCTTTTTTGGTGTTTTGTGAATTTTCAAAATTTTTTTGTGTGTTTTTGATTGTTTTTAATTTTTTTCGATTTTGGTGTATCTTCGTAGACAATAATCTACCAAATCTCTCCTCGAATCAAACTCTTGATTAAAGACGCCTCAAAAGAATGAAAACGATCAGGTGGAGTGAACGCCTTCGAATGACTTTAGAACTTTGGTGAAAACCAAATTGTTCAAGAGGGTTTAATCACAAAGAAACCAAGCAAATATATATGATACGTAATAATACTTTGGGCGGCAAAACCCTCGATTAGCCTTCAATCTCAAAATACTCACAAGCAAGTGGGAAAACGAGGCGGCGCAAAGCACTTAAGAGCCTTTTTCCTTAGGGTATATTTTATAATACCCGCCTTATACCCACCTTATAGTTTGTATTTCTCAAAATCGAGCTTCACGAAAGTATTTATCTATTTTTGCCTTTTTCTTTTGTTTGAGATTCGAATACAATAATTAGGAGATCAAATCCTAATTAAGGTTGTGTTTTCACACTTTTGGAGATATTTTGAATTGATTGTGATACTTAATACAATATAGTAATAATAATTTCACAAGAAAAACAAAAAAAAAACCGATAATACGTATTAGTAGATTTCTACTAATACAAATACTATTTATGGTTAATATTAAACACAAAAAGACAAATTAATCATGACACACCTCCACGGCAGCGGTGCCAAAATGATTGTGGTAAATTACACCTTTTAGGAAAAAGGAGTAAAAGCGGTAAGTATTAAGTGATGATTTAGGAAAATCAAACACTAATGACCCTTTTGATGTGAAAGTTCGTTTCCCAAGGAGGTATATGTGTGTGACTAAGATGTAAAAAGATTTGAGATTAATATTGAAAGAAGGGGATGAGAAAATAGAATGACAAATACGTGAAATTAATTATTACGACGACTAAACGTAAAACCGTAAAAATGGCTAAAATAAAAATTATTTCTAAAAATTCCCAAAAATTTACCAAAAATCAAAATAAATAAACTAAGAGTTTACCAATGATCAAAATATTTAAACCTTTTAATTAATTAAATAATAATTTTTAATGCTAATTAAAGCCCTAAAAATCAAATTAATTATCAAAAAGCCCAAATAAAGATTTTTCAATTGGTAAACCTCTAAAATGACCTAAAGAGATTAAAAACTATTTTTATAAATTTTAAACTAATGAAAACTATTTTAAATGATTTAAAACTATCAAAACATAAAATAATTATAAAAATAAATCTAATGATGATAAAAATATTCTAAGAGTTTCAAAAATCCTATTTTAATGTATTAAACCTAAGAAAAATATAAAAAGTGCAAAATTGTGAAATTTGAAATTTAATAATAAAATAATATTAAAAATCCAAAAATCATAAAAATATTCTAAAAACTTGCAAGTTAATTTATTTTAACCTAAATAATCAGAAAATGAAAGTGAAATTACCAAAATACCCCTAATGGGCCCCAAAATGGGCTAAAAGCAAAAAACAGTCAACACTAATGGGCTTTTTAGCCCAAAAAAGTCAAACTAGGACCAAATGACCTGAAAAAGCCCTATCTGACTCAAAATTTAATTCTAAGCACAAAAGTCTGAAGGCCCAAAAGCAGATTTTGAGCTTATCATAGCTTAAATAACAAACAACTTATTCTTATTGGGCCAATAAGCCCATTAAGCAATATGCCAATGCCATAAGCTCTGCTTAAACACACAACCTTCTTTTGAGATGCCTAAGAGATCTGTGAATTTTTTTTGAAAAAGCACATTCAATAAGCCAGAAATAAGCCAAGAAGATTTTCACAAAAAGACAAAATAGTCGACTTGGAGTTCTAGACCACCTCAGGACTTTATTCAACTTGCAATAGACTCTAAACAACTTAAATAAGCCAAAACAATCAAGAAAACTTCAATAAGCAAAGCGAAATAAGCTGGATAAGCCAATAAGCACTTATGAAAAAGTCAAATGAGTTGGTTTTCTAGTCAAAGCTTAAAGTCGACCCTCCAAAAGCTCCAGTATGAACAAATGGGTCAAATAATGAGCACCTAATACAAAATTAAAGTTGTTGCACGTTGGAATAAGCTGGAATAGATTATTGATAAGCTGAACACCAAATTACACTAGCAGTGGCTAGCAGCAGGGGAAAGGAGTTCCCACTGCTTTGACTTTTTGACTTGTGATTTGTGAGAGATCCAGTTGGATTCAAGTGGAAACAAGGGCACCCTTGTGATCAGTGAATCACAAGGAGTCACAATCAAGCAAATAAGCACACTTACAATAAGCTAATAAGCACAGAAAAAGCCAACGATGCCAAGATATTGCACAGACCTAGCAAATAAGCAGTTAAACACTCTTAAGCAGTTTTAGCATGAATAATAACTCTTAATAAGCACAAACAAACTTATTCCAATCACTGAATCAAAGATTACAAGCAAATCAAAGCATATGCAGGTTTCTGATTACGAACTTCAAGAACACAAACACTTTATCTGATATAGATGACCACAAATCCAATTTTAGCACTCAAATCCTACTTCCCTGGTTGTATTAACTTAGATTTAACACTTGTTAACCCTAGTCTTTGATTAGATCTATGTGTCCTCTAAATTTCAGCCAATTTAACCAAGTAGTCAAGATTTTATAGCCTATTTTAGGATCTAGGTGTTAATAGCCATAAAACTTGCAGATAACCAACACTTTACAACAGATAAGCATGCACAAACTCAATAGAACTAAGAACAATAATAAAGGAAGGCTTAAACCCCTTTGAATCAGTTAACCCAAACACCCCTTTGGAATCTGATTTTGCAATCTTCCAAAGGATGGTTGTGTTTTAACCTATCAAACAAGATCCAATGCACCCTAACAACTCCTAAACAACCTCAGAAAATTAAATAATGCCACAAAACACCAATCCACAACAAATCATGCAAAATCACCAAAAATACAATAAAATTCAGAAAAATTGAAAATGGAGAGAGATGCAAACCTCCAAGACTTACATCCAAGCCTTGGAATGTTTGAGCTGAGGTGCTAGCAAAACAAGCACCAGATTCCTTGTACCTGCTAAGATCAACAAACCACAATGATGAACACAAACTATGAAACTTTTGATTTTTGAAACACAAGCTTTATTGCTTAAAACTTTTCCTCAAAAACCATCAAACATGAATATGTAACTCAGATCTTAGCTTATCAAATACCAAACTTTTATAAAACATAAAGGGAAATCACAACTTTTCATAAAATCCAACTTTTATTTAATAAAAAGGAATTACAAAGATTTAAAGCTTAAATCTGGAACAAGGGACTCTCACAAGTTGAGGTCTCCTTATATAGGACTAGTAGATGATTCTAGAATTCTAAAAACAAAGAAAACCCTAGCTATGAATTTCCAGGAATGCATTTGAGTGCTTGATGGCGTTTGATGTTTGTCAGTTGTCCAAATGCATCAAAACCGTTCATTTTAGCTTTGGGGTTAAGCTAAGAGTCTAAGCTGCTGATTTGGCCACGTCAGATTCCTTGCGGAATAAGTTGTGATGTGATAGGTGGACGAGGTTCAGTGTGGGGCCCTTTGGTGAGTGGAGGTGAGGGTTTTGGGTGTGGGATATGTTTCTGCATGTGTGAATCAAGCGTAGGTAGGGTTAATTGCAATTTACCCCTTGTATTAAGCAGGGTAAATTCTGGGTTCATAAAGGTGAATAATAGTAACTTTGATCCGGTTTTGGTGGATTGTTTAGTTGTTTGGCGCATTTTACATTCAAATGTTTCATTTGCACATGTTTGGCCCTTGTGTTTTTAGAAAGATGGTAAAACAAGTTTTTAAGCCTTCAATACCGTTTCCTTTGTTAATAAACTTTCCAAGTTTATAGTTTTGCCACAAAACTTTGGTGAAAGGGTTTCAAGGGTTGTTTTTGCCATGTTTGAATATTTGAGGGACTGATTTTGGATATTCTTGATCTTCAAAGGTCTTCATTGGTTCTTTGACTTCATGAGGGACCATTATTGGCAATTTAGAATATTTGAGGGACTAAACTTGCCAATTCTTCAAAGGTGAAGGACCATTTTGTAATTTTGACAAACTTAAGGGACCACACTTGTAATTATGAATATACAAGGGTTTTAAGTGTCATTTCCTCATATTTTGAGGATCAATCTTGTATATCTTCAAGTCTTCAAGGGTTAATATTGGATATTTCATGAACTAGGGCCCGGTTCTTTGTACGGCTTCGTTTCTTGTTTCCGTTTTTCCTTGTTTCTTGTGATATTTTTTCTTTTTCACGATATCCATTCCTAAAACACACAAGTAAACAAATACAAGCATATATATGGTATTTTATGACATTTTAATGTATTTAAAGCCCGAAAAGAACGATGAGATCATGTACAAATGACATCTCATCAATTATTCATTGTTCGTGTTATATTATATACTTATACGTAATCGTAATAATAATTACGTAATTACATATTAATATGTTCGTGCTTATTTACGTTCATGATTTCATGTTCGTGATTATAATTATTGTTGATAATAATTATCGTGTATTAATATGTTTTAAATACTTATCGTGTAATAACACGTACGTAATTCTTGTAATTAATATTCGTGAAACGTAAACATGTTATAAAAGGAAAGTTTTATTCATGTACGTACGATTATAAGTGTACTGTTCATGGTAAAAGCATGCGGGTTTTACAACTCTTCCCCCCTAAAAAGAATAATTCGTCCCCAAATTATAGATAATGTAAACTGGAAAAGAGGAACATACCCGAATTCAAAATATGAAATGAGGGTAAGAAGCCCGGATAGACTCCTCTATTTCCCAAGTGGCTTCCCGCTCGGTATGATCCCTCCAAAGTATTTTGACGAATGGAATCTTCTTCCTCCTTATGACTCGCTCTTGCCTGTCAAGAAATCGTTCGGGTTCCTCTATGAAGGTAAGATCTTCACGAATCTGTTCCAGTGGATACTGAACCATGTGAAGGGGATGATACTTGTACCCTCTGAGTAAGGACACATGGAAAACATCGTGAACATGAGAAAGCTGCGGAGGTAACGCTAAACGATAAGATACTTCACCGACTCACTCAATGACATCAAACGGTGTGATGAATCGAGGACTGAGCTTCCCTTTGATTCCAAAATGTCTAAAACTATGTGCCGGCGATACCTTAAGGAAGACATGATCTCCTACGTTAAAGTGTAAGTCCCTAAGATGCTTGTCGGCATAACTCTTTTGATGTGACCATGCTTCTTTCAATTTCTGCTTAGCTACTGCGACCTTCTCGTTGGTCAACTCTATCATTTCTGGTCCTTCAAGTGTTCGCTCACCAACCTGATTCCAGCAGATTGGGGCGCGACACTTTCTGCCATACAACATCTCAAATGGAGCACATTTCATACTTGCGTGCCAACTGTTGTTGTATGCAAACTCTACCAAACAGATGTAATCGTCCCAATCTCCCGTCCATTCCAACGCACATGACCTCAACATGTCTTCTAATGTCTGAATCGTTCGCTCCGATTTCCCGTCTGTTTGAGGATGAAAACCTGTGCTAAGCTTAAGTTTTGTACCCCCAAGCTTTCTAAATACTCCTCCAAAATCGCGAAGTGAAACGAGGATCTCTGTCTGAGGCGATGCTGGACGTAGCACCATGAAGTATCATGATCTCCTTGTTGTAAGTATCGGCGAGTTTACTGATCGAATCTTCCTTGCGGATCGGTAAGAAATGAGCTGACTTAGTAAGTCGATCAACGATAACGCAAATCGCATCGTGCCTCTTCTTTGTTTGCGGAAGACTGGTAAAAAAATCCATAGTAATCTTGTCCCACTTCCACCATGGAATATCTAACGGTTGTAGAAGACCGCCAGATCGCTGATGCTCGATCTTAACCTGCTGGCAGGTAAGACATTTGGAGACATAATTCGTAACATCCTGTTTCATACCACTCCACCAAAAGTATTGCTTGATGTCATGGTACATCTTGGTCGAACCAGGATGAATAGAGAATGAGGAGCTATGAGCCTCAGCTAACAATGCTTCCTGGAGTTCTTGATTATCAGGAACACAAAGTCTCGTGCCCTGCCATAAGATACCGTCTTCGTCCACACGAAACTCTGTCTACTTCTCCAAATTCTGAATTATCGCCCATATTTCACCATCATCCTTCTAAGCTTCCTTGATCCTAGAGAGTAACTCAGGTTCCACTCTAAGATTAGCCAAGTAACCCTGTTGTCCACGTACCATGATCTCAATGTCTAGTCGCTCCAAGTCTCTTATAATTTCCTCTTCAATTTTAATGTCGTTTATCATTCCGTACTTTCTGTTAAGTGCATCTGCCACTACATTCGCCTTGTCGGGATGATACTGCAGATTAATGTCATAATCCTTCAACAGATCTAACCATCTCCTCTGTCTCATGTTCAATTCACATTGAGTGAACATGTACTTCAAGCTCTTGTAGTCCGTGAAAATGTCACATGATTCTCCATACAAGTAGTGCCTCCATATTTTCAATGCAAACACGACTACTGCAAGTTCCAAGTCATGCGTAGGGTAATTTTCCTCATAAGGCTTAAGCTGCCGTGAAGCGTACGCGATCACTTTCCCATGTTGCATGAGAACACAGCCAAGTCCCTTCCCCGATGCATCACTGTAGATTTGAAATCCACCTGTACCAGATGGGAGAGTAAGAATCGGTGCAGATACTAACTTCTATTTTAGGTCTTCAAAGCTCTTCTCTCTTTCTTCAGTCCAGATGAATTTCTCCCCTTTCCGCATTAGTTTGGTCAATGGTAGTGCTATACGGGAAAGTTCTCCACTGTGACACCCCCAAATTGAGTCAAACACAGCAAAAATAATATTTGGGTGTCACGTAGGTGGATCCACAGCAGACATAATATAGAGCAACAGATAAAAGATTATCCTTACATTTATTACATGATTGAAAGTGCAAATAGTATTAAAATATTCTTTAACATAGTTCAATAGTTTGAATTATGTAGGGTCTACTAGATGTAGATCTTGCAGCCTGTCAGGACCGGTGAATGACTTCTGTAATCACAAGTCAAATCACAAAGAGACTCTATACACAATATGAATGTAGAATATAAATATAAACAAGAGAAACAGAATAACTATAAAGACTTGATCCTTTCTAAGGATTTCTAATATTGATAAAGACTAGAACTACGTTTTGTGAAGGTGTGTATAACCCTTCTGCCTAAGGTTCCTTTTATACTACAAGGAAACCCTAATACAGCATACAAGAAAACGTGTAAAACTGATATGCATATCTTCTCCTAATATAACTCATGCATATCCTAACAGAATATTAAGTAAATAATAAAGTTTGACTTTGACTAGGACCAGGAGCAGGACTTGCTCCTACTACGACTAGGACCAGGAGGAACTACATACCTCCTAGTCTACCTATTACATATAACTATTACAATGGTCCTAACAATCCTCCCCTAAACTTGAATTTGACCTGTTGAGTTCAAGTTTCCTGATAAACGTGCAAAGAAAGCCCGAGGATTGTATCAGCAAAACAAATAACAGCATCAACAAGATAAAAATCAGAAGAACAGCCGCAACATGAAACACGAGAAGCTTCTCCAAAGCTTGTAACAAATCAGCATCAGGTTGAATCTTTCAGCAACATGAGCAGATTTGATGAGCCTTTACCAAGTAGCTGCTCGCTCTTGGGCTAGCTAGTCATTCTGATGGAATAAGCATCACCCTGGGAGACTAGAACCCAACCCAACTCTTAGAACGTGAATCAATGGTGAGTGGGAGTACCCTAATGATTTTAGGCAAATCATCACAGCCGTCAACGGATTTGATGCGTCTTTACCAGAAGCCGTACCCCTCTGGACTCGCCAACTCTTAGCAATTAAGCATCGGTGAGTTGAACACCCTATAGCTTTAAGCAAGCTATTACAGCTATCAACGGATTTGATAAGATCTTTACCAAGAGCCGTACCCCCTTGGATTAGCCACTTTTCAGTCCAATACTATGGCAAGTGAAAACCATCCAGTTTTAGGTAACCTGGCAACCATCAACGGATTTGATAATCGCACCAGGAGCCGTACCCTCAAGGTGAATCAACTTTTTCTTGTCGATGAGACATGGTAAGTTGAGAACCATTTGTTGTGTGGACCACGTCCAACACCAAGTGAAACCAAGTACCAGAACAATCTCAAACCAAGAACCACATGTCGAACCAGCCAAGGGATATTATGTACAAGTATAAAAGCTAAACTGTGTTAAAGTATAAGCAGATATTATATAAAAAGTTGTGTTTTTTTTTTTTATTATTATTAGTTTGTGTGATATGTTTTTGTTTTTTTTTTTTTTTTTTTTTTTAAACTATAAAGAATAAAAGTCACCAATCACTATACATATTGGTGAAAAGAATCAAAATAAAAACAAAAATCAAAGTATAACAACTTACAACCCATTCACCTTACACACCAGAAGCTGCCTTCTTATCTGCTAACAACCGTGCTTGAATACCCTCGACCAAAGATGTGGCCATACTCGACTCATTCCCAGAAGGAGCAGTAGAAATCTGCAAATGACTTGCCAACATTGCTTCCATGGAAGAAATAGTCAAAGAATACACAACATCCGTCAACATAAACGCCACATGACCAGAACCTAACTCCAACACATGTACTCCACATCCAGCATAGAGCTTCCAGCGAACAATCTCCCATTGCATTTGATCCTGCCATACGCCCAAAGGAGTAGCAGATGGAGGAGGATCCAACATAAGCTTGAGATCGGCCCAAAGACGAATACCAGGCCAGGAAGACACTGCCATCGGGTCAAATGGCATACTAGAATCAACAAGCCCAAACAACGCCATAAGATCCATTCGGTCAGCCCATGATAACACACCCTGCAAACCAGTGACCATTCGCACAGTCCCATCACTCAAAGTTATCCGATGGGAGACGCCACCAGGAAGTGTTGTAGACCTCTCAACTGTATAACCCATAATGCTTCCATTGCCTAAAGGTAAGTCAGAATCGCTATCCGAAGCTGCATCAATTAAGTTTTCAGGATCACGCTTCTCAAAAGGAACTGATTTACCGCGGCGAACACGACGAGTAAGTTTCTGGCGAGTGGAACATCGAGGCGTGGGAGCCGAAGGAGTGGATTCAACCTTCACCTGAACTTCAGCAACAGCAGGAGAAGCAGTAGAAGTAGACTCATGAACATGTCCACCCAAAGAACCACTAGGAGCTGCATCAGAAGTGGGATTAGGTCGTGTTGCAGAAACTTGTGGTGAGGAAGATGGCACATCAGATGGAGCATCAGCAGGTATGGTGGAATCAACAAAAGTGCTTGCAGGAACAGGAGTGGTGGAAGTAACAGGTGTGGTGGGGGAAGCATGAGTAGTGGTGGTTGTCACAAAGATGGTAGTAGCAGGACCAGTAGTAGAACCAATAGGAGCAACCAAGGGTGAAGTAGAAGGACCAACAGAAACAGCACCAGAACCAGAAGAACTACCATTGGAACCAGGAATGGGCACGGATGAAGAAACAGTAGAAGCAGCAGGCATAGAAGCAGTCACACCACGAGGATGGTAAACAAATTTTTCCGGTATAGGTTGACTCGCACGCCTCACCATATTTTCATAAAGTTTCTTGAGCTCATCAAAAGTCAAAGCCCGCACCCGAGCCCAAGTCCAAGGAGCATTGAAATGAGCAGCAGATTGAAATTTGACATAACATTGCATCTGCTGGCGCTGCTCAGCCTGAGAAAAAGGTCTGTTCCTACGCTGTTTCTTGAGTTCCTCAGCAAGAGTCAACTGATGCTTACGCATCATTACCATAGCACGCGGAATACAGTTGTGTTCATCAACATCATCACCCAACAAATCTTTAAACTGAGCATAATCCCGAGTGAGAACAGTTAACACCTGCATCCATTCGCCATCAGTCCAGTGCATAGCATCATGCTGAATTTGCGCACGCCTTCGCTCACGGAGCTCTTCCTCAGCAGCAATGTCCTCCGCATCAAGCTTAGCTTGAACCCGACGAGCAGCCTCTTCACCTAGTCTGTCTTCTTCAAGCTGTCGACGAGAGCGCTTGCGGATGGGAGAAGGAGAATCAGTCATTGGAGCTTTGCCCTTTGGATCAGGAGAGGGATCAGCATGAGAACCAGCAGCAGCATCAGAAGCACCACCCATAGAAGGGGGAATAGCACTAGAAGAAGGAGCATTGGAGGACATTGGAGGACCAGGCAGATCATCATAAACTTTATCAGCAAAGGCAGCCTTTGCCAGCAATGTCAAGCCATCCTCAACATTCTCCGAACCCTCATCCTCAGAATCGGAAAGAACCACATGCTTCTTTCGACGACGCTGTTGATTCTCCAATACCTTTATACGATCGGCCAGAGGAAGAACAAACTCCCGTGTGAGCTTCCGATGTTGGTTCAAGTCAGCTTCCAAGCAAATCATCCTCTCATGGTACCTGTGCATAAGAGCTAGCAAAGATGTCAGAGTAGTAGGCTCCTCTGCCTGCCCACCAAGAGAACTTGGATCAGGGAAAGCATCACGGGAGCCCGAAGCAACATTGGGGTCAACGTGTGGAGAACTAGCAGCAAAGGGGAAATCAGTCGAGTGTGGGGTAGGGCTAGGAGGTGGAGTCTCCACAAATGGAGACCTTTGTGGAGCCGAGGAAGGACCAGCCTTGGGAGGGGATGGTTGTTCAACCACCACCTCCTCAACTAGCTCCTCCTCTACCACAGGAGTGGCATCACCAGCATGAGCCTCCTCCTCCTCCATGGGGTCATCATCTAACACAACCAACTCAGGAGCCTCCTCCTCCTGACCTATAGGACCCTGAGCCAAACCCATCATGGCTTCAGTCAGGGGCCTCCAATCCCCAGTAAACCCATGCATCATGTTGTAATACACTTTCGCTGTTAGTTTAGATGGTACATGCTCAGCCCTATCACGTGGAATGCAAACAAGTATTTCTTGAATAAACCTAGGGTACATAAGAAATTTCTTCCTAGAACCCGCAGTGGACAAATTACTAGCCATCCCCTCAAATAAATAATGTGAAAAGTTAAACACTCTTCCCTGGGCTAAACATATAAGACCAGTAGCCAACGGAGTAGGAAACGCATCCCAACTCCCCGACTTGGGACTCAAACAAAGGATTAAATAGTGAACCAGAAGCTTCCACTGAGGGGAAAACCTATTCTTTTGGAAGTTAAACTTCCCCCCATGTTCATAACCTATGGCAGCCATACCCTCTAATACTTCCGAATTTGGAAGTGATACAACACCCCCCTCATCCTGAAGATGAAGAGAAGAGCGAATAGATGCTTCAGTGACCACATAAGCACGTCCATCTATTGTAGCATGGATTGCTCGTGGACGTCCAGCCACATTCACAAGTTCAGCAGACGCCCAAAATTGACGTACCACACTATCATATATGGTAGGACAAACAGTAAATGCATACCTTAAGTTTGAAGCTTTAATAAACTCCAAGATATCAGCAAAATGTTCACTATTAGGACCATCACCCAGATAAGCAACACGATTATGAGCAGGTTGATAAGCAAGAGCAGCCATGGATCTTGATGAATGGATTGAAGAAGGATTTAGATGGGGATGAGAGGAGTAGAAGCGGTTTTTGTGTGTGTTTTAATTGTAATGAGTGTATGTTGACCATATAGGAAGAAAATAGTAACTGTTCATTGACCCCTATTAATGGGGGGTTGCCCTTTCAAATTAAGCCATAATGGCATACTAACCACTTGCCCTTTTTAACATAATAACTTACCCCCAATTTATTTGGTGAATTCAAACTTGTAAATATCAGTATTGGAAGCGTTGACCAAAAGTCAAAGTGCACAATAGTCAGACCAGGAGCAAAACGTGATTAACACAGGACAAAAAGAATGAACAGTAGCCAGACCAGTACCAGTACCAATAGCCAAACACCACTAGACATGGAAGGATTTTAAACCACCAGAAGGCAACCAATCATAACTAGAAGCTGACCAAAAAGGACCAGAAGCCAGCCATGTAAGGCCATATCCACCAGAAGAGAGCAAAAATCCTCCATCATAAGTACCACACACCATCATAACCAAGAAATTATGTTGTTAAATACTAAGTATACGTTAGACTGACCTAATATGTACACAAAGCCTCCCCTTAGGCTTTGCCTCCCCTCAATCCTAGACCTCAAGGATTGACCATCCCAATATGAACCACCAAGTGGTTAAACCGAGGACCATCAAAAGCTTTAGTCAGCAAATCAGCAACATTGTCATCCGTATGAACTTTAAGAACCTGTATCAGCTTTTTCTCATTGGCATCACGTATAAAATGATGCCGAATCTCAATATGTTTCGTCCGCTGATGAAATACAGGATTCTTCACAATACAAATAGTGCTTTGATTGTCAATAAAAATTTTTGTATTCATAAAATTGAACCCATAGTCCAACATCTGATTTTGGATCCATAAAACTTGACCACAGCAACTAGCAGCAGCCACATATTCAGCTTCTGTTGAAGAAGTAGCTACAATTGTCTGTTTCTTACATTGCCATGAAATAAGCCGACGACCCAAAAATTGACAACCACCAGTAGTAGACTTCCTATCATTATTAGCACCAGCATAATCACTATCACTGTATGCTTCAAGTCCAAAGGGGGATTCTCTAGGATACCATAGACCCAATTTAGGTTGATCCTTGATATACTTGAAAATCTTCTTCACTGCATTTAAGTTCGAAACCGTTGGAGTCACCTGGTGTCTAGAACAAGCACTTACTGCAAACATAATATCCGGACGTGATGCAGTCAAGTACATGAGAGAGCCAATCATAGACCTGTACATATGAACATTTACGGGTGGATCTGGCTCATTCTTAAGTTTGATTTTAGCAACTTCATAAGGAGTTGCTGCTGGTCGAAGAGGATCCATGTCAAACTTTTGAAGAATCTCATGAACATACTTATCTTGACTGATGAAAATCCCATCCGATTGTTGCTTGACCTGAAGACCAAGAAAAAATGACAGTTCTCCCATGGCACTCATCTGAAATTCGCCTTTCATCAAGTGTTCAAACTCATCACACCACTCCTGCCTAGTAGAACCAAAGATAATGTCGTCCACATAAACCTGAACAAGGATAATATCCTTGGAATTCCGCCGAAGAAATAGTGTTTTGTCAATAGTACTTCTTCTATAGCCATTCTTTAACAAGAAAGTGGAGAGGCGCTCATACCAAGCTCTAGGAGCCTGATGTAACCCATAAAGAGCCTTGACCACCTTGTAGACTTTCTTTGGATGAAGTGGATCAACAAACCCCTTAGGTTGAGTAACATACACTTCTTCGTCAATTTTTCCATAGAGAAATGCACTCTTGACATCCATCTGGAACACCATAAAGCCAACATACGAAGCAAAGGCCAAAAACAGACGAATGGCCTCAATCCTTGCAACAGGCGCAAAGACTTCAGTATAATCAATGCCCTCAATTTGAGTGTGTCCTTGTACGACAAGCCTAGCTTTATTTCTGACAACAATTCCCCGTGCATCCTTCTTGTTTTTAAGAATCCATTTGGTATTGATAGCTGTCTTCCCATCTGGTAAGTCAACCAGAACCCAAACATTCTGAAACAAGAATTGCTGCATTTCCTCCTGCATAGCCTCCACCCAACTTTGATCCTCAAGAGCATGAGAAACAGACCTAGGTTCCACCTGTGAAAGAAAACAAGCAAACAAACAGTGTTGAAAGTCCGTATGATTATTACGCTTTTGATCCTCAATATAGCCCACAAGAGCATGATGATCAGACGAGGCCTTCTGCTGCATTCTGCGTGTCTTGACGGTAGAACCAGGATCTCCAATAATTTGAGTGGTGGGATGGTCTTTATGTGATTGCAAGACTGGATTGGAGGAAACCTCCACTTCTGGTGCCATGTTACCGAGATCACCAACGAAATCAGCATCATATGAAGCATTTTGGAAAATCCCGTCTACTGGTTGTTTATGTATATCATCCAGCTTGGTAGAAGACTTCTTTTCATGATTCCCCAAATCAGAAGGACTGGAGAAATGTGTATTTGAAGCAGACTCACTAGCCGGAGTACCAGTAGGTGAGTGACTAGCACTAGGAGCAGAAGCTGGAGTACTAGGAGCAGCTTTGTCAGCAGGCTCAACCAAGGGAAACTCAAAACTACCTTGAGCCGCCGCTTTAGTAGCTTCTTGTTGTTGCTTTAGAAGAGTATCAAGAGCTGCTTGGGAATCCTGTACTTCCAATGGAGTTGCATCACTAGGAGGAGTAGGAGAAACCGTGGTGGAATAGGATGGAACCACAAAAATGTCATCCTCATCATCTGAATCAGAAAGACTAGAAGGAACACCAGTACTAGAAGTTGCAAACACGTGTGGTCCTGCATCATGGTTAGTTTTGAAACGAAAATATCCTAACGAATCACTAAGATAATCAAGATCAAAATACCATTCTGTACCTGTTCCTTGAATGTTTGTCTTCTCCTCAAAATACCTGAGATTAATAGTTTCAACTATCCGTTTGGCTTGAAGATTGTAGACACGATACGCCCGAGAATGAGCTGAATATCCCACAATATATCCTTCATCAGCCTTGCCATCAAACTTCCCCAAATAGTCACTAGTATTCAGAATGGTGACTGGACACCCAAAAGGCTTCAAATGAGCAATATTTGGAACTTTGCCCGTGAGCAGCTCATAAGGTGTTTTCTTGTGTGGATTGGTAATAGACACCCTATTCAAAACATAACTAGCCGTATTAACAGCTTCTGTCCAGAACATGGTCGGAAGCTTGGAATCGGCAAGCATAGTTCTGGCTGCTTCTATTAGTGTCCGGTTCTTTCTTTCTGCCACACCATTCTGTTGAGGAGTCCTAGCAGCACTATAATCTCTTTTGATGCCCTTAGCATTGCAAAGTGCGATGAGGTCTCTATTTTTAAACTCGGTTCCATTGTCGCATCGAATACCTTTAACTTTCTTGGACAACTGATTCTCTATCAAGGTAAGAAAATCTCGTAGAATTGAGTAGGTCTCACTTTTGGTAGCCATGAAAAACACCCACGCAAACCTGCTATAGCCATCAGTCACCACCAAACAGAATTGCTTGTGGTCTATGCTTCTGATGGAAGTAGGACCGAATAAGTCCATGTGTAAAAGCTGCAATGGATCAGTAATGAGACTTAAAGCAGTAATGGCCTTGAAGGATGCTTTGTGTTGTTTGCCTTTGCTGCAGGCAACACAATTTATGTCATTTCTAAACGTCTTGGGAGGTAAACCAGAGACCAGATTCAAATTGGCAAGTTTGTGAATGGTCTTGAAGTTCACATGTCCCATCCTTCGGTGCCATTTTGTGGCTTCATCTTCCGAGGCTTTTGCAACCAGACATGCTAGTTGACCAGTAGGGTTGACTTCATTCAACTTGATGCTATAGAGATTGTGTCTTCTAGGGATTCTGAGTAAAACTTGTGAGTCATCCGGAAGCTTAAAATCTTTGGAGAGCACAAGTGCATCAGTATCGGTGAAGAGTACAAACTGCTTCTTGTCACAAATCTGAGAGACCGATATCAAGTTGAAGTGTTGAAGTGCTTCCACATAGTAGACCTGCTCAAAATTGAGATTTGGAGTCTTTATCGTTCCCTTGCCAGTGATTCTGCCTTCACCTCCACCAAAGTAGACCTTGCCCCCATAAAATGGTACAAAGTTAGAGAGAAGGCCTTTATTGCCAGTCATGCTCCTGGAGCAGCCACTATCAACAATGCCTAGACTAGGATCCTGGTATGGAGTAACCTACAACAACAAGATAATCACAATGCAAAAGTTAGTGTCTTAAGGGGACCCAAACCTTTTCAGGTTTGAGCCTGCCTTGTGGATCATTAGAAGAATGCCAAGAAGATTGATGAGATCCACCATTGTTCCTTGGTTGCCTATTCATCATATGGGTATTATTATTTGACCAGGAACAACCTGCTGAGGGCTTAACAGCAGTTCCCAAATTTCCCAAACCAAAATACGTGTGGTCAAAATGATGCGCATAGTTTGGATTATAATTTGGAAAATAATTACTAGTTGTTTGGAATCCATTTTCTCTCCAATAATCAGACATGAAAGGAGAGGATACTCTAGAAGTATGAAACATTGGAGCACTAGGATTAAGTCTTCTAGTAGCATATGGAGCAGCTCCTGGTGAACCAGGAGCAAGTAAAGCATGATTAACAGATACATGTGTGTCATAATAATCACAATCTTTAATTAAATGAAAGGGACTGCCACAAACAAAACATGTTTTGAAAGACCTTTTATTAGAATGAGACTGTTTCATACTGCCTACTTTATTACACACAGTTCTAGAAAAAACATTCTTCCTAGGACTCAATAAACAAGGACCAGACACACTTGACTTGACAACGACTTTTTCTTCACACTTCCTAGCACCAGTAGCAGCATGTTCATTCGACTTGGAACTCGTAGGTCTTGACTCTTCACTTGAACCATTAGATGCAGAGTCACCGGCTTTGTCACTGAAAGTACATGAGACAAAGTCGTTAGTATTAGTAGAACTTGTTGGGGACTCAAGCATCTGTGATCCATCCGAGTCATTATGCCATGAGGTGGGCATGAAAGTTCCAGTAAGAGGAGGAGGAACAGCATGCATTTCTGCTGCTGGTTTAAACCTATTGTAACTAGGTTTGCCCTCATCCTCTTTGTCGGCATCAAAGACGCTTGAGAAAGATAAATCAAATACATCTTCAGAATCAATATATTTTTCAAATCCTAAGCCTCTTTTAGTTCTGCCAGACATGCTACTATCAATTAATTTTGAAAGATTTTTAGGTGCCTTTTGCCATTTGTCAAATTTTAACATTGTAGCATCTAATTTAGCTTGCATCTCCTCTGTTTCTTTGATACTAGCATCTCTTTCAGTTTCTGTGTATTTAAGCATATTTGTAGTGTTTTCTAAATCAATGCTTAGTATCCTGATTTTATCCTCATATGCACGTTGTGTATCTTGTAACCACTTCTTTTGTTGTTCCAATGTGTTTAATGAAGCTTTATAGGCTTGTACCTCTAAGTAATACTTATCATTTTGTTCATTTACTTCATTATATTGGGACAACAGTTCTGTGTATTTATCATGACAACCAAGAGGACAATGTTGTACCTGAGGTGAGATTCCCATAAGAGCAAACTCTTCTGCTTCTTCTGCATCAGAGAGATTCCCAGCAATCATTGCCAACACATCAGTCGTGGATTCCGCTGATTCCAGAGTAGAAGCCTGATGATCATTCCAGTTGACCATAGAGTCAACCGATACTAATGCCTTCTTGTCATCTTTAACCTCCTGAACCTTGAAAGCTGAGTACCTGCTCTTCTCCTGATCATTCTTGCTAGGGCACTCTCTTACAAAGTGACCCTGTTGCTGGCAGTTATAGCACCGTACCTTGCTTCTATCGAATCTTGCTGACTCCCGAGGGTTGTAATTAAACTTCCTTCCAGCTTTCTTCTCAAACTTGTGAACCCTAAGAGTAAGCATGGCCATCTGCCATTTAAGATCTATCTCATCCAGATCCAGCTTATCGATCTGTTTGAAGTCATCAAACGCAAGTTGTTGTTCAGCAGTAACATCAGCAACAAAAGAATGAAGAATAGCTTCTACCATACTACCAGACTTGGCAGGAGGATCAGAAGCAGAAGACATGGGACTAGATGCATATGACATGGGACCAGTATGCTGAATAGTATGCTGGATAGTATGCTGGGGAGATACATTATTGCTCTGGCTACTTGTATATGACATGGGACTAGATGCCATAGAGCTCACAAAGGCTGAATTAGCAGGAGTGGGAAAAGAGTCACTCGGATATCCTCTCACATGAGGTTCGAAAGTTCTGAGCCTATGAAACAAATCATCAAAACTGAGATAATCAAGCCCACCTTTGGCTTTAAGAGAGATTACCACCTGGTTCCAAGAGTAGGGTAAGGCTTTAAGAAACCTTGCATTGACATCACCATCATCAGGCTTGGACCGAAGTTGATTCAACTGGCTCAATATCTTCTGGAACCTATCATACCCTTGATTCAGGCCTTCAGTTTCTGAGATTTTGAACTCTGTGAATTCATCTCTCAGCATGGACCTTCGCATTTTCTTTGACTCCTCATTTCCGCCAAACCTTGCTTTTATGCCATTCCAGATTTCTCTGGCATCATCCAAATGGTAGAAGTCACCCATGTGATCTTCAGGAAGAGATTGAAGCAAAATTGTTTTTGCTTTTACCTCCTTCTGAATAGCGATGATTTCCTCATGAGTTTTAGGGTCAAGAAGAGTAATATTACCGTTCTTGTCTCGTCCAGTAAGCTTTCTGCTGTTTCCATTCAGAATGATCTTCCAAAGATCTTGATCAGTGTTGGTGATCCACCATTCCATTTTCATTGCCCAGTTATCATATTCACCTTTCTTCAGAAGAGGGAATTTTCCATTCGTGTTGGAAACCGTAGCCAGGATCTGCTGAGGTTGCACAATTTTAGGAGTGCCTTCTTCTCCTGTTTGAGTAGAAGTTGAGGCAGACATGATAAACAGATTGTTAGTAATAAGAGAACTTGATTCTTGTTGTATAGAGACCCTCCCAGGCTCTGATACCACTTGTAGGGTCTACTAGATGTAGATCTTGCAGCCTGTCAGGACCGGTGAATGACTTCTGTAATCACAAGTCAAATCACAAAGAGACTCTATACACAATATGAATGTAGAATATAAATATAAACAAGAGAAACAGAATAACTATAAAGACTTGATCCTTTCTAAGGATTTCTAATATTGATAAAGACTAGAACTACGTTTTGTGAAGGTGTGTATAACCCTTCTGCCTAAGGTTCCTTTTATACTAAAAGGAAACCCTAATACAGCATACAAGAAAACGTGTAAAACTGATATGCATATCTTCTCCTAATATAACTCATGCATATCCTAACAGAATATTAAGTAAATAATAAAGTTTGACTTTGACTACGACCAGGAGCAGGACTTGCTCCTACTACGACTAGGACCAGGAGGAACTACATACCTCCTAGTCTACCTATTACATATAACTATTACAATGGTCCTAACAAATTATTCCCAGTATATAAAACCCCGGATGAGCTCTATAAATGCAGCCTGTCATGATGCTTGACTCCATGCACACCAATACTAGCTTCACTTTCCTAAGAAAACATGCTTAGAGAGTCAACATAAAGTTGGTGAATTCACAAGTTTAATTAAAATAAGTTTGGACATTAAATATTCACTGAACTAGTAGTGCACAAAGCATCAATACTTAAAAGTAATTACATTCCCATATTGCCCGAAACTGAAACTTGACAGTTAAGTCCTTAACAAATAAGGACCCTTCGCCTTATAAAAAGGCACCCATAACAAAAATAAGTGCTGACATGTGAAACATCTGTTGTCCTGGCCTAGGCACAGTGAGCATGACTCACCCAAATGGGGACGGTCAATCCCAAATAGATCTATTTATAACATTCAGGTAATTCAATAATTCTAACAGTTTCGGATGCACGGGTCATGCGGGTTCATCTACAATAGGCAATGTAATCAAAGGTTTTACAGTTCAATCCATGTCCATAAAATAAAATATGTTGCATGTTTTCTTCTCCATTAAAAGGTTTAAAAGTTTGTCAATATATAAAGTAGGGCCATGAACTCACCTCAATAAGTCAGTAGATAATCTGATAAGGATGCTCACGATACAATCAACGACCTAAATAATTATAAGGTCTCAGTAAATGCATAACATAATGCACAAAAGTTTCAGAATAAATCTGTACATGCTTATACTGGTTTTAAGCATTTTATTACGACACTTGTATTTTTGGTTCATTGTTGTACAAGTTCTATAACTATTTATTTTAAATATAAAATAAATAATAAGGTTAAATTGGTTAATCCACTTAATTAATATTTTGTACTTACGTTGTTTATACAACACTTTAAATATTTATAAAAGGTAGTTTTATATATATATTTAAAGTAATAAAAAATAAATATAATTAATATATTTATTCTATAAGTTAATCATTTTTAATTTATATTTAATATATAAATGAGATTTATAAAACGTATAACATTTAATTTAGATTCCACGTTTACGTAGTGTTTATAATTATCAAACTATAAGTTTGGAAAATAACAATTGTTACGTTTATTTAAGTTTTACGTTTTAAATAACGGGCATAAATATATAGAATTTAGGGTTCGTTATACTTTGTATAATTTACGTTTTAGTCCTTTTATTTAAATAATTACTTGCGGTTAAATTACTTTTATACCCCTAGGGTTTCTAATTATTTCAAGTAATTACAGTTTTGGTCCCTCCCTAGTTACACGTGTAACTAAGGCTTGTTTAAGTTTCACTAAATGGCAAAAATAGTCCCTAATGTATATGGCTTAAATTAGGGCTTATTAAAGTTTCACAAGTTGGCAGTTTTAGTCCTCCAACCTTCGACTTATATTTAAGTTTAATACAAGTTACACAAATGCCCCCTAAGGCTTGAATATGTTTCGGCTAAAGGCAGGATTAGTCCCTAGGGTTACTTAGGGCTTAAATAAGTTTGCTATCTTGGTATAATTGGTCCCTAGGGTTAATATTATATCTCGGAAATTGACAAAGTGATCCCTAGGTTTTCTAAAGTTTACACAATTTACCCTAACATTATATTAATTCCTTTTAAGTCCTTTTTATCACCTTTAAGTTTCGGATATGTTCAAAACAACACCCTCAACTCTCGGCAATATTTAAAAGTAGTCCAAAAGCTTATATTTTTGGGAAAATAAGTTTCTACACTTGTTTATTCAGATCCCTTTACTTTATAAATTTATAAATCTAACCCGAAAGTTTTATACTTGTTATATTTAATCCAAAATTTAGTAGATCTATTATTTTAATCCAAAACTTCTTAGATTTATTATTTTAGTCCAAAACTCTTATTGATCTATGGGGGTAAAATTAATTAAGGGTTTAAGGGGTGTTTGTTGTGGCCGACGCATGAACCGAGCCCCAAGGGGGTCTCGACTTCTTTTGGTTCACACCAACCGAGACCGCAAGGTCTCGGTGTGGTGGTCTTGTGTCTCGGCAGCAAGAACCAAGGGAACCCCAACCTTGGTCGGGGTATGTTTTGGATCGGGTGCGTCTCGGATAGAACAAAAAGCCACCACCGGCTTATGGCGGTGGCTAAATAAGGAAAGCAGGGGGAACCCCCATGCCGCGGTAGCAAGGGTAACCACCGGCTAGCCGGTGGGAAATTTTGGCTAGCAGGCGGCTAGTTTGACCAAGGGTGCATTTGTGACCGGTTCATGGGTCCGGTTCACGGGGTTCATAAATACGGTTCATGGCATGTTAGAAAACACGGATTCGGTTCATGGGTTGACAAGGTTAATTATTTTTACAAGTTTATTTTTACAAAATTAAATTAATTAAAACATGTACATGATTAAATTAATTTATACATGACTTAGGTTATTAATATTATTATTAATACATGAATTTTAACCTAAGTAATTACCATTTAATTAGACTATATAATTAATTAATTATTAAAATCATGACTTATTATTAATTAATTTACATGACTTAGGTTATATTATTAATATATAATAATACATGTTTTAACCTAAGTATTTGTACTTTTATTTAATTAAATCATATTATATTTAATTAAATACTTTAACCTATAGTTTATTTAATTTACATGAAATAATTAATAAACTATACTATTTAATTACATGACTTAGAATATTAATCAGTAAACACTTAAGCTTATATAATTAGCTTAATAATCCAGCTTATTTTTATTTATGGAAACTTTCTATTTTTAGAAACTTATTTAGTTAAGGCAGCTAATCTATTTATGGAAACTTTCTATTTTTAGAAACTTATCTATTTTAAGTAGTAAATCTATTTTTGGAAACTTTCTATATTTGGAAACTTTCTATTTTTGGAAACTTTCTAGTTTGGAAACTTTCTATTTTAGGAAACCTGCTATTTTTTAGAAAGTTACTTATTATTACACAACAAGTATAATAATACATGAAATACTAGAAATACTTAAAAGAATAGACAGAATACATGATAAACATAGTATAAAGCTTAAATCAGTAAAACATGACATGAACATATAAAACAAGCTAAGACATGATATAAAACCAGTTATGTACTCAGTAACCAGAAACTTATACACGTATGTATTTATGTAGCATTAGTGATACCGAAGTAGGACTCTCTTCCGTTCGTCTTCTTCGTTCACTAGACACAAGGTACGGATTCTCCGTCCTTTCAATATGGACATTCTTCCTTATTAGGATTTCCCCGTATGCAGCCAACTGTTTTCCCTAGTATATGTTTTATATGTTTTTGAATTGCTTATGTTTAATTAGAATACCTAAAGCTATATACATGCATGACCAGTTTCACCTAGTTATAGAGGTACCATAACCATAACACTGGAGGCACCAGTGTTATGACTTCACCACGGCGGAGTGATAGCTCGTGGCGTCCCTTCAGCTTTTTGCCGTATTATTATTATTATCATGTGGGGCGTATGGGTGCATCCTAATTTACATGTTTTCATAGATTATTCAGGTGAATATGGTGTGTGCCGTGCATCATTCACAAGGAGCTGATCCCTCCTACCCAAACCAGTATATTAAATTAGAGGCAGCCCCTCTAATTTGCATGACAAGGTCACCCCTCTAAGTATTCATGCACGTGGATAATTCATGACCTATATTGGCTAATGGTAAATATGTTAAACAATTTTTACAAGATAAACATACGGATTTTCAAACTATAACACCAGTTTTACTAAGATATAACCAGGTTATCCAGGACTTAGTATTTTCCGCTGCTTCATGCTTATATGCTTATATTATTCATGCTTTACATGTTTATCCGTGCACTGAGCGTTATGCTCAGTCGTTTTCCTTTTCATGTTCCCAAAACGGCAGGTACTCAGGGACGCTCATAGACTTTAAGCGTATGTGCATAAGGATTGGATGCTTCCTAGCCTTCTTTACTTTATCCATTTCTTTATACTTTGATACTCATTTCCATGGACATTGTTTAGTCCTTTCATTTACAGTACTTATGTTTGTGTGTGATGAGTTCTACTTTTGGGATACCGATGTTTGATTCTGGTATTTCCTTTATGGTCATGTAATGTTTTATACATCTATCCTTGTATGCTTTGATGACACGGCATAATCACGCGTGACATTCCATTTATCAAAATAGGGTGTTACAATTATGGTATCAGAGCTAAGGCTTCGACCTGTAGGCTCTCAAAACACGACCTGTGATTAGTAGTTAGTCACTATGGTCTTCCTAGAACTGACAGTCGATTTTCATGCATTCATCATTTTCATGCATACATATATATGTCATTGTCGTAGGTTTATGACTAGGTAATGGTTGGTACAGGACTGGCCCTATTTAGTCGCATTTATTTTATCGAAACTTTAATATTTGGGACCGACCCATTGGCGTCCCCTTGCCATGTATTTTTTTTAGTGAACTGACCATAGGCGTTTGCTCTCGCGCATACAAAGTTTTCATAAAACTACATCATGCATTCATGTACTAGTTTTTCCTGCATAAAATTTTTCTCATGATTTATTGGTATAAATTTTTTTCATGTATATAGTTTATGTTTTAATCAGTTTAATCATGTATTTTATGTTATACTGTCAGATGGTTCTCACACGCGAGCAGGAACAACTCAATGCAGCAATCCAAGCTGCAATGCAAGCTATGCTTCCTCAGCTGAGGAACGAAATCAGGGCTGAGGTTCAGGCTGCCAACAACCAGCAACATCACCCATTACCTCCTCCTCCTCCTCCAGCAACATTGGCCACATGGCTGGAGAGATTCAATAAGCTCTACCCTCGAGCTTTCGAGAGAACAGATAGCCCCAGTGAAGCTGAAAGCTGGTTGGCTCACATTGAGAAAATCTTCGATGCTATGGGTTGTGGCCCCGTCTTCAAGTCGAGGTTGGCATGCTACCGGTTCGAAGGCGATGTGTTAGCATGGTGGATAGCACTGAAGCAGTATGAGGGAGGTGATGATTAGGTGGCTGGTTTGACTTAGGCTCAGTTTAGGGATAGGGTAATGGAACAGTTCTTTCCCAAGGCTGAGCAGGACAAGCTGAAGAGAGAGTACCATGGAATCCGACAGAGAGTTGGGGAGAATAGCAACGAGTTCATGCATCGCTTTCTTCGCTTGGCTGGTTTCCTTGGTGCAGCAGTAGGTACTCCTAAAGAGCAAGCACACCACTTCAGGTGGGCTCTTCATATATCGGTTGCAAACAACTTGGTGTGTGCTACGTTCAACACGGTAGCACAAGTGGCCGATGCGGCACGTAAACTGGAGATGCTGCAAGAAAGAGATGAGTTCAGGGAAACAGAGAGACCCGATAAGAGGTAAACATTCATATTCAAACGGTGGCCAATCCGTATTCTTTCAGTATATGTCAATATTTCATCTCTTTAAAATGTATCTTCCAGGCAGAAGACTGGGGACCGGTCTCAGCCGGCTACTCAGCAACAGCCTAATCAGCCCAAGGAAACGGTCAGACTCATGACCGTTCTGCTACGGATAGGCGTAGCGGTAATGATAATTACCGTAACAACGTTGGACACTCCAACAGCAGCAGATCCTTTTACTTACGCGTTTTTCTTATGATTAAATGTTATGATTCTTAATTCTGATACATTAGCAAATCTTCTACCAGGAATCATGGTAACGGGAGGGACTAGAACCAGAGAGGTTCACGGCCTAACCGTCCATCTATCACTGGTATTCAATCTTACGATTCTCTGCATTTTCCTCTGTACCTATTATCATGTCTCATGTATATTGTTTTATCAGGCTCTCAGTCAGTCAGGACACCTGCTAGAGGATATACTCATCCTCTTTGCTCTACTTGCCACCGTACGCACCTAGGGCCATGTCGCCGCGACAGCGACGTATGCTACAAGTGTGGTCTTCCTGGCCATCTCATGAAGGATTGTCGCAAGGGCGGGATGGAGGGTACATCAGGACATGCTGATACCAAGCCGCCTCCTACTAGTGGACGCGTTTACACGACATCTCGTGATCAGGACAACAAGTCTACAGGTACCATCACTGGAATCTTGTATATGTATGGTTAAGCTACATGTGTTCTGTTTGATATGGGTGCTACTCACTCGGTCATCTCTACTGCTTATGCCAAGAATGTTTGGATACTCCCCATGCCACTAGAGAATACACTGAGTATTTCCACGCCTTTGAGAGAATCTGTACGCATAACCCATGTGTAAAAGGGTCTTCCCCTAGAGTTTGACGACAAGGTTCGTCTTGTTGACGCACTTCCGCTGTACATGAATGCTTTTGACATGATTTTGGGCATGGATTGGCTATCCAAGCAACATGCTACCATAGACTACCATTCATATCGAGTCATCTTCGGTGGTGTTAATGCGCCAGAGTACATCACAACGGGTTCATACCCAGCAGGTCTGTACAAATCATATCAACCCTGCAAGCACGTGCATTACTTTCACATGGTTATGAGGGTTTTCTAGCTACTGTTCATGACATGGATGCTGAATCCCCATCAATTCAGAATCAGCCGATAGTGTCAGAATTTCCAGATGTGTTTCACAGAAGAACTTCTAGGCATACCACCTGCACGTGAAGTAGAATTTAATATCGAGCTCATCCCAGGAGCTGAGCCGATTTCCAAGGCTCCTTATCGCATGGCTCTCATAGAGTTGAAGGAGCCGAAGGATCAATTGCAAGAACTTCTGGAACGAGGCTTTATTCGACCAAGCGCATATCCATGGGGCACACCGGTCTTATTCGTTAAGAAGAAGGACGGCAGTATGCGTCTTTGCATAGACTATCGCGAGCTCAACAAGATTACCATCAGGAATAGGTATCCACTACCACGTATAGATGATCTGTTTGACCAACTCCAAGGGGCCAAACATTTCTCCAAGATTGATATAAGGTCAGGCTATCATCAGTTACGGGTTAAGGAGCAGGACATCGCCAAGACTGCTTTCCGTACACGCTAAAGCCACTACGAATTTGTAGTCATGCCGTTTGGCCTTACCAATGCTCCAGTAGTGTTCATGGATTTGATGAACAGAATCTTCCATGATTTTCTGGACAAGTTCGTCATTGTCTTCATTGACGACATACTGATTATCTCTATGTCCAAGGAGGAACACGAAGACCATCTTCGTACAGTACTACAGATTCTTCGCCAGAAGCAGCTATATGCTAAATTCTCCAAGTGTGAGTTCTGGTTAGACAAGGTGGCATTCTTAGGTCACATTGTATCAGTAGAAGGAATCACGATGGATCCAGCAAAGGTTGAGGCTATTACCAAGTGTCCAAGGCCGACATCAGCAACTGAAGTTCGCAGCTTCCTAGGCTTAGCTGGTTATTACCGTAGGTTCGTGGAGAACTTTTCCCGCTTAGCACTACCATTGACCAAACTAATGCGGAAAGGATATAAATTTTTCTGGACTGAAGAACGAGAGAAGAGCTTTGAAGACCTAAAGCAGAAGTTAGTATCTGCATTGATTCTTACTCTCCCATCTGGTACAGGTGGATTTCAGATCTACAGTGATGCATCGAGGAAGGTGCTTGGCTGTGTTCTCATGCAACATGGGAAAGTGATCGCGTACGCTTCACGGCAGCTTAAGCCTTATGAGGAAAATTACCCTACGCCTGACTTGGAACTTGCAGCAGACGTGTTTGCATTGAAGATATGGAGGCACAACTTGTATGGAGAATCATGTGACATTTCCACGGACCACAAGATCTTGAAGTATATCTTCACTCAACGTGAATTGAACATGAGACCAGAGGAGATGGTTACAACTGCTGAAGGATTATGACATTAATCTGCCGTATCATCCTGGCAAGGCAAATGAAGTGGCAGATGCACTTAGCAGAAAGTCCAGAATGGTAAACGACATTAAAATTGAGGAGGAAATCATAAGAGACTTGGAGCGACTAGACATAGAGATCATGGTAAGTGTACAACACGGTTATTGGGCTAATCTTAGAGTGGAACCAGAGTTACTCTCTAAGATCAAGGAAGCTCATAAAGATGATGGTGAAATCTCGGCGATAATTCAGAATTTGGAGAAGCAGAAAGAATTTCGAGTAGGCGCAGATGGTATCTTATGGCAGGGCACGAGACTTTGTGTTCCTGATGACCAAGAACTCCGGGAAGCATTGTTAGCTGAGGCTCATAGCTCCCCATTTTCTATTCATCCTGGTTCTACCAAGATGTACCATGACATCAAGCAGTAGTTTTGGTGGAGTGGTATGAAACAGGATGTTGCTACTTACGTCTCCAAATGTCTTACCTGCCAGCAGGTTAAGATCGAGCATCAGCGGTCTGGCGGTCTTCTTCAACCGTTAGATATTCCAGAGTGGAAGTGGGACAAAATCACCATGGATTTTGTTATTGGTCTTCCGCCGACAAAGAAGAAGCACGATGCAATTTGGGTTATCGTTGATCGACTTACTAAATTAGCTCATTTCTTACCGATCCGCAAGGAAGATTCGGTCAGTAAACTCGCTGATACTTATAGAAGGGAGATCATGAGACTTCACGGTGCTCCATCCAGCATCATCTCAGACATAGATCCTCGTTTCACTTCGCGATTCTAGAGAAGTCTGCAGAAAGCTTGGGGTACACAACTTAAGCTTAGTACGGCTTTTAATCCTCAAACAGACCGGCAGTCAGAGTGAACGATTCAGACATTGGAAGACATGTTGAGGTCATGTGCGTTGGAATGGACGGGTGATTGGGACGATTATATCTGTTTGGTGGAGTTTGCATACAACAACAGTTGGCACGCAAGTATCAAGTGTGCTCCTTTCGAGATGTTGTATGGCAGAAAGTGTCGCGCCCAAATCTGCTGGGATCAGGTTGGTGAGCGAACAGTTGAAGGACCAGAAATGATAGAGCTGACTAATGAGAAGGTCGCAGTAGCTAAGCAGAAACTGCAAGAAGCACAGTCACGTCAGAAGAGTTATACAGACAAGCATCGTAGGGACTTACATTTTAACGTAGGAGATCACGTTTTACTTAAGGTTTGGTCGGCACGTGGTGTTAGACGTTTTGGAATAAAAGGGAAGCTCAGTCCTCCATTTATCGGACCGTTTGATGACATTGAACGAGTCAGTGAAGTGTCTTACCGTTTAGCCTTACCTCCGCAGCTTTCTCATGTTCACGATGTTTTCCATGTGTCCTTACTCAGAGGGTACAAGTATCATCCCCTTCACATGGTTCAGTATCCACTGGAACAGATTCGTGAAGATCTCACTTTCATAGAAGAACCCGAACGAGTTCTTGACAGACAAGAACGAGTCATGAGAAGGAAGACGATTCCATTCGTCAAAATCCTTTGCAGGGATCATACCGAGCGGGAAGCCACTTGGGAAACATAGGAGTCTATCCGGGCTTCTTACCCTCATTTCATATTTTGAATTCGGGTATGTTCTTCTTTTCCAGTTTACTTTATCTTTAATTCGGGGACGAATTATTCTTTTTAGGGGGAAGAGTTGTAAAACCCACATGCTTTTACCATGAATAGTACCTTAACGATTGTACGTACATGATTAGAACTTTCCTTTAATAGCACATTTATGTTTCACGAACAAGAATTACAAGTATTACGTACGTGTTATAACACGATAATTATTTATTACGTATTAAAACACGATAATTATTTCAATAATTATAATCACGAACATACGAACATAAAATCATGAAATTAAATTATCACGAGCTTAGTATTACGTATGTATGTATATTTATTACGATCATGAATAAATATAATAAGACACGAACGATAACTATTTAAATCACGTAAAACACGAACACGAGAACACACTAAATATTTGACACATAAAACGTATGGGTTACCCCATGTGGGCCCCTTACCCGATGATACAACTCAAAACAAGGGCCAAGCCCATGCAAGTTTACTAAACAAGGAATTAAGGGAAAAATATTATTTTCATAATAACACAAATATTAGAAAACAAGAAAACCCTAAAATCTTTTTCTCCTTCTTTCTCCTCTCCTTTGGCCGCCGGGTTTAACACACACCAAAGGGTGTGTTTGGTTGATTTTGGTGATTAATCAATTGCAAGTGTGTTAGTGTGTTCATCCTCCTTTGATTCACTGATCGGTATAACCCTAAACCTTTTTCTTTTTATGTTTTTATTTAAATCAAGAACACATGAATCATGAATGTTTTAAAAACAAGTAAACACATGTTAATTAATCATGGTGGTAAAATTAATTAAGGGTTTAAGGGGTGTTTGTTGTGGCCGACGCATGAACCGAGCCCCAAGGAGGTCTAGTATTCTTTTGATTCGCACCAACCGAGACCTCAAGGTCTCGGTGTGGTGGTCTTGTGTCTCGGCAGCAGGAACCAAGGGAGCCATGACCTAGGTCGGGGTATGTTTTGGCTCGGGTGGGTCTCGGCTAGAACAAAAAGCCACCACCGGCTTATGTCGGTGGCTAAATAAGGAAAGCAGGGGGAACCCCCATGTCGCGGCAGCAAGGGTAACCACCGACTAGCAGGTGGGAACTTTTGGCTAGCCGGCGGCTAGTTTGACCAAGGGTGCGTTTGTGACCGGTTCATGGGTCCGGTTCACGGGGTTCATAAATACGGTTCACGACATGCTAGATTAAAACACGGATTCGGTTCATGGGTTGTTTTTACAAGGTTAATTATTTTTACAAGTTTATTTTTACAAGAATTAAATTAAATTAATTAAAACATGTATATGATTAAATTAAATTATACATGACTTAGGCTGTTAATATTATTATTAATACATGAATTTTAACCTAAGTAATTACTATTTGATTAGACTATATAATTAATTAATTATTAAAATCATGACTTATAACTAATTAATTTACATGACTTAGGTTATATTATTAATAGATAATAATACATGTTTTAACCTAAGTATTTGTACCTTTATTTAATTAAATCATGTTATATTTAATTAAATACTTTAACCTATAGTTTATTTAATTTACATGAAATAATTAATAAACTATAGTATTTAATTACATGACTTAGAATATTAATCAGTAAACACTTAAGCTTATATAATTAGCTTAATAATCCAGCTTATTTCTATTTATGGAAACTTTCTATTTTTAGAAACTTATTTAATTAAGGCAGCTAATCTATTTATGGAAACTTTCTATTTTTAGAAACTTATCTATTTTAAGCAGTAAATCTATTTTTGGAAACATTCTATTTTTGGAAACTTTCTATATTTGGAAACTTTCTACATTTGGAAACTTTCTATTTTAGGAAACCTGCTATTTTTTTAGAAAGTTACTTATTGTTACACAACAAGTATAATGATACATGAAATACTAGAAATACTTAAACAGAATAGACAGAATACATGATAAACACAGTATAAAGTTTAAATCAGTAAAACATGACATGAACATATAAAACAAGCTAAGACATGATATAAAACCAGTTACGTACTCAATAACCAGATACTTATACACGTATGTATTTATGTAGCATTAGTGATACCGAAGTAGTACTCTCTTCCGTTCGTCTTCTTCGTTCGCTGGACATAACGTACGGATTCTCCTTCCTTTCAGTATGGACATTCTTCCTTATTAGGATTTCCCCGTATGCAGCCAACTGTTTTCCCTAGTATATGTTTTATATGTTTTTGAATTGCTTATGTTTAATTAGAATACCTAAAGCCATATACATGCATGACCAGTTTCACCTAGTTATGGAGGTACCATAACCATAACACTAGAGGTACCAGTGTTATGACTTCACCACGGTGGAGTGATAGCTCGTGGCGTCCCTTCAGCTTTTGGCCATATTATTATTATTATTATTATTATCATATGGGGCGTATTGGTGCATCCTAGTTTACATGTTTTTAGCAGGTTATTCAGGTGAATGTGGTGTGTGCCTTGCATCCTTCACAAGGACCTTATTCCTCCTACCCAAACCAGTATATTAAATTAGAGGCAACCCCTCTAATTTACATGACGAGGTCACCCCTCCAAGTATTCATGCACGTGGATAATTCATGACCTATATTGGCTAATGGTAAATATGTTAAACAGTTTTTACAAGATAAACATAAGGCTTTTCAAACTATAAAACTACTTTTACTAAGATATAACCAGGTTATTCAGGACTTAGTCTTTTCCGCTGCTTCATGCATATAGCTTATATTATTCATGCTTTACTTGTATATCCGTGCACTGAGCGTTATGCTCAGCCGTTTTCCTTTTCATGTTCCCAAAACGGCAGGTACTCAGGGACGCTCGTAGACTTTAAGCGTATGTGCATATGGATTGGAAGCTTCCTAGCCTTCTTTACTTTATGCATTTGTTTATACTTTGATACTCATTTCCATGGACATTGTTTAGTCCTTTCATTTACAGTACTTATGTTTGTGTGTGATGAGTTCTACTATTAGGATACTGATGTTTGATTCTGGTATTTCCTTTATGATCACGTAATGTTTTATACATTTATCCTTGTATGCTTTGATGACACGCCATAATCACGCGTGACATTCCATTTATCAAAATGGGGTGCTACAACCTCGATAACCACTTCCTCGGTATCCTCCTTGGGCGTAGTTTGCTTCTTGTGGCGGTTATCTTATTGGTGTATCATCACACTCCGTGGATGCGTGTGGTCCTCCGCAAAGAGTACATTCGCCTCACATCGCTTTCATTTCGTCTTTGATGGTTTTGAATTGCGAGTCAAATTTAGATGTGAGTGCGTCCATCTTTTCCATGAGTTTGGAATTTTCGTCACTTTCAACAAAAGCAACGGTTTTCTTGAAAGGTTTGGTTCGGTTATCTTTGGACCAATCGAGTTTTAAGAGAACTCGGTCCTCGAGCAATTGATATGCTTCGTTTGGGAGTCTTATAAAGAAAGAGTCCACCGGTGTTAATGAGTGCTTGCGTCGGTTCATTAAGACCATGATAAAAGATTTGGATGATGGTTCCTTTTAGTAAACCATGTCCATGACAACTACGAAGTAGGTCTTTCATTCGGTTCCACGCATCAATGACTGTTTCTTGTGAAAGTTGGGTGAAACCTTGGATTTCTCCAATGAGTCTTTCGTACATGCCGGGTGGAAAGAAACGGCTAACAAAAGCGGTTCTCATTTGTTCCCATGTTTCAATGGTACTAGGTGTCAACTCATTGTACTAAACTCTTGCATCTCCGGATAGAGATGATGGGAAGAGTTTGAGTTTTATGGCGTCTCCATCAACGTCGGCTCCATAACGGAACATGCCACATATTTTTATGAATTCGGATATGTGCTTATGTGGATCGGCCGGCGTACGGCCGTCAAATTGGGGGTCTTTGATCATTAAAAGGTGATGACCTTTCACGGTGAAGTTTTCTCCAAGCTCAACTTGAACAATAGCAGCCTCGGGGGTAGGTGCTACTATTCGGTTGGCTGCCCACATTGATTGATCGTCAGCCATTAGAAATGGTAGATCGTTAAATGGGTTGTAGACGACAAAGGCGTCTAAGAGATTATCAAATGGTGGGTTTTTGGTTTTTGAGATTCGGTTTTCAAAAGAAACAAAGGGTTGTTTCTTGCGGTTTTTCTTTCGAGATTGGTGAATATAACGTTCGGGATCGGTGTATGGACTAACCAATTCTTGACCGGAAGAATTTGTGTTCATTCAAGTCTTGAACGACTTTTGAAAAGGATTACAAGTAATAAAAACAAAATCAAACAAAATATAACTAATAATAAAATAAGTAAATAGGAAATTAAATAAACCAAACAAAAGAATAAAAAAACCTTTTTTTTAATGGTCTGGGTCCTTGTCGGCGACAAACAGGGGTTGCCGGACGGCAATTAGGCTTCTGTTTGTCGCTTGCCGGCGGCAGGAGCTCCTTGTCGGACGGCAAAGGGGCTTCTGTGATGGTGTTGCTGGTGGCAGGAGGGTGTTGCCGGCGGCAATGCTCTCCTGTCAGAAAATTATATATATATATATATATATATATATATATATATATATATATATATATATATATATATATATATATATATATATATATATATATATATATATATATATGGGTTTGTTTGCAATGATAACACTACAATGTGTTTGATTGTAGGATGATTTTGGAACTAAAAACACAATCAAATCCCCGGCAGCGGCGCCAAAAACTTGATGCGTGGTGTTGGTAACAAGTTTTAAAGTTATTAACACGGATTAACGGATTGACTAAAAATGCACGGGCAAGTATAACCCTTTCTTTTGTGTATAGCTTTTATGTGGTAATACCGAGATCGTTCACGGGGATTTGGAAAACCTATGATTATTCAAAAATGAAACTATAATCGTTGATTGTAGCAATTGTTGACAAACAAAGAATAAGTAAAAATGATGAGATAAATAATATGATTAAAGGTACACTTGGTAAAGACTAGTTTGAGCATTCGTAGTGGTATGATTGTGATGACACGTTAATATATGATTATGATAATTTGATGGATAATCCAATCTATTGTTTTCAAAAGCTTTAATCTTCGTCAAGACCTTAGATAAAGAAAACAAGCATTAGACTCAATCACTCAATTCAAGACTTAATCCAATTTCAACATATTCGATTCACGGTCGTTTCACGAATTTGCTAACACTTATAATTATGTTTCTTGATAATCAAAACTTCTTAAGAAATGATCAATACAAAAGATAGCCAATCATAGACAAACCGACTATGACTTGTTGATAGAAAATAACCCTTTCGACCTATAAAATCTTTACCAACAAATTAAGTTTTGATAACAATTGTCACATGAAACATAAATATAAATGGATCATAGGAAAGGTTTACATTGAATTAAACATAAATCACAATCACAACCATCACTTCATACTACAAACATCATCCTACAAAGTGTAGAATGAAACTTAGCTACTCATAACAAATGATGAAATAAACTCAGAAATAAAAGTATTATAAGTCATAATCAAGAGTCTTACAATGTTCAAAAATGTTACTAATGATTAGGGTAATGATCCCTAAGAGTTTCGTGATGATAACTTTGCTTATTGGACTCAAAAACTGACTTTTCTAGCACCACCTTGTTCAAATCCGGGAATGGGAGTTTGGACAAGGATGAGAGAGTTTATTTGATGTAGTATGAGAAGATGATTGAAAAGTGAAAAGATATGTGAAAGTCATATTAAGATATATGGTTACATGACTCCAAGGGTCTTATTTATAAGATAGGTGATGGCATGGAGTGAATGCATGGCTTAGAGCCAAAGACAAATACTTGGAGCCAAAGCATGTCTAGAAACTTCTTGTATGATCTTGCATGTATGTAGACACATTTTTGCCTAGACAAATGTTGGAGGCAACGTCACTCATGATGGAGGCAAATCAACTCCCATGTGATGGTGGCAACTTCACTCTTGCTAGTGGCAAGTTGGATGTATGTTGATGGTGGCAGCTTTCATGCTGAATATCTTTATTTGCTCTTTGGAAATACTTGTTCTTGCACCCGAAATTAATCTTCAAAGGCTTGTAACTTGTACACGGGTCTTGAACTTGACTAGGATTCTTCGTACTCGTACAATTCTTCACTTTTATGTTGTTTTATACTCCATTCCTACAATTGGCTACACAAAGACTTGCAAACATAATTGGGCACAAATATGCACAAAAGTATCATATAATTAACCAATATACATGTACAAAAGTACGGATAACGCTCCTAAAAACATGTTGGATTTAGGCGTTATCAGAGGCACAAAACACGAATAAATTGAATCAAATGATTGCCAGCATGAAACATGATTAATGAAAACCAACCATGGCTATCATGAAGACATGATTAAATACAATCCATCCGTGTCTAATATGAAGCAAAATTAACATGAAGAAACATATTACATCAATGAGTATAAAACATTATCAGCATTAAAACAAGGTTAACCATGATAATATGACGACATAAATCGTAACAATAAATGAGGGAACGTGAAAAAGTTATGACTGTAATGAAATCAATTTTGAAAGTTAATAGTGTGGACGACTATGAATCGTTTCACAATATAAACAATGCAACATAAATGATAAGTCTGAAGTAATATTAGATGAAGATAAAATGCATGAACAATGTATAAAGTAATGAAACAGTTTATAATGCATGAAACAATTTAAAATACATGATGCAGTTTATAAAACTTTTTATATGAGCGAGGGTGAACGCCTGTGGGTCGGTCCACCAAAACAAAGACATAGTGAAGTGGACGCCAATGGGTCGATCCAAAGTTAAAAGTTTCGATAAAAGCACATGCGAATAAATAGGGCCAGTCCTGTACCAACCATTACTTAGTCATAATTCTTGTAACAATGATATGAATGCATGAAATGATTACATTAAAAGAATGAATGAAAACCAACTGTCTAAAACTAAACAAAGAATGTGTGACTAAGTATGAACTACTATGGTTCAGTCCATATTAGTCAACATTCACAAGAAACATCGCACATAAAAAATGACATGTAACTAGATATGGATGACGGTTGTTCAATCCATATTAGTAAAACAATTCCGAAGAAAACATCATGGTTAAAACAACAAGGTGCTGAAAACATCAATACGTGGAATAATGAGTGTTGACTTAGGAAGCTTCTAGTGACTATCCACTAGTCACAGGTCAAGTTTTAGAGCCTACAGGTCGAAGCCTTGGCTCTGATACCATAATTGTAACACCCCATTTTGATCAATGGAATATCACAAGAAAATTATGGCGTATCATCAAAGCATGTAAGGTAATATGTCATTAACATACATGACCAAAGGGATAACCAGAATCAAACATCGGTCCCCAAACATAAGCCCAAAACATAAATAATACAAATGAACTAAAGGAAGACTAAACAAGCATAAATATATGAAGGCAAGAGGAGAAGAAGTCCTAGGTGGCTCCCATCCTATACATGTCCTCCAAATGCTCTAGTCTAACCTTGAATACCTGCCGTTTTGGGACATGGAAAGAAAGTAACGACTGAGCAATACACTCAATGCACGAATATATAACATAGCATGAATGACATAAAATAGGAAAGAAATGTAAGCATGAAAAGCAGCAGAAATGAATAAGTCTTGGAAAACCTAGTTGTCTGTCATGTTAGCTGGTTTTCGTTCTGAAAACATAGCTTATGTTACTAATAAAAATCTGTATTAGTTAATGTACCATAATAACCAATATAGGTCACGAGGTCAACAACGTGCATGAATACCTAGAGGGGTGACCTCGTCATGCAAATTAGAGGGAATGCCTATAATTAACTAGTAAGTGGGTAGGAGGGATCATCTCCTTGTGAAGGATGCAAGGCACACACCACATTCACCATGAAATCCTGACTGAAACATGTAACTAGGATGCACCCATACGCCCCACATGATAATATAATAATATAATGGCCAAATAACTGAAAAGGGACGCCACGAGCTATCACTCCACCGTGGTGAAGTCATAACACTAGTGCCTCTAGTGTTACGGTTATGGTACCTCCATAACTAGGTGAAACTGGTCATGCATGTACATAGCTAAGGTAACTAATAAACATAAGCATTTAATCTGTAACTACTGGCGAAAACAGTTCGCTGTATATGGGAAATCCTAATGAAGGAAGAGATTGTCCTTACTGAAGGACGGGAAATCCGTACCTTATGTCCAGTAGAAGCTAACAAAAACACTGAAGAAACTACTCCGCCTTTACGGATATTACTACATATGAATAGGGACGTGTATGAGTTGTCTGACTTACACGTGTTTTTACTGGTTCCATGTATTATTAGCTTGTTACACGTATCTTGTCATGTCTTACTGTTTATTGTGTTAACTGTACTTATTATGATGTTCTGTTGAGTATTATTCATGTATTAGTGTATTATAATACTTGTATCGTAATACTAAGTAACTTTCTAAAAATAGCAGGTTTCCGTAAGTAGTAAGTTTCTAAAAATAGTAAGTTTCCATAATTAGAAATAAGTTGGTTTATAAATAATAATTAAAGTTTAAATAGCATAATACAAGTCTTGGTTATAGCTTATTAATTAAATAACTGGTTAATTAATTAAACTATACGTTATATGATTTTAATTAAAATACGTGTTTTAATTAAATAAGTAAGTAAAAATACCTTAGGTTATTCATGAATTAATTTAATAAATTAATTAACGTAATGTTTAATATAACATGTCTTATAAAAATAGTTTTCATGACAACCCGAATCCCGAGCCCGTGTTTATATATATGCCTAACCATATAAGCTATAAGCAAAGTCCCACCGTGACCTTGGAGGGGTCTCGGTTGACACTAAATAAACCAACCAAACATGTATGCATACCCCGACCTAATGTCGAGGTCCCTTTGGTCTCGTGTCCGAACAACAAAAACCATCCGAGCCCCTTTGGGGTCTCGGTTTACACAACCGAACAAACAAACACACACCCCGACCCTTGGTCGGGGGTTTCTTGCTGCACCGAGCCAGACCACACCAAGCCGAGCCCCTCGGTGTCTCAGCCGAACCACAACCCACACCAAACCAAACCCAAAAACATGATTTAATTAATCTATTACATGTTTTGTTCTTGTTCTTGATGATTAAATAAATTATAACATGAAATCAAAAGAATTAAAAAGAAAAGAAAAAGGGGTTTGATTATACCAACGTGTGTAGAATGAAAAGATGGTCACGAACAAATAAACTAGTAACCAAAAATCATCCAGTTTTCTCTTTTCCTTGATGTAGGCCGGCGGCAAGAACAAAGGAGGCAAGAGAGTGTTTATTTTTCTAAAAACCTAAAATAATGAAAAAGGATTTCTCCTGATGTTTTATTAAAAGTGTGATATGGGCCAAAAGGTCCATTTGCCCTGCCACTTGTATCTTTGCCGCGACATGTGGGGCCCACACAGAGTAACTCGTAACTTTTCCATGTTAAATAATTAGTCGTGTATGCTCGTGATTAAATATTCTTGATTTGGGTATTCGTGATCATGTCACATTTATAATATTCATGATTGTTCGTTGTCGTGACACGTGTATTAATATTATAAATGGAAAGTTTAAATTTTATCGTGTTTTCGTAAGTTACTGTTCACGTGTACTGTTCGTAGGTTTTTAGTGTGGGTTTTATAGTTTGAGGATGAAAAGTCGTGCTAAGCTTAAGTTTTGTACCCCAAGCATTCTGGAGACTCTTCTTGAATCGCGAAGTGGAATGAGGATCTCTATCCGAGACGATACTGGATGGAGCACCATGAAGTCTCATGATCTCCTTCTTGTAAGTGTCAGCGAGTTTACTGACCGGATCATCCTTGCGGATCGGTAAGAAATGAACTGACTTAGTAAGTCGATCAACGATAACCCAAATCGCATTGTGACTCCTCTTTGTCTGTGGAAGACCGGTAACAAAATCCATGGTGATTTTGTCCCATTTCCACTCTGGAATGTCTAACGGTAGAAGTAAACCACTAGACCGTTGATGCTCGATCTTAACCTGCTGGCAGGTAAGACATTTGGAGACGTAAGTAGCAACATCCTGTTTCATACCACTCCACCAAAAGTATTGCTTGATGTCGTGACACATCTTGGTCGAACCAGGATGAATGGAGAATAGGAAGCTATGAGGTTCAGCTAATAATGCTTCCCTGAGTGTAAGATCATCAGGAATACAAAGTCTAGTGCCCTGCCATAAGATACCATCGTCATCTAACCGAAACTCCGTCTGCTGTTCCAAGTTCTGAATGATCGCCCAAATTTCACGATCATCCTTCTGAGCTTCCTTAATCCTAGAGAGTAACTCAGGTTCCACTCTAATATTAGCCCAGTATCCATGATGTCCACGTACCATGATCTTGATGTCTAGTCGCTCAAAGTCTCTTATAATTTCCTCCTCAATTTTAATGCCGTTTATCATACCGGACATTCTACTAAGTGCATCAGCCACTACAGTCGCCTTGCCGAGATGATACCGCAGATTAATGCCATAATCCTTCAACAGCTCTAACCTTCTCCTCTGTCTCATATTCAGTTTACGTTGAGTGAAAATGTACTTCATGCTCTTGTGGTCTGTGAAGATGTCACATGATTCTGCATACAAGCAGTGACTCCATATCTTCAATGCAAACACGACTGCTGCAAGTTCCAAGTCATGCGTAGGGTAATTTTCCGCATAAGGCTTAAGCTGCCGTGAAGAGTACACAATCAGTTTCCCATGTTGCATGAGAACACAGCCAAGTCCCTTCCTGAAGCATCACAATAGATTTGAAATCCACCTGTACCAAATGGGAGAGTAAGAATTGGTGCAGATACTAACTTTTGCTTTAGGTCTTCCAAACTCCTCTCTCTTTCTTCAGTCCAGACGAATTTCTCCCTTTTCCACATCAGTTTGGTCAATGGTAGTGCTAAAGGGGAAAAGTTCTCTACAAACCTACAGTAGTAACCAGCTAAGCCTAGGAAACTCCGAACTTTAGTCGCTGATGTCAGTCTTGGCCACTTGGTAACAACCTCAACCTTTGCTGGATCCATGGTGATTCCTTCTTCTGATACAATGTGACCTAAGAACGCCACCTTGTCTAACCAGAACTCACACTTGGAGAATGTAGCATACAGCTGCTTTTGGCGAAGAATCTTTAATATTGTACGAAGATGGTCTTCGTGTTCCTCCTTAGACTTAGAGAAAATCAAGATGTAGTCAATGAAGACAATGACGAACTTGTCTAGGAACTCATGGAAGATACGGTTCATCAGATCCATGAAAACAGATAGAGCATTGGTAAGGCCAAAAGGCATGACTACAAACTCATAGTGCCCATAACGTGTACGGAAAGCAGTCTTGGCGATGTCCTGCTCTTTAACCCGTAACTGATGATAGCCTGACCTCAGATCAATCTTGGAGAAATGTTTGGACCCTTGGAGTTGATCAAACAAGTCGTCAATGCGTGATAGCGGATACCTATTTCTGATTGTGATCTTGTTAAGCTCACGATAATCTATGCATAGACGCATGCTTCCGTCCTTCTTCTTTACGAACAAAACATGTGCACCCCATGGAGAAGCACTAGGTCGAATGAAACCACGCTCTAACAGTTCCTAAAGTTGTTCCATTAACCCCTTCAGCTTAATGGAAGCCATGCGATAAGGATCCTTAGATATTGGCTCAGCTCCTGGGACGAGCTCAATATTAAACACCACTTGACGAGCAGGTGGTATACCCGGAAGTTCTTCTGTAAATACGTTTGCGAATTCTGACACGATCGGCTGATTCTGGATAGATGGAGCTTCCGCCTCCAAATCACAAAAAGTAGCAAGATAGCCTTCACAACCATGTGACAGTAGTGCACGTGCTTGCAAGGTCGATATGATTTTTACAGACCTTCCGGGTACGAACCCGTTGTAAATGTACTCTGGTGCATTTACATCATCGAAGATTACCCGATATGTATGGTAGTCTATGGTGGCGTGATGTTTGGATAGCCAGTACATGCCTAATATCATGTCAAAATCGCACATATCCAGGGGAAGTGCATCAACGAGACGAATCTTGTCGTCAAACTCTAGGGGAAGGCTCTTGTACACATGGGTTATGCGTATAGAGTCTCTTAAAGGCGTGGAAGTGTTTAGTACATTCTCTAATGTCATAGGGGATATCCTAACATTCTTAGCATAAGTAGTAGAAATGACCGAATGAGTAGCACCCGTGTCAAATAAAACACATACAGCGTGACCATACATATACAAGATTCCAGTGATGGTACCTGTAGACTTGTGGGCCTTGTCGCGAGAAGTCGTGTAAACGCGTCCACTAGTAGGAGGAGGCTTGGAATCAACATGTCTAGATGTGCCCTCCATCTCGCCCTTGTGGCAGTCCTTCATGCGATGACCAGAAAGGACACATTAGTAGCATGCGTCGCTGTCATGGTGACATGGCCCTGGGTGCCTACGGTTGCAGGTAGTGCAAAGAGGGTGAGTATACCCTCTAGCAGGTGCCCTTGCTGGCTGGGAGCCTATTTGGAAAAGTACACATGAGACATGATTTATAGGTACAAAAGGACAATGCGGAAAAATCGTATGATATAATACCAGTGATAGCTGGACGGTTAGTTTAACAACCCATTTTGGTAAATGGAATGTCACGCGTGATTATGGCGTGTCATCAGAGCATACAAGGATAAATGTATAATACATCACATGACCATAAAGGAAATACCGGAAACAAACATTGGTACCCCAAAAGTAGAACTCATCACACACAAACCTAAGTACTGTAAATGAAAAGGACTAAACAATGTCCATAGAAATGAGTGTCAAAAGTATGAAGAAATGCATAAAGTAATGAAGGCTAGGAAGCTTCCAATCCATATGCACGTACGCTTAAAGTCTACGAGCGTCTATGAGTACCTGCCGTTTTGGGAACATGAAAGGAAAAACGGCTGAGTATAACGCTTAGTGCACGGATATACAAGTATAGCATGAATAATATAAGCATATAAGCATAAAGCAGCGGAAAAGACTAAGTCCTGGATAACCTGGTATATCTTAGTAAAACTGGTTTTATAGTTTGAAAAGCCTTATGTTTATCTTATAAAAAATGTTTAACATGTTAAACTTTAGCCAATATAGGTCATGAAATATCAACGTATATTAATATTTGAAGGGGTGACCTCTTCATGCAATTAGAGGGGCTGCATCTGATAATATAAGTTTTTTGGTAGGAGGGATCAGCTCCTTGTGAAGGATTCAAGGCATACACCACATTCACCTAAATAATCTGTAAAAAAACATGTTACCTAGGATGCACCCATACGCCCCACATGATAATAATAATATGGCCAAAAGTTGAAGGGACGCCACGAGCTATCACTCCGCCGTGGTGAAGTCATAACACTGGTGCCTCTAGTGTTATGGTTATGGTACCTCCATAATTAGGTGAAACTGGTCTTGCATGTATATGGCTTTAGGTATCTAATTAAACATAAGCAATTCAAAAACATATAAAACATATACTGGGAAAACAGTTGGCTGCATACGGGGAATCCTAATAAGGAAGAATGTCCATACTGAAAGGACAGAGAATCCGTACCTTATGTCCAGTGAACGAAGAAGACGAACGGAAGAGAGTCCTACTTCGATATCACTAATGCTACATAAATAATATACGTGTATAAGTATTCCGATTACTGTATACCTAACTTGTTTTATATCATGTCTTAGCTTGTTTTATAAGTTCATTTCTTGTTTTACTGATTCTAATATTATGTTGTATTTATCATGTATTCTGTCTATTCTGATTAAGTATTAATTGTATTTGTTGTATTATTATACTCGTTGTGTAATAATAAGTAACTTTCTAAAAATAGCAGGTTTCCTAAAATAGAAAGTTTCCAAAAAAGAAAGTTTCCAAAAATTGAAAGTTTCCAAAAATAGAAAGTTTCCATAAATAGATTAACTGCCTTAATTAAATAAGTTTCTAAAAATAGAAAGTTTCCATAAATAGAAATAAGCTAGATTATTAAGCTAATAATATAAGCTTAGGTTTTACTTATTAATATTCTAAGTCATGTGATATATAGTATAGTTTATTAATTATTACATGTAAATTAAATAAACTATAGGTTATAAGATTTAATCAAATATAACATGATTTAATTAAATAGTAGTGTATAAAATACTTAAGTTAAAACATGTATTAATATCTATATTAATATAACCTAAGTCATGTAAATTAATTAATTTTTATAAGTCATGTTTTTATAATTAATTAATTTCTTAGTCTAAATTAACTAATAAAATACTTAGGTTAAAATCATGTATTATTAATAATAATAAGATAACCTAAGTCATGTCCAAATTAAATTAATTACATAGCATGTTAAATTACTTTAATTAATCTTGTAATTATTTAACATGTAAATATAAATAATTAATCTTGAAAAATAAACCGTGAACCGAACCCGTGTTTTAAAACTAAACATGTCATGAACCTGTCCGTGAACCCCTTGAACCGGATCTACACCCTTAACCTTGGCGAACCGCTACCGGTCTAAACCGGTGGTGCGTGTGGTGTTCCAGCCGAGACCCCCTAAACCACGGGACAACCCCGACATGCGTCAAGGTCCCTTGGTCTCTCACGACCGAGCCACCAAAACCAAACCGAGACCTTGTGGTCTCGGTTGGTGGTGATCACACAACCACCGAGAGCCTTGCTCTCGGTTTACCCATTAGCCAAACCAAAACACCCCCTTAAACCATATGTTTTTAATCCCACTTGATTAGATCTACATGTTTATTAACTTGTTTTAATAACCCCATGATTTCATGTGTTTAGATCTAATAATAATTAAAAAGAAAAGGTTTAAGAAGATTACCGATTCGTGGATCAAAAGGAATTTACTAACAGGAACAACCTTACAATAAGTCGGATCTAATAAAATCAACAATCACCCCCTTGTGGTGGTTACTATGCGGCGGCCAAGAGGAAGAAAAGGAGGAGCAGGGTTTTTTATTTTTACAATTCTCTATAATATGAAATCTATCTCCTTCTTTTTTTCCTTTTTGATAAATATTAAAGTGGGCTTGGCCCACTCCTTGTTCTATGCCGCGCCTATGTGGGCCCCACATGGGGAACCCGTTGATTTTCCCGTGTTCTATTATTTACGTGTTAACGTGTCGTGTATACGTGATTTAATTATTGTTCGTTCGCGTCGTAAAATATATTTATACCTAATCGTAATAAATATACGTAAATACATAACACTAGGTTCGTGATTATTTACGTTTATGATTTTCATGTTCGTGATTGTAAAACCCGCATGCTTTTACCATGAATAGTGCCCTTAAAATCGTACGTCCTAGATTAAAACTTACCTTATTCAGTATTGATCACATTCATGTGCTATTAATCAAGTAAGTACATACGTGTATAACATGATAAGTATCGTTTACGTACGAACTCATGATAAGCAGTTAATAAGTATTTCACGGGAACATAATTAAATCATGATCACCATTAAAACACGAACTAAAATAATCACGTAAATACTTATAATATAATTACGAGCATAAATAAATACGTTAAGGTACGGTAAATATTTAACGAGAACACACTAAACATGAACACCAATAAACACGAATAAACACGTAACAAATTAAAACACGTAAAACACGAACACGAGAGCACACTATAATATTTTAGACACGGAAAACATTTGGGTTACCCTTGGGGGCCCCATATCCACGAAATTAGGAAGGTAAATGGGCCAAGCCCATCAAGTTTTACATGAAAGGGGGGTAAGGTAAAAACTTGATTCATTTTTCACTTTAAAAGAAATTAAACAAAAACCTAATAATAGTTTTCTCCTCCTTCTCCTCTACCTTTTGTAGCCGCCACCTATAAGAACACCAAAGAGGTGTTCTTGTTGATTTTGATCTTGAATATTGTACAAGTGTTCGTGTTTGTTCATCCTCTATTGATCCACACATTCGGTATATCTTTTAACCTTTCTTTTTAATTCCTTCTTTTGATTTGATTTGGTAAAATTAATTAAGAACATGATGTTTTTAAAACCTAATTAAAAACATAAAATAGACATGTATTTGATTAAGGGGTAAATTAAAAAGGGTGTTCATGGGTGTTTTAGTTTGGCCGCCGCCTAGCCCGTGCCCTAGGGGGGTCACGGCTTGGTCAGTAAGCCACCACCGAGACCATATGGTCCCGGTTTGGTGGTGTGGGTCCCACGGCAGCAAGCAACCAAGGGGAACCCCAATTTGGTTCGGGGTACGGTGTCGATTTCATGCCCGGTTCACGGTTCGTTGGTTAAAACACGATTTATGCTACATGTTAATTTTTATGAATTATGAACTTAGGATATAAATTAATTAATAACATGAGATATTAATTAAATCATGACTTAGGTTATTTTAATTATTAATTTAGCATGATATTAATTTAACCTAAGTATTTTTATGTTATAAGTTATAATTAATTAATTATTTAAAACATGCTTATAATTAATTAATTTAGACATGACTTAGGTTATATTATTAATACATATTAATATACATTTTAACCTAAGTAATTTATTCCATTTTAATTAAAACATGTTATACTTTAATTAAAATGCTTAACCTATAGTTTAATTAAAATGCATGAAATAATAATTAAACTATACACTATATCATATGACTTAAGAAATAAGCTTATAAACACTTAGACTTATATTTTAGCTTATGCAACCAGCTTAATTCTAATTATGGAAACTTCTATTTATAGAAACTTAATTAAATAAGGCAACTAATCTATTAATGGAAACCTTCTATATATGGAAATCTATCTATTTCAGGCAGCTAATCTAATCATGGAAACCTTCTATATATGGAAACTTATTTAATTAAGGCAACTGATCTATTTTTGGAAACTTTCTATTTTTAGAAACTAATCTATTTTAAGCAGTAAATTCTATTTTTGGAAACTTTCTATTTTTGGAAACTTTCTATTTTTGGAAACTTTCTATTTTTGGAAACTTTCTATTTTTGGTAACTTTCTATTTTTGGAAACTTTCTATTTTTGGAAACTTTCTATTTTTGGAAACCTGCTATTTCTGGAAACTTACTTATTATTACACAGTAAGTATAATAATACATGAAATACCAGTAATACTTAATCAGATTAATCAGAATACAAGATAAACACAGTTTAAGGCTTTAAACAGTAAACCATGACCTAAAACATACCAAGTAAGCTAAGATGAGACATAAAACCCAGTACGTAATCAGTGATTCGATTCTTATACACGTGTGTATTCATGTAGCGTTAGTGATCCAGAAGTAGGAGTCTTTCTTCCGTTCATTCACTGGACTTGAGGTACGGATTCCCGTCCTTTCAGTATGGACATTCTTTCCTTATTAGGATTTCCCCGTATGCAGCCAACTGTTTTCCCAGTATTTGTTTTATTGTTTTGAACTGCTTATGTTTAATTAGCATAATCTATAGCCATATACAAGCATGACCAGTTTCACCTAGTTATGGAGGTACCATAACCATAACATTGGAGGCACCAATGTTATGACTTCCCCACGGCGGAGTGATTGCTCGTGGCGTCCCTTTTCAGTTTTGGCCATATTATTATATCAGGTGGGGCGTATGGGTGCATCCTAGTTACATGTTTTATTCAGTATTTCATGGTGAATGTGGTGTGTGCCTTGCATCCTTCACAAGGAGTTGATCCCTCCTACCCAAACCAGTATATTAATTAGAGGCATCCCCTCTAATCAGCATGATGAGGTCACCCCTCCAAGTATTCATGCACGTGACCTTTTCATGACCTATATGGGCTATGGTATATTTATGTTAAAACAGTTTTCATAAGATAAACATAAGGCTTTTCAAACTATAAAACCAGTTTTCTCGATACTTAACCAGTCTACTCAGAACTTAGTCTTCCGCTGTTATATGTTACATGCTTATCCTATTTCATGCTATATTGTATATCCGTGCACTGAGCGTTTTGCTCAGCCGTTACTTTCCTTTCCATGTCCCAAAACGGTAGGTACCCAAGACTCGAGCATTTGGAGGACATGCATAGGATGGAAGCTGCCATAGACTTCTTCTCCTGTTTCCTTCATATATTTATGCTTGTTTAGTGTTTCATTCAGTTCATTTACTTTCTTATGTTTTGGGCTTATGTTTGGGGACCGATGTTTGATTCCGGTTTTCCCTATGGTCATATATGTTTTACTACATATTACCTTGCATGCTTTGATGACACGCCATAATTACGCGTGACATTCCATTTATCAAAATGGGGTGTTACAATTATGGTATCAGAGCCAAGGCTTCGACCTGTAGGCTCTAAAACTCGACCTGTGACTAGTGGGTAGTCACCAGGAGCTTCCTAAGCCAACGATTGTTATTCCACGTATTGATGTTTCAGCGTGTTGTTGTTTTAACCATTATGTTTCCAGCACCTTTTTGTTTTAGCCATAACGTTTTCAGCACCTTGTTGTTTTCACCATGATGTTTTCACCAGTATCGTCTTACTAATATGGAATGAACAACCGTCATCCATACTTAGTTATGTGTCATTGTCTATGCATGATGTTCCTCGTGAACTGTGGCTGTGTGGACTGAACCCCAGTAGTTCATAATTAGTCACATAAATTTTTTTTTCTGATAAGTTTTGACAGATAAGTTTCATTTATTCATGTTTCATGTATCATTGTTGCAGGGATTATGACTAAGTAATGGTTACTACAGGACTGGCCCTATTTAGTCGCATGTGCTTTTATCGAATCTTTTAACTTTGGGACCGACCCATAGGCGTCCCCTCGCCATGTCTTTTGTTTTGGAACCGACCCATAGGCGTTCCCTCGCACATATAAAGGTTTTATAAATTACATTACGCATTCATGCACTGTTTTTCTTGCATAAAATTTTTCTCATGATTTAAATTGGCATAAATTTTTTTTTCCATGTCCCATCATAAGTTATTATGTTTTTATGTCAAGTATGCCTTCATACTGTCATGGTTAACTTCAGTTTCATGCTGATTATGTTATACACTTCTTCGTAATAGATGGTTTCATGTTTCCTCATGATAATTTCGTCTTCATGTTGATTATGTTCCACGCCTCTTTTGTTATTTACGTTGTCCTGCAAGACATTGTTAGATTTCTTGAATCATGCTTTCATGATAGTCATGGTTGGTTTCCATTGATCATGCTGTCAGGAAAATCATCGTTGAATTTTGTGTAACCACACTTTAGCGTTTCTCTATGCAACCAGAATGATGTCTATACTAATACTGCAAGGTTATCATGATGGTTTTCCTAACCGTTTAACCGGTTTACTTTCCTTAAATCATGACAAATGACCGAGCCCATACCGATCATTTCATGTGCATTCCATGTGTACTCCACGCACCGTATTTCATGTGTATTACATGTACCTTAATCCATGTGTATTCCACTTGCAATACTTCACGAGTATTCGCTAGTCGATTCTAAATCATCTCAGGCGTATGTTCACTTGCTGATATTCTACAAGGTTGTCGATGCCGCTCATAGCTTGGAGATGTTACTGAAGGTTGATGCTGCTGATGTTGGGAGACGCTACGAGATGCTGATGCTGATGCTGTTCACAACCTGGAGATCCTAAAAGACGAAGACAAAGGCGTCGGAGCAAAGCAATTGGACGAGAAGATGCTTCACCATCAGACAATTCCCATCAATCATTGTCCCAAATTCATAGTAACATGTCACACGTCGTTCGGCTGTCATTTCAGCCATATGAGTGCAAACCAGTACCAGCCGGCCACTCAGCTAAATAGTTACATGAGTCACGGTCATGAGAATGACCGTCAGGGAACCGACAGACAAGATGATAGTAACCACTACTTTGACAGCAACTATCCTAGAAATCACAACCGAGGCTCCGGCCACGGACGTGATCAGACATACAAATGATCAGTAGTCCAACCGATCCGCCAATTCTAGCATATTAACCTAATATTTGTAGTTCTAATTGTTTCACATCTCGAGACACATGTCAAGACATCAGTCAAGACACATGTCTCACGTATACTTTCTGAGGACACATGTCAAGATACCAGTCAAGACATATGTCACGCTTACATTTCTCAAGACAGGAGTCAAGACAAATGACTCACGTCTAATTATGGAACATTTCTAAGAAAACAGGGTACCCTCCAAGGGTATATCTATGTTGTTATGCCATGTATTAATCAGGCCACAAGAATTTCAATACCATTATCGGCGCATCAGTAAGAACTGTCACGTTGCCGATGTCACTTTCATTTCTTTCACCATAGTTCATATATTCATAACCATGAAGGACGCCTTTCGTATTCCCACGCATACGAAGGTTTTCCTTCAGCTTAATAATAAGATCCAAGCTGCTAACGCATTTCCTCGGACAGACACGAGATGAATTTTATCCTAATTATGTACTATGAACACCACACCATGCTATGATTCATAATTATGTACAGTAATGTTCAGGCTCCTGAATACATTCAGCTTGATTTTCCATCAGGAAAATCTGTACAAATTATCTATGCTTTTCAAGCACGTGCTTTGTTAGCCATAATTGCTAAAATTTTCTAGCTTTCAGTAACACACGACTACTAAGGTCCTTTTACGCATAACCAACGGATTATTCCAAAATTGTTCCTTACACTCCAGAAGAACCTTCAAGGAGAAGGATGGTACCATGAGATTATGTGTCGACTACCGTCGACTTAAACAAATCACCATTAATGACCGTTATTCTCCTCCACATATTGACAACATGTCCAATCAACCGTATGGTGTTAATCACTTTTCCAAGATCGAACTCACGATCATGCTGCCAACAGTGACGAGTGAAAAAGCAGGACATGTCCATGACTGCTATTCGTTCACGACTCGGTCATGCTAAATTTATGATTTTTAATTAGTCTCATCAATGCTCCAACCGCATTATGGACTTAATAAATTGAGTTTCCATGAACTCCTAAACAAATTCATCAGCATTTTCATTAAGGATAACCTGATTTCCTCTAAGCCTAGAGAAGAACAGGAAGACCATATCTGCACTATGTTGCAAATTCTATGACAAGAGAAATTCTACCCTGGAAAATTTTTTTTTCCCAATATCAATTCTGTTTGATTACAGTGACACACTAAATCACATGGGTTTCTATGGTTAATCTTACCATGACTCAGCTTATGCGTAAAGGAGAGAACCCTACACTACATTAGGTGTTCTAGAAAATTTTACGCTAGGAGAAGTCTAGATTCAGAGACTCAGAGTTTCGCAAACTCCTAGGTATCAAGTTCTACGAAGCAAGATACAGTTACGTTCATATCTAGGGACCTGACATACCAACAGGTTAAGATAGGACACCAACAAACTGGGATGTTTTCATCATATGAAATTGTGAATCGAAAAGGGACAAGATCTCAATGGATTTTAGTTACCAGATTTCAGCAAACTCAGAAGAAGCATGATGCTATTTGGGTTATTGTCAACAGTTTGATCAAGTCTGCAGAATCCTTACATCCGTACGGATTTCAGAACCAACAGATTGAACGAACATGTTCCAGCCAAGGCTCATCCGATCACTTGGCAATCCCTCAGCTATCGGGTCAGACAAAGATTCGTAATTGTACTCCTAACTTACTTCACTTCTTCATTCTAATTCCACGACTTGATTTCGCGCTCGCGTTCATGACACTATTCACGTTCATGATCGTATTTTGGCTTACGATTTGACGTTCATTTCTTTTCTCATTCTGGGAAGTTGCAAGAACTTGTGAGACCAGACCCAAGTTTAGTATAACTCTCCATCATCAGATAGACGTTTCAAGTCATATTCCACGTCTCACCTTGTAGCGTTTGGCGTTACCGCCATTATATTCTATGATCACGATATGTCTCACATGTCATGTTCATTCCACGTTCCTCATATCATGATCAAGATATGTTACACGTATCATGGATCACGATATGTTTACTCATACTACACTCGCCATATCTCCACGTAGCACGTTCAAAATTTTTCACGTATCACGTTCAAAATTTTTCACGTACTACGTTTCTTTATGTCTCGCGCATCGTTTCTAATTATCAGTTAAGTCAGATGGTCTTGCATCGTAACGTTTCAGTTACCCTTGCACGTTAACTCTTATTTTCCTCGATCGAATTTAGGGGATCTACCTTCCGTTGATAACCAAGAATTTCTTCGTATTCAAAGTCAAGGTCAGGAGGACCAAGATTTATCATTTGTGCAAGGATCTTTTGAAGGAACCGTTCCAAGAGGGAGGCCACTTGGAAACGGACAAGTTCATCCGGACTTCTTATCCATTTTTCTCTTATCGATTAGATATGTCCTTTCAGTCACGTCACGTTCCATGTCTTTTCAAGACAGGTCACGTTCCATGTTCCCTTCTACCTTGTCACCTTCATTTCCGTTATTTTGCATACCTTTCCAGTTTGATTCGGGTATGTTTCGCTTCCAGTTACGTTATCTATAATTCAGGGACGAATTATTCTTTTTAGGGGGGAAGAATTGTAAAACCCGCATGCTTTTACCATGAATAGTGCCCTTAAAATCGTACGTCCTAGATTAAAACTTACCTTATTCAGTACTGATCACATTCATGTGCTATTAATCAAGTAAGTACATACGTGTATAACATGATAAGTATCGTTTACGTACGAACTCATGATAAGCAGTTAATAAGTATTTCACGGGAACATAATTAAATCATGATCACCATTAAAACACGAACTAAAATAATCACGTAAATACTTATAATATAATTACGAGCATAAATAAATACGTTAAGGTATGGTAAATATTTAACGAGAACACACTAAACATGAACACCAATAAACACGAATAAACACGTAACAAATTAAAACACGTAAAACACGAACACGAGAGCACACTATAATATTTTAGACACGGAAAACATTTGGGTTACCCTTGGGGGCCCCATATCCACGAAATTAGGAAGGTAAATGGGCCAAGCCCATCAAGTTTTACATGAAAGGGGGGTAAGGTAAAAACTTGATTCATTTTTCACTTTACAAGAAATTAAACAAAAACCTAAAAATAGTTTTCTCCTCCTTCTCCTCTACCTTTTGTAGCCGCCACCCATAAGAACACCAAAGATGTGTTCTTGTTGATTTTGATCTTGAATATTGTACAAGTGTTCGTGTTTGTTCATCCTCTATTTATCCACACATTCGGTATATCTTTTAACCTTTCTTTTTAATTCCTTCTTTTGATTTGATTTGGTAAAATTAATTAAGAACATGATGTTTTTAAAACCTAATTAAAAACATAAAATAGACATGTATTTGATTAAGGGGTAAATTAAAAAGGGTGTTTATGGGTGTTTTAGTTTGGCCGCCGCCTAGCCCGTGCCCTAGGGGGGTCACAGCTTGGTCAGTAAGCCACCACCGAGACCATATGGTCCCGGTTTGGTGGTGTGGGTCCCACGGCAGCAAGGAACCAAGGGGAACCCCGATTTGGTTTGGGGTACGGTGTCGATTTCATGCCCGGTTCACGGTTCGTTGGTTAAAACACGATTTATGCTACATGTTAATTTTTATGAATTATGAACTTAGGATATAAATTAATTAATAACATGAGATATTAATTAAATCATGACTTAGGTTATTTTAATTATTAATTTAGCATGATATTAATTTAACCTAAGTATTTTTATGTTATAAGTTATAATTAATTAATTATTTAAAACATGCTTATAATTAATTAATTTAGACATGACTTAGGTTATATTATTAATACATATTAATATATATTTTAACCTAAGTAATTTATTCCATTTTAATTAAAACATGTTATACTTTAATTAAAATGCTTAACCTATAGTTTAATTAAAATGCATGAAATAATAATTAAACTATACACTATATCATATGACTTAAGAAATAAGCTTATAAACACTTAGACTTATATTTTAGCTTATGTAACCAGCTTAATTTTAATTATGAAAACTTCTATTTATAGAAACTTAATTAAATAAGGCAACTTAATTAATGGAAACCTTCTATATATGGAAATCTATCTATTTCAGGCAGCTAATCTAATCATGGAAACCTTCTATATATGGAAACTTATTTAATTAAGGCAGCTGATCTATTTTTGGAAACATTCTATTTTTAGAAACTAATCTATTTTAAGTAGTAAATTCTATTTTTGGAAACTTTCTATTTTTGGAAACTTTCTATTTTTGGAAACTTTCTATTTTTGGAAACTTTCTATTTTTGGTAACTTTCTATTTTTAGAAACTTTCTATTTTTGGAAACTTTCTATTTTTGGAAACCTGCTATTTTTGGAAAGTTACTTATTATTACACAGTAAGTATAATAATACATGAAATACCAGTAATACTTAATCAGATTAATCAGAATACAAGATAAACACAGTTTAAGGCTTTAGACAGTAAACCATGACCTAAAACAAACCAAGTAAGCTAAGATGAGACATAAAACCCAGTACGTAATCAGTGATTCGATACTTATACACGTGTGTATTCATGTAGCGTTAGTGATCCAGAAGTAGGAGTCTTTCTTCCGTTCATTCACTGGACTTGAGGTACGGATTCTCGTCCTTTCAGTATGGACATTCTTTCTTTATTAGGATTTCCCCGTATGCAGCCAACTGTTTTCCCAGTATTTGTTTTATTGTTTTGAACTGCTTATGTTTAATTAGCATAATTTATAGCCATATACAAGCATGACCAGTTTCACCTAGTTATGGAAGTACCATAACCATAACATTGGAGGCACCAATGTTATGACTTCCCCACGGCAGAGTGATTGCTCGTGGCGTCCCTTTTCAGTTTTGGCCATATTATTATATCAGGTGGGGCGTATGGGTGCATCCTAGTTACATGTTTTATTCAGTATTTCATGGTGAATGTGGTGTGTGCCTTTCATCCTTCACAAGGAGTTGATCCCTCCTACCCAAACCAGTATATTAATTAGAGGCATCCCCTCTAATCAGCATGATGAGGTCACCCCTCCAAGTATTCATGCACGTGACCTTTTCATGACCTATATGGGCTATGGTATATTTATGTTAAAACAGTTTTCATAAGATAAACATAAGGCTTTTCAAACTATAAAACCAGTTTTCTCGATACTTAACCAGTCTACTCAGAACTTAGTCTTCCACTGTTATATGTTACATGCTTATCCTATTTCATGCTATATTGTATATCCGTGCACTGAGCGTTTTGCTCAGCCGTTACTTTCCTTTCCATGTCCCAAAACGGCAGGTACCCAAGACTCGAGCATTTGGAGGACATGCATAGGATGGAAGCTGCCATAGACTTCTTCTCCTGTTTCCTTCATATATTTATGCTTGTTTAGTCTTTCATTCAGTTCATTTACTTTCTTATGTTTTGGGCTTATGTTTGGGGACCGATGTTTGATTCCGGTTTTCCCTATGGTCATGTATGTTTTACTACATATTACCTTGCATGCGTTGATGACACGCCATAATTACGCGTGACATTCCATTTATCAAAATGGGGTGTTACAGTGATTATAATTATTGTTGATAATAATTATCGTGTCTTAATAAGTAATAAATACTTATCGTGTAATAACACGTACGTAATATTTGTAATTCATATTCGTGAAACGTAAACGTGCTAAATAAGGAAACTTCTAATCATGTACGTACGATCATAAGGGTACTATTCATGGTAAAAGCATGAGGGTTGGAGGCGGCTCGGAATCAGCATGTCCAGATGTGACCTCCATCTCGCCCTTACGGCAGTCCTTCATGCGATGACCAGTAAGGACACACTTGTAGCATGCATCGCTGTGGCGGTGACATGGCCCTGGGTGCCTACGATTGCAGGTAGTGCAAAGAGGGCGAGTATACCCTCCAGCAGGTGCCCTTGCTGGATGGGAGCCTATTTGGAAAAGAACACATGAGACATAATTTATAGGTACAAAAGGACAATGCGGAAAAATCGTAAGATATAATACCAGTGATAGTTGGACGGTTAGGCTATGAACCTCTTTGGTTCTGGTCCCTCCCGTTACCATGATTCTGGGTAGAAGATTGCTAATGTGTCAGAATTATGAAATATCACATGTAACATAAGGAAATGAGTAAGTGTAAGGACCTGCTGCTGTTGGAGTTTCCAGCGTTGTTACGGTAATTATCATTACCGCCACGCCTATCTGTAGCAGAACAGTCTTGAGTCTGACCGTTTCCCTTGGGCTGAGTAGGCTGTTGCTGAGTAGCCGGCTAAGCCGGTCCCCAGTCTTCTGCCTGAAAGATGCAGTTTAAAGAGAGATATAAATATTGGATAATACTGAAAGAATTCAGAATGGTCACCGCTGATTAACGAATATTTACCTCTTCTCGGGTCTCTCTTTTTCCCCGAACTCCTCTCTTTCTTGTAGCATCTCCAGCTTACGTGCTGCATCGGCAACTTGTGCCACCGTGTTGAAGGTAGCACACACCAAGTTGTTGGCGAACGATGTACGAAGAGCCCACCGGAAATGGTATGCTTGCTCTTCGGCAGTACCTGCTGCTGCGCCAAGAAAGCCAGCCAAACGAAGAAAGCCCTGCATGAACTCGTTGATGTTCTCTCCAGCTCTCTGCCTGATACGGTGGTACTCCCTCTTCAGCTTGTCTTGCTCAGCCTTGGGGAAGAACTTTCCCATCACTAACTCCCTGAACTGAGCCCAAGTCAAACCAGCCACCTAATTATCACCTCCCTTAGACTGCTTGACTGCCTTCCACCATCCTAACACATCACCTTCGAACTTGTAACAGGCCAATCTCGACTTAAAGACGGGGTCACAACCCATTGCATCGAATATCTTCTCGATATGAGCCAACCAGCTTTCAGCTTCAATGGGGCTATCATTTCTCGCGAAGGATCGAGGACGTTGCTTGTTGAATCTCTCCAACCATGTGACGAATGTTGCTGGATGAGGAGGAGGTACTGGGTGCTGTTGCTGATTGTTGGCAGCCTATACGTCAGCCCTGATTTCGTTCCTCAGCTGAGGAAGCAAAGATTGCATCACAACTTGGACTGTTGAATTGAGTTGTTCTTGCTCGCGTGTGAGAACCATCTGAAAGTATAAAACATAATACATGATTAAACTGATTAACATAAAATATATACATGAAAAAAAATTATACCAATAAATCATGAGAAAAATTTTATGCAGTAAAACTAGTACATGAATGCATGACGCAGTATTATGAAAGTTTTTATATGCGCTAGAGTGAACGCCTACGGTCAGTTCACTCAAAACAAAAGACATGGCGAGGGGACGCCAATGACATATATGAATGCATGAAAACAATGAATACATGAAAACCGAATGTCAATTCTAGGAAGACCATAGTGACTACCCACTAATCACAGGTAGTGTTTTGAGAGCCTACATGTCGAAGACTTGGATCTGATACCATAATTGTAACACCCCATTTTGGTAAATGGAATGTCACGCGTGATTATAGCGTGTCATCAAAGCATACAAGGAAAAATGTCTTAAACATTACATGACCATAAAGGAAATACCAGAACAAACACCGGTACCCCAAAGTATAAGCTCATCACACACAAACATAAGTACTGTAAAGGAAAAGGACTAAACAATGTCCATAGAAATGAGTAGCAAAATGTATGATGAAATGCATAATGTAGAGAAGGCTAGAAAGCTTCCAATCCATATGCACGTACGCTTAAAGTCTACGAGCGCCCTTGAGTACCTGCCGTTTGGGAACATGAAAGGAAAAGGGCTCAGCTTAACGCTCAGTGCATGGATATACAAGTATGACATGGAATAACGTAAGCATATAAGACTAATAGCAGCGGAATATCATAAGTTCTAAGTAATCATGATTCATGTTCATAAAACTAGTTTTATAGTTTGAAAAGACTTATGTTTCTATGAAAATATGTTTTAATTAGCCAAATATCCCATATAGGTCATGAGGTTCCACCGTGCATGAATACTTGGAGGGGAGACCTCGTCATGCAATTAGAGGGGTTGCCTCTAATTAAATAGTCTGAGTAAGAAGGATCAACTCCTAGTGAAGGATGCAAGGCACACATCGCATTCACTCTGATAATACTGCTAAACATGTAACTAGGATGCACCCGTACGCCCCACATGATAATATAATATAATGGCCAAAACTGAAAAGGGACACCACGAGCAATCACTTCGCCGTGGGGAAGTCATAACACTGGTGCCTCTAGTGTTATGGTTATGTTACCTCCATAACTAGGTGACACTGGTCATGCATGTATATGGCATAGGCTCTTAATCTAACATAAGTATCAAACATATAAAACAAATACTGGGAAAACAATTGGCTACAGACGGGGAAATCCTAATATGGAAACAATGTCCATACTGAAAGTACGGGAAATCCGTACCTTAAGTCCATTGAACGAAGAAGACGAACGGAAGAGAGTCCTACTTCGATCTCACTAATGCTACATAAATAGTATACGTGCATAAGTATTCGGTTTAATGAGTACGTAACTAGTTTATATCATGTCTTAGCTTGTTTTATAGGTCCATGTCTTGTATTACTGATTTTAGCGTTATGTTGTGTTTACTATGTATTCTGTATATTCTGATTAAGTATTACTTGTATTTCTTTTATTATCATACTTGTTGTGTAATAATAAGTAACTTTCTAAAAATAGCAGGTTTCCTAAAATAGAAAGTTTCCAAAAATAGAAAGTTTCCAAAAATAGAAAGTTTCCAAAAATAGAAAGTTTCTAAAAATAGAAAGTTTCTAAAAAAAGATTAACTGCTTTAAATAGAATAGTTTCTAAAAATAAAAAGTTTCCAAAAATAGTAAGTTTCCTGAATTAGAAATTTTCCATATTTAGAATTAAGTTGGATTAATATCATAAGTCATGTAGTTATAGTATATTTTATTAATTATATTATGTTCATTAAATAAACTATAGGTTACATAATTTAATTAAATATAAGCATGATTTTAATTAAATTAAAGTGTATAAAATACTTAGGTTAAATCATGTATTAATACTATATTAATATAACCTATGTCATGATTATTAATTAATTATATTGCATGTTTGATAATTGATAAATACTATAGTGTAAAATAAATAACTATATACTTAGGTTAAAAACATGTATTATTTAATAATAATAATAACCTATGTTTCTATGTTTAATTAAATTAATTATAAGTCATGAATTAATAATTTAATTATCTTTTAAAAATAATACACTTGTTAAATTAATTAAACTTGTAAAAATATTCATGAACCGGACCCGTATAATTAACTAATTAAACATGTCGTAAACCGGACCCGTGAACCGGTGAACCGGTCCGAACCAAACCCCCAAAAACAGTGGCAAACTGGTTGAGCCGGTTACCCCTGCTATCGGTCTGCTGCCACCGGCAATCTGCCCGTGGTCTTGCTTCTTGGCTAGCCGCTGACAATACAAGGGTTCCCACCGGCTGTGTGCTGGTGGCCCCTGCTGCATGTGCCAGCGGTTCCCCCTACTTGCCCAAAATAGGCACCAGCTTAAGCCGGTGGTGGCGCTGTTGCTGCCAAGACCAACCGAAACCACAAGGACACCCCCGGCGCATGTCGGGGTGCCTTGTCCTTGCTGCCGACCGAACCACAACCACACCGAGACATATGTCTCGGTTAGTGTGCGAACCAAACGACACCGGAGCCTTGAGGCTCTCGGTTTTTGTGGCGGCCGAGATAAACAAACCGAAACAACCCTTAATTATTTACACATGATCCCATGATATGTTTTTATCATGTTTTATTTAATTATATGTTCATGTTTATGATTAAACAAAAAAAGAAAAAAAACAAAAGGTTACGGATACCAAAACAATTGGAATGAATAGATCTTGATCACACGAACACACTCCTATGATTTGTTAAATCAAAATCAACCAAACACCCTTGTGGTGTGTTCTTTCCGCCGGACTAAGGAGAGAGAGAGAGAGTTTTAGGGTTTTTAGTTTTTTTCGTAAAATCTTCTGTGAATGAAAATAACATTTATTGTATTTTTGATTTGGTAATAACAAGTGGGCTGGGCCCCTCTCTTCCTTTGTTGTTGCGGCTATGAGGGCCCACCAAGGGGAACCCGAAGCTTTTTCCCGTGTCTAATTATTACGTGTTTGTGTGTTTGTGATTACGTGTTACGTTTAATTATTCGTGTTATTTATAATTACTTATACGTAACGATATTTATCGTATTAATAATATACGTAAATACTTAATTATAAGTTCGTGATTCTTAAATTCATGATATCATGTTCATGATTTTAATTATTATTGATAACAATTATCGTGTATTAACATGTACTAAATACTAATCGTATAATTATATGTACATAACTTCTTAAATTCCTAATCATGACACGTGTTCAAGTTATAAAAGGAAAGTTTTTAAATGTACGTATGTTACTAAGGGTACTATTTATGGTAAAATCATGCGGGTTTTACAGGAAACATCTGCTTTAATTCAAACAAGAAAGAAGATCTCATTCGGAATAAGGTTGCTTGTAAAGATGGATATAAGTACAACCTTTATTCTTTTACCTAGGTAGTATAATCAAATCTGTATTTTTTATCACGTAGGATATTCAACCACGCAATGGATAAAAATTTTCATAGTTACTTGTGCATATTTAAACCCTAATTGTGTTTCCTATAAAAGGAACACACTTGGCAGAGAATTGGCTAACTCTTGAACTCGAAAGATTGAACTCATAAGTTGATGAACGTTAAGTTTGAGACTTAAACTCATAACCTGGGTTTGTGGTTTAAGTAGTGGAGATCACCCTAATATTGTCATTCAACCACTTCACTATTTCGCAAGAAAAGTGTGTCATAGATTCTTAATTAAGTTTTAATAAAATCTCTATATGTTGAAAAGTAATTTGGTATTGTTGTTTTAAGTTTTTACATTGTTATTGCTTTATTAAAATAACCCACTTGAATCCAATATACAAGATATTACTTAAGGCTGATAAGGAATATCAAGTTCATATGTTGTGATTTTTTCGTCATCATTAGTGTCGATGAGTTGGAAGGTTTGGTTTTCGTCGAATTAAAGGCCAAAATAGTCATCGAATGAAAAAGGGAAGAAATGACGCTCGTCAGAGTGTTTATGACGGAAAATATTAGCTTTTTGATGGTGATGACCAAATTTTAGGGAGTCGAACGACGTTATATTATCGAAGTAGTGGTAACGGTTGGGATGGAGGTGGTTGGTGGGGATTAGGAGGAAGAAGAACGAGAGGTATATGTAAAATATATAGTAAAGGAATGTTTGGATGTAATATTATATGTTTTAGCGTGTCTAAGTGTGCCACATCATCATTTTTACTTAATCATCACGTATAATACACACATAAGGTGATTAAGCAATATCAATACATTTGATAGAAAAATTAAAAAATTGACACGTAACATAGTAAAAAGTGATAACTTAAATACTTCTATAAGTAATAATTTCTAAAATGAAATTAGTAGGCGTACGTATAGTATGCTTGTAAGATTGGAGCTTTCTTAAAATTATTTGAGTTAAATACTATATTATACTAGCTGTAATATCGTAAAATGAGTATGGTGCAGATTGATGCATATATTTGATAAATGAGTATGGTGTAGATTGATGCATGTATTTTTATCGACTACTACAGAAAACAGAAGAAAAAAATGCCCATTTTTTAAGTTGATTTTGAAAAGGCTTTTGACTTTGTTAGTTGGAAATATTTGGACTTTGTGCTTTATAGTCTTGGTTTTGGTATTACTTGGACATCTTAGATTAAAGCATGCTTAGATTCTTCTCGGATTTCTATCTTGATTAAAAAAAGACCAATTTTTGAATTATCTATCAAACGTGGCTTAAGACAAGGAGACCCCATGTATCCATTTTTATTCATCTTTGTTATGGAAGGTCTTCACATGACGCTAAATCAGTCTTCCGAAGAAGGCTTGATTCGTGGTATAAAAATTGGATCTTTGAATATTATTTTATCTCATATCTTTTATGCTGACAATGTTGTTATTACCATGGAATGGAGCTCTACCGATATGGATAATACTATTCTGATTCTTCAAGTTTTTTATCTTGCATCGGGTCATAAAAATCAATATTCAAAAATCGAATATTTATGGGGTTGGTGTTTCTAATAATGAGGTGAGTATAATGGCTAATAATATAGAATGTTCCCTTGGCTACTTCCCTTTCGTTTATCTTGGATTACCTGTTGGCGCTAATAAGATTTATTTATGGGAATCAGGTAAAGGTTTGGTTTGTTTGGGCTTCACGCAATCCGAGACCAAAGATGGTCTCGGTGATGGTTCGGATCACTTAGCTGCACCCCACAAGGGGTCGGAGTGTGTTTGTCTTTGGTAGCCACAACCCCAAACATCCCCATGGTGGGGACTGTTGGGAAAACAGTGGGAACCGAGACCTCCAAGGGTCTCGGTGGGTATTATGTGCGCAGCAGGGGAAACCCGGCTAGGCCGGGGTGAACCTTCGATCAGAAGTGGCACAGGTTGTGCTGTCGGTGGCTGCTGCTGGTGTTCGATAGCATGCCACAGCTCCGGTTGTGGTGAGCTGTGGTGTTCGAGGCAAAGCCGAGACCTCCCATGGTCTCGGTAGTGTCTCATAGGGGCTCGGGTAGAACCAAAACACACCAAGGGGTGTGTTTGGCTAAATTTTGCTAAACATGTTATTTTTACTTTTATTAATTAATTTATTAAATAATACATGGTAAACTAAATTAATTAATAAACATGACTTATGTTATAAGTTATATAAATAAAAATCATTATTTAAAATATGTCCATTTTATTTAAATAAACTTTGGGATAAAATAATTATTAATATAATTTTTTATGTACATTTAATTAATTAAGAAAACTTATCTTAATTAATTTATATTCATTTTAACCAATGTTTAATTAAATTAATAACACAGTTTAATTTAATTATATAATAAGTCATTAAGGTAAACTTTAATTATTAAAATCATGTAATATTATTAATTAATAATTACTTATGATATCATGTATTATTATTATTAATTAATAATCATATGTTAAGACTAAGTATTAACTATAATTAAACTTTACTATATAATAGTCATGACATATAATATGCTTATTAAAATTATAGCTTATATCATTTTACTTATTTAATAAGCTTATTTATGGAAATATACTAATTATGATAACATGCTATTTATGGAAAGATACTAAATATAGAAACATGCTATTTATGGAACATACTAAATATGGAAACTTTCTATTTTTGGATTTATTCTAATTTTAGAAACTTTCTATTTTTGGAAACTTACTATTTATGGAAACTTGCTATTTTTGGAATGTTACTATATATGGAAACCTACTATTTTGGAAAGTTACTATATGTAGAAACCTGCTATTTTTAGAAAGTTACTTATTATGTTATAACAATTACTACAACACACTAAACATGCCATACACTAATCAATAACACATGAAACATTAAGAATCACATGATAAAACAAGAACAAGAATAATAAGTAATGAACACGCCAAGTGAACTAAGAACTAGTAAATATAAGTAAACAAACAACTGATTCATGTCCCTTTGATTATGTAGCTATCGTGAAGTCGGAGTGATCTTCCACTTTCGTTTCCATCCTCATTACTGGACATAAGGTACGAATATTCTGTCCTTCTGTAAGTACACTCTCTTCCTATATTAGGATTCCCCGTTTGCATACCTGAGATTGATTGCTCGCGGCGTCCCTTTCCGTTATTTGGCCTATTTTATAATTATCATGTGGGCGAATGGGTACATCTTAGGACAAGTTTAGCAAGATTACATGGTAACTGTTCTGTGTGCCTTGCATCCGTTACATGGAGCTGATCCCTCCAACCGAGACTATTATAATTTGAGGCAACCCCTCTAATTGCATGATGAGGTCACCCCTATAAGTATTCATGCACGTTGATACTTCATGACCTATATGGGCTCCAGGCATATTTAAAATACAGTTTTCAGTATAAAATAAACATAAGTCTTTTTAGAATATAAACCAGTTATAAACTTACACCAGGTTTTCTAGGACTTACACTTATTCCGTTGTACTTCATTCATTTCATTTCTTGCTTATGTTTATGATTTACATTTCATTGTCATATATCCGCACACTGAGCGTATGGCTCAGCCGTATGTCTTTCTATGTCCCAATACGGCAAGTACGATGCGTCCGGTGTGGTTGATTGGATTGAAACAAGTTTTAAATTTATAAACACGAATTATTGGAATGACTAAAAACACACGGGCATGTATGACCCTTTCTTTTGTATATAGCTTTTATGTGGCAATATCGAGTTCCTTCACGGGGATTTGGAAAACCTTTGATCATTCAAAAATCTACTATAATCTTTTTGATTGTAGTTATTGTAGACAAATAAATAACAAGTAATATGATGTGATTAACAATAAGATTAAAGGCAACACTTGGTAAAGACTAGTTTGGCCATCCATTGTGGTATGATTGTGATGACACATTTAACATATATATGATTATGATAATTAGATGGTTAATCCAATCTATTGTTTTCAAAAGCTTGTATCCTCGTCAAGACTTTGGTTAAAGAAAACAAGCATGAGACTCAATCATTCAATTCAAGATTTAATCCAATTTCAACTCATTTGATTCACGGTTGTTTCACGAATTTTCTAACACTTATAATTATGTTTCTTGATAATCAAAACTTCTTAAGAAATGATCAATACAAAAGATAGTCAATCATAGACAAACCGGCTATACTTGTTGATAGAAAATAACCCTTTCGACCTATGAAATATTTATCAACAAATTAAGTTTTGACAACAAATGCCACATGAAACATAAGTACCAATGGTTCAATGGAAAGCTTGAAATTGAAATACACATAAATCACAATCACAACCACTACTTCATACCACAAACATCATCCTACCAAGTGTAGAATGAGATTTAGCTACTCATAATGAACAATGAAATAAACTCTGAAATAATAGTCTTATAAGTCGTAATGAAGAGTCTTACAAACTAGAAATATAATGCTAATGGTTAGGGTAATGATCCCTACGAGTTTCGTGATGTAAACTTTGATTTTCGGACTCTAAAAGTGAATTTTCTTGCACCACCTTGCTCAAATCCATGAATGGTGTTTTGGAAAAGGTTGAGCGAGTTTCTTAACTAGCAATAACACACACAAGTATGTTATGAAAGTTGGATATGATGGGATTATGAAAGTTGTGACTCTATGGGTCTTATTTATTAGCAAATTGATCGTATAGACTTGAATGCATGGCTTGTTGGAAAAGGTTTATGCTTGGAGCCAAAGGAAGTCTAGAACCTTCTTGTGTGTTCTTGTGTGTTCTTTAGAAGCTTCAAGAGTGCATGTAGAAATTTGCCAACATGAAAGTAGTGGGTGGCAACTTTGAGAAATGTTGGTGGCAACTTTGAATTTCGCCAGTGGCAACTTCCATGCTGAGTTACTTGTACATTTCTTGAAAACACTTGTTCTTGTACCCGAAATAGATCTTCAAAGGCTTGTAACTCGTACACGGGTCTTGAACTTTGACTAGCTCTTCATATTTGCATTGCTTTATACTTTATTCCTGCAATTGGCTACATAAAGACTTGCAAACACATTTTGGCACAAATATGCAAAAAAATATTATAAAAATAACCAATATACATGTACAATAGTAAGGGTAACGCTCCCAAAACATGTTGGATTTGGGCGTTATCAAATCCCCTCACACTTAATTTTTGCTTGCCCTTAAGCAAGAAGAAAAGAAAATTAAATCCAAAGGTACATGTATTTTTATAGATGCAAGTCCACAAAGTACAAGTACAAGATAAAACTCATCGGCTTAAATTTTTATGGTTGAAAAATTGAGATATAAAGTCAATACCCATAAAAGTCTAGAAAGTCTTTTATTTCTAACTATAATACACTAGCAACATATGAATTGAAGCAACATGTATCACGACTTAGCAAATTGGCTAATCGATACCTTTTATTCCTTCTTCTTTCTTCAATTTTTAAACATTATAGCTCATTGGTTATTTATTTGTCTTTTTGACTTTTTCTATCTTATTTTTTCTTTTTTTTCTTGGCTAAAACTCCTAGACATGGATCAACATACTTGTAAAGTTCATGTAGTATTGACAAACATTGAGCTTGCAACCTTCTCCTAATTTTTGAATTTTTCTTCTACTATTATATGAGACTTTGACTTGGGTAAGTGCGACACAAAAATATATCTCAAATCTTCAAAAATTACCAATTGGATAATTTCTTAATTATTTATATACATTTTGCTTGAAACTTTTTATTTACGAGGGCAAACAAGAACAAAAAATTTAGAATAGCCCAAAATAATAGCAATTAAGCATCTTTTTTCTCGATTTCCCTACAACCCCCTTACACTTAAGTCTAGCATTGTCCTCAATGTGATGAAACTAAACAAAAGTTAGGGAATAAGAGAAAAACCAGAATCACGGGCATATCATGCGTCATAAAGAATACACATGAGTCTTGTATTCGCCTTCAACTTGCGGTACCTACAAAAAGGATAAAACACATAAAAAACAAAAACACTCTATTTTTTACTTTTATAGGTTTTTATAAAAGCGACACATGCTACACCCCGTCACACTTAAGAAAAACATTGGTTAAAAAATATGGGGTGTAAGCATGAATTTATTTAAAAAGGAAAACCACACTTAAAAATGAAATTTTAAAACACACGGGTTGCCTCCCGAGAAGAGCTTATTTTATTATTGAGTCATCAGCCTGACTCATACTTCTTTTTAGTTTTCGTTATTTTTATCGAGTGGAAAATGTTCGCTCCACTCATCATGATATAGTTTAACACGGTGCCCGTTAACAATGAAGCTTCCTCCATTTTTGTCATATAATTCAACATAACAGGACGAGTATCCATGTTTAATGATAAAAGGACCGTACCACTTTTGTTTATGCTTTGGGCCTTTGAATTTATATCCCATGTTAAACAAGAGAACTTTATCACCTTTCGTGAATTCTTTTCAGATTCTATGTTTCTTGTCATGATAAGCTTTGGTACGTGCTTTGTACAATTGGGAATTCTCATAGGCTTGGAGTCTTAGTTCATCGAGTTCGTGCAATTGCAAGAATCAGTTTTCTCCAGCGACTTTGAGATTGGTATTACAGCTTCTTAATTCCCAGTAAGCATGGTGCTCAATTTCGATGGGCAGATGACACATTTTACCGTAAAAAAAACGATAAGGTTTTGTGCCAATTGGTGTTTTATAAGCTGTTCGGAATGCCCACAGAGCGTCGTCAAGTTTCCTTGAGCAAGCGAAAGGATTGTGCTTAACCGTTTTTTCGAGTATCGTTTTAAGGCTCTGTTGGTATTTTAAACTTGTCCACTTGTTTGTGGATGATACGCGGTAGCAAAGCGATGGGTGACTCCATAACGCTTTAAGATTTTCTCCATTTGTTTGTTTCAAAAATGGGAACCTCGATCGCTAATTAAAGCTTTCGGCATTCCATAATGAGAGAAAAGCTTTTTTAGAAAATTGATGACGGCTCGTGCATCATTCGTGTGTAAATCCTCGGCTTCTGCCCATTTGGAAACGTAATCAATAGCTAGTAAGATATATTCGATGTTATGGTATTTGGGAAAGGGTCCCATGAAATCACTTCCCCATACGTCAAATATTTCACTACCTTGGATGCAGTTTTGAGGCATCTCAACTCTTCGTGAGAGGATACCAGTACGTTGGCAAGCATCACAATTTTCGACAAGAGTATGTGTTGGACTAGGATTTGAACAACAAATAGACTAAGTGTATGTACTGTGTGAAAAAACACTTAGTTTGTCATCTTCAAGATTCCAAGCTTCAGTGACTATAGATGGTCAGCGGAAAAAGAAGACTTGAACAAAGAAGACGATACCTCGGGCTATTTTTATATCCAAATAGGGAGATATTGTTGGGTCAAGATTTAACCCAATTATTCCTCACAAGTATTTGAATATAAAATAGCTGCTGAAGACTTGAAGAATTGTTGAAGACACTTCAGCACCAGGTCTAGCACAAGTCCAGCTGAAGATAGTTCAGCACCAGCACTTCCAAAGTACATTGAAAACAAAGTTACACCTTCAGTAGCTGATGCGGATCAACATCTGAAGGACAAACCTGAATGAAGTTGCCTTTAGTTCAGCTTGGAGTTACAAACCAAGCTGGACGATGTTCATCTAACTCTCGAATTACAACCTAAAGATATTGGCGGGAACTTGCTAGAAGAGAAAAGTACAAGAGTGGTTACTTGTACAGCTAATAAGAAAGTCAAAAGTGATATTTACTTTTGTACTTTGATGGGAAAGAAAGCATGGGAGAACATGGGCTTCACTTTAGTGAAAGCTTCCTTTGGAAGCTTTAGCTTTTCTTTCCTTATATGTAGATAGGTTGTTAGAAGAGTTAGATAAGTTTTCCATTTCACAAATACACACAAGATGTATAGATAGGGATTCTTCCTCTCTTATTTATCAAGAGAGAAACTTTTCATTCATTCCCGGTTGTTATTGCGCAAACAACCGGGTATAATTCTTTGGTATAGCTATACTAATAATGAATTAGACGTTGAAAAGTACAAGTTGAGTTATTAGTAGTTAATCGGTCAATCGTGCTTAAGATTACCCGATTACAGGACCCAACAAGTAGTCTCAGATCGGGTGGATTATTCTTATGATCCAGATCCGTTCATATTAGTTGCTAATAACCTTGGGCATTGTCAAAATTTATTTGTATTCTTAAAAAACTGCTGCTGTTAATGAGCAATTTTTGAGGATGAGAGACAAATACTTTGACAACTGCTAAAACACCCACAAATATCTTATCGAAAAACAAAAAAATCCCACTGTCATATAACAAAAACCATATCACCACCACCGACTTAAAAAAAACTTATCAACATCATCAACGATGTCAGATCCCACAAAAGGAAATCATCCTCAAACATAATCACCGAAACCCATATTCATTTCAAAATCCACCAGCAAAGAAATAAATCAATACCTAGATCCTATCAATTCAATACATAGAACAAGATTCACATCACGATTTTACAAACCGTAATCAAGATTCATTCTTGTTTACAACAGGTGTCGCCTATATCCTATATCACGAAAAAAATCAGATCCAAAAACAAAAAACCCACATCGAAGTCAACATCATAGTCAAAGATCACAAGTCAAATCGAAATATAAAGATGTATTTCTTCATTTGGACATGGGAGAAAAAATGATTACAAGAGAATCATGATTCGAGATGTGTAATGGTATTAATATCGTTTTTGGTGGATTTGATGTAGCTGGGCTCGTGTGAGATGGGTGGATTGTCGTTGCAGTTGATATGGCTGTGAAATTGATATATAATATCAGTAACGAATGGATTGGATGGGATAGAAAGGATGAGTGGTAGTGGCGGTGGCAATGGTGATTGAACCTGCCGAGAGTGTTTGGTAAAGAGGTGGATTTGTGGTTAGTGACGAATTGCTGATCAAGGGTGGTATATGTATCAGCTATAGAGAAAGTTGAAATGATAGTGAATATGGTGATGGGTTGGTCAGTTGGTAAGTTGTTTAGTTTAAAAAAACTGATGAATGGTGAATCGGTATAGAAAAAAGCTGAAAATTGTGCGAGGGAATTCTTTTCAGTTTTAATATAAACTGATAAAAAAGTGGTCCATTTTTGAAGGAAGAAATGGTTGGTTATGGCTTGTTTAGCTTTCTGAAAAATTGGTGGAGCTGAAAAATCAGTTGATCAGTTGTTAAAAAACTGATGCGTATTTAAAAGGTAGTAGTGGAGCCTTCAATACTTAAGCCCACCAGCCATATTAGAAGCCCAAAGTAACGCTGAAGCAAATTGACGCTGAGGCCTGACCCCTCCAGCAGATTTTAAACCCCCTTTAGGTTCTGAACCTACTGCTGGAACTAAACATGAACCATCAGCAGTCCTAAACCTTTGAAGCTGAAACCCTTCAGCAGTATGAACCTGAACCCCTTCAGCAGTTCCTAACCCTTCAGCAGACTGAACCCTCCAGCAATTCTGGATCTTCAGCAAAGACTGAACCCCCTTCAGCATGACTGGACGAATCCTCATCAAATTGGACCTCCGGCACCAGCAAGACTGGACCTCCTTTAGCACTGAACCTGAACCACCAGCAATGACTGAACCTTCAGCAAAGTCTGAAGCTTATATTCGAAGTTTGAACCTGAAGGTGAACCTCCACAATTCTGGACGAACCTTCACCATGTCCTGACTGAATCTTCAGCAGGTAAGAACTTCGTTAACATCCTGATGCTGTCATTTTATTGCTAAATTATTAGTGTAGACATTCAAAAATTGTTGATGTTATGCAATTTTTGAGGGACAAAAATACACTAATATTTATAGAAAGCATCAGGAGTAATAAAACCATGAATCATTCAACAAATGCTAAAAGAACAAACCATAAAGAAAAACCAATCTTTACAACAAAACACTTTCCAAACCTTAAAAAACAACCTGAAGATTGAGTGGGTGTGTTTCCTAAAACGTTAATGGTATTGGGTGTGTCGAGGAAGTGATGTATTAGATGCGGCATATGGTATAGTTTTTGTCAAAAGAATGAAGCTGGTTGATACAGGGTTAGTGTTTGATCAGCCTTATTAAAAGGGTTGAATGGGTTTGAAAATGGGTTGTGTTTGCTCAAGTGATATTATGGAGAAGAAGATGAAAGTTCGTTGTTTAAGTGTATTACAAAGTGACTGATCACCACTACGCGAATCCTCTAAGACAACAAAAGTTTAAACCTCTATGTACTTGAACCACTGAACCCGTTCAACCTTCACTACACCCAAGTTGATGCGCTTATGGAAACTCTAAACCTTACACCAAAATGTGACTTAAAAAAATGGGTCACTGATGTTATTCTTTCATGCTTTAGAGTTTACTTTCTTACAACTACAACAACAAAGAATATGTACACGTTTGTTTATCATTTTATTCTTTGTAACATCACAAGGTGAGAAAAAGTTGTATTTGCTCACTCACATCTGATGAATTTCACTTAGGCTATTCTTATGTCCAAATAGGGGGAGATTGTGGGACTAGGATTTGAACAACAAATAGACTAAGTGTATGTACTGAGTGAAAAAACACTGAGTTTGTCATCTCCAATATTTTAAGCTTCAGTGACTAAAGATGGTCAGCGGACAAAGAAGATGTAACACTCTCAAATTTCATATCGGTACAGTGGAAGAGTGTTTAGAGTGTTACGGGATAGCACAATAACTCCAATCATAGACAACACATAAAAATGGTTGTACAAGGTTTAACATACATTCATTCGAAATAAAAGTTTCAAGTGTACAACACGTCCCAAATTATACAGGTCATTAAGTTTACAAAACAAAGATCGAATGAACAGTTTTATTATTATGTGGGCCATCAGAGTCGCTCTCCATCTGAATTACCTTCAAGCACATGAGATAAAACATGCAAAAATCATATCAGAGAATGCTGAGTGAATTCATAGAGTTTAATAAAACCGTTATATAAAACAATCGTTGAAATCAGAATACAAGTATAATATCAGAAGTAAGTCCTCGTATTGCTAGTCAAGCAATATATAAATCAAAGCATACATCTTAAACCGTCCATGAGACCTTATTCTCAATATTACCATTATAGGTAACATTATTATCTTCATGTGCATCATTATTGAATTGTATTGGATTGTTATTAGCCGCACGACATTGTTACCTTACTATCACAAACAACGGGCCGTGAACCCGACAAACAATTTACCCATCTAAGTTAGTGTGTCGTCACAAAAATCACGCTATGTAAATATTCTCATACATAAATTCGCTTACCAATCAATGTGGTACGACGTGGATCAACCATCAAGGCGCGAACTGGGGTGATCGTCCCCAAATAGTACTATCATATGCATAAGCGTCTACCAAATCCCGATAGTTCACAATTCATGGTAATGGGACTTTAAGTGACATAACCTAACTACTAATAATCCATTTCATCTCATTTATTGGGTCATAGCATCTTTCGGGTCCATATCATTAAGCATACTATCGGAACTACTTGTGTTCTATTTTTATCAAAAACTAGCATGTTATCTCCCTCGCGGGTTTACAAATCATTTTATAAAACATTTAAAAGAGTGCGAGGCTATGAACTCACGTTGATAATGAAAGGCGGATTATCGGCTACGGGTGTGCTTCGATCGCAGAAAACTATATAAATAATACTCGGTCTTAGACTTTTGTCCAATGACTTTATAAAAATAACAATTATGTATACATATGATGACTTTATAAATATGATGATGATCAAGTGGTATTGTACATTCTCATTTACTCATTTTAGTGTTATGTGTTGGTAACTTTTTATACTAGTTTATCTTGTTTACATGTTTAGGCCCAATAAGCCCATTGTAAGTCCATTACCTTATATTAGTACATTTCACACTTTTAATATCAGTATTACACTTACAAGTTAGGCCCAAGTGGGTTAAGCCCAATAAGTAAGTTCATAAGTGTTTACCCAAATTAGTTTGATTAATAGTCCAATAAGGCTAACTTGGCCCGTTAATGTCCGTATGTCATAAAGATCGGGTTTTATCGGTTTTTACTTGTAATATGTACTTATATATCAGTATATGAGTTATAAAAATTTTACATTATACGGGTCCGACCATCTAAGTTTAAATTGACGAAAACGTTAATTTTACGGTTTTAGCCGAAAAGACGTAAAAATCATGTTTATAGTTTTATAACTTATAAAACTTATCAAATTACCATTTTTATAAAATGTACCATTTATTTATTATTGTAAATACTTATATGAATGTAATATATAAGTTAGTGGGTTTTAATTTACATTTAATACTATATTTATTTGAGTGCTATTATAATACTATTATACTTTAATTTCATAAAAATCTGATTTTTAGTTTCACTTTCACCATTTTTATCATATCTTGAGTTCTACAAGGAGATAGAAGCTCATTTTTGGATGACATAAACTTCATATTATGTGTTACAAATAACTTAGATTTAGATACTGCTCAATGCAAGTCTAAGTATCCCTAACAGTCCTCACAAAACAGAGTATTCAGATTGATACATCAATTTTGTTTTGATCATATCTCACTCATTATAATGATTCCATTGCATGGCCAACTATCACATGTGTACAAGACTTAATACTTACTGTATATTGATTCCACTATGCCATTTTATCAGTTTAACATATGGTTGTTTACTATTTTTATACAGCCAACTTATTAAGCAAGATTTTAACCTTTTTACATATGGTTTTCCATCTTTTTAACCATGTTTATCAACACTTGATCCCCACACAATATTTTTATCATCATATATCATCATATACATATACATTAGGAAAGAAAATACATTTTATATTTACAAAAATAATAATGAAAATGGGAAGAATGATCTTGTTTACCAACCAAGACTATAACTTGTCTTTTGAGGACAACACCTTGAGGTACACCAAATTTATCTTTTAGATCACCTTTCACCAAGAATACTTGTTGCGAAATCAGCCCTAGGACACAAACAAATCACCTCCTTTGATGTTATAATAATCACCAATCAAAAAGGCTTCAAAGGTTATTCATCATATGTGTAGATAACACATGATTCATGGTTAAAATTGATCAAAATGGGGTGTGTGGTGATGATATGGGACGGCAATGGTGGAGAGGGTGAGAGATTTTTAGGGTAGTTTTCATGAGATAAATGTGAGAAGTGGTTTAGTTCTAGTGGTTTTGTGGTTAGCTAACTTAGCTAAGTTAAGTTAGACAAGTGTAACTTGTAAGCTACAAGTTTGACACCTCATGGTGTGGTGTCCATGCTTTTAGCCGTCCCTTTGAGTGGGGTAGGACAAATGTATACTTGTCTCATCCCACTAATTTACGGGTATTTCTCTATTCTAGTTTCCTCGATTTGCGTGCCCTCGGGTCATTTTACGAAAAATGTTTTTATAAATTATGAATCAACGGCACAAAAAAAATCAAATAAAAATTGTCTCATCAAAAACGGAGTTCAAAAACGTAAATACGTAATCCTAGGGTTTCAGGTTTAGTCGTAAAGGACGTTAAATTATGCACGTAAGCCCAAATTTAAATCCGTAAATTGTGAGTTCATCAACCAACACAAAAATAAGTTTCAAAATATTATACGAAAAAATAATTTACTACCTGAAAATGTTAGATTGTCACAGCTTTTCCTCCTAAAAGGGATCAACGTCCTCATGATCCATTTCAGTTTGATGTCCATTTCTTATTGAAATCAAAGAGGTGCGGATATTTCTTCCACATTTCGTCCTCTCGTTCCCAAGTAAATTCCGTTCCATGTTTTGAATTCCATCGGATCTTGACAATAGGTATCCGACTTTGTTTCAGTTGCTTTACCTCACGATCCAAACCTCTACGGGTTCTTCAATAAAATGCAACTTCTCGTCTATTCGAACCTTATCCAACGAGATTTTCTCATCACTCACTGCTAAACATTTCTCCAGATTAGATACATGGAATGTGTTGTGAACACCATGATGTTCTGGGGGTAACTCTAGTTTATAAGCCACCGGACCTACTCTAGTTAAAATCTTAAAGGGTCCAATATAGCGGGGATTCAATTTCCCTCGTTTTCCAAATATTATAACGCCTTTCCATGGCGATACTTTCAATATTACTCGGTCACCCACTTTAAACTCCATCGGTTTCTGCCGCACATCCGTGTAACCTTTCTGTCTACTTCGGGCAGTCAACAGCCTATTCTTAATCTGAACTATCATCTCCGTAGTCTATCGGATCAATTCCGGTCCCGTGAGCTGGGTATCCCCAACTTCACTCCAACATAGAGGAGATCTAAACTTCCTACCATACAAAGCTTCAAACGGTGCAGCCCTAATACTAGCATGGTAACTATTGTTATACGAAAACTCTGCTAAAGGCAAATGTTTATCCCAATTCTTACCAAAATCTATCACACAAGCTCTCAACATATCTTCTAGTGTTTGTATCGTTCTTTCACTCTGCCCATCAGTCTGGGGGTGATAAGCAGTGCTCATGTCGAGATTCGTTCCCAAAGATCTTTGGAGAGATTTCCAAAAATTCGATGCGAAACTAAGATCTCGACCTGAAATGATCGATACAGGCACTCCATGCTTGCATACAACATTCTCAAGATAAATACGAGTCAGCTTCTCCAGTGAGAACTGCTCTTTAACTGGAAAGAAGTGTGCTTATTTGGTCAGTCTGTCGACAATGACCCAAATCGAGTTATTTCTAGATGATGTTCTAGGAAGCTTGGTAATAAAGTCTATCGTAATTCGCTCCCACTTCCATTCAGGAATCTTTGGTTGTTGAAGTAGTCCTGATGGCTTTTGATGTTCAGCTTTGACTCTAGCATAAGTCAAGCATTGAAGAACATACACAGCAATATCATCTTTCATATTCGGCCACCAGTACAAGTTCTTCAAATCATGATACATTTTATCAGATCCAGGATGAATTTTTATTTAGATTTATGGGATTCTAACATAAACAAATCTCTTAAGCCCCCAAACTTAGGTATCCACATACGACCTCTTAAGCATTTCACTCCATCAGCTCTAACTTCTAAAGGATCTCCTTCTCCTCGAAACCCTTCATTAACGAAATTTTCTTTCTTACAGGCTTCTATTTGCGCATTTCTAATTTTCTCAGGAAAATTATTGTGCATGGTCAAGACTAGAGAACGTACCCTGATAGGCTCTCTATCTTTTCTACTTAATGCATCAGCAACAACATTTGCTTTTCCCGTGTGATATTTTATATCACAATCATAATCACTTAACAGCTCTATCCATCTTCGTTGCATCATGTTCAATTCCTTTTGATCGAGAATATACTATAGGCTTTTGTGATCGGTGAATACCGTACACTTGGTGCCATACAGATAATGTCTCCACAACCTAAGAGCAAAGACAACAGCTCCTAACTCGAGATCATGAGTAGTATAATTCTCCTCATTCTTCCTTAATTGCCTAGAAGCATAAGCTATGACTTTTTCTCGCTGCATCAAAACAGCTCCATAACCTCTAAGAGATGCATCACAATATACTAGAAAATCTTCACTTTCGTCGGGTAATGATAGAATTGGCGCACTACATATTTTTTTCTTCAATATCTGAAATGCTCCATCTTCATCACTTCCCCAAACAAAAGGTTTATTCTTCTGGGTAAGCTTAGTCAAGGGTTTAGCTATTAAAGAAAATTCTTTAATGAATCGCCTATAATAGCTAGCCAATCTTAAGAACTGTGGCACTTCCGTTGGCGTTGTCGGTGCAGACCAATTCTTAATGGCTTCAACCTTTGCAGGATCAACATGAATTCCATCTTTGTTAATGACATGACCAAGAAATTGCACAGAATCTAACCAAAAATCGCATTTCGAAAACTTAGCATACAACCTTTCAACCTTTAACAAAATCAAAATAATTCTTAAATGTTCTCCATGTTCATATTCATTCTTTGAATAGATTAGAATATCGTCAATAAAGACAATCACAAATTTGTCCAAGTAGGGTTTGCACACTCGATTCATTAGATCCATGAAAACCGCAGGCGCGTTAGTTAACCCAAATGGCATTACTTGATATTCATAGTGTCCATAACGAGTTCTAAATGCAGTTATAGGAATATCTTCTTCACAGACGCGAAGTTGGTGATATCCAAACCGCAAATCTATCATAGAATACACACTAGATCCTTGTAGTTGATAAAACAAATCATCAATCCTTGGTAAAGGATATCGATTTTTAATCATCAACTTATTCAGTTCCCTATAATCAATGCACATACGGAAAGATCCATCCTTCTTCTTAACGAACAAGACTGGAGCTCCCCAAGACGACGAGCTCGGTCGAATAAAACCATTATCAGACAACTCCTTGATAGGTGTGTAAACACCCATCCTTTTTACCACTTAATTACAATAATAACCGAGCCAAAACGTGTATTTTATGTTATTTATGTCGGAATTATGCGTGGTTTGTGTTTTTGTTGTGATTTAGGACGAAATTGCGAAAAGTGGAGAAAACACGGGCATTCACGGGCTTTTATTGAAGAAAAATATGAAAGACGAAGTCAAGAAGTCAAGAGTGCAAAAAGAAAGGAAGTCCAAGACCAATTCTGAAGATTTATCGAAGAAAAAGTCAAAAGACGGAAGTTTATCAAAAGCCGAAAAACTCAAGTCTAATTTATTGAAGAATTATAAGACGAGTTTCAAGAAATCCCGAGACAAAGTCATTAAAGTCCAAGATTAAGAAGATTAAAAGGCTTAAGGACTAAAGAGTGCAATTAAGGAAAAATGAAGGAGGGGAGGAAGCTTCCTCAGCACTCCTTAATCCTCCCCTATAAATAGATTAGGATGTTAATCATGTCATCTAGTTGGATAGTTCGACACACTATTTCTTCCATTTTACTTTCCTGCACATTTAAATTCATGTCCATTTAATTTCTTGTCCAATTTAAATACTTGTCTTGCACCTTAAATTCCTTTAATTTTAAGTTAGTTTTTCTTTTAATTCTTGTCAATCTTTATTTTTATTGTTTATCTCTCATTCTACCTTTCTTTAATCTTTGATCTTTATGTTTATTGTTCATGTTCATGTTTATGTTCTTGTGTTTCTATTTTGATTAAAGTGGGTTTTGATTATTTTGATTAGTTTTGTTAGTTTGATTGTTTTGGATTGTTTGTTTATGATTAATACATGTTTATTGGTTAGCTTGATTTAATCTTGTGGTTGATGTTGTTTAGTTTTTAATAGATTCGTGTATATCTTGGTATCCCTTGTTCTTCGCTGTATTGTTACTGTATTCCCAGGGATATTCCGAATCAACTCTTTATTCTGAGTGAAGGCTTTGTGCAAGTATATTCCGGATCAGCAAGTTCATCCGGAATAATTTATTATTCTGGATCAAAGTGTTTTATTCGGAATATTTTCAACATTCCGGATCAAGGTTTAGCCAAGGTGATTCATCCGGAATATCCAATATTTCGGATCAAGGAAATTATTTCGGATGAACAGAATATTCCGGATCAACAGTACATTCCGGATCAACTGAACATTCCGAATCAAGATATTCCGAATCAAGGGCTTCCAACCGGAATAAGTGACATATTTCGGATCAAGGGTTCTAATCGGAATATTATTCCGGATCAAGGGCAACATTTCGGATCAAGACCATTATTTCGAATAAAGAAGTTTATTCCGGATAGGTGACATATTCCGAGTAAGCAAATTTATTCCGGATCAAAGTTTTGGGTAAATATTCCGAGTGAAGAAGAACATTCCGAACGAAGGTGACATTCCGGATGAATGTTTATTCCGAATGAGGGTATTATTCCGGATGAGCTATTTTTCAGGTTACTTTTAGTTTCTGTTTTTAAGTTTCTGTTTTTAATTTTCAAGCTTTATTTTTCCCGTCTTTTTATTTAGTTGCACTTTAAGTTTATTTCCCTTAGATTTATTTTATCCTTGCCTTAGTTTTAAGTTTAGTTGCGTTTTAAGTTTGCCTTAGTTAAATTTAAGTTTGCGTTATTTACTTTTAGTGCCTTTTAATTTTCGTCACGCTTTTAAATACTTGCCTTTTACTTTAAATTAGACTTAGATTTACTTTAAAGTCATTTTACTTTTAAGTCTTCGCACACTTTAATTACTACAACGACACAACTTTTGTTCCACCAAAGAACGACTGAGTCGCATAGTTAAATCAGTTTTTAATTCGAAGAGACACACGACAAAGAATCTTTTTACCTGGCCAAAAGCCTTGTATCAAATGGCGCCGCGGCCGGCTCTTTTCGTAAGGATTAACGGTTTTCTGTGAGAGACGCGTTGCTTTTTGGGATCCGTTCACTTTTGAGCGTTATTTTCTTGCACAAAAATTCAAAAAACCATAAAAATTAAAAAATTGTTAAAAAAATAAACAAATAAAAATTAAAAATTTCAAAAATCCAAAAAGATTTTATTTTTATTGTGTATATATATTGTCTTTGCGTTTGGTATTGTTTTCTTTTGCCTTTGTAGGTGTATGCGTACTAGTTCTTCTAATTATCAAGAGCCCGAGACTCGAGAAGATTTAGTTATGGCAGGTGTTAACAACAACAATAATCCACCGCACCTCAACAATCACAACAATGTTCATCCACAGCCCGATCTTCGGACAATGGAGGAGCTTTGTCAAACTACCATGTTTGGACGAGGAGGACCGATTGGGCCGATGCAAATCACGGCTCCGAAGTTTTCGTTGAAGCACCACTTGATTCAGCAAGTGCAAACAAATCCTTTTAGAGGAATGCCTGATGATGATGCCAATAAACACCTCGACAAGTTTATTACAATCACTCAAAGCATGAAGTTGCCTGGTGCCACAATGGATGTTCTTCGCCTACAACTCTTTCCACATACTTTATCACACCACGCCGAGAAATGGTTTGATCATCTTCCAAAGAATTCCATTCATACTTAGGATGACATGACTCAACGCTTTTTGTCGCGCTACTTTCCACCATCCATGGTCACGAGCCTTCGCAATCAAATCAGCGGTTTCATGCAAGACCCCGATGAATCTCTTTTTATGCTTGGGAAAGATATAATGTCTTGATCGATCGTTGTCCAAACCACAACGTGCTCCCTATCACATTGGTTGATACTTTCTACAACGGTTTGACTTTTCGTAATCGTGATACGATTAATGCAGCCGCCGGTGGCACATTTATGAAAAGGAGACCCGAGGAGTGTAGAGAGCTTATTGAGAACATGACTACTCACCACAAAAACTGGGATTCCTCCGCTTCTTCAAGGAACAATCCGAGAGTCAATGTTTCTTCTACTTCAGCAAACCCCGACATGACCGAATTCACCCGCATGATGACTGAAATGAACAAAAATATCTTGCTTCTCGCTACAAACCAACAACATCAAGTTAAAGCGGTTGCCAATCCTTGTGAAACATGCGGCGGTCCACACTCATACACTGATTGTCCTTCTACTCAATGAAATCCGGAAAATGTGTATGCAGCTTATGGTAATTATTCACCGGAAAATTACCAAGCTCGATCTCAAGGGGATAGAAATTTGCTGAGTTACCGATCAAACAACTACCTTTCACCCGGTTTTTCTCCTCAAAACCAAAACCTCGCCAACAACTACAATAGAAGCAACCAAATCCCACCAAGAGCTTCTAATCCTTATCACCCACCCGCTCAACAAGCCCCACCCATCAATCCGGATGTTGAAGCCATAATGAGAACCCAAGGTGAGCAAATCAAGAATCTGCAGAGCCAAATTATCAATTTGAAAGGAGATATTACCAAGCAAGGAAATGACATTATATCCGAGCTTCGAGATAATATCCAATCCTCCTTCAGCAATCAAACGAATGATATAAAGAATATGCTGGTGATGAGACTGCTTTTATACATAATCTCATCGTCCAATTTGGGCTTAAAATGCATTAAATATCATTAAAACTGCCAAATATATGCTCGTGTTTGCTGCTTGTGTATTTTAGGTACGGATATTAGGGAAATGACAAAAAGATCACAAGAATCAATCAAAAACGAACACGGGAAACGAAGCCGCACAATGAACCGGACCCAAATCATGAATTTCCAAATTTACCTTGAAGTTTGAAGATTGTACAAGTTTGGTCCCTCAAGAATTGAAGACTTGTCAATTTATACCCTTGCAAATCTCATTTATTGCATTTAGGTCCCTAAATTATCAAGAATTTACAAGTGTAGTCCTTGGAGAATGAAGAAATTACAAAAGAAGTCCTTGTTTAAAGTTTGAGAAGTTGTTGTGCCAAAAGTGACAACTCTTGCTAAGTTGTTATAAAGAGATTGGAAGTTGTTGGCTGGTTTTTACAAAGTAAACAAAACTTGAGACTCAAGGGGCCAAAATGGGGCAGACAACCAAACTCTCTCCCTCCACTCACCTTCTCCCACGTGTCCCACTACTCCAAAACAACCAATCAGGAAGCCCCGTCTCTCCACGTCACATCCCACCATCACTTTTAAACTTATTAAACCGAGTTTAATACTTTCCCACCTTAAACATCCAATTAAATTAATCTTTCCTAAAATCAGATTAAACCCCACCCTAATCCTCCCAAGAACCCTAATTTTCCCAGGTCCTAATCACCCTAAATTAAAGGGGAAATGGATGATTATTTCCAGATTGCTAATTGGGGTCTTTCTCATCTTAAACCCACTAACAAAGATTCTCCCAACCAACCCATGTGTCCTATGGACCCCTCCCCTGCTGCGTCACTTTCACACAAACCCCAAAAGGAGACACATCCAACGTCCCATAGCCTCCCTTGGTCCCAAAGGTATCTACCAACGTCCAGGATTGATTTACAACAGCTGGATATCACAAGTGCCAAGACATGATCACACGAGAGCTTGTTGACTGAATTTTAAGTTTGAAACCAAGGGCTTTTCAGGAATTTCATGTATTTAGGGTTTTAGTATCTAGATTATTCTATCAGCCTGTATAAATGGGACGGCTTGTGTCCCATTTTCTTTGTTCTAGAATTTTGGCTAAAACTTGTAATTCCTTTTTAATCTTTATAAAAGTTGGTGTTTTTTTTAGTAAATGTAATTCCTTTTTATATATTGAAAGTTGGTGAACTTTTGAGCTAAAGTTATGAGTTCCATTTATCCAATCCGTTTTTAAGTTCAAAGTTTTTCAAGTATCAAAGATTTTCAGAAATTGGTTCTATAAACTTGTTTTCTGAAAAAGCTTTCATAAGCTTGTGATTGGTGACTTGGTGAAGTGGAAGTGGATCCAAGCCATTGATTTCAAGCCTTGTTGGTTTCAAAAGTTTGCAAGTTGTTTCCAAAGTGGTGTTTCAAAAGTGGGATTTTCAGAAACTTTACATTATTTTTTGGTTGTTAAGCTTACTGTTTCATAAGCTATCCCCACAAGCTCTTGACACCAGCTTGTGGGCTTAGCTTATTGAAGCTTGGATCTTGTTTCCTGGTTTGGTGGTGATTGTGCAGGTTCAAAACAAGAACAAAGGTCATCATCATCATCATTTTTTGCATTCAAATTGCCAAAAGGTTCAGCTCAGGCCCCAGCCTGAAAGGAGGTGGCTTTTCAGCCATTGTGGGACCTGGATTGTAGGTCCCACAAGGTAACTTGGCCATCCCTTGTTTTCAGTTTCCTTGTTTTCAAGTTTTATGTGATTTGGTAGAATTTTTTGTGCAAGTGGTTTAAGTGCTTGTTGTATGGATTGATTATGCTCATTTTAGGATTGTGTGCATGATAGAAGCTATTTCAAGCAGATTTGTGCAATTTTGAATAGGGTTGCTTTGATAATTTTGATTTTCAATAATTAAAGGAGTGTTTGGATTAGGGTTTAAGTTGGGTTGAATAACAAGATTTTTGGCTTAAAACCTGTTTAAATCACTCAATAGGGTGTTATTAGGTGATATTAGTCATAGGTTTTTAGTTTGGGTGGTGTTTAAGTGAAATTGCATGATAAATATTAAGAAAAATAGCATAAAATTCAGAAATGCCCCAAGTGACTGATTTTTGTTGATTTGGTTCATCAAAGCTTTAAATCTGTTAGGGTTAAGTGCAAAGTAGTGTTTGCAATTGCATATATGCTAGTTGGTAGGATTGTATGCAAGATTTGAGGTCTTAAAATCCGTTTTTGTGCACTTTGAACCAGGTTACTATTCATCAGAAACCTCTTGCTATATCAGTCACCTATTTGTGCTATTTGTGTTTGATTTGTGTGAAAGACTTGTTGTTTTTCTTGCTTAATCTGACTCCCTACACTCAACTGAGTGTAGGGGTGCCTTGTTTTCCAAAAATAAGCAAGCCATAAGCTTTCCTAAGCTTAAACAGTCATCAGATCAAATTTTAACACTACCAGTGGGAACCAATTTCCCACTGCTAGTATATTTGTTTCCCCTGCTCAGCAAAAAGGCAAACTTTGTCACATGTCACTATCAGAAACTAGGGTTTTTTGTCTTTAGTGGGTGAAAATAGGAATTAGGGTTTCAAACAAACTGCATTATTTTTCTAATTTAATTTTTGATTTTTCTGCTTAATTAGATTTTCGGTACTGTTCATCTAATATTTTTTAGATTAATTAGCTATTTTAATTAACTTTTTACTATTCTGTTTTTGGCATTTAGTGTAAAAAATTAATATTTTTAGATTTCAAAAATTTTTTTAGACTTAGAAAAATACTTTAAGATATTTAGTTTAAAAAGTTTTTACTGTTCACTTTTTATTTATTTTTTAGAATTAATTTAGTTTAATTAGGGCTTTAATTAGCATTTAAAATTGAATATTTAATTAATAAAAGGTTTTAAAATACTTTTGTTGTATTTTTTATTCTTATTTATATTATTTTAGACTTAGTTTTAACTTTTAATTAATTTTTAGGTTTAAAATTTTTAATTTGTAGCTTTTTACGGTTTTACGTGAACGCCTTTTTGGTCTTAGTTTAATCCGTCTACGTAACCGTCATTCTCTTCTTACCCAATTTCTATTTTCTTTTTCTCTTAACAATATAATCACAAACCATTAATCAATTCATTACACAACGCACTATCCTCCTCGAGAACGAACTCACTTTAGGGTCATTTTACACACGGTTTTCCTAAATCGTCGTGCTTACTACCCTATATTTTGGTACTCTTTTCCTAAAGGGTATACAAAAACATTATATCATTTTGGCGTCGCTGCCGGGGAGGCGTGCTGTGTTTTTGATTTGAACAATTGTTGTTCTTATATACTAGCCATAATAAGTATTTGTATTAGTAGCACTCTACTAATACGTATTATCGGTTTTTCGTTTTTTGTGAATACTATTACTATATTGTATACGTAGAACAATAAATTCACAAGTACTCCAAATACGTGAGAAATCTTAACCTTGACTTGGGAGGTCATTACCCAATCATTGTATTCGAATCTCAAACCAAAGAAAAAAGGCAAAAATAGATAAATACTTTCGAGAAGCTCGATTTTGAAAATACAAACTATAAGGTGGGTATAAGGCGGTTGTATTTCACGACCTAAAGGAAAAAGGCTCTTAAGTGCTTCGTGCCGCCTCGTTTCCTCCGCTTGCTTGTGAGTATTTGATTTATAGAGCTAATCGAGGGTTTTGCCGCCCAAAGTATTATTAAATATCATATATATTTTCTTGGTTTCATTGATTAAACCCTCTTCAACGATTTGGTGTTCCACCATCGTTCTAAAGTCATCGAAGGCGTTCACTTCACGTGATCGTTTTCATTCCTTGAGGCTTCTTTAATCGAGATATTTGATTAAGGAGGAGATTTGTAGATTTGTGTCTACCTAATACGATTCCAAAATCCAAAAAAAGTAAAAATAATCAAAAATCCAAAAAAATTGAAAAAGTTAAAAACACCAAATAGAATCTTCTTTGCTCGTCCCCTCGTTGTACGTGACGTTTATGCTAACTCGTAATCAAGCAAGACGTGCACGTAAACGAAAGAACAAAACTCTCACTCCAAATCATTCTAGTGAGGAGTCTCCTATTGACGAACCCATTGTAAGAGAAGCACCAACCATGGCGAATCGAACTATGATGGAGTTACTTCAAGCACCCACCGATGGTTATGGAGAGGCTATTGTGATTCCCGCTATCCTTGCGGAGAATTTTGAGTTGAAAACGGGTTTGTTGTCGATGATCCAAAACAACAAATTCCGTGGTGATGAGAAGGACAATCCACACAACCATATCCGCCAATTCAATCGTCTTACCGCTACTTGCAAATTTAAGGATGTCTCGAATGACTCGATTAAGATGATGCTTTTTCCGTATTCCTTAGCGGGGCCCGCTAAAATTTGGTTAGAGAAAGAGCCACCCAATTCTATATTGACGTGGAAGGATCTCGTTTCAAAATTTGTGAACCAATTTTTTCCGCCCTCTAAGACTACGCATTTGAAAAACGAGATTTCAAAGTTTTCACAAGAATGTAATGAAAGTTTTTCAACGGATTGGAATAGGTTTAAGGAGATGTTACATGAATGTCCTCATCACGGTTTTTCCGACTTGCATCAAATTGACACGTTTTACAATGGACTTAATGATCATGAAAGAGATTATTTGAATGCCGCCGCGGATGGTACTTTTTTGTGTAAAACGGTTGAGGAAGCTTTGGTGATAATTGAGAATAGGTCTAAGGTTTATAGGCCTCGTAACACACCGAGTGTTGCCAAATTGGGTTCATCATCGTCTCGTAGCATTAATGCCTTACATGATGAAGCTAATGAGGAAAATCGGTTTTTTTGATAGATTTGGTAACCTTATGTCCCATTGGAAAGTTAAAGAAGCTTCGAATTCCGCTTCGCTTAAAGCGGTTTCTAAGAGTTGTTTTTCTTGTGGTGGAGCTCATGATCTTTCCGAGTGCATTACCGCGGATGGTAACACTTCGAGTGCTTATGTAGCGACGAGAACTTACAACCAAAACGGTCAAGGTTCCCGCCAAAATCAAGCTCCACCAAATCAAAATGCTAATAACTATCGAAACAACAATCAAGGTGGTAATTATCAAGGCAATCAACGTAACTACAACAAGGGTAATTATCAAAGTGGAAATGGGCAAATTTCAAACCAAAACCAAAACCGTGATTTTCAAACTACCACACAAGGTTTTCAAAATGATTACACCAAAAATCTTCAAGGAGAATTTTTGAATTATGCTAAGGCAAACGATGCTAAGTTTGATAATATGCAATGTGAAATGGTTAGCTTAAGATTCGAATTGAAAAACGAGCTTAAAAACGAACTTGCTAATGAACTTAAGACTCATGCTAATAAAATGGAAGGAAATGTTCAACGACTCCAACAAAATCAACAAAAAATGGAGCAAGGTCAACATGAGATTAAGCAAGAGTTGTTAAAAGCGGATACTAGGAAATCTAAGTTTGAAGACCGAATGGGAAAAATGTTTGAAGCTATCATGTGTAAACCTTCTTCTTCGGGTGGTCTTCCTAGTGATACCATCGTGAACCCGAAAGGAGAATTGAAGGTTATTACTACTCGTAGTGGTAAAACTTTCAAAGAACCCATTTCTCGTCCAAGTACTTCTATGGAGAAGGAAAAAGAGAAAGAACCCGAGGTGGTGGTAGAAAAGGAGCAAATTCCAAGCCCACGAAGTACCGCTCAAACCACACCTACGGTTGAACCAATACCAATAGTGGAACCCGAGATTCCAAGGCCGATGCCTATGCCCCAACCCACACCACCCTTACCTTACCCTTCAAGACGAGACAAGGAAAAGGCACAAGAACGAAATAATTATCAATTTGAACTTTTTATGAAAATGTTTCGTGACTTGCATTTTAATATAAGTTTTGCCGACGCCTTGGTCATGAGGCCTCGATTTGCCGTGAACTTCAAAAGTATGTTGAATAACAAAGAGAAATTGCAAAAATCGTCTAGTTGTTCATCGGTTTTTCTTAGCCGCATACCTCAAAAATTCGGTGATCCCGGCAAGTTTTTGATCCCATGTGCTATACAAGACATGGAAGAATGCTACGCCTTGGCCGATTTTTGTGCTAGTATTAATTTGATGCCTCTTGAGATTTTTAAGTCGCTCAATCTTCCAAATCTCACTCCTTCAAGAATGTCAATCGAGATGGCCGATCATTCTATGATTCTAGCTTGTGGAGTAGCCGAGGACGTCTTCGTAAAAGTTGGAAAGTTCTACTATCCCGTGGACTTTATTGTTGTTGACATCCCCATCGATCCTAAAGTTCCTCTAATTTTAGGTCGATCATTTTTGGATACCTCGAGAGCACTTATCGATGTGCATGCTAGGAAAATCACTCTTCGTTTCAATGAGGAAGAACTCGTCATTAATGCAACTCAAAACTCCACACTTTCTCATGTGTATTCTATCACGTCTTTGAACAATGTTAATTCCATCAAAACATTTGCAAAAAGATTTCAAAAAGAGTTTAGGAGTTGATGATAAAAACGATTTACCGTCCCCTCCGCCGGTGGAGGTTAAGAGTGTTAAGCCTACGATTCCAATCACGAATGATTCTTCAGATGATGAATATGTTGTCCCAAATGGGGGAGTTTTCTTTGTTGACAAACGTTTTGAGAACTTACCACCACCTTTACCAAAACGGTTTTCAAATGTGAGAATTTTTAGTGTGACTAACATTGCTTTAGAAACACCAAATATTTTTGACATAATTAAGTCGGGTTTTCATAAGGAGAGTTTAAAAGATGAAAAAGGAAAAGATTTTGAATTGAATTTAAAAGATTTTTCTACAACTATAACTCCGTCATTACCACGTGTATTGAATGCTACAAGCTCGTCTTCTCCTTTTGACGATGCTTTGTGTGGACTTAGTGTGGGGGAATCCCCTTATGCTCCTTCCCTTTCTCCATCGAGGACGAGATATTTGATCCCGGAATTGCTTATAAAGGGAAATCTCGGTCTTCCACCGATGCAATAAATGGAAAATCTTTCTATTTGATTGGTGCGAGTCTACCTCGAGTAGCTCATGATTTTTATGACTTACCCATTGTCCCACCCTTCTACTTCTTCTCATCTATTTTCTTGAAACCCTTTGGGTTTGTGTTGACACACGATGAAGTGGCGTTGATTTGTTTTTCTAATGAAAACGAGAACGCCATCTTCGATCCCGGTATTTTGCACCATCAAAGGACTTAGTCCTTAATACCGGTTGTTTTTTGGGCCTTGTTTATCATGTAAGCCCCACCAAAAATTGACCACACCATTATTATCCCTAAATGATCACATTTATGGGGATTCGAGTCGAGCTTTTGACTCGGTTATCAAAAACAAAGTACCTCGTGGGGGAGAACCATGCTTATCCATGTACATATTCTTGCTTTCTAATTAGTTTAATGTGAGGGGATTTGTGCCCTTCCAACCTTTGTTTCGTGGTTGTTTGTGAATTGTGGTTTTTAGATCATGATCTTCACGATTGGAGCCTCTCGTGTTCGTTTTATGGGAGCACTCGATCGATTGCTTTGAAGACTTTCTCAATATCCAAATGATATATCCTTTAATGTTCTAACCATAGGTTTTTAGCACACTTCATAAATGGCTATTAATTTAATGGTTACACCCTTTCCATGCTAGATTAGGCATTCGACTACGTCTCTAGTATGGTGGTGTTTGCACCCCTAGACTCGAAACATTGAGGACAATGTTTAACTTTAGTATGGGGGGGTGAATAGATACTTTCCTTGCCAAACCTTCACGCTTTCCAAAGTTTATCTTTTTGTTTATCGTTTTTGTTGTAAAATAAGGCTAAAAATGGCCAAATTTTAAAAATTTTCTCATATTTTATAATTGTTTGAAGACACGAATGTAGGTTTTCCAATGGCGAGAATAAGAGTAATTTTTGACTCGACCGTGCGTGTTGAGCACTTAGCTTTGGTTCCTTAACTACACATTAGGCTAAGTCTCTTAAATGAGGACGAGAAATGATAGAGTTAATTATAAGTTACTATGATAAACGTAGAGTACTCGTATTCTTTCAAAAACTCATGTGTTCTCGTTGTTTGCTTATTCTCCCTTCGCATGTAAATATTTTTTGCTTAATAAATATTGACTTAGCGGTTTAGATGGGATTGTTGGGTTTCTAGTCTTTTCTAGTAGCTTCCGTGTAATTAAATTGGAAAGACATTAAGGTATCGCCAGCGTCACGGTTTTGAAGTATTGGCACCCGAATAATCAAAAGCTTCACCCAATAATAAGATTTCAAGTGCTCACCTAAATCAAGCAAACAATTTGAAGCCCCACAAGGCCGAAAAATCTATGCAAAATTGAAAGTGAATCAAGCCTTAATCTTCGAAGCTTTAAAGATCCAAAATTCGCTTTAGCGTGAGGATATACATCTCTGGCTAATAAAACCACCGATGAGGCGGATAATAAAAGGCAAGGCAAGACCGAAGTCATAATAAAAGCTTCATGGCGAAGTTGAATAAAAGATGGAGGTAAACCAAAGATAATAAGGCCCTTCCGTTAGGGGGCGTATAAAAGTCTTGGTAATAAGTCTCATGTTCAAAACCGTTATAAAACCGTGTTTATCGATTCTTCTTGTCAACTTAATTTTTTGACATCGTTGTCTATTAGGAGGGGTTATTGATTTGATGGTCTTGGTTACACCGTTAGGACTCTATTTTTAGACCTAAATCTCTATTATCGCATAAGTCAACAATGTATCCTCGTGAAACATTCAAGACAAAATAAAATACAAGAGATACAACTTAGGAATAATGGGAGGATAAGTACGTGATTAGGGCATATGAGTAGTGTTAGCATTACTAACTTATAATGACAATGATCTCTTTACACGCTTGGCATGGAATTAGGGTGAAAATCGAGGACGATGAAATTATTTCTAACGAAGCATTCACGTGTTCTTATTCTATGAACCTAAACGTCCCATTTTGCGATAAAAAATCATACATTATGTCTAAAACACAAGTAGTAATAGTAGTAGTGTAGCTAGTTTATCATTCAATAAAGTGAATAAAAATGAATTTTGGAGGTGCTACGATACTTTATTCTAGCATTGCGTGAGGGCACAGCAATGGTTTAGTATGGGGGAGTGATGAGACTGCTTTTATACATAATCTCATCGTCCAAATTGGGCTTAAAATGCATTAAATATCATTAAAACTGCCAAATATATGCTCGTGTTTGCTGCTTGTGTATTTTAGGTACGGATATTGGGGAAATGACAAAAAGATCACAAGAATCAATAAAAAACGAACACGGGAAACGAAGCCGCACAATGAACCGGACCCGAATCATGAATTTCCAAAATGACCTTGAAGTTTGAAGATTATACAAGTTTGGTCCCTCAAGAATTGAAGACTTGTCAATTTATACCCTTGCAAATCTCATTTATTGCATTTGGGTCCCTAAATTATCAAGAATTTACAAGTTTAGTCCTTGGAGAATGAAGAAATTACAAAAGAAGTCCTTGTTTAAAGTTTGAGAAGTTGTTGTGCCAAAAGTGACAACTCTTGCAAAGTTGTTATAAAGAGATTGGAAGTTGTTGGCTGGTTTTTACAAAGTAAACAAAACTTGAGACTCAAGGGGCCAAAATGGGGCAGACAACCAAACTCTCTCCCTCCACTCACCTTCTCCCACGTGTCCTACTACTCCAAAACAACCAATCAGGAAGCCCCATATCTCCACGTCACATCCCACCATCACTTTTAAACTTATTAAACCGAGTTTAATACTTTCCCTCCTTAAACATCCATTTAAATTAATCTTTCCTAAAATCAGATTAAACCTCACCCTAATCCTCCCAAGAACCCTAATTTTCCCAGGTCCTAATCACCCTAAATCAAAGGGGAAATGGATGATTATTTCCAGATTGCTAATTGGGGTCTTTCTCATCCTAAACCCACTAACAAAGATTCTCCCAACCAACCCATGTGTCCTATGGACCCCTCCCCTGTTGCGTCACTTTCACCCAAACCCCAAAAGGAAACACATCCAACGTCCCATAGCCTCCCTTGGTCCCAAAGGTATCTACCAACGTCCAGGATTGATTTACAACAGCTGGATATCACAAGTGCCAAGACATGATCACATGAGAGCTTGTTGACTGAATTTTAAGTTTGAAACCAATGGCTTTTCAGGAATTTCATGTATTTAGGGTTTTAGTATCTATATTATTCTATCAGCCTGTATAAATGGGACGGCTTGTGTCCCATTTTCTTTGTTCCAGAATTTTGGCTAAAACTTGTAATTCCTTTTTAATCTTTATAAAAGTTGGTGTTTTTTTAGTAAATGTAATTCCTTTTTATATATTGAAAGTTGGTGAATTTTTGAGCTAAAGTTCTGAGTTTCATTTATCCAATCCATTTTTAAATTCAATGTTTTTCAAGTATCAAAGATTTTCAGAAATTGGTTCTATAAACTTGTTTTCTGAAAAAGCTTTCATAAGCTTGTGATTGGTGACTTGGTGAAGTGGAAGTGGATCCAAGCCATTGATTTCAAGCCTTGTTGGTTTCAAAAGTTTGCAAGTTGTTTCCAAAGTGGTGTTTCAAAAGTGGGATTTTCAGAAACTTTACATTATTTTTTGGTTGTTAAGCTTACTGTTTCATAAGCTATCCCCACAAGCTCTTGACACCAGCTTGTGGGCTTAGCTTATTGAAGCTTGGATCTTGTTTCCTGGTTTGGTGGTGATTGTGCAGGTTCAAAACAAGAACAAAGGTCATCATCATCATCATTTTTTGCATTCAAATTGCCAAAAGGTTCAGCTCAGGCCCCAACCTGAAAGGAGGTGGCTTTTCAGCCATTGTGGGTTCTGGATTGTAGGTCCCACAAGGTAACTTGGCCATCCCTTGTTTTCAGTTTCCTTGTTTTCAAGTTTTATGTGATTTGGTGGAATTTTTTGTGCAAGTGCTTTAAGTGCTTGTTGTATGGATTGATTATGCTCATTTTAGGATTGTGTGCATGATAAAAGCTATTTCAAGTAGATTTGTGCAATTTTGAATAGGGTTGCTTTCATAATTTTGATTTTCAGTAATTAAAGGAGTGTTTGGATTAGGGTTTAAGTTGGGTTTAATAACAAGATTTTTGGCTTAAAACATGTTTAAATCACTCAATAGGGTGTTATTAGGTGATATTAGTCATAGGTTTTTAGTTTGGGTGGTGTTTAAGTGAAATTGCATGATAAATATTGAGAAAAATAGCATAAAATTCAGAAATGCCCCAAGTGACTGATTTTTGTTGATTTGGTTCATCAAAGCTTTAAATCTGTTAGGGTTAAGTGCAAAGTAGGGTTTGCAATTGCTTATATGCTAGTTGGTAGGATTGTATGCAAGATTTGAGGTCTTAAAATCCGTTTTTGTGCACTTTGAACCAGGTTACTGTTCATCAGAAACCTCTTGCTATATCAGTTACCTATTTGTGCTATTCGTGTTTGATTTGTGTGAAAGACTTGTTGTTTTTCTTGCTTAATCTGACTCCCTACACTCAACTGAGTGTAGGGGTGCCTTGTTTTCCAAAAATAAGCAAGCCATAAGCTTTCATAAGCTTAAACGGTCACCAGCTCAAATTTTAACACTACCAGTGGGAACCAATTTCCCACTGTTAGTATATTTGTTTCCCCTGCTCAGCAAAAAGACAAACTTTGTCACATGTCACTATCAGAAACTAGGTTTTTTTGTCTTTAGTGGGTGAAAATAGGAATTAGGGTTTCAAACAAACTGCATTATTTTTCTAATTTAATTTTTTATTTTTCTCCTTAATTAGATTTTTGGTACTGTTCATCTAATATTTTTTAGATTAATTAGTTATTTTAATTAACTTTTTACTATTCTGTTTTTGGCATTTAGTGTAAAAATTAATATTTTTAGATTTCAAAAATTTTGTTAGACTTAGAAAAATAATTTAAGATTTTTAGTTTAAAAAGTTTTTACTGTTCACTTTTTTTTTTTTTTTAGAATTAATTTAGTTTAATTAGGGTTTAATTACAAACTGTTTTTGTCTTTTAGTGAAAAATTTTATATTTTTCAAACTTTTTCATTTTCCTACTGTTCTTTACTATAATTTAGGATTTTTAAAATTGTCAAATTATTTTTAGCATTATTTTATTACTTTTTATAATTATTTTAGTTTAAAAATAGTTTTAAGTGTTTTAAAAAATAGAAAAAATAGTTTTTAAAAATTATGAAAAATACTTTTTAGTCTTTAAATAATATAAGTAACTTATTAGTTCAATAAAATAATATTTTGGACATTTTGTTAATTATATTTAATTTTAGGGCTTTAATTAGCATTTAAAATTGAATATTTAATTAATAAAAGGTTTTAAAATATTTTTGTTGGATTTTTTATTCTTATTTATATTATTTTAGACTTAGTTTTAACTTTTAATTAATTTTTAGGTTTAAAATTTTTAATTTGTAGCTTTTTACGGTTTTACGTGAACGCCTTTTTCGTCTTAGTTTAATCCGTCTACGTAACTGTCATTCTCTTCTTACCCCATTTCTATTTTCTTTTTCTCTTAACAATATAATCACAAACCATTAATCAATTCATTACACAACGCACTAGCCTCCTCGAGAACGAAATCACTTTAGGGTCATTTTACACACGGTTTTCCTAAATCGTCGTGCTTACTACCCTATATTTTGGTACTCTTTTCCTAAAGAGTGCTAACTTACAACCATCAGCTGGCTAGTTTCTTGCCCACCGCTCAACCTTCTACTTCGAGTTCTCTACCTTCAAACACCGCCACCAATCCGTGAGCAAATGTGAGTGCTATTACTACCCGTAGTGGAGTTACCATAGTAGGACCACCTATACCACCCCCATCATCTACACCTCCTCCACCACCATTTATCCCTACTCCTCCCACACCTAGTATTAGTGCACCATTACCGTCCCCGCCTCGTCATGACGATGTATCTAGGAAGGACCCTTCAACATCTCAACCTTTACCTACACCTACACCTTCACCACCCAAATCCACTATCCCTTATCCTTTACGGCTAGGCAAGACCACAATGCTAACCAAGGATGACTGTCAAATGTCAAATTTTTTGAAGATGATCTCTCAGATGAATTTCAACATTAGCCTTGTCGAAGCACTTGTCCACATGACGAAATTTGTCAAAGCATTAAAGGAATTGCTTAACAAGAAGGAGAAGTTAATTGAGCTCGCCAACACACGCTTAAATGAAAACTGTTCTGCAGTTATTCATAAAGAACTTCCGGAAAAACATGGAGATCCCAGTCGTTTTGTGTTGCCTTGCATCTTTAACAAAACCGAAGAATTTACTGCCCTAGCTGATCTCGGGGCCAGTATTAATCTTATGCCTTTGAGTGTTTGGAAAACACTATCATTACACGACCTTAATCCAACAAGGATGACTCTTGAAATTGCAAATCGCACTCTCGCTTACCCCGTTGGTATTGCCGAAGACGTGTTCATTAAAGTTGGCACATTTACTTTCTCGGTCGACTTTGTGGTTGTTGATTATGAAATGGACCCTCGTATTCCTTTAATAATTGGTCGGCCATTCTTAAGAACCGGAAGAGCTTTAGTTGATGTTGTCGAAGGTGAGTTAATCTTAAGAGTAGGGGATGATGCACAAGTTTTTAAAATGGGGAAGCTTACAAGCAAATCCTATGGACGAGAATCTGCGAATATGATTAATGTGCTCGATGATTTTGTCATCTACAACAATCCTCTATTCGAGTCTTGCATTGATAATCCACTTTTTAAAGATGATGTGGATGATTCTCTCTCCAATTTGGAACCTTCTCCCATTTATGATTCTCCACCGATCTTTGATACTTATGATGATGATTCTAGCTCAGATTCGGATGATTATGATGAACTTACTTCTGAGTATCCCGATCTGCCCATATATGATGATTTTGATGAGGCCGATACTCTTTCGAGTGATTCTTCACATGAGGAAGATCCTCCGTCATCCATGCTTAATCCTAATTTGGATGATTACTCTTTTGAGGAAGACTTCTCTACATTTCTCAATACTTACTTCCCTCATGAGAGTGATGCTCCTCCTTTAGACTTTGAAGATTATCGTCTTGATCCTACTTTGGATTTGAAGAAAATTCTTTCAGAGGAGAAGCAACCAGTCGACACCAACATCCGCAGCACGTATGAGTTAACACCTCTTGGTCCCCCTTTTGAGGACGAGGTTGTGCATCTTCTTCGCGGATCTTCTTCACATTCTGCTGAGCCTGAGTGCTATTTTCCCTTAAAGGAAAAGGTGTTCGACCCCGGTATCGATTTTATTCAGCCATCTCAGTATCCGCCTGATGAAATAAAAGGAAAAATCTTTGGACCTATTGAAGATATGCTTGCACCTCACCATTCTTTCTCCCACCGTGCTCCATCGCTGCTTAAGGGAACCTTGCCTATTCTTCTTTGGCTTGCCTTGTTCGCCTTAAGCTTCTGCTATTTGATGGACGAAAACTATGTCTTTGATCCCGGTGGATATGTTTCATGCTTCTTCCTATGGTAATCAAGGTCGAGTCAGGCTCACGACTCAGTAATCAAAAATCAAGCGCTTCTTGGGAGGCAACCCGAGCATCTATCTTTTAGCTTTCTTTATCCTAAGTGTAGGGGAGACCCTTTGGTGTTTGCTTTTTCCTCTCTTCTTCTACTTAGGGAATCGAGCGCTCAATGACATACTCTTGATGATTTTTGACTACCGTGATTTCGTGTTCCCTTCTTCCCGGTTCTATCCTAAACTCTTTTCGATTCACTATTTTATATTTTCCAATATTAAAATAGGAATCTCTTTAGTTGTCTCTTCCTTAGCAAAATTTAAGCAACCTGCACAATGTCCTAAGTGTAGGGGAGTTTACTCCCACATGCTTAAACATTGAGTACAATGTTTATATTAAGTGTAGGGGGACTTCTATCGAAGTTAAGTGGCCTTTTCCTTGTATTTGTCCTCATTTTAACCGGAAAATCAATTTTTCGACATTTTTCAAAATTTTTGATCTATTTTGGTCTATTAGTTTTTACCTTTGTATAGTTATTTTCTTTCCTTATTAGAACATATTTTAATAAAGTGGTTTTAATTTTTCAAACGTTGTGAATCTTTTGACTCAACCCGAGTTTACTTGTCTTAGTTTACTCTAGCTAGTATCCTTAACGTGTTTAAGTCAAGTTTTGCTAGGCTTTTATATAGGGAACTATAAAACGCGAAAGTCTTAACTCTCACGGGTTAAGAACAAGAACTTTTCGCAAGTTCCTATAACTGATCGTAGAGAGTCGTTTATCAAGGGAACTTTAAAATGCGATTTCTAAACTTTAAAAAGTCTAAGAGTTTGCAAGATCCTATAGGCGACTCAAAAACCTAAAACTTTTATTTAATAGGCTAAGCATCCACGAGTCTCATTCCTTGAGATTTTAAACTGTGGAGAACGAGAGATGATAGAGCCAATTATAAGTTTGGTATTCTTTCGTGAATTTATGTGAGTTAGTTATGAGCCTATTCTCCCATCGCTTGCTAATAAATTTATCTGCAATATACGATTTGAAAAGTTACTTAGCTTCTAGCCCAAGATCGTTTAAAAGTTGCTCGGTATGGATTAGAGTTCATAGCCAAGGCATAACTTATTGAAGCGGGATGCGAAGATTGGTGAGTCCAAAAAGGTCCTAACAAGACATGAGGGCAATATTTTGTTGCTAAAGATCCAAAGTGATGTGAAGAATCATTTATCGAAAATCAATATGAAGGATCGAGACACACGACGAAAAGCAAAAAACTCCCCAAAAGTCATGGAGAAGTCTATCCAAAAAGGCCCTAACAAGGTATGAGGATAAATAGATCCATGTCCAAAAAGGAGGCGGATCATTGTATATCAAAGTCCAAAGTAAAGATTGGAGAAAAATGAAGAAGTCGTGGTCCATATATGAAGAATCTCTCAAAATTTCAAGTGAAGAAATTCCTATTATGAAGAGAAGACCATTATTTCATGAACGTCTCTCAAGGTTTGAAGTATGAACTCGCTGCCAAGTATCGGTCCGAGAAAGGTCTCAAATCGCGAAGCGAGTTATGCCAAGATATGAACTTTATGAGGTCCCGAGAAGCAGTTTTAAAAGATTTTGTCCTTTAGCTAACTATTGATTAAATCGTCCCACTTTAATTTCGGCCTAATAAACTATCGAAATAAGTCAAAAATGCATCCTCGCGATCATTCAAGACAACAATAAAATATAAGAGATACACCTAGGAATAAGGGAGTCTAAGTGAATAATTGGCCCACATGAGTTCGTGTTAGTTTACTAACTTATAATAACAATGATGTCGTTTTTAAGCTTGGTTTGGAGAAAGTGAAAACTTGAGGATGATGATTATTCATGACATTTCCAAAACCCGAGGTATGTTTTTGATTTCTTTACTTTGAATGTTTATAATTTTCTATTTCTTTAATAAAGGGCAACGTGGATTGATTATGATGAAAAGTCTAATAGTGCCTTGTAACTAATGCATTGCATGAGGACATTGCAATGGTCATGTGTAGGGGATTTGATAGGTGTGTAAACACCCATACTTTTTACCACTTAATTACAATAATAACCGAGCCAAAACGTGTATTTTATGTCATTTATGTCGGAATTATGCGTGGTTTGTGTTTTTGTTGTGATTTAGGACGAAATTGTGAAAAGTGGAGAAAACACGGGCATTCACAGGCTTTTATTGAAGAAAAAGATGAAAGAAGAAGTCAAGAAGTCAAGAGTGCAAAAAGAACGGAAGTCCAAGACCAATTCTGAAGATTTATCGAAGAAAAAGTCAAAAGACGGAAGTTTATCAAAAGCCGAAAAACTCAATTCTAATTTATTGAAGAATTACAAGACGAGTTTGAAGAAATCCTGAGACAAAGTCATTAAAGTCCAAGATTAAGAAGATTAAAAGGCTTAAGGACTTAAGAGTGCAATTAAGGAAAAATGAAGGAGGGGAGGAAGCTTCCTAAGCACTCCTTAATCCTCCCCTATAAATAGATTAGGATGTTAATCATTTCATCTTGTTGGATAGTTTGACACACTATTTCTTCCATTTTACTTTCCTGCACATTTAAATTCATGTCCATTTAATTTCTTGTCCAATTTAAATACTTGTCTTGCACCTTAAATTCCTTTAATTTCAAGTAAGTTTTTCTTTTAATTCTTGTCAATCTTTATTTTTATTGTTTATCTCTCATTCTACCTTCATTTAATCTTTGATCTTTATGTTTATTATTCATGTTTATGTTTATGTTCTTGTGTTTCTATTTTGATTAAAGTGGGTTTTGATTATTTTGATTAGTTTTGTTTGTTTGATTGTTTTGGATTGTTTGTTTATGATTAATACATGTTTATTGGTTAGCTTGATTTAATATTGTGGTTGATTTTGTTTAGTTTTTATTAGATTCGTGTATATCTTGGTATCCCTTGTTCTTCGCTGTATTGTTACTGTATTCCCAGGGGTATTCCGAATCAACTCTTTATTCCGAGTGAAGGCTTTGTGCAAGTATATTCCGGATCAACAAGTTCATCCGGAATAATTTATTATTCCGGATCAAAGTGTTCTATTCGGAATATTTTCAACATTTCAGATCAAGGTTTAGCCAAGGTGATTCATCCGGAATATCCAATATTCTGGATAAAGCAAATTATTCCGGATCAACAGAATATTCCGGATCAACAGTACGTTCCGGATCAATTGAACATTCCGAATCAAGATATTCCGAATCAAGGGCTTCCATCCGGAATAAGTGACATATTCCGGATCAAGGGTTCTATTCGGAATATTATTCCGGATCAAGGGCAACATTCCGGATCAAGACCATTATTCCGGATAGGTGACATATTCCGAGTAAGCAATTTATTCCGGATCAAAGTTCTGGGTAAATATTCCGAGTGAAGAAGAACATTCCGAACGAAGGTGACATTCCGGATGAATGTTTATTCCGAATGAGGGTATTATTCCGGATGAGCTATTTTTCAGGTTACTTTTAGTTTCTGTTTTTAAGTTTCTGTTTTTAATTTTCAAGCTTTATTTTTCCCGCCTTTTTATTTAGTTGCACTTTAAGTTTATTTGCCTTAGATTTATTTTAGCCTTGCCTTAGTTTTAAGTTTAGTTGTGTTTTAAGTTTGCCTTAGTTAGATTTAAGTTTGCGTTATTTACTTTTAGTTCCTTTTAATTTTCGTCACGCTTTTAAATACTTGCCTTTTACTTTAAATTAGACTTAGATTTACTTTAAAGTCATTTTACTTTTAAGTCTTCGCACATTTTAATTACTACAACGGCACAACTTTTGTTCCACCAAAGAACGACTGAGTCGCATAGTTAAACCAGTTTTCAATTCGAAGAGACACACGACAAAGAATCTTTTTACCTGGCCAAAAGCCTTGTATCACTCCTTAAGTTGTTCAGATAATTCCTTTAATTCAGAAGGTGATAATCGGTAAGGCGCACGTGCCACCGGTGCAGCACCAGGAATTAAATCGATTCGAAACTCAACTTTGTCTAATCGGTGGAAGTTCGGGTAAATATTTAGGAAATACCTCAGGAAATTCACAGATAATAGGTACATCTTCCAATCGTTTCTCCTTAGACTCATTCTCGGTCACTTGAGCTAAGAATAACTCGCAACCGTTCCTGATATACTTTTGGACTTTAATACATGAAACAATTTTCAAACGGAATTCACCTCGATTACCATCAATTACTAACGTCCTATTCCTAAGAGGAATCTTAACCTTCTTTTCTCCACATAAAATAGTATCATTATTCAACGACAACCAATCCATACCAATAATAATATCAAAACTACCTAATTCTATCAACATCAAACCAATCGGAAAGGAATAGTTTTGGAGATTTAGAGAGCATCCTTCTAATAGCTTATTAGTTTTCACTAATTTACCATCAACCAATTCTACCTCGTAACTGGTATTTATCTCAACAGGTTCAATGTCAATAAGGGCACTAAATTTAGTGGATACAAAGCTCCTATCAGCACCCGAATCAAATAAAGCAACAACATAATGATTGTTGAGTAAAAAGGTACCAGTAACGACATTCAGATCCTCTTTCTTCACCTCGAATGTTCCAAGTTGATAAGAACCACCCTGGGGGTTTCTTCAAGGTACAATCGCTTTCAACTTAGGTCAATCCGATTTCTTATGACCCTCTTCGTTACAGTTGAAGCAAATGATTCTCTTCTTACACCTTTCAACTTTGTGTCCAAGCTTTCCGCAATTTCGGCACTTCCAGCAGTCGCCAGCATGCTCTTGTTGCCACACTTAGGACATCTTTCATCATTGTGCGGTGTGTTGTTGGTAAGAGAATTTGCATTCCCCTTTCTCTGGTTCTGATGGCGATTGAAATTCTTCCTATTATCAACTCTATCTACACGATCGCCATCACCCTTTCTTTTCTCACCAGTACGTGCTTCATCCTCCTTATCCTGAATTATTTACCCAATGAGTTGGTAAGCCATTCGAACAGCATCATCAATGGTCAGTGGTTTTGATGATGTCACGTCCCCTCGGATGTTCTTGGTCAACCCTTTGATATATTATTCAATTCGGATCTCTTCGGGTTCCACCAATCGAGGACACAGCAAGGCCAACTCATGAAATCGATTTGTGTAGCTATCAATGTCCACAACTTTCATTCTCAGATGAATCAGCTCTTGTTCTAACATAATGATCACACTACGGGGACAGAACTCCAAAGTCATCCACTTCTTAATTTTAGCCCAAGGAGTAGCATTAGCAGCATCTATACCCATGAAAGCAATTATCTCGTTCCACCAAGTCACACACGACCTTTAAGAGTAGCCATAGCAAAAGTCACCTTATCTTCCTCCTTACACTTACTAATCCGAAACACCGACTCAATCTTCTCAATCCACTGGCTTAATCCTACAGCACCTTCAGTTCCATTAAAAGGTAGAGGTTCACACTTCATGAATGTCACATAAGTACAACCACCAACTTCAAGTGCATTAGTTCCAAGTCCTCCTACATTTCCTCCAGAATTAGCATTCACATTATTAGCAATCACATTCACATTAGTACCACCAATTCCACTACCGCCAGCTCCACTACCGCCAGCTCCACTACCGCCAGCTCCACTACCGCCAGATCCACTACTGCCAGCTCCATTTCTAGCATTTGCCATAAATTCAGTCATAGATGCGGTAACTTTCTCCGCAATAATCCTACGTACATCATCCTCAGTCACAGCTTTCTTGGGCGGCATGGATCTATAATTTCACAATTTCAAAGTATTAAGCATTCACCCAACAAGGGATTCATATAAGATGGATTGAATTTATACTCAAGATACAAATAAGGCATAATATGGAATTCAAGACAAGATACATATTTCATTGGATTTGAAACAAAAGAATTTTTTTAATTTACATCCCATATCAAAGTTTCTAGCACTATACAAGCCCAAAATTCGTGCCAGATCTACTAACTAATAAGTCAGTTCAATGAAGGTTGCAAAAGGTACAAAAGATACAAAGGTCACTACTAAATATAGACTGGTCTACTGAGAACCGCCAGATGGTCCATCATCCATCGTCTTCTGTACCTTCGTCGGACGGTCACAAGACACATCTTCAACTGGGCGCTTACGGATCACTCCTCTTTCAACCATCTCAGCATAAAATCTACTGTTCCAACCAACAAATATATTCAACTCTTTCTCAGCTTTCTCACGCATCGCACGTGCTACACTCAACTGAATCTCCATAGTATTCACCTTTTTCTTCATTTCAGCAAACTCACCACTTTCTAACACAGATAACCTCCTAAAAGCCTCATTCAAACCACGCTCTACATCAGTAAAATCCAGATTAAGCAATTACCACTCTTCCTCACCAACCTTAGTCTTCGTCTCCAAATAAGCAACATGAGTCTGAACAACACCTAATCTAACCTCTATCATACTACTCTGAATACGGGAAGCATCTAAATCACGTCTCAAGGCCCAAGGTGCAAGACCATCAATATGAGTAGCCTCTCGAACCCTAGACGACTCTCCTATCACATGTCTACGAGTAGCAATACCATCAGTTCCATCAGGTGCATCATCATCCTCATCATCCTCTGATTCAGAATTAGATTCAGATGATTCCGAAAATTCATCTCTAAGTAGCTCAATCTCAGAATCAGACCAATAAACTGGAGAGGGTAAGGGCTCACCCTCCGGTACATCATATGGGTAAATAAGCTCAGCCTCATCATCATCATCAACCTCATCATCTAAACCTATCTCCTCCTCGACATACTCGTCGTCATTCTCATTATCTACATTATCTATCCCAATCTCATCATCATTCTCAATACCAACATTATCATTCTCATTCTCTACCATATCAACCTGAGGGGCAATCTGATCTCCTAGTCCTATCTCGGGCTCGGGGTCCTCAAATGGTTCCTCTTCATCATCATCCATATCATAATCCACTAAGTCTAAATAAGGTTATCATCTACATTAGGTTCAGGAATAGCATGGTTCTCTAAAGGAATATTAGGGTCAACCATTACAATCTACATTTATATATATCTCGTATTAGCATAAAATAATTATTAAACAGTTACATACTAAAACCACGATATATTCATATATAAGTTAAATTATATATATTTAAATATATATCTTCTCAATAAGGCTTGTTGGTAACGTCAGAGATCTTTGGCACCGTTATAGTCAAAATATTTTTCAAATATTTTCTCAAATGTTTATAGTTAAAAGATTTTGAAAAGTTTTGTTCAAAACCTTGGTTTTTTACAATCTTTCGTTCTCTATAACGAGAGCTCTTATACCAAACTGTAACACTCTCAAATTTCATATCAATACAGCGGAAGAGTATTTAGAGTGTTACGGGATAGCACAATAACTCCAATCATAGACAACACATAAAAATGGTTGTACAAGGTTTAACATACATTCATTCGAAATAAAAGTTTCTAGTGTACAACAGGTCCCAAATTATACAGGTCATTAAGTTTACAAAACATAGATCGAATGAACAGTTTTATTATTATGTGGGCCATCAGAGTCGATCTCCATCCGAATTACCTTCAAGCACCTGAGATAAAACATGCAAAAATCATATCAGCGAATGCCGAGTGAATTCATAGAATTTAATAAAACCGTTATATAAAATAATCGTTGAAATCAGAACACAAGTATAATATCAGAAGTAAGTCCTCGTATTGCTAGTCCGGCAATATATAAATCAAAGCATACATCTTAAACCGTCCATGAGACCTTATTCTCAATATTACCATTATAGGTAACATTATTATCGTCATTTTCATCATTATTGAATTGTATTGGATTATTATTAGCCGCATGACATTGTTACCTTACTATCACCAACAACGGGCCGCGAACCCGACAAATAATTTGCCCATCTAAGTTAGCGTGTCGTCACAAAAATCACGCTATGTAAATCTTCTCATCCATAAATTCGCTTACCAATCAATGTGGTACGACGGGGATCAACCGTCAAGGCGCGAACTGGGGTGATCGTCCCCAAATAGTACTATCATATGCATAAGCGTCTACCAAATCCCAGTAGTTCACAATTCATGCTAATGGGACTTTAAGTGACATAACCTAACTACTAATAATCCATTTCATCTCATTTATTGGGTCATAGCATCTTTCGGGTCCATATCATTAAGCATACTATTGGAACTACTTGTGTTCTATTTTTATCAAAAACTAGCATGTTATCTCCCTCGCGGGTTTACAAATAATTTTATAAAACATTTAAAAGAGTGCGAGGCTATGAACTCACATTGATAATGAAAGGCGGATTATCGGACACGGGCGTGCTTCGATATAGGAAACCTATATAAATAATACCCGGTCTTAGACTTTTGTCCAATGACTTTATAAAAATAACAATTATGTATACATATGATAACTTTATAAATATGATGATGATCAAGTGGGATTGTACATTCTCATTTACTCATTTTAGTGTTATGTGTTGGTAACTTTTTATACTAGTTTATCTTGTTTACATGTTTAGGCCCAATAAGCCCATTATAAGTCCATTACCTTATATTAGTCCATTTTACACTTTTAGTATCATTATTATACTTACAAGTTAGGCCCAAGTGGGTTAAGCCCAATAAGTACGTTCATAAGTGTTTAGCCAAATTAGTTGGATTAATAGTCCAATAAGGCTAACTTGGCCCATTAATGTCCGTATGTTATAAAGCTCGGGTTTTAACGGTTTTTACTTGTAATGTGTACTTATATATCAGTATATGAGTTATAGTTTAGATTAGACGGGTCCGACCATCTAAGTTTTAATTGACGAAAACGTTAATTTTACGGTTTTAGCCGAAAAGACGTAAAAATCATGTTTATAGTTTTATAACTTATAAAACTTATCAAATTACCATTTTTATAAAATGTCCCATTTATTTATTATTGTACATAATTATATGAATGTAATATATAATATAGTGGGTTTTAATTTACATTTTATACTATATTTATTTGAGTGCAATTATAATACTATTACACTTTAATTTCATAAAAATCTGATTTTTAGTTTCACTTTCACCATTTTTATCATATCTTGAGTTCTACAACGAGATAGAAGCTCATTTTTGGATGAAATAAACTTCATATTATGTGTTACAAATAACTTAGTTTTAGCTACTTCTCTATCCAAGTCTAAGTATCCCTAAAAGTCCTCACAAAACAGACTATTCAGATTGATACATCAATTTTGTTTTGATCATATCTCACTCATTATAATGATTTCATTGCATGGTCAACTCTCACATGTGTAAAAGACTTAATACTTACTGTATATTGATTCCACTATGCCATTTTATCAGTTTAACATATGGTTTTTTACTGTTTTTATACAGCCAACGTATTAAGCAAGATTTTAACCTTTTTACATATGGTTTTCCATCTTTTTAACCATGTTTATCAACACTCGATCCCCACACAACATTTTTATCATCATATATCAACATATACATATACATTAGGAAAGAAAATACATTTTAAATTTACAAAAATAACAATGAAAATGGGAAGAATGATCTTGTTTACCAACCAAGACTATAACTTTTCTTTTGAGGACAACACCTTGAAGTACACCAAATTTATCTTCAAGATCACCTTTCACCAAGAATACTTGTTGAGAAATCAGCTCTAGGACACAAGCAAATCACCTCCTTTGATGTTATAATGATCACCAATCAACAAGCCTTCAAAGGTTCTTCATCATATGTGTAGATAACACATGATTCATGGTTAAAATTGATCAAAATGGGGTGTGTGGTGATGATATGGGACGAAAATGGTGGAGAGGGTGAGAGAGTTTTAGGGTAGTTTGCATGAGATAAATGTGAGAAGTGGTTTAGTGCAAGTGGTTTTGTGGTTAGCTAACTTAGCTAAGTTAAGTTAGACAAGTGTAACTTGTAAGCTACAAGTTTTACACCTCATGGTGTGGTGTCCATGGTTTTAGCCGTCCCTTTGAGTGGGGTGGGACAAGTGTATACTTGTCTCATCCCACTAATTTACGGGTATTTCTTGATTCTAGTTTCCTCGATTTTCGTGCCCTCGGGTCGTTTTACGAAAAACGTTTTTATAAATTATGAATCAACGGCACAAAACGAATCTAATAAAAATTGTCTCATCAAAAACGGAGTTCAAAAACGTAAATACGTAATCCTAGGGTTTCCGGATTAGTCGTAAAGGATGTTAAATTATGCACGTATCCCAAAGTTAAATCCGTAAATTGTGAGTTCATCAACCAACACAAAAATGAGTTTCAAAATATTATACGAGAAAATAATTTACTACCTAAAAATGTTAGATTGTCACAGAAGACTTGAACAAAGAAGACGACAACACGGGCTATTTTTATATGCAAATAAGGAGAGATTGTTGGGTCAAGATTATTCCTCACAAGTATTTGAATATAAAATAGCTGCTGAAGACTTGAAGAATTGCATAAGACACTTCAGCACCATGTCCAACACCAGTCCAGCTGACGACAGTTCAGCACCAGCGCATCCGGCCCATTACCGATGGGTTGGATTAATGTTATTTAAGCTTATGGGCATAGACGAATAGTAACCACACACATGTGTGCGACCCACGGCCCGGCATGGCCGGTACAGGGTTAGACAGAATCATACTCTTATTATGATTAGGATTTACCCCAAAGAATAGGATATACACTCACCATAATTAGAAGATAATAATCAAACTAATTCTGGTACTTATCCTTTCCTTGGGACTTAAGCATTAGTGACAGCCCATTAGGGTTTCACTGCCTATATAAGGAACCCCTAAGGGTTCCACAAAGGTATTACATTCTACATACTCTCACCTCATCCGATTCCATAACCCTAACTGATTACTTACTCTCACGCTGGAGTCTAATCGTGGGATACATTCCCACGGTAAGCCTAACACGTGCTGTTTTAGTGTGCAGGATCCCAACCAGATACTTCACTTGGTGCAGGAGCCAATAAGAAAGTCAAAAGTTATATTTACTTTTGTACTTTGATGGGAAAGAAAGCATGGAAGCACATTGGCTTCACTTTAGTGAAAGCTTCCTTTGGAAGCTTTAGCATTTCTTTCCCTATATATAGATAGGTTGTTAGTAGAGTTAGATAAGTTTTCTATTTCACAGATACACACAAGATGTATAGATAGGGATTCTTCCTCACTGGTTCATCAAGAGAGAAACTTGTCATTTAATCCCGGTTTTTATTCCAAAAACAACCGCGTATAATTCTTTGGTATAGCTATACTAATAATGAATTAGACGTTGAAAAGTACAAGTTGTGTTATTAGTAGTTAATCGGTCAATTGTGCTTAAGATTACACGATTCTAGGACCCAACAGTATGAGCCTCTTTAAAAATTGTTGGCCAATAGAAACCAGCATCAAAAACTTTTTTCGCGGTGGTGGAAGGACCATAATGTCCCCCAATAGGGCCATGATGATATTCATCAAGGATCTTTCTTGTTTCCGCACCATAAACACATCTCCTAATCATGCCATCCGGGCATACCTTGAAAAGATAGGGATCTTCCTAGAAATGGTTTTTAAGATCAGAAAAGAATTTACATCGTTGGTGATAGGTTAAACCTTTTCTTAGAATTCATCCAACAATGTAATCTGCAAAATCTGCAAACCACGGAGATTCATCCGTAGAGATTTTCATAAGATTTTTCATCGGGAAAATAATCATCGATATCCTCATCCCTTAACTCTTCCATGTTTGGATTTTCAAGTCGCGACAAATGATCGGATGCGACGTTTTCTTCTCCTTTTTTATTTTGAATTTCAATGTCAAATTCTTAGAGTAGTAAAATCCATCTAATAATACGCGGCTTAGCATCTTGTTTAAAGAATAAGTATTTCACCACGGAATGATCGGAGAATACAATCGTTTTTGACAACACGAGATAGGATCGAAATTTGTCAAAAGCAAAAACTACGGCAAGTAGTTCTTTCTCGGTGATTCTGTAGTTGAGCTGCGTGGTATTTAGAATTTTGCTCGCAAAGTGTATAGGATGTAAATGCTTTCCTTCGTGTTGTCCTAATACGGCTCCTACAACAAAATCTCTTGCATCACATATAAGTTGAAACGGTCGCGACCAATCCGGTGAAACCATGAACGGTGCATTCCTTAACTTGTCTTTAAGCTTGTCGAATGCCTTTATGCATTCTTCGTCAAAATAAAAGACTATGTCTTTTTCAAGGAGTTTGGTCATCGGTCTAACAATTTTAGAAAAGTCTTTTATAAATCGGCGGTAGAATCCCGCATGGCCTAGAAAACTTCTAACGGCTTTAACGTTAGTGGACGGTGGTAATCTGGATATCACTTCGATCTTGGACTTGTCTACCTCTAATTCGGCTCTAGAGAGTTTGTGTTCAAGCAGAATTCCTTCAGTCACCATGAAGTGAGATTTCTCCCAATTGAGCACGAGATGAGCTTGTTTCAATCGGATGAGCATGTGCTCTAGATTAAAAAGGCAAGACTCGAATGAGTTTCGAAGACTGAGAAATCATCCATGAAATCTTCCATGGATACTTCAAGCATGTCTTGAAAGATCGCGATCATACACCTTTGAAACGTCGCAGGTGCATTATAGGTGGTCTTTTCTTTATAGGATGGTTCGATAGGTATTTGGAAATATTCAGAAAAGCCATCGAGAAAACAAAAATTTTTTTCCCCGCAAGTCTTTCCAATATTTGGTCCATGAAGGGTAAAGGAAAATGATCTCTTCGTGGCATAATTCAATTTGCGGTAATCAATACACACACGCCAGCCGGTAACGGTTCTTTTAGGAAAAGATTCGTTATGTTTGTTGGTCACAACAGTCATTCCTCCTTTCTTAGGAACGCAATGGATAGGACTAACCCAAGGACTATCTTCTATGACATAGATGATTCCTTCCTCAAGAAGTTTAAGTATTTCGGTTTTTAAGATCTCCTTCATGTTCAGGTTAAGTCGAAGTTACCTCTCAATAACGGGCTTGGCATCGTCTTCATGATTGATTTCGTGTTTGAAAAAATTCGGGCTAATGCCCGTTATGTCAGATGTTTTCCAAGCAAACGCTTCTTTGTGGTTTTTGAGCATAGAAACAAGGCGTTTCTTCTCATCTTCCTCGAGTGAGTCTGAGATAATCACTAGAAGGAGTGAATCCTTCTCTAGATAAGCGTACTCGAGATGTTCGGGAAGAGGTTTCAATTCAAGATCCTTCGGTGATGACGTATAGTCCCTAGCCGGGTCATGAACTCGGCCCACGGGTACTACCCGCATCCGGCCCATTACTAATGGGTTGGATTAATGTTATTTAAGCTTATGGGCTTAAACGAACAGTAACCGCACATATGTGTGCGACCCACGGCCCGGCATGGCCGGTATAGGGTTTGACATAATCATACTCTTATTATGATTAGGATTTATCCCAAAGAATAGGATATACACTCACCATAATTAGAAGATAATAATCAAACTAATTCTGGTACTTATCCTTTCCTTGGGGCTGAAGTATCAGTGACAGTCCATTAGGGTTTCACTGCCTATATAAGGAACCCCCAAGGGTTCCACAAAGGTATTACATTCTACATACTCTCAACTCTTCCGATTCCATAACCCTAACCGATTACTTACTCTCACGCCAGAGTCTAATCGTGGGATACATTCCCACGGTAAGCCTAACACGTGTTGTTTTAGTGTGCAGGATCCCAACCAGATACTCCACTTGGTGTAGGAGCCAATAAGAAAGTCAAAAGTGATATTTAATTTTTTTACTTTGATGGGAAAGAAAGCATGAAAGCACATGGGCTTCACTTTAGTGAAAGCTTCCTTTGGAAGCTTTAGCATTTCTTTCCCTATATATAGATAGGTTGTTAGTAGAGTTAGATAAGTTTTCCATTTCACAAATACACACAAGATGTATAGATAGGGATTCTTCCTCACTTGTTCATCAAGAGAGAAACTTGTAATTTAATCCCGGTTTTTTATTCCACAAACAACCGCGTATAATTCTTTGGTATAGCTATACTAATAATGAATTAGACGTTGAAAAGTACAAGTTGTGTTATTAGTAGTTAATCGGTCAATTGTGCTTAAGATTACACGATTCTAGGACCCAAAAGTATGAGCCTCTTTAAAAATTGTTGGCCAACAGAAATCAGCATCAAAAACTTTTTTCGCGGTGGTGGAAGGACCATAATGTCCCCCAATAGGGCCATGATGATATTCATGAAGGATCTTTCTTGTTTCCGCACCATAAACACATCTCCTAATCATGCCATCCGGGCATACCTTGAAAAGATAGGGATCTTCCCAGAAATAGTTTTTAAGATCAGAAAAGAATTTACATCGTTGGTGATAGGTTAAACCTTTTCTTAGAATTCTTCCAACGATGTAATTTGCAAAATCTGCAAACCACGGAGATTCATCCGTAGAGATTTTCATAAGATTTTCATCGGGAAAATAATCATCGATATCCTCATCCCTTAACTCTTTCATGTTTTGATTTTCAAGTCGCGACAAATGATCTGATGCGACGTTTTCTACTCCTTTTTTATTTTGAATTTCAATGTCAAATTCTTGGAGTAGTAAAATCCATCTAATAATACGCGGCTTAGCATCTTGTTTAAAGAATAAGTATTTCACCACGGAATGATCGGAGAATACAATCGTTTTTGACAACACGAGATAGAATCAAAATTTGTCAAAAGCAAAAACTATGGCAAGTAGTTCTTTCTCGGTGATTGTGTAGTTGAGTTGCGTGGTATTTAGAATTTTGCTCGCAAAGTGTATAGGATGGAAATGCCTTCCTTCGCGTTGTCCTAATACGGCTCCTACAACAAAATCTCTTGCATCACATATAAGTTGAAACGGTCGCGACCAATCCGGTGAAACCATGATCGGTGCATTCGTTAACTTGTCTTTAAGCTTGTCGAATGCCTTTATGCATTCTTCGTCAAAATAAAAGACTATGTCTTTTTCAAGGAGTTTGTTCATTGGTCTAACGATTTTAAAAAAGTCTTTTATAAATCGGCGGTAGAATCCCGCATGGCCTAGAAAACTTCTAACGGCTTTAACGTTAGTGGACGGTGGTAATCTGGATATCACTTCGATCTTGGACTTGTCTACCTCTAATTCGGCTCCGGAGACTTTGTGTTCAAGCACAATTCCTTCAGTCAGCATGAAGTGAGATATCTCCCAATTGAGCACGAGATGAGATTGTTTCAATCGGATGAGCATGTGCTCTAGATTAAAAAGGCAAGACTCGAATGAGTTTTGAAGACTAAGAAATCATCCATGAAAACTTCCATGGATACTTCAAGCATGTCTTGAAAGATCGCGATCATACACCTTTGAAACGTCACAGGTGCATTACAGGTGGTCTTTTCTTGATAGGATGGTTCGATAGGTATTTGGAAATATCCAGAAAAGCCATCGAGAAAACAAAAGAATTTTTTCCCCGCATGTCTTTCCAACATTTGGTCCATGAAGGGTAAAGGAAAATGATCTTTTCGTGTGGCATAATTCAATTTGCGGTAATCAATACACACACTCCAGCCGGTAACGGTTCTTTTAGGAACAAGTTCGTTATGTTTGTTGGTCACAACAGTCATTCCTCCTTTCTTAGGAACGCAATGGATAGGACTAACCCAAGGAATATCTTCTATGACATATATGATTCCTTCCTCAAGAAGTTTAAGTATTTCGGTTTTTATGATCTCCTTCATGTTCAGGTTAAGTCGACATTACCTCTCAATAACGGGCTTGGCATCGTCTTCATGATTTATTTTGTGTTTGCAAAAATTCGGGCTAGTGCCCGGTATGTATAATGTTTTCCAAACAAATGCTTCTTTGTGGTTTTTGAGCATAGAAACAAGGCGTTTCTTCTCATCTTCCTCGAGTGAGTCTGAGATAATCACTGGAAGGAGTGAATCCTTCTCTAGATAAGCGTACTCGAAATTTTCGGGAAGAGGTTTCAATTCAAGATCCGTCGGTGATGACGTATAGTCCCCAGCCGGATCATGAACCTGGCCCACGGGTACTACCCGCGTCCGGCCCACTACTGATGGGTTGGATTAATGTTATTTAAGCTTATGGGCTTAGACGAATAGTAACCGCACACATGTGTGCGACCCATGGCCCGGCATGGCCGGTACAGGGTTAGACAGAATCATACTCTTATTATGATTAGGATTTACCCCATAGAATAGGATATACACTCACCATAATTAGAAGATAATAATCAAACTAATTCTGGTACTTATCCTTTCCTTGGGCCGAAGCATCAGTGACAGCCCATTAGGGTTTCACTGCCTATATAAGGAACCCCCAAGGGTTCCACAAAGGTATTACATTCTACCTAATCTCAACTCATCCGATTCCATAACCCTAACCGATTACTTACTCTCACACCAGAGTCTAATCGTGGGATACATTCCAACGGTAAGCCTAACGCGTGCTGTTTTAGTGTGCAGGATCCCAACCAGATACTTCACTTGGTGCAGGAGCCGGAGTTCAGCCAACCCGAATTAAGCCTAATTCTGGTCTAGCAAGGATCACCCAACTTTTTTATCAACAAGTTGGCGCCATCCGTGGGACCAATACACTAAGCTAGAGAAAATCTTATCTCGATCTCTCAATGACGAAAGGACATCCGCAAGGAAACCCCAGGAACACAAATCCAGCGAATCGAAAGTCCACAGGGGACGGGATACTCATTCCCACTCAGTCCCCCGGCAACCAAACAGGTGTACCGAATAACCGGAGCGTTTTTCAGTCCATGGGTGGAGTAGGCACGTCCGCTATCACCCCACCACCAACCTCGACCTTGGACAACCCTGATCCAGGGAGCTCACCTAAGCCCCCCAATAAGGAGCCGCGCAGGCCATCAACCAAGGAAGAAGTGGAGGTCGAACCACTTAGTGAGGAAGATCTCACTCGAGTTCTCACGAAGAACTTCAGGAGGATCGTCCCAGGAATTGCATCCAGGTTGAACCTAGGGAGGAACCTCCAATCTAGGCTCAACTTTGGCAGTGTCGGACCTGGCACCTCTCCACAGACTCAAAGGAAGCGAAGGGCATGACCCCAGGAACGAAACCTCTTTGAGGAAACCCCCAACCTAGGAATGTGTTCGAACGCATAGGGGATCGTATTATGTAGGAACTACTACAATCCCGTGAGGAGGGAGAGAGGTCCGACGATTCAACCGAACGACCAGATCTGGAGCTAACTAAAACTAATCTCCGCACAAGCGTGTGGGACAGGATGAATACCGGGAAGAAGGCTCCTATCTCTTCTCACAAGAGCGATCCTCAGCCAAAGAATGGTGCACCGCCCCCTTCTCCCGGTCCATCAGGAGAGGATTCGGATGACCATCCACCCAAGCGTCGCCGACCTAGGAGTACTCCTCCACCGCCGCCAGACGATGACGAGTACTACGGTGGCCCCTATTATTGTGAGGCGGAAGCAGAAGATCTATCCCGCCCATGGTGTGATCCTAATCTCACCCATCCATGGTGCGACCCCAGGGAGGATCCTTTTACTCTCCGCATACGGAATTACTCCAAGGACAAAAAGCGTCGCATGCCGGCGTGCGTCAAGACTTATGATGGGTCTGGTGATCTGGATGATCAACTAAAGATATTTGACACGCAGTCGAAAATTAAACGATGGCCCATGCCTATATGGTGCCAAATGTTCAATTCAACCTTGATCGGTAATGCTCGTGATTGGTTTGAGGGACTTCCTCCCCGAAGCATTGTCAGCTTCACTGAACTGTGTACTACATTAAAAAACAATTATACTCAGCGAAAGAAGTATAATAGGGACCCAGTCTCATTGGGAACCGTCAAGCAACGGCCTGGGGAATCTACGGAGACCTTCACTGAACGCTTCAATGACGAGTGCACGCGCACAAAGACAATGCCGGAACTTCTAAAAATTTCCGATTATATGCATGCCATAATAGACAGGGAATTAATCAGACGTCTCAATGACAAGCAACCGGAGAAGTATGACGACCTTATGGAAAGGGTCAGGAACTTCATAGAAGGAGAAACCGCGGTAGCCGTGGCCTATCCTTCAAAAGGAAACAACTATCGATCGAACGACCAGTCCAGGAGACAGTCGGGTGGTCAAGGCAACCAGGGCAGTGGAAGGAGATCGGACTACAAGTGCCAATACAAAGGAGAGCGGTCGAAGGACAAATTTACCCCTCTAAAGATATCCTACCAGGATATCTTGCTGACAAAAGGGGCCAACTTCCTGAGACCTCCCCCAATGACGACTCCGGTGGACCGTCGCCAAGGAAATCGCTTTTGTGAATTCCATAACGACAAGGGCCACGACACGGATGAATGTATCCAGCTCAAGAAGCACATTGAGTCACTGATCAAGTCAGGCAAACTCAAACATTTGGTCAAGGATTGGAAGGACAAAAAGGACAACAAGAAGCGTGACAAGAAGGATCCCCAAAAGGACAAACCTTCGACTATATACATGATCCAATCAAGGCAGCGCCGCACAAGGTAGAAAATTAGTCAAAAATTTTCGCGCGGCAGAGAAATCTCATTCCCTCCCATCACGGCAAGTGACGTAGCCTATTCACCTCTTACGATTGAGATAAGCGTTAGAACACACAACGTCCGCCGTATGTATGTGGATGGAGGGTCATCGGTAGAAGTACTATACGAACACTGTTTGGGAATGAAGAGCATTCCACCACGGCGTAGATGAACTTTATGGTGATACGCTCACACTCTCCATACAATGGGATCATAGGCAGACCAGGAATCCTGGCCATACGGGCCGTACCCTCCACAGCTTACGGAATGATTAAATTCCCTGTGGAAGGAGGAATTGTCACTATTTATAACACAATCATACCAGCATCCGAATGTCATGTCGTGACAACACCAGTTCCACCTGTTCCCCCCAAGGATGGATCACCACCTCCCAACTGGAAGGTGGCAATCCATCCTATTTTCCGGAACAAGAGGTATCCATAGGATGAACACTCTCGGATAGCGGCAAGAGGGCCATGTGCTCTCTCCTAAAAGCAAACTTAGATGTATTCGCATGGGAGCCCAATCATATGACGGGCGTACCGCGTGCAATAACAGAACATTAATAACTAGATTTTGCTAGGTTCAATTGTTCGTTTTCTCGGTATCTTAACGAATTGATTTCCGGCTTAAAGTACGACTCAGTTGTTTTTGGTGAAACAAATATTTTTGCTTGTTTTTAAAATAAAAGTGCAAAACTTAAAAGTAAAAGGCACGTAATTTAAATCTAAATCTAATTTAAAGTAAAAGGCAAGTATTTAAAAGCATGACGAAAATTAAAGGGCCATTAAAGTAAATAACGCAAACTTAAAACTATTAAGGCAAACTTAAAACGCATTAAAACTTAAAACTAAGGCAAGGCTAAAATAAATCTAAGGAAAGAAAACTTAAAGTGCAAATAAGTAAAAAGGCGGGAAAAATAAAGCTTGAAACTTAAAAACTGAAATTAAAGAAACCTGAAAATTAGCTCATCCGGAATAATACCCTTATTCGGAATAAACATTCATCCGGAATGTCACCTTCGTTCGGAATGTTTTTCTTCACTCGGAATATTAACCCAAAACCTTGATCCGGAATAATTGGCTTACTCGGAATATGTCACCTATCCGGAATAATCTTCTTTATTCGGAATAAATCCTTGATGCGGAATATTGCCCTTGATGCGGAATAAATCTTGATCCGGAATAATATTCCGAATAGAACTCTTGATCCGGAATATGTCACTTATTCCGGATGGAAGTCCTTGATCCGGAGTATTAGGTTGATTCGGAATGTTTGGTCTATCCGGAATAATTTCCTTACTCGGAATGTTTTAATATTCCGAATGAGATGCTTGATCCGGAATAATGAATTATTCCGAATGGGTACAACTGATCCGGAATATCTAATATTCCGGATGAACGACTTTTGAAATCCTTTACTCGGAATACTAGCTTGATGCGGAATATTCCTGGGAAAGTTCAGAAACAGAAAACAAACACCCCGAAGAACAGGGAACAAGATATTCACACGAATCTAATCAAACTTAAGCAAAATCAACCACAAGATTAAATCAAACGAATCAATAAACAACTATTAATCATAAACAATCAACCCAAAACAATCAAACTAACAAAACTAATCAAAATAATCAAAACCCACTTAAATAAATCAATAAAAATCAAGAACATGAACATGAACAAATCAACATCAAGATTAAGATCAAATAAAGAAAGGTAGATAAGAGATTAACAAGAAAAAGTAAAGATTGACAAGAAAAGTAAATGGAAACTTACTTGAAATTAAAGGTAATTAAGGTGCAAGACAAGGTATTTAAAATTTGACGAGTAATTAAATGACATGGTAATTAAAAGTGGAAGAACTAATTG